>CM065818.1:100160143-101360143 GCA_033398695.1 Orobanche coerulescens | reverse complement strand
AGTTGAACCAAATATAATATCATTGACATAGATTTGAACCATTAGAAGCTCATCACCTTCCTGTATTTTGAACAAGGTTTTGTCGATAGCACCTTTCTCAAATCCATAAGCGGTTAGATACTGGGACAGGGTCTCATACCATGCTCTAGGGGCTTGCTTAAGTCCATACAGTGCTTTCGTTATCCTGTATACTAGGTCTTCACCGTCTGTGTTAGCAAACCCTGGTGGTTGTTCAACATAAACTTCTTCGGCCAGGTCTCCATTCAGGAATGCACTCTTGATGTCCATTTGATATACAATAAAGCTCTTGTGGGTGGCAAAGGCTAAGAATATCCTGATGGCTTCTATTCTGGATACATGGGCAAAGGTTTCATCGTAGTCAATGCCTTCTTCCTGTGTATAGCCTTGTGCGACTAGGCGGGATTTATTTCTAATAACAAGTCCAATTCTGTCCTACTTGTTTCTAAATACCCATTTGGTTCCAATTACGGTTTGATGCGTAGGTCTGAGTACAAGATACCATACATTGTTTCTTTCGAAACCGTTAAGTTCTTCTTCCATAGATGAAATCCAATGAGAATTGTTGAGAGCTTCTTTGGTAGAAACAGGCTCGGATTGGGCTAAGATACAGCAATAGTGCACATATTAAGTCTTCTAAGCTCGGATTGAGATTTCCATTCAGGAAATGGTGATATCTCAGTATCGGGATCTTCTTGCGCACATAGTACATTTCCTTGTGTACTCTGTATTCTCCTACGAGTAGAAACACCAGCATCAATGTTTCCTATGATCAGCTTTTGTGGGTGATCTCTCAACCATCTTCTGTCTGGTTCTAATTCGGGGTTCCGTACTATATCTTGAGTTGCTGTAGTTTCGACTTCAGCTTGTATAGCATTGGCTTCATCTACGTCAGTTCCTACAGCTGCGGGGTTGATTTCTAGATCAACGACAGGTTCTATGGGAGCTGGTGGATCAAGGATGGAGAGTTGTTGGATGTTATGGGAAATTTCTTCTACTCCTGTAGTGTCATGGTGAACACTACATGAACTGATTCCTCAATTGTTAGCTTCCTTTTATTGAAAATCCTGTAAGCTTTGCTAACAGAGGAATATCCTACAAATATTGCTTCATCCGATTTCTCATCGAAGGTTCTATGTTGATCCTTCCCATTGTTCAACACATAACACCTGCATCCAAAAATGTGAAAGTACGAAACTAATGGAGTTTTGTTGTTCCATACCTCGTATGCTGTTTTGTTGTGTTGCTTGTTGATGGTACAGCGGTTTTGAGTGTAACATGCAGTATTCGTGCTGTATCCCATGTTCTAAACAATATTGCTCTATAAAGCGGTTAGTGAATTCTGTAACTCTGTCGGAACGAATGGACACGATACTCGACCCTTTTTCATTTTGAATCTTTTTCAAGTGCTTGGGTAACTTTGATGTTGTTTCCTTCTTCTTGCTTAGGAATATTGTCCAAGCATACCTAGAATAATCATCAACAATAACGAGACAGTATTTCTTACCTCCCAAACTTAGGGGGTCTACAGGACCGTAGAGATCCATGTGTAGCATTTCTAAAATTCTGTGAGTGGAAAGGTAGGATTTTCTCTTCAGGGTGGACTTGATTTTCTTGCCTTTTTGACATGGTCCACAGAGACTGTCTTTTTGAAATGACACATTCAGCAATCCTCTAACCAATCCCTGTCTTGAGAGTTTATTGATCATCTTGAATTCGACGTGTGACATCCTCTTGTGCCATAGCCAGCTTAGATCTGCAGTGCCTTTGGAAACAAAACAAGGAATTGTGGAGCTCGTAGGCATCCAGTCAGCAATATACATATTACCTGATCTGCTTCCTGTGAGCACAACTTCTTTGGCTAGGATGTTCTTGACTCTGCAGTAATCTATATAGAACTTCACCGAGAACTGTTTGTCACATAACTGGCTAATACTAAGTAGATTGTACTGTAAGCCTTCAACATAAGCTACATCTCTGACTTTGAATTTTCCTACAAGTAGGGTTCCCTTCCCTCTTGTTCTTCCTTTAGATTTGTCACTGAAGCGCAGTTTTAGACCGCGACCTTCTACAAAATCTGAGAGCTTGCTCTTGTCTCCTATCATATGCTAAGAACGTCCGCTATCGAAGTACCATATGTCCTTCTCAAGAATGTCCTGTAGGCAAAGAATTTAAGTAGATTTAGGTCCCCTTTGATTGTTGGGTCCATGTAGGTTAGTGCCTTTTAGTACCCACATTTTCCTGACAGCAATTGGCTTACTGTAGGTTACATTAGGTACAGTCTTGCGGTATCAACATGGGGCAGGTACGTAGTTACTGTAGCCATGATAATCATTATGCATGTAAAAATCAGGGTTATTATTATTAATCTAGTACTTATGCCGTCTCGGAGGTGGAGCCATTTTCTTTGGCCTTATTGCTTGCCTTCTTGGTCTCCAGTTGGATTCCCAAAGATATTGTCGATGATATGCGGACACCTGCTCTCTTGATGGATAATGAGGCTCCTGTATCCAGTACCTAGGCGTGTTGTATTGATAGTACTGCCGTGCGGGCCTTTGGTATTTGGATACAGCCTTTTTTCTGAACGGCTGTTGGCACTGTAGATATGCTCGGGGAGCATGCTGTTGCATGCGCCTTACAGGTTGGAATGGCTGAGGATTCCGCTGTTTCGAATAGGATTGCGGGGGCAGAATGACAGCCTTTGCTTTTTGCGGTGTAGCAGGTTCCTTCACAGGACTTGAAGTTTCTTCCGATACAGGAATGTGTTCCACACCCATGACGAACACAGTTCTAGTTTTTCCTTTGTTGGAAAATGAGTTGTATCCTAAGCCACTTTTATCATGAGCATGTTGACCACTGCTTAGAATTTCTTCCATTCTTTTAGATGATTTCTCGAAAGATTTCAGAATGGTCTCAAGTTTGCCTTCTCGTTTTTCGAGAGTGTTAAATTTGGCTTGAAGTAGAACAAAATTATTTGTATTGCTTCCATTTTGAGACTTAGCCGCACTTAGTTCATGAGCAAGTTGATGATTGATCTGCACGAGTTTTTTATGCTCGACCTTGCTGTTTTCACAATCAATTGACATATTTTCATAGTTTATCTTCAGCAAGTCATTTTCTTCTTTCAGCTCTATGTTGGAAAGTTGAAGCTGAATGTTTTCATTTTTCAAAGTCTCATAGGCTTTTTGAATATTCTTAAATTTATTCATCATGTTTTCGAAAGTATGCGATGCATTTACTGGAATAATTGAGGTTGAGCTTACCTCATCATCGCTATCTTCTTCTTCCGGCATGTCCTTTGCCATAAAGCACATATATGCCTTATCTTCGAATTCATCGTCAGATGAGTCACTGTCACTGACTTACTGAACACATTCTTCGAATTTGGATGGTGTGGGGGAGGCTTATGATTCTCCTATCAGGGCCTTGAGCTTGTTTTTCCAAGAACGTCTTCGTTCATCCCTCTCTTGTTGCTCGGCTTCCAGCAACCTTTGAACTTTAGGATGAGGACATTTGTTTGCATAATGTCTTGGTTTCCTGCAATTATAACACAGGTTAGCGTCACCAGAGGAAGTTTCAGTACTTACCTTGTGAACAGGCTTGGGCCTGTAGGGAGTCTTTCCAGACTTCTTGATGAACCTTTTGAACTTGTGCATGAGGAGCGCCATTTCGTCTTGTGACAGAATGTCGTCATCGCTGTCAGCATTCTTGTGATTAGGCTTTGATGGGCTGGGAATGCTGTGTCGTCAATTGGATACAGTGGCTAGAGCTGTAATCTTTGTTGGGTATTCTTCAGCTTTCTCTCTTCTGTCAATATCATACTCAAAAGCTTTGAGGTCAGAAAGAGATCAAAAGTAGATATATCATTAAGATTGCAAGACACACGCATAGCTTTGGTCTTAATGTCCCATCGGGCAAGGAGAGATCTGAAAATTTTTAGATTTTTCTCCTTTTGTGTATAAATTTTGCCCAAAGCTTCAAGTTCACCAACAATTCCAGTGAATCTGAGGTCAAGTTCCTCAAGTGTTTAAGTTGGTTTCATTTCAAAGGTTTCAAATTGCTGTGTTAATTTTGAATTTTTATTTTCTTTGGAGAGCTCAGTTCCCTCACAAATGAACTTGAGTTTATCCCAGATATCCTTGGCTGATTTACAGCTCTTTACCTTCGAGAACGTGCCTTTGTCAAGGGTGACAAATAACGCGTTCTTCGCAACATTGTCGAGGTTGGTGCACTTTCTATCATCAGAAGTCCATTGTTCGCGCTCTTTCTCGAGCATCTCAGCATGAGTTTGGCCTTCAATCCTAGGGTCCGTATTTACCTTCATAGTTTTGATGGGGCCATCCTGTATTACAAAAATCATCTCTTCGTGCATAGCTGCAAGATGAGCCTCCATCCTGATTCTCCAATCATCAAACTCATTAATAGAGAACATAGGAACTTTGTTGATCATTGATGTATCCATATGAGAATGTAGGAATGAAAAAGATTATTTTACAAAAATAAGTGATTTTGGATCTTAGTCTGTTAAAAATATGACTGATTCTTTTTAGAATCAACCGCTCTGATACCACTTGTTGGCCACTAAGTATACAGAATACAACTTGGAAAGTGTTTAAGCAACAAGCTGTATGATTTTCAAATCTGAGTGCGTTGCGGAATTCTTTAATATAGTAAGTTGCTGAAGATACAGCAACTAGGTGTGCAGTGTATACTTAAATAGTCACAATTAATAAAATAATAAAGGCAGAAGGTAAATAACACAATTTTTAAAGTGGTTCAAGGTAAACCCCTCTACGTCCACTGGTCCTCCACACAGGAGTAAAAAGTTTATTATAATTACTGTGTTCACAACTACGTAATTATAACCAAACCTATCAATGTCGTTCACACAAATTGATACAATGATTGTAGCCTTCAACCGTTCACACAGATTGGTTAAAAATAATTCTTGACTTGCTTCTTCACACACAGTTCCAAAGCTTTGTCTCTTCAATGCATATCCGTTCACACAGAGCTGAAGATTTTGTTCAAGATTTGACCGATTGGTTGAACAACAGCTTTGACTTTCTGAGCTTTTAGCTGATGATGTGTTGTTCACGGTTTGAGCACTTGTATATCTCGTCTGTCAGAATAGCAGTATGCTTTGAGAGATATGTTTGCTCAGATGTATATGATGATAACTTCGTTATAGGTGATCTCGTGTCTCTCTGTGTATCTGATCTTCAAAGTCTGGGTATATATAGCCTTTGAAATATATCCGTTGAGCAAGATTCTATGACAACTTGATAGTTGACTAAGATCCGGATATTGCGGGATTTGAAGATCTCTGACTACTTGATATTTAAATACTTTAACCTTTAGTATTTAAATATATCTCTTTAAACGGGATTTTAGACTTTAGCGAATAATGAAGATTCCTTCTTGTCCTGTTTGGATACTGTATGGAAGGATTGCTGTATTGATGATTCGAGACAGCTTCCATACTTAGCTTTACGAGACTCTTTGCTGCGGAATCTTGGCAGCTCGAAGTCTTGCTGTATGCTAGCACTGAGAGAAGTCTTCGATACAGAATCAACGACTTCGATCCACTCTTTAATATAGCTGCTTGCTGTATTATGGATTGGCACATTGTCAAAACACTCTTTATCAAAACTTTCGATACAGGGATTGTTATCCCAATATTACAGGATGTAATCTTGATTGAATACAACTTAATCTATGAACTGTTCGTATACAAGTTCTTACATCTCATGGATTAACAACTTTGTACCTGTTTAATATATCAATACTTCATCGTAATTAAAATTGTAAAAACAGTAAAAGTATATTATAAGCTGTAATCTTTCAAGAAATCAAAATTTTATTGATGAAAGAAATTACATGGCCTGGAAGATAAAACTAAATAATGCATAAAAGAGCATACAGTAGGATAAAATACAGCATATAGCTAACAGAAGCTAGTCCCTATAATGTGAATGTTTCTAAGTCTTTCGAGAGGGATCATGATCGGTTCCTCTCCACCATTTGAGTAAGGAGTCTTTGCCTTGGTCCCTGAAGATGCTTCATCCTTCATGGGAGACATTGTAGGAGAGAATCTAATCTTTAGTATGGGTTACTCGATCACCCTTCTGGTGTTTAGACTTCACCTTTAGCTGTAAGGGAAGCTATCCTTCTGCCAGTAGCCTTGAGAACTCGTTTGCGGCATCCTCATGTGTTTTGAATTTATTTAACATGGTGGAATCCCTGATGAGTATACACAAGTATCTTAGTAGTTCGTAATTTTTCCAGTCCTTCATTTCTTCTGCTGTAGGCTGTCGATCAGTTGAGAGCAGTATCTCGGCAGGCTTTCGTACGGTACTCTTCCATGGGAAAATGGGATCCTGGAACTCAGGTCGATAATGAGTTACCCTATTACTTTCGCTCCTTAACTTGGCCCGGGTCTGGCCAGTCGTCCGATGGCAGTAACAATGCTTTCCCCTAGTGCAGCCTCCATTTCTCTCTTTCTCCAAGCTCCACTTCCTGGCAGCCTCTCTTGACTTTTCCTCCTTTTTGGCATTGTCAAGATCTGAGACTTTGCCGGTGAATATCCCGAAGGAGTTTTATAGATTCGGCGTATTGAGTCTTCAGATCAGTGACACTGTCGACCATCCTCGCAACCATTGTTGTAAGATCGTCGATCTTGTGATCATGATAAGTGAGTTTTGAGCTGGGGTATTCAAGTGCGGCAATAATCTTGGCTTTAGCGACACGAAGGTTCTCTTGCTCTTGCTTTAGGGTCCTCTCCTGATGCTGCTTGAGTTGATTCAGGGCTTTCCACAGTGTAGTTGGCATGAGGCAAAAAGCCTCTCCTACATCATTAATGGCCCTTTTCAGCTTCGGGAGCTCGTCCTGAGCTTTTTCGCACATCCAGTCTAATTTCTTACTGCCGTATACATGGACTTGATGGAATACTGCAGGAATACAGTTTGACAACCGATGTCTTGGAGTTGCTCAATTTGTACCTATGTGCGTGGAGAGCCAGGGTATGCAATCTTCGAGTCAGATGGTTCTCCGAGCTGTTTGAGAACCACATTGTGACGAGGTTTGCATGGTTCGTTGTCAGGAAGGATACCGTCATCATATTCAAACCGGGAACCTGTAGAGATAGGAGATTACACCTATACGGAAGCAGGAGCTTCTACAGGTTGATCTGCAGGGTTCGTCTAGGAGACAGATGGGACTGATCCTCCCGTCTCTGTTGGTTTTTAGTATTTGGAACTACAAGAGGGACTAATTCCTCCTGCCGACTCTCGGCTTCCGCTTGCTCCAGAAGAAGGACTGATTCTACTGGGAGGATGGCGTGGGTGGCTTTTTCTTCTTCCTATGTCGGCTGGACAGATTCATTCTGTACAGGATGAGCTTCTTTTAAGGGAGAAGTAGCGGGTTCTTCATTGGTGACAGGAGGGACTGATTCCTCATATTTCTTGTCTTCATGGGTGGGAGCTGAAGTGGGTTGCTCGACAGATGTTCCTTGGCCATTTGTAGCCTTGGATTGAGCATATTCATTATCACGAGCCTCCTCACGACCTAGTCTCAAACCTATCTGAAGGTCATCATCGTATTTGTCGGAGTCTGAGTGGTGGCTCGGGCTCCTGAGCAAGGAGACTTCCCTTTCAGTCTCATATTATCCTTTGACGCAAAGAATGAGGAAATAAGCTTCTGGTAAAGGTGATCATCCCATTTTATCAGGATTTCGACATGTTGGGAGTCTGTCACCTTCAAAGCAAATAACTCTTCTTCCTTCCCTTCCTCCCAGTTGTACAGGGTGTCATAGGGAGAAACCCTATAGGATTTCTAAACTTTGAAATACTCAAAGGCTTCCTCTATCTGTACTTGAAGGAGAGTGTTATTTATAATATCCATCGGGGAGGGACTCCGCACAATAGTAGGTTTCACTTTCTGGTTGGGATTCTCAATAGGTAAGGAAGCCTGTGGAGAAGCAGGATCCCTAAAAGGGTGGGATGCCCTTTTGGGAGAGGGACTCCTTACATGGGTGGGTGCCCTATTTGGAGTGTTGGTTATCGGCTCCAAATGGGCAGTCAATTCACCAGAGCCTTGTATCTTCATGAACGTCTAGTCATCTGTCATAGCCTCAACGGTCTCAGGATCTGCTGTGGGACCAGCCAGAGTTCATTATAAAGGGGTTGCATCCTGTGGGATTGCGGTCTCGGCAGATACAACTTGCGGGACTTCCTCAGTGGCCGTTGTAGCCACTGGGTTTCTGTAGACATAGCTTATGGCATCGTAGATTTATTCATTTTTTACTTCTTCTTCTTCTCGACAGTCGTAGGCGAGATGATGTCAGGAACACTTCTTTTATTACTGACATCTTTCTTCTTGCCGTCAGCCGATTTCGACTCTAAGGGCAGGTCAGTGACATCCCTAGGAACTTTGGATCTTGGGAGGGACACGGGATCAGGACCGTTGGCGGGAAGCAAGTCCTTGTTGAACACTGATGGCTTCGAGCCACCAAGAAACTTCCCAACAAGAATTTTCTTGGCGCTTTCTGACTACTATATGCCATAGCTTGTCAGGATATAGTTGAGAATCAAGTCGAACGATTTTCTAGCAGAGTCAGGCTTTGATGCTTCCTCCCGAAGCCTCTTTAAGATGACCTAGCAACAGTTCACCTTTTTCTCCAGACATAATGGCCACCATCATCCTGAAGAGAAGATTTGAGCACATCTCAAATGCACCAGTTCTGTTTTCAACCACCCTGCAGCAGAAGTAATGCAAATAAAGATATAGCAGGGTGAAATTCTTCTTGTTACATGACATATGGACTGGGTAAGATTGGGAGTTCCATGTGAACAATCCCCAATAGGCTTTCTGAAGATTCTCAGATCCAAAAGATTCCAGTTCCTTCAATGATTAGCCATCAGAGGGAAGTCTGTACAGGCATTCTAGGAGTTCATAGTTGATGGTTATCTCCTTGTATTGAACGGTGTGGATGATGGCAGTGATGTCAGAACCTTTTTTGTTCGACGCATAGTGGAACTCAGCATCAACAAAGAATTCTTCAACAAGATTTTCGTCATAGCTCTCCGGATGCAGGCTTCCCAGGCAGTAGAGTCCATTTTGCTTCACACGGGATACCACAAGGTTCATCCCGACATCATCTTCTCCTTCAACAGCGATACCCTCCACCCAAACTGAGCGAGCAAACTATTTGGGAACGATGAGGTTTGGGAAGACATTTTGCAAAAATAGATTGAGAAAAATAAAGCAAAAAGCAAGAAAGTATGTACGTTATATGTTGTAGGCTCAATAATATGCAGAAAGCATAAAGAGCCTTCAGATCAGCATACTTGCCCTTTATAGGGTGCAACGAAGATTAGGTATGCAGTGAACGATCAGATTTAAGGAATCTGAACCGTCTTTTGAAAAACGTATGGGATGGAGTCAGATGTAACTTATACGTTTAATCCATTGATTTTGAAATAATAGACGGTCCCATTTCTGACACAGTTTATCTTCCACTATTGCACGAATCGGCGATTTGAATTTTGAAATCACGGTATTCGAGGTAGTAAAGTGCATGTGTCTTTATGGGATAAAACATTTTAAATTCAGACATAGCACGTGGACTTAAAACAGTTTGTTGTGAAAATTGTATGAGTTAGATATAATTATAATATTAATTGATATCCTACAGTGTATGTGCTGTATCCGTGAAAATGTAGCGTTCTGCTTTAGAAGGTACATATAGGATTCAATTCTTACAGCAATATTGGATTAATAATGTATTCATGGGTCGTACTGTATTTTCCCTTAATTAATGCACATGTCATCTGTAGGAAGGTTATGTGCCTTGTTTTTCGTACAGTAAGATCTGTCTTGTTCTGAGTGTACAATTAATTTAAGTGGATACTGTATTCTTGGGTCTTACAGCATTCCCCCTCAATTGGTGAGTAAAATGTAAAAACTTATAGGGAGTCTGGCTGTAACATTCCCAATTCCTGGCGAAGCAAGCAGAATCTGGTTGGGAGAGGTTTTGTAAATATGTCGGCTAATTGTATGTCTGTATCAATCTTCTTGATTCGAACATCATTATTCTCAACACGATTGTTTCATATCAATATGCTTAGTCCGCGAGTGCAATATATGGTTGTGCGTGATTGAAATCGCACTCGTTCTATCGCACATGATTGGATCTTCTCTGGCGCTGATTCCATAATCTTGTAACTGCTGTTGCCTCCAGAGAATCTGCATACAACAACTTCCAGCGGTATAATATTCCGACTCAGCTGTGGAAATCGAGGTGGCCAATTGCTTCTTGTCGAACCATGACACAAGTATAGGTCCAAGGAAGTGACAAGCTTCGTTTGTACTCTTCCTATCCAACTTGCAGCCTCTGAGATCCGAGTCGCTATAGCCTACCAAATTGAATCCTCCTTTCTTAGGATACCGCAATTCTACATCAATTGTTCCTTTCACGTACTTAAGTATTTGTTTGGATATGATGAAGTGTGACTCCTTAGATGATACTTGATACTGAGCACACACTCCTACAACAAACTGGATATAGGGCCTGGTAGCTGTTAGGTACAGGAGTGAGCCTATTAACTTCTTATAGAGTGATTGATCAACCGACTTTCCAGCTTCTTTAGCACTAATTTGTGTGCAAGTACTCATGAGAGTGGACGAGGATTTGTAGTTGTTCAACTCGAATTTGTTGAGCAGCTCCTTGATGTACTTTTCCTGGTTGATGAATATGCCTGTAGGCAATTGCTTAATGTTGCGTCGGTACCACCACTAGAAGGGGGGTTTAGATAGTACAGTTAAGAATATCAAATTCATTTGCGATTGCAGAGGCGATTATGTGCAGAATGTAAATGACACATCGATATATAGAGGTTCGGCCAAAAATGCCAATGTCTTCTATCCGTATCTTTTTCTATAGGCTTAAGATAAACCTTTCTGCCTTATCTTCGATTGGTTCGAGATAAACCGTTACAATCGAGTCTTTATCTTGGTCCAAGACAAACCGTTTTCCTTTGCTATTAGATAAGGAATCAACCTTCTATCTTTCTAATAGTACTAGAAAAACCTCATTTGGATTTAGATTATGTTTCTAACAATACCGGATCCACAATTCTAATAACACCGAATCAAATCTACAATCCTTTTTCTTTCTTTTGTGTATGGTTGATTGAATTAAACACTCGAACTCTTATCAATTAAGCTTGATTACAACAACAATAATGAATATAATAATATCTGATGTATGTATACTTTGCTTGAAGTTGTTGTGTGGTGGATACTATATGAAGTGGTGTTTATAGGCTTTAAAGCCTAAACTAGCAGTTGGTCACTGCCCTCTTCATAGCGTACGCTATACGTCCTCTATAGCGTACGTTAGGTCTATTCGGTATGTTAACATAACATGTCATGTACTTTATACGATGCTCAAAATAGTCCAACAGCTACTGCCTCTGCCTTGGAATACATTATCATATATTTGTAGCGTATGTTAACTCCAATATATTCGTTGCATGTTTTTTGACCTTCTAGAATCAATCCAGCAGATTGATTTCATTTGATTTCAAATTTCACCATGCATAGCATACATTAAGTACTCCTCCTTGTGTACATTAATGCCTGCTCATGCCTGCGTTAACATTATCACATAGCGTGAGTTAAACATGTCTTTCTCGATTGTCTACGGCTGGGTCTTTGTTACATACGTTATCTATGATGCATAGCGTACGTTAGTTATGTTTTAAACTTCAGTTCTTTTCTTTTCTGTCTGGCTTGTTATTTCTTCAACTGTTGTTGATTAATTATTGTTTTTCATCGTTTATAAACTTATCATCAAAACCTTTAATATAAATGTGTGGAATAAAATGTTCCAACAATCTCTCCCTTTTTGATGATGACAAAACAACGATCCTTTATGAGATTTACACATGCAAAAGTTTTCTTCTCCCCATCATACCTTCTTCGTCTTCTCCTACTTTCTTATTTTTCCCATAACATCTCCTCATTTTTCTCCCCCTTTTTGTCATTAGCAAAAAGCTTATTTAATCATTAACATGATACCCATTATTTTGCAAAGAAATGGGTAAAAGCTCCCCCTGAAAATACTAACTCCCCCTGAGTTAGATACCAATTTATTTGAATAATTAATTTTGAATTTTGGGGATCCAACCGACTTTTGGTCGTTTTTCATTTGGCAAAAAGACGATGTTCGGTATTATAGTTTCTTTTGGAATCCATATTTTCTTTAATTTTTATCGTTCCTCTTGGGCTTTTACAATTAGCAATATGATTCCCGATTTCCAAACATTTACCACAATTGGGTATTTTTAAAATTAAGGATTCATTATTTGAATCATAATCATTGTTTATTTAGCGAAATTTTTTAAACCAAAAGTAGTTTTTCAAATTTCTCGTTTTTGAGGGAAAATTTATTCGTTAAGTCTTTAAGTTCGTTTTGAACTTTTAGTAAATGATTTTTCAGTTTATTCTCTTTTTCTATACAAAGAAAATGATTATTTTCAATAATTTTTCATTTTTCTTGTATTTTGGGGATTTCATCTTCCAATAATTTATTTTTCATTTTGAAGGACTTATTATCTTTTAATGAATTTTGAAAATCCGTATGTAATTGTTCAAAATCATTAAAAAGTTCATCTTGAGACAAGGTACTTATCTAGCTTTCGTCGTCATCTTCTTCGTCACTCCAAGTACGTACTTGCTTCTTAGAAGTCGAGCCACGGCAATTATTCGCAAAGTGACCGGGTTTTCCACAATTTCGACAATTATTGTCGAACCGATTTAACTCATTCAGGACTTGCGAGTTGAAGTCTCTTCTTCTCCATTTTAATAAGTTTTGGTGCGTATTGATGTTTTTCGCATAAAATGCCGATTCTTCATCATTATCATCAATCGGGAATTCTTCTTAATTTCGAAACATCTTTTTAGCTTTTAAAGCTACCCTTTTCTCCTTGGGCTTTGGCTTGACATTTCGATATTTAAGCACAATCTCGTAGTTGATTAGCAAACCGACAAGGGTGCTAAAATCAAGCGTGTTGAGATTTTTCAACTCCACGATAGCCGTAACCGTCCAATCCCATTCACAAGGTAGTGATTGTAATATTTTCTTCAATTTTTCACTACTTGATAATGGTTTTCCAAAACAAGCTAGTCTATTTGTGATACTGGGATAACCGTGCTGATCTGTTCAGTAAAGGGATCAAAGGAATTTTGTGGACTCCCTTTTTACACCCAACGTGTTATCCGATCGGGAATTGCCCTAACAAGTGCTCTGGGGTATGAAGTGAGCAACACTGGTATAACCCTGTTGATGTGTTGAGTAGCACTCAACGGGTTATCCAACCGGGGATTGCCCTAACAAAGGCTCGTATGAAGTTGAGTAATACTGACATAAATGAAAATTTGGTGGACCGCGGGTCTCAGTGGTTTTTGTAACAGAGTTCAATTGAGACTGGACCTCCTTATAAGTTTGTAACAAGAATTATGAGGCCGTGAACCCTAAAATATTTTGAAAACCCTTTTGATAAATATTTTCAAATTTTGCAAACATTCGAGAAACATTTTCAAAAAAATATTTTTATGAAATGTTCCGGGGTGACTAGATATGTTTTCACGAAATTCAGTTGTATTCATCATTGAAAACGTGTTTAAACCCCCCGGGAATTTCAAAGATATTTTGAAATCAATGTGTGGTTTCATGTGATATCTTTGTTGTTTCACGATGTATGAGTATTGAGATTAATGATGTAAAGTATGCTTTATGTATTCATTTAAATTTCACCGACAGTTGCTGACCTCTTCGGGGTGGATACATTTGATGTGTCCTGGTGCTTATAGGTGGTGGAGCAATTCACAGAGACAGCGCAGGATGAATAACCACACCGATACTAATCAATCCAAGAGTCGGGGGATTTGACCCCCAGCGGCCGTGTAGTAAAGTCGTTGTAGAGCCCGTATGAGGGTCGATTCAGTGTGTTATATATTTCATTGATCTTGTAAATATTTGTTACTTCATGTACTCGACCTTGTCAACCGAAATTTTACCTTATATTACATATCTTTATACTTGTTGTCTCTTGCTTAAAAATAATCTACACGAGTTATTTTGTAATCTAGCCTGGTAAATCCTCGCGGAAGGATTTACGGTGCTGTAGTATGCCTCGAGCATTTCGGGGGTGTTATAGAATATGGTATCAGAGATTAGGTTGAGAAACCTAGGCTTCTGGGTACAAATGTGTCCAATGTCATGGAGTCAGTATGAGTCAAGGTCAGTGGAAGTCGTTAGTATCGCTGAACGGTTGTTGTTCTCGTCGACATGTATGTCTCCCCTACTTAATCATATATAATTTAGAGATATGCGTTACCTTATTAATACAAACCGATATCTCACCATGAAAGTGATGGACTAGAGGTTCGAAGCGAGTGTACTGTATGCAAGAAGATGGGGAGAATTGCTATGACCGTGGCCAGAGTCGTAATTCCCAGTTCGTTCTATGGTAACAATCAAAATGCATTAACCCACGACGAATCTACAAATAGGAACAACCTTATTACACTTGTTCAATTAACGACCCATATGGGCCAAATAGTACAATCCATGCAACAACTACAGACGACGATGACATCACAAACAGTAGGTGTAAAGGCCAACAACCTGTATCCTCCTTGGTTAAACGGTTCCCCTTATACACCCAAATAGGAGTATTGGCTGTCCGAGATGGAGCAAAGATTAGAATGGGATGGCATCCCTATCAAGAGAAAGATCGACATCACCCAATATTTTCCCGCCAACAATGCTAGCAGATGGTGGTAGACCATTAAACCTGATGATCATGAAGTAACATGGGAGGAATTCAAAGGTCTCGGAAAGGTTAAGTATTATCCAATATCACATGTACGGGATATAGTGATTCCTCCAACATTAAAGTGACAAGAGACAATAGGGTTCGCTGAAACCAGACCCTCGCAATCCAATAAAGGGAAGAATTCGAGTGCTTCCACTAGCACTGTGAAAGGCGAAAAAGACAGGAGTCCCAATGCTAAGCCTAAATGTTATAATTGCGGACACCCCGGTCATGTTCGTAACAATTGTCGATCACCACCGACTAGATGTTACACTTGTGGATAGAACATACACCGAGCAATATACTGCAAAGCAGTTGCCAGTCTCATTCAATATCAGGCAAAAACCCTCAACGACCGATGAAAATCACGTTTGGCCCATTTGTTTGCATAATTTATTTTATTGTATGATTATCTTCTTCCTGCTGTGAGACCCCGTGTTTTAATCTAGTCTAACTTCTGATTTTTCCTGTGATTTTGTTTCATTAACCCTCGATTATGTCCCACATGTATCCCAAGTGTTTAAGTAATAATCATTTGATATCAGGGACCACTTCAATAATTTCTCACAATCACTCCATCGACCTTCGACCTTTTGGGGCCAAATCAAATGTAATAACTGAAAGAATCTTGTCCTGGAAGGTCGTAGAAGTTGTGGCCATCTAGGAATCCTCATGGAGAACAGTAACAATAGACCATGCATAGCAACCGTTAATGACCATTACTACTGGTTATAATAATATTAACTGATTTATGATTTGAAGTGGATTTTGACCGTCAAACCACCATGGTAGCAGCTGCCAAGAAGTTTTCCTTATGGTCGTAATGGTTGACCGACTTCAAGCAACAGAACCACCATAATAGTATACGCTAAGGATATTGTGTATCACCTGCCAAGATCACCGACTTAAAGTCAGGTCAATGTGTATATAAGGCCCCGAAGGGTACTTCTCCAATGAAACTCAAGCAGACCGCCGAAAAGAAATAAATGAATAGCCATATAAGAAAGAATAATACCATATATGCCCGTTGTCTGGAACATATTATCTATTTAGAAGCATTAGCATAATTTTATTGAGACGCAAGTGAGACTAGACAAGAGGTAGCTGCACGAGAACACGACCGTGTTGTGCAGCTAGAAGCTAGACTAGCTACAGCACAACGCACTCTTCAAGAGAGAGAAGCCCAGTAAAATCAAGCGAGAGATGCCTTCCAAGATCAAATACATCAAGAGAGAGCGCTGGTATGAGCCAGTGCGGAAGAAATTCTTGTTGTCCTGCTAGCGGCCCAGTTCTGATGGTGGAATAGGAAGAGAGGTTTAAGAGGATCCCTAGGAGGAACCTGAAAAGGACCCTGAATAAGAGAACAAAGAAGGCCCCATTGTCATTAACCCATAAAGTATGTCTAGTAAGGCATGTCATGGTCACAACGGACGCAAATGTAAATGTTTTTATAAGTATGACACTAACGATGTATTAATATATCTTCATAGATATGCACCGATGTAATATCTTCTTTTTTTTTTTTTTGAGATTTCGATGTAATATCTTCTATTTAAAAAGAATATTTGACTAGGGTTGCAGTCGACAAAGTGCACAATGAGATATAATCCTAATATGTTTCAACATCCTCCCTCATATTCCAAGTTCCAAGGATGAAACTTCTTTGTACGGGGAAGGGATGTAAGGCCCCACAGTTCTTAGTATCTAAATTTAGTAATAAAAGTGAATTGTCACTGTTCAGATAATCCACGTAACGAATTCTTATGTTACATTTATAATCACACTTAGTATATCAACTCGCCAAGATATAATTTCAATTGTTTCAACAAAGACCGATTCCAAATATTACGTCTTAAATGGACTAATGATCAATAACCGCAGAAAGAAGAATCGGACATTGAGGAAACATAGAATTAAGCATAACATTAGGACCCCACCATTTCACCCAAGATTAGCCGGGAGAATTAGCAACGACATCATCCCAAGGTTTTTGCATGGTAAGCCCGTAATGGTATAAGGTTATGGCCGCATCCGAAGAAACACCACGGCCAAGATAAAAGGAGGACTACGGCTGTAATAGTAGGTAGATTATAGACAAAGTGCATTACAGCCGCTAACAAGTCAGTTGGATATGTCTAGAGAATTTAAGTCGGCCACGAGAAGTGTCTAGAAAACCGCCTCAAAAACGCCGCCATGATAGCGGCCGCTAAGGGCCTTGGTAGCGGCCACCATTCCCCATCGACTTAAAGGCAGGGACTCGTATATATAGGGCTGCATGGGCCTTCTTCCTCAGATTTTCTAGAAGCTTTCTCGACTAGTTTCACCATTCTCACTATAAACCTTAATTTGATCCTGTCTTGAGGTACTAAACATTCATCTAACACAAGCGAGTCGTCCCATGAAGTTAGTTCCAATCGGATTCACCAGTTTCCCTCCCATATTGAAGGTCTGGAATGGGAAACCTGAAGCTTTATTCATGGATAGTCGCACCTCCCTAATTCCTTATATTCACACGCAAGTTTTACAAAAATATTCTTTATACGTTACTTCAGTTATATTGATTGTATACTATATACATTGATGACGATCTTATAGAAAATAATCAATATAGTAAATGTGGGTTAGATAGTTGTAATTCTATTAACCCCAAAGACATGAAGAGTCGGGTATGCTTATGAGACTCATGGGGTTACCGTTGTACTGACACGTCAGAAAATATAGGCATAACACGCAACACCTTAAATAAGGTACAGATGTATTATATTAAGATGATGACACATAATATCTAGTTTAATTGATGTTGATTGAGTATTATGACCTGATGACTTATGTGAATTATGTGACCCTGTGTGAACTATGGGCTTTTGTGGAGTGATATCCGAAGTCGGTGAGGGCGGGGGTGTTGCCAGGCTGTGTTACGTTGCAATGTGCAGATCCTGTTGGTAGTGTACGTCTAGTGCCACCAGACGTGCCCGAAATATACGATGGACATGTCCAAGGGACTGTAATATCCGACGGAAATTCTTACGTACTGTGGTATTATTCGCATAAGTCAATACTGTTGTAGTCTTGTTGTATTTGTGTAATGTTTATTGATGTTGGAATATATCATAAATAGACATAATAATAACGATCACTCGCACTATGATTGTATTCTCAACATTGTATAGATAAGTACATTTTGAGCTATTAATCCTGAGCCTAACGTACGCTAATCCTTAGGAAAAACGTACGTTATTTTAAGGCCTTTACGTACCTAAAGAGTCACCCGTTACGTACGTAACCAGTGTAATCGTATCCGATCTCAACTTTCGGCGTGTGGGGCCGAACGGGATTCGAATATCTGATCTTTTGGAGGCAACCTAGTTGACCTACATTGCGTACGTAAAGCTTCAAGCGGTAACATACATAATGATGTACGTATTTCAGTCCAGCAGCTTCTGGACTTAGCTTACGTACGTAACACTTTTTGTGTAGCATACGTAAAGCTGTTAACGTACGTTATCCTCTTGTGATAACGTACGTAACGAACTGTGCTGTTATAAAAAGACAACTTGTGTCTTTCATTTTGCACATCCAACCTCTAATTTTTCACCCATATAATCATCTCGCTTCATCCCTAGATCAAAATTACCTTCTTCCAACTTGTGTTTGAACTTTACATTTTGATTTTGGAGCTTGTTGATTGGGAGTTGGAGTCATTCTTGAAGCTTAGATTGTGTTCCTGTGGTTTTGGAGTATTGTTCTTCAATTCTGAAGGTATGTTATACGATTTAACCCTATAATCTCGTAATTATAATGATAGTAATTAAGTATACTCCACCTAGTGATGAATTAATCAAGCTAAACACGTTTATAGTTAAGCTTCCAACAAACTTAATGATGAATATGATGATTAGGGGATTTGTAATGATGCGTTCTTGGTGTTTTGAATGATGATGATCATGTTTAATGAAACCACACTCTCCTTGTTAGACTAATAACACCATTGGAATAATAATAGTCCATGTTTCATTGTAATGTAAATGACTGGTTGGAATAATTACCATAAAATGTTTTAAGAATCCCTTGTTGATCATTAGAAGAATGAAATAACCTTATTGAACCTAAGCTAAGTGAATTCAAAGGAATAATATCTGAATCTCCAAGTTAATTAGAAGATTATAAGGATGGTGTTAAACTTGAGGTAGTCTTCATGATCATAATATGAATTTGTAACTAGTTAACTCAACATAAATAATTGATTGTAGTGCAGAGTTTACTTTTAATCAATTGAGATGTTCTTGATAAGTTTAAAAGGTAGGAGATTATTGTTTAACACATTATGGATCAATTCTTAATCTAGCAAACAATTGGTAAACATCTTGTAATCAATTGTAAGAATAGGATGGTATTGAATAAGGTTCTTGGACTAACACTTCAATATCTTAAAAAGCTGAACTACTCAAATGGGAATTAGGATGTTGTCTCGTTAAAATTTGGTATAGATGATCATATGAACGTATCATTGAGTAAAATATACTTCATTCAAGGTTGATTGTTCGAGTAACCGATTTTGAATCGAGGGCCGTTCGTTCGTTTGAGAAGGAAGGACTATTCTCGCCTCCGTATTGAGGCAAGTTATCTTGCTTGGTTATAATGATGTGTGGATTCTTATGATGATTATGCATTTCCTGTATATGAAACACTTATAAACTTGTGTCTTGTGATTTGAGGTTGTTCTTGATGATGTCCCGTTTTCATCATGGGATTGTATTCCCAAGTTCGTCACTTTCGAACTCTTGTTATTGTTGATCTTGTCGTCATTTCGGTGAGTCCTCAGTCCTTAATAGGATTTGTGAATTATTGAATTCGTTGTCATGTTGCATCGTGACATATCCGGAGTCATATGTACGTTCCGATTGGATATTGTGTAGGATTTTTATCCGGGCACATATATAGTCATGCGTGAATATTTTCCGTGTTGGGCTGTGCACACGAGACGTAGTTCGTTGAGGCTAATTAAGTACATTGTCCCACGTATATCCTGGATTCCGTATACGGGGTGTACATGTGCACTGACACATATTCGGATCGGGCATACTGTGATGTCCCTCTTGAGCCGTACTATCTTAGTCGTTCATAGTCCATTCTTATATTTAGATGTGTTCGACGTTTTGGGACTAAGCATTCATACTCCCGAGGGGTATGTTCGTTAGTCGGGTTGTTATCTTTGAAATCTTATATATGTGAATTGTATAATATCTTGAGAATCATTTATCATGTATATCCGACCCTGTGTTGGGCAAAATACTTGTGTTGTATTTTAGGTCGAGGAAAGGGCAAGGCACGGGAAGATTAGGGTGATGACGAAGGGTTCGAAGGATACTAGTTCGGGGGCCCCAAGTCTTTTGAGTCCGGTAATGTTCGTACCGTGTAATATTATCTTTCCGCTTTATTTTAAATATGAACAAATGTATTGTTATTTAAGGTATATTCCATCTCCATATGGATTATACTTATGTTTTGGATCCTGTGTATAATAAGGCCGTAGGCCATACTGCTGTAAACTCCAAATTGGAGTAAGTACTATGTTTTGTGGTTCGGTATCACATGTATTGTGTATTTAATCTGTATTTTGGATATCGCCTGGTGGGTCCCAGTGTGGTTCCACGGCACTGTAATGGCCGCCTTATTGGGGTGTTACAGAAGATGTTTACCCCTTAGTTTCGAGGACGAAACCCTTTTTAAGGGAGGGAGTATGTAATATCCGACGGAAATTCTTACGTACTATGGTATTATTCGGATAAGTCAATACTGTTGTAGTATTGTTGCATTTGTGTAATGTTTATTGATGTTGGAATATATCATAAATAGACATAATAATAACGATCACTCGCACTATGATTGTATTCTCAATGTTGTATAGATAAGTACATTTTGAGCTATTAAACCTGAGCCTAACGTACAATAATCCTTAGGCATAACGTACGTTATTTTAAGGCCTTTACGTACGTAAAGAGTCACCTGTTACGTACGTAACCAATGTAATCGTATCCGATCTCAACTTTCGGCGTGTGGGGCCGGACAGGATTCGAATATCTGATCTTTTGGAGGCAACCTAGTTGACCTACATTACGTACGTAAAGCTTCAAGCGGTAACGTACATAATGATGTACGTATTTTAGTGACTTCGCTTACGTACGTAACACTTTTTGTGTAGCGTACGTAAAGCTGTTAACGTACGTTATCCTCTTGTGATAACGTACGTAACGAACTGTGCTGTTATAAAAAGACAACTTGTGTCTTTCATTTTGCACATCTAACCTCTAATTTTTCACCCATATAATCATCCCCCTTCATCCCTAGATCAAAATTACCTTCTTCCAACTTGTGTTTGAGCTTTACATTTTGATTTTGGAGCTTGTTGATTGGGAGTTGGAGTCATTCTTGAAGCTTAGATTGTGTTCCTGTGGTTTTGGAGTATTGTTCTTCAATTCTGAAGGTATGTTATACGATTTAACCCTATAATCTCGTAATTATAATGATAGTAATTAAATATACTCCACCTAGTGATGAATTAATCAAGCTAAACATGTTTATAGTTAAGCTTCCAACAAACTTAATGATGAATATGATGATTAGGGGATTTGTAATGATGCGTTCTTGGTGTTTTGAATGATGATGATCATGTTTAATGAAACCACACTCTCCTTGCTAGACTAATAACACCATTGGAATAATAATAGTCCTTGTTTCATTGTAATGTAAATGACTGGTTGGAATAATTACCATAAAATGTTTTAAGAATCCCTTGTTGATCATTAGAAGAATGAAATAACCTTCTTGAACCTAAGCTAAGTGAATTCAAAGGAATAATATTTGAATCTCCAAGTTAATTAGAAGATTATAAGGACGGTGTTAAACTTGAGGTAGTCTTCATGATCATAATATGAATTTGTAACTAGTTAACTCAACATAAATAATTGATTGTAGTGCAGAGTTTACTTTTAATCAATTGAGATGTTCTTGATAAGTTTAAAAGGTAGGAGATTGTTTTTTAACACATTATGGATCAATTCTTAATCCAGCAAACAATTGGTAAACATCTTGTAATCAATTGTAAGAATAGAATGGTATTGAATAAGGTTCTTGGAGTAACACTTCAATATCTTAAAAAGTTGAACTACTCAAATGGGAATTAGGATGTTGTCTCGTTAAAATTTGGTATAGATGATCATATGAACGTATCATTGAGTAAAATATACTTCATTCAAGGATGATTGTTCGAGTAATCGGTTTTGAATCGAGGGCCGTTAGTTCGTTTGAGAAGGAAGGACTATTCTCGCCTCCGTATTGAGGCAAGTTATCTTGCTTGGTTATAATGATGTGTGGATTCTTATGATGATTATGCATTTCGTGTATATGAAACACTTATAAACTTGTGTCTTGTGATTTGAGGTTGTTCTTGATGATGTCCCGTTTTCATCATGGGATTGTATTCCCAAGTTCGTCACTTTCGAACCCTTATTATTGTTGATCTTGTCGCCATTTCGGTGAGTCCTCGGTCCTTAATCGGATTTGTGAATTATTGAATTCGTTGTCATGTTGCATCGTGACATATTCGGAGTCATATCTACGTTTCGATTGGATATTGTGTAGGATTTTTAGACGGGCACATATATAGTCATGCGTGAATATTTTCCGTGTTGGGCTGTGCACACGAGACGTAGTTCATTGAGGCTAATTAGGTACATTGTCCCACGCATATCCTGAATTCCGTATACGGGGTGGACATGTGCACTGACACATATTCGGATCGGGCATACTATGATGTCCCTCTTGAGCCATACTATCTTAGTCGTTCATAGTCCATTCTTATATTTAGATGTGTTCGACGTTTTGTGACTAAGCGTTCATACGCCCGAGTGGTATGTTCGTTAGTCGGGTTGTTATCTTTGAAATCTTATATATGTGAATTGTATAATATCTTGAGAATCATTTATCATGTATATCTGACCCTGTGTTGGGTGAAATACTTGTGATGTATTTTAGGTCTAGGAAAGGGCAAGGCACGAGAAGATCAGGGTGATGACGAAGGGTTCGAAGGATACTAGTTCGGGGGGCCCAAGTCTTTTGAGTCCGATCATGTTCGTATCGTGTAATGTTATCTTTCCGCTTTATTTTAAATATGAACAAATGTATTGTTATTTAAGGTATATTCCATCTCCATATGGATTATACTTATGTTTTAGATCCTGTGTATAATAAGGCCGTAGGCCATACTGCTGTAAACTCCAAATCGGAGTAAGTACTATGTTTTGTGGTTCGGTATCACATGTATTATGTATTTAATTTGTATTTTAGATATCGCCTGGTGGGTCCCAGTGTGGGGTCCACGGCACTGTAATGGCCGCCTTATTGGGGTGTTACAGGGACGACTTTTAGCTTGTAGTGAATGCCGGTTTTATGGTGACCAAGTTAGATGCTCTGGTCAGCTTCCCGACTGAGGGTACTTAATATAGGCTGAGTCACTGATACCAACCTTATGTGTGATAGCTTGAACATTCTTTCTTTTTGAAAGGGTTGGTATCAGGGCAGTTGGAACCAATGATCATCCTACCAGGCGAGAGCTGTTTAGGCCCCGAGGTTCCCTAGATGTCATGAACCCAATGGTGTGATGCGTCATGAAACCATTTGTGCGGCTAAGGGATAATATTGGGATCAATTTTAAAAAAAGTCTGGTTCACGGCCCCTCCTTTTTATGCCGAGCACTCAATGTCTTATCCAATCGGTCTTTTCCCTAACATGGGCTCTGGGTTAGGAAGTTGAGTAATACTAGTATAACCCTGCTAATCTGTTAAGCAGAGGAAGCAAAGAAATTTTGTGGACTTACTTTTTATGCTAAGCACTAAAAGGGTTATCCAACCGGGAATTGCCTTTATGGGTTTTGGGGTATGAATTTGAGTAATACTGGTATAACCCTTTTGATCTTTTAATCAAATAATTCAAAGGAATTTTGTGGATTCCCTTTTTATGCTGAGCACTCAACGGGTTAACCAACCGGGGAAGTTAGTAATAATGGTATAACCCTGTTGATGTGTTGAGTATCACATTCAACGGGTTATCCAACTGGGGATTACCCTAACAAGAGCTCTGGGTATGAAGTTGAGTAATACTGGCATAACCCTGTTGATTTGCTGAGCAATAGAAATTTGGTGGACTGCGGGTCCCAGTGGTTTTTGTAATAGAGTTCAGTTGAGACTAGACCTCCTTATCAGTTTGTAACAACAATTTTGAAGTTGCGAACCCTAACTGATTTTGAAAACCCTTTTGATAAAGATTCCCAATTTTTGGAAACATTAGAGAAAGATTTTCAAATAAAATGTTTTTACGAAATGTTATTGGGTGATAGATATGTTTTCACGAAATTTAGTGGTATTCATCATTGGAAAAATGTTTTGAAAATCCCCGGGAATTCCAAAGACATTTTGAAATCAATGTGTGATGTGATATCTTGATTGTTTCACGATGTTTGAGTATTGAGATTAATGATGTAAAGTATACTTTACGTATTCATTTTACTTGGAGCGGCAGCTGCTGACCCTTTCGGGGGTGGATACATTATATGTGCGAGGTACTTATAGATGGTGGAGCAATTCACAGATCCGGCGCAGGACGAAGAATCGCAACGATACTAGTCAATCCAAGAGTCGGGGATTCGACCCCAATGGCCATGCGGTAAAGTATTTGTAGAGCCCGTATGAGGGTCAATTCAGTGTGTTGTATATTTCATTGATCTTGTAAATAGTTGTTATGTCATATACTTGACCTTGTCAGTCGGAATTTTACCTTATATTATATATGTTTATACTTGTTGTCTCTTGCTTAAAAAGAATCTATACGAGTTATTTTGTAATCTATCCTCGTAAATCCTTACGGAAGGATTTACAAAGTTGTAATGTGCATCGAGTATTTTGGGGGTGTTACATTTATGCCACCAAATCATCCTGTTTCTCATACCCAGTATGCTCGAGCGTATATTTATTTCCTTTGGTACCTTCGCTGTTTGAAATTTATGTGAAGTATAATAGAGTTATCAAACTCTTTGGCGTTGCGGAAACGTAATTAACTTGCGGAAAGTAAATGACACAAGATTTATAGAGGTTTGGCCAAACATGCCTACGTCCTCTCTTCTTATCTTTTTCCTTAGGCTGAAGATCAACCTCCGGGCCTCATCTTCTATCACGAGGGATACCGTTACAATCTCGTCTTCTATCAGTCTGGAATAAACTGTTACACTCTTATCTTTATGTCGGTCCAAGATAAACCGTTTTCTTTTTATATAGGACAAGGAAGCAACCTATCTAACTTTATATTGGTACTAGACAAACCTCCCTTGGATTTAGATATGATTCTAATAACGCCGGATCAACGATCCTAATAACACCGAATCAATCTACAATCCATATCTTTCCTCTCGTGTATGTTTTCGTGTATGAACAATCAAAGGCTTATCAATTAAGCACAAATACAACAACAATAATGAATACAATGATATCTGATGTATATATGATTTGCTAGGGGTTGTTGTATGTTGAACAACATTAGAAGTTGTATTTATAGGCTCCAAAGCCTCAACTAGCCGTTATCCCACTGCTCCTTCATTACGTATGTTCTCTGCCATCAGTAGCGTACGCTATCAGTGTTACGTACGTTACGCTTCATTCAGATCAGTCCAGTAGCATTTTGCCTCTTCCATTACGTACGTTAGCTTATCTCATTTACGTACGTTAACTGCACCTTGTGGCATACGTTATTGCTGCTTCATAGTGTACGTTAAGTTATGGTCGTATATTCGTTGCATGCTCTTTTGACTTCTCGAATCTTCCCAACGTTAAGCTTGTCGGCTTACGTACGTTAAACTTGTCTCTTTACGTACGTTATTCTTCTTGAGTGGCGCACATTAAACATATCAGCTACACTCGTCTAACTTCAGGTTGTTTACATTACGTACATTATGTATACTTCATAGCGCACGTTAAGTATGTTACATCTTCAGTTCAATGAATTTCAGTCCGGCTCTTGCGTCTTCAACTACTTTGTTGTTTTGCTTCATCTTTATTGAATCATTTGTTGTTTTGTATTGATCGACAATTCATCATCAAAATCAATTATGATTATATGGAATATAATACTCCAACAATCTCCCCTTTTTGATGATGACAAAACAATAACATTCGATGATATTTTATACATACAAAAGTAAACCAATATATGAATCAATGTTTTCGGCTTTTTCCATTTCGTTAGTTTTCATCTCTCCATCTTTTCTTTTCTCCGTTTCAACTACTTCTCATTTTTCAACTTCTTCTTTGATTTTCGACTTCTCGACTTTCTTCGTCTTTTCTCCTCCTTTCATAATATGTAATTGTTTTTATTTTACTCGTCATTCTTCCATGACGCGTATTCTTTTTATCGACATTTTTACCTTTTCTCATACTCTCTCCTCATACTCTCTCTGCATACTCTCTCCCCCTTTTGTCATAGTTAAAAAGTGCAATAATAATTATAGCAAATCGATTAAATATGACAATTATGAGTCCCTGAAAAATAGATTTTCCTTAAAAAATAACTCCTCTTGAGTTAAATATCAATTGTTAAAATTATCAAAATACCAATTGATGGAAATATATTAATTTCGATTTTTGGGGATCCAGCCGACTCTCGATTTTTCTTTTGTAATTTAGATGATATTTGGAGTAGTGGTTCCTTTAGGAATCCAAACTTTCTTAATTTTTATCGTCCGTCTTGGGATTTTGCAAATTGAAATATGATTCCCAAGTTTTAAGCATTTCTCACGTCGGGGTATTTTAAAATTTAAGGATTCTATTTTATTATGCGGTTTGAATCCTAACCCATGTTTGTTTAAAGAGTATTTTTGAATGGAAAGCATTTGTTCAAACTTGTCATTTCCGCAAGAAAATTTGTTTGTTAAAACCTTAAGTTTGTTTTGAACTTTCAAAAGATCATCCTTTAATTTATTTTCAACTTCAAGGCATTTAGAATGATCGTGTAATACCACCAGTGTTACATGCTGTTTCACGTTGAGGGATCATTTCTATTTCTTCTATGTAATAAATAAATGTACTCTGTCACGATAAACGTATTTTGAATGATATGTTCATACTGTATTATCATGAATAAAGCTTGTCCGCACCTGTTATTCTTATAATGTAATTGTGTGATGGTTGATGATTTGTCGGTGACATACCTTGATGTCCTTAGGCAATTATCGGTGCGAATATGATGGTGGCCAACGTCTTGTTCCTAGAGATATTACTCGACGAGATTGAGAGGGAGTCGCATTATAAGGAATCAATGTGATAATAACTTAGTGAACAAACTGAACCTTACGTACGTTATAAGCTATGTATTACGTACGCTAAGATTGTGTCATTACGTACGCTAAATATAATACCTTCCGAACGTAACGCGGTCTTCAGTCTTTGGATAGGTAATATTCGTCGGATGGTGCATTGTCAGACCAACTTTCGGCGCGATAGCGACAGGCAAGTCAACGGGTTTTACGTACGTTAGCCTACTTTCGTTACGTACGTAACGATGTGTGTGATTTAGTCCAGTTAGTTCTGAGTTTTCCTTACGTACGTTAATCTTTCAGCAATAACGTACGTAACATGGCTTACGTATGCAAAGCTTCAGGCCTAACGTACGTGAAGCTATTCCGAATTTATAAAAGGACACCCTCCCTTTCATTTCTCCCGACCCAAAACTCACCCCTTTCTCTTATATACTATCCTCCACCTTCCCTAAGTCGATTTTAGATTCCCTAATCAAGTGTTATCCTGTTGGAGTGAGTTGATCAAGCTCCGTAGGAGGTTTTGAAGGTGCTACCCTCTCATTCGTCGTCGTCTTTCGTCGTTCTTCATCCTCTTTTGTCAATTAAGGTATGTTTATCGAATCTTGAACTCAACCTCTTTTGTCAATTAAGGTAAGTTTATGGAATCTTGAACTCATTTCAGTTCTGTTATACGAGTCATACTAAATTTCGGATGCCTTGGGTAGTTTAGAACTTTCGATAATGATCGGAACGGTGAAAACTATCACAATTGTTATTCGATGCCTATCTTGCTAGAAATTGGAATGGGCGATGTTAGTACTCGTAGTTGGATGGGAACTCATAGCCGAATTGTTAATCACCAACACCTTAGAATCATCTTGTTGAAGATTTCAATTATAATCCTATTACCATATCGTAAAAACATTAATAATTCCTTGATGAACTAACTAACGACTATGAATTCGGATAGGTGTTCAAACATGTTAAGATTTCGGAGAATTAGTGCTTAATCATTCCATTCTAGTAATTTAAACTAAAACTAGTGATGTAATTACGGTGGCCTTGAGCCATAATCACGACGTAGGGATGTTGTATTAGAACATTGATCAACGAGATTATAAATTAAAAAATCGCGAACCGAGGAAATTAGTAATATGTATTATGGTCAAAAATAGAGAATTTCGATTTTGGCAACATGAACAACCAAGTTTAGGACCCTCGCGGGACGGGGTGGAAGATTGTCGTTAATCATCATTGTTACCATAAGATGTTAATCGACGAACATGTAATAGGTTGAGCTTTCGGGTGTAGTCGTTCGAGCCGTTTTGTTATCAAGGGAGCAACTCTCGTCGGATTTGAGGCAAGTGAATCTTGCTCGGACCTTACGTCTTAAAATTTCAGAATATTGCATGTGTTACTGTCTATGGAATGGTGCTCGTCTTATCTATCTCGTCCGGAGTATTCCTGTGTAGATACTTATGTGACCCTTGATTGTGGCCCTGGGAGTTTATATGTTGATATATCTTACGGAATTGTGCTGAGGGATAAAACCTGAATGGTAACCACGTCCAGAGTATTCCTGTGTAGATGCTTCTGTGACCCTTGGTTGTGACCTTGGGAGTATATGTGCTGATAAAAGAAATGATGTTGAATATTCGGTGATGACCTTGTTTTCTGAATTTATCTGATTCTATGAAATTTGTTCGATTTGTCTGACCTGGGTTGAGTGACACGATACGTCGTGTCAGGCAAATTTGTTGAATATGTGCAGGACATTCCTGAAGGTTCCGATCAGGCCTGAGCAGTGTTGGAAGAAGACTTGTTAATTTCTTAAACTAGATTTGAATAATCCACATTATGTAATAACCGTATGAACGGACATTATTACCTTTTGTATTTCGGTTGTACGAACGCTTTCATTAGAACATTCTCGCAAACTACTTGTTGAATAAATTGTTTTAAAACCTCTTTTAAAACTTGCCTTGTGGGTCCCACACGGGATTCACGGCACTGTGACGTCCGATTTATTTTGGGGCGTTACAGAAAATGGTATCGTAGCCGAAAAACTCATGTGGAAAGTTGTATCAAAATATTTTGAAAACGTTTTGCCTTCAAAAGTCCAACACTCATGGCGACCGTAGCTCCTCGAGGAATGTCGAGGTAAAATACACGTAAACTCTTGAGAATCAGGTAGAATGTTTGAATTCGATAAAAACTCAGAGACTGATTGTACTAAACTAACCTTCTAGAGCGAGCAATCGTCACTACTGGCCCATCGTGGAGCTAGAAGGAACGTAAACGCTGCACAGGGTTCCGCTATGAATCAACAGGAAGACAGAAACAACGGTGAAACTAACCCAGCCGGGAATTAGCCACCGCCCGTTAATCAGAACGAACAGGAGGCGGAAAATCAGAACAACAGGGGATTTGATCCAGCCTTCATCCAGAACCTCGCCCAGGCCATTGCTATGGGGATCACTTAGGTCAACCGGGTAGAACGGGTACCGGACATTGACATAGAAGAGAACACTGGGAAGGACCATTGGCTGGGAGAGATGGTGAAGGCCAGACCGCCACTATTCTATGGATCAGGGGATAAGCACGTGGACGATTGGATCTCTGAGATGGAGACTGCCTTCGAGGTGATCGGTGTAACACCCCCGATATATTCAGGAATATTACAGCGCCGTAAATCCTTTACATAAGAATTTACAAGGCTGATTAAAAGAAAAGACAATAACAGATACCGCTTTATGAAATTGCTGAAGTAAAATACAATAAATCGGTTCAAAAACCGAAATACAAATATCCAATGAAGAGTTATTATTACATCACTAAAATCCAAACATTATAAACGGACGACGTACTCGAGTACTTATTGAAATAACCAACAAATAACAGACAGTAAACCCGACCGGAACATCACTTTGCACCCTCGTCGTCATGCATTTCCAGTGGTTGTTTTCCCGCTCTCCTGGATCCTAAACAAACACAATGTTCACCCCCGAAGGGGTTAGCACAACGATGCTAATACAAGTACAATAATCATACAACAGTGATATAATCAACAATTATATCATAACAAGTTTCTCCAACGAGAATATCCACAACACATATCTTATTATAACAGTTTCAACATACTGGTGGTATTCCAAAGATCCAGCGCACACAGCTATAGATTCCCATGATGATCCCATCGGACCAACACATGGTGGAACTACCTGTCCAACGATCCAGCGCACACAGCTATAGATTCCCATGATGATTCCCGTCGGATCAACGCATGGTGGACATATATTCACAACATATTTACACGATACAATCACATCATAATTGTCATAACATAAAAAATTCTAATTAGAGTACTTGCCTCGATTAGAAGACAGAACAATACTTCCACGAAAACGAGACACTCGAAGATCACCCCTCTCGATCAATCACGCAACAAGATCAAACCTTAATAAAAGAAATGATATAGGATTTATCTCACATCGTACGAATGTTTAACAATTCGATTCACGGCCAAAAGTTCATAAAATGCAATCTGCCTGAACTGCTTAGCGAACGCTAAGTACTCTGTGTAGCGTGCGTTAAGTCTGCCCGATAGCGCACGCAAACAACAAAGACTAGCGTACGCTAACTATGCATGGTCGGTACTTCACTGACCCGACCAGTCGACTTCGTCGATGGTCTAGCGTCGTTACGTACCAAACTTAGCGCCACGCTAACTCGTGCTCGATAGCGATCGTTAAACTTAATAGCATAGCGTGCGCTATCTATGCATGGCGATTCTTCTTTGGCGATAAGCTGCTTATTCTTGCCATGATCGAAACAATGAAATCTTGAGTGATAATTCATGTTACTTCCATGAATACCATGTATATACGATTCTGAATGATCTTATGGATAACAACAACTTCGGATTCAAGGATATGCATACCATATAAACCATATTCCATTTTGACTACAATTCTTCATATGACGATCCGAAAAGCTTAACGGTTGATATTAACACCTTATATCAATCGATATTATCATGTTGAAGTTGTTTAAACGTTCCATCTTATACTAGATCAATCTTTCCATGATCAATCCTTTAGATTTATCCAACAATAATGATTGTTAAAGTCAAGTCCATGATTATTATGAAGTCATCTACTAGATTCGAATTATCAATGATAGAAGCTTCTCTTTACATATACAGTGTAATAAGATTCGAATCATGATGATTATAATCAAGGTACTTAAGGCTTATTCATCTCAATATTCCAAACATGATATACTTGGATAATTCATCTATGAAAATCCATATCTTGTTAACATGATCATCCAAATCGTTAGAATCCAACTCTAAGTCTTGAGATAGATTGAACATACCTTAATATGATGAAAATCACTGAACCGAAAGGTAGAATCCAACTCCGGTTGGTTGTATGCCACTCCAAGATGCTATTCCACTTCAATGAATATTCCCAAGTGATAACCAATATACAAACACCAACAAGACGTGTTCTAAGTGTATATGAGTATTATTACAGCTCTCTGAACTCTCAAGGATGAAAAATGGGCAAAAGAAATGAAAGCCAAAACGGTTGTTGTCCCATTTATAATATTCTGCATTATTAACAAGTTAGCGCACGCTACTAAGCATTCCTTAGCGTGCGCTAATAATGGTTGACTTCAGAATTGTCCGGGTGCGTCCGCGGAAATCTTATCCGGACCCATGTCCCGGCTGGCGCATGTGCTAGCCGTCCCGCTCAATAATTGAGTTCTTAGCGCATGCAACTCCTATCTTCATAGTGTGCGCTAATAATGGCCCGATAGCGCGCGTTAAGATACATTCTTAGCGTGCGCTATCACGAGGTTGCTTGAGCAATTTTGCAAGTTTCTATACTTATGTACAATGATATCAATGCACGAAATATCATACTCCAATAATCAAAATCACCAATCCGAATAATACAGGGTTTGAAAACAGATGAAATACACCGTAATAAATCCGGATATTACATACTCTCCTACTAAAAAGGAGTTTCGTCCCGAAACTCAAGACGAAAATAACTCGGGATATCTAGACTTCATATTAGCTTCCGTTTCCCAGGTGGCTTCTTCTATTCCGTGATGTGACCACTGAACTTTGACCAAAACGATTGGTTTGTTCCTCAGTTGCTTAACTCGACTCTCGAGTATCTTAACCGGTCTTTCTTCAAACGTCCCATCCTGCTCGACTTCGATCTCACCGAAATCAATGATATGACTGGGATCTGGTATATACCTCCATAGCTGGGATACGTGGAACACGTTATGAACATGGCACAATGACGGCGGCAATGCTAATCTGTATGCCAATTTCCCAACTCTCTCGAGGATCTCAAATGGTCCGATATATCTCGGACTCAGCTTTCCTTTCCTTCTGAAACGAAAGATTCCTCGAGTAGGAGAAACCTTCAAAAGTACATGGTCTCCAGTATTGAACTCCAATGGGCGACGGCGTACGTCCGCATAGGATTTCTGGCGACTGCAGGCGGTCAATGACCTTTCACGGATCAAGGCTATCTTCTCTCGAGTCTGCACTATCAACTCGGTTCTGTTCGATCAAGTCCGAATCGTCCCAAAGATAGGGCGATCTGCATCTCCTTCCGTATAATGCCTCAAACGGTGCCATCTTAATGGAAGCATGCCAACTATTGTTGTAGGTAAATTCAATCAACGGTAGATGAACTTCCCAATCGTTTGACCAATCTAAGGCACAGGCCCTTAGCATGTCTTCCACCGTTTGTATAGTTCTCTCGGAGTTGTCCGTCGATCTGCGGGTGATAAGTCAGATCTTGAAGTTTAATTCGGTCCCCAAGGCTTTATGAATCGCCTTCCAAAAGTGAGACACAAACGGCCGTCTCGATCGAAACAATGGTCTTCGGCGTACCATGCAATCGAACTATCTCCGAAATAAATACTCGTGCCAACCTCTCTGGTCCCCACGTATCCTTAATGCCTAGAAAATGAGCCGATTTGGTTAAACGATCAACTATCACCCAAATCATGTTCATTCTGTCTGGTTTTCGCATATTAGTGATAAAGTCCATCGATATGTCCTCCCACTTCCATTCAGAATCGGGAGCGGCTTCAACATTCCATGAGCCGTTGATGCTCGATCTTAACCTGTGACAAGTCAAACATTTGAAACATAGTCCGCTACGTCTTTCTTCATGTTGCCCCACCGTAAATTGCTTTCAAGTCCTTATACATTTTACTGGTGCCCGGGTGGATAGAATAGGGCGAACTATGAGCTTCCTTCATAATCGTCTGTTTCAGAACATCAACATCGGGAACGCAGAGTCGGTTCTGAAATCTCAAAACTCCATCGTCATGAATTATGAATCCGGGGGCCTTTCCTTTGATCACTTCATCATGTAACCGAATCATCAGAGGATCATCTGCCTGTCTAGATTTGATTTCTTCGGTTAAAGATGAAGTTATCTCCATCACGCACAGTTGTCCTTGGACTCTTTGTAACCATACCTCAATTCCTTCACGAATCATCTCTCGCTGAAGGCTAAGTTGGGAGGTCAGCGTCTCCAGCATCTGAATAGAGACAGGCTTGCGGCTAAGTGCATCGGCCACTACATTCGCTTTGCCTGGATGATATAAAATCTCCAAGTCATAGTCCTTAATCAGTTCCAACCATCTTCTTTGCCGCATGTTTAATTCTTTCTGACTGAATATGTACTTGAGACTCTTGTGGTCCGTAAATATCTGACAGTGAGTTCCGTACAGATAATGCCTCCAGATCTTCAAAGCAAAAACTACTGCTGCAAGCTCCAAATCATGTGTTGGGTAATTCACTTCATAAGGTTTCAGCTGTCGTGACGCATAAGCGATCACCTTATCATTCTGCATCAATACGCACCCAAGTCCCTGGTTCGAAGCATCACTGTAAATTATGAATCCTCCAGTTCCCAGCGGGAGTGATAGAATCGGTGCCGTCGTAAATCTCTTCTTCAGTTCATCAAAGCTAATCTGACACAATTCATTCCACTCAAACTTTTGAGTTTTCTGCAGGAGTCGAGTAAGTGGGCGGGAGATTTTAGAAAACTCTTCCACGAATCGACGATAATATCCAGCAAGTCCTAAGAAGCTTCGGACTTCTTTCACATTCTTTGGAGGCTCCCAATCCATAATTGCTTCGATCTTCTGAGGATCTACTCGGACTCCTTCAGCTGACACCACATGGCCGAGGAACATTACTTCCTTTAGCCAGAATTCACACTTAGAAAGTTTGGCGTACAATTGTTCGTTTCTCAAAAGTTCCAATACAATCCGCAAATGATGCGCATGTTCTTCCGGACTCTTAGAATACACCAGAATGTCATCAATAAACACGACCACAAATTTATCCAAAAATTCAATGAACACACGGTTCATCAATTGCATAAATACAGCAGGTGCGTTAGTGAGACCAAACGGAATCACTACAAACTCATAATGTCCGTAGCGAGTTCTGAATGCTGATTTCGGAACATCAGATTCCTTAATCCTCAGCTGATGGTATCCTGATCTCAGATCGATTTTAGAAAATACGGTTGCCCCTTGCAGTTGGTCAAACAGATCATCAATCCGTGGTAACGGAAATTTTGTTCTTAATCGTCATCTTGTTCAGCTCTCGATAGTCATTACACAGTCGGAGCAATCCATCCTTCTTTCGGACGAAAAGAACTGGCGCTCCCCAGGGTGAAACGCTTGGCTGAATACAGCCCTTATCCAGTAACTCCTCCAGTTGCTTCTTCAGTTCGTACATCTTGGTAGGTGCCATACGATACGGCGCCTTAGAAATTGGTGTAGCTCCGGGTTCCAGCTCAATCGTGAATTCTACGTCCCGTCGTGGAGGTAGTCCAGGCAACTCGTCAGGAAATACATCTGGGAATTCGTTCACAATAGGAATGGATGAAAGTTCCACAATTTCATCTTCTTTCTTCATTGCGTAACACCAGTACCCAGTACAGCCCTGTTTCAACAATTTGACAGCTTTCATCGCCTTGATCAATTTCCCTAAGCTTCCTGGTTTCCACCCCTCGAACAATATTTCGGAACCATCGTCAGCGATCAGCAAGATATTCCTCTTTCGGTAGTTTACAATTGCTCCATACCGATTAAGCCAATCGTCTCCGAGTATCAGGTCATCTCCTTGCATTTCTATCACGATCAGATTTGAGAGCCACTCTCTGCCTCCAAATGATATAGGAAAATTTCTAGTTTCTAAATTCCCAACAATCCTCTCTCCACTCGGTAAACCAACAACATAAGGTTCACAAGTATGAAGACCAGAAATATTCAAACGATTTACACAAGACAAAGATATAAAAGAATGCGTAGCTCCTTTATCGAATAAAACGCTAACTGGTTGGGAAAGAATCTGGATAGTACCTGATGCGACAGCAGCATCCTGATCATCTGTCCTCCTCATTTCATACAGGCGTGGGGGAACAGATCCGGCACTCGATGCCCCCTTTTGGTCCCATTGTCCTCTGCCTCGTCCACGGCCAAAATTTTGAGGCATCTGAACACTTTGCTGCGTCTGTTGGACACTAGCTTCGTTTTGAACTGGCTGAGATGAACGGGTTCCTTTGTATTTGGTGGCGTCTTTGTAGAACGTCGCACGGTGCCCTTCCTGTCCGCAGTCAAAACATGTAATTGGGGTTCGCAAACAATCGCGCCAAAGGTGGCCTGGGCGACCACAGTTAAAGCACTTCCTAGCTGTATCCGTCGTGACTGACATTGTTCCGTAATTCTTTCCGTTCTTAGATGGGTGCGGAGGTTTCTTGAAAGAAAAAGAAGACTGGGCCTTGCAGGGCCCACTGCTCTTGTGCTATGTAAAAGTACCAGAGACTTTCTGTTTCTTCGACTCCATAAATTTCTCCATTGTTGCTCCTTTAATCTCATACGCCAACGCCTTATCCTGGTATTGGCGGAGAGTAGTACATTCAAAACCGGACATGTACCTCTGGATTTCTGGTTTCATTCTCATTTCAAAATGAACCATCATCTCCGCATCTGTTCTGACCAGATGTCGAACAAATGCTAATTGCTGGTTAAACGTCTTAATCGTCTGGGATACGGGTTCATCTGATGGCTGAGCAGAGAAAAATTCTCGAATTTTGGCTTCCCTCACAGGACGAGGGCAATACTGAGCTTACATCATTATTTTAAATTCCGCCCAATCGGCATCATGATCGGCGGGTCGGATAGCTTCCCACCACTCGGATGCTTCTCCTATCAGAAAGTACTGGGCAATAGGAGCTCTCCTGTCATTCGGGCAATTAATTCCAGCAAAAATTTTCTCCAGTTCCTTCAACCAATGGTCCCAAGTGGGAGTCTCGGAAAAGCCGTCAAATTTGGGTGGTTGCATCTTTGCCACCTCTTGTAACCATCGGTCACCTCGATTTCCCATTTCTAGAATCCTTTGTTGTCCGTCTCCCTGCTGAATTCCTGCCGCCACTTGCATTCGGTCCACGACCTGTGCGAACTGAGTCATCTGGTTCACGACTTGACGAAGGATTTCTGGTACACCAGGTTCCGGTTCGTTATTGATGGATTGCTGCGGCTCGCCTGAGGTATGACTAGCCTGATTAGAAGGCGACGCCTCCCTTTCAGCATTCCTTCGTCCGCGTCCACGACCGCGACCACGTCCACGTCCGCCTCTCAACATACTGTAAGCATAAACACTCAATATACAGGAAGCAACATCGTTCTAATATTCGAGTATAAAGAAACACAATATGTAAAGAACGAGATAGAGTTTAGGAACTTACAACCACCGTTCGCATGAAGAAGTAGGCAGTGCAGTGATGTCATTCACGGACGGTTACCTCAAATGACATAAATGACCCCTATTTTAACCCAACGGCCAAGATATCCATAATCTTAGCTCCGATACCATATTCTGTAACACCCCCGATATATTCAGGAATATTACAGTGCCGTAAATCCTTTACATAAGAATTTACAAGGCTGATTAAAAGAAAAGACAATAACAGATACCGCTTTATGAAATTGCTGAAGTAAAATACAACCGTCTGGTTCAAAAACCGAAATACAAATATCCAATGAAGAGTTATTATTACATCACTAAAATCTAAACATTATAAACGGACGACGTACTCGAGTACTTATTGAAATAACCAACAAATAACAGACAGTAAACCTGGCCGGAACATCACTTTGCACCCTCGTCGTCATGCATTTCCAGTGGTTGTTTCCCCGCTCTCCTGGATCCTGAACAAACACAATGTTCACCCCCGAAGGGGTTAGCACAACGATGCTAATACAAGTACAATAATCATACAACATTGATATAATCAACAATTATATCATAACAAGTTTCTCCAACGAGAATATCCACAACACATATCTTATTATAACAGTTTCAACATACTGGTGGTATTCTAAAGATCCAGCGCACACAGCTATAGATTCCCATGATGATCCCGTCGGACCAACACATGGTGGAACTACCTGTCCAACGATCCAGCGCACACAGCTATAGATTCCCATGATGATTCCCGTCGGATCAACGCATGGTGGACATATATTCACAACATATTTACACGATACAATCACATCATAATTGTCATAACATAAACAATTCTAATTAGAGTACTTGCCTCGATTAGAAGACGGAACAATACTTCCACGAAAACGAGACACTCGAAGATCGCCCCTCTCGATCAATCACGCAACAAGATCAAACCTTAACAAAAGAAATGATATAGGATTTATCTCACATCGTACGAATGTTTAACAATTCGATTCACGGCCAAAAGTTCATAAAATGCAATCTGCCTGAACTGCTTAGCGCACGCTAAGTACTCTGTGTAGCGTGCGTTAAGTCTGCCCGATAGCGCACGCAAACAACAAAGACTAGCGTACGCTAACTATGCATGGTCGGTACTTCACTGACCAGCCAACTAACTCGTCTGATGGTCTAGCGTACATTACGTACCAAACTTAGCGCACGCTAACTCGTGCTCGATAGCGCACGTTAAACTTCATAGCATAGCGTGCGCTATCTATGCATGGCAGTTTACTGCTGAGCAGTAAACTGTTCTTGCCATGATCGAAACAATGAAATCTTGAGTGATAATTCATGTTACTTCCATGAATACCATGTATATACGATTCTGAATGATCTTATAACAACAACTTCGGATTCAAGGATATGCATACCATATAAACCATATTCCATTTTGTCTACAATTCTTCATATGACGATCCGAAAAGCTTAACGGTTGATATTAACACCTTATATCAATCGATATTATCATGTTGAAGTTTTTTATACGTTCCATCTTATACTAGATCAATCTTTCCATGATCAATCCTTTAGATTTATCCAACAATAATGATTGTTAAAGTCAAGTCCATGATTATTATGAAGTCATCTACTAGATTCGAATTATCAATGATAGAAGCTTCTCTTTACATATACAGTGTAATAATATTCGAATCATGATGATTATAATCAAGGTACTTAAGGCTTATTCATCTCAATATTCCAAACATGATATACTTGGATAATTCATCTATGAAAATCCATATCTTGTTAACATGATCATCCAAATCGTTAGAATCCAACTCTAAGTCTTGAGATAGATTGAACATACCTTAATATGATGAAAATCACTGAACCAAAAGGTAGAATCCAACTCCGGTTGGTTGTATACCACTCCAAGGTGCTATTCCACTTCAATGAATATTACCAAGTGATAACCAATATACAAACACCAACAAGACGTGTTCTAAGTGTATAGGAGTATTATTACAGCTCTCTGAACTCTCAAGGATGAAGAATGGGCGAAAGAAATGAAAGCCAAAACGGTTGTTGTCCCATTTATAATATTCTGCATTATTAACAAGTTAGCGCACGCTACTAAGCATTCCTTAGCGTGCACTAATAATGGTTGACTTCAGAATTGTCAAGGCGTCATGGGAATCTTATTCGACCCATGTCCATTTGGTGCATGTGCTAGCCGTCCCGCTCAATAATTGAGTTCTTAGCGCACGCAACTCCTATCTTCATAGCGTGCGCTAATAATGGCCCGATAGCGCGCGTTAAGATACATTCTTAGCGTGCGCTATCACGAGGTTGCTTGAGCAATTTTGCAAGTTTCTATACTTATGTACAATGATATCAATGCACGAAATATCATACTCCAATAATCAAAATCACCAATCCGAATAATACAGGGTTTGAAAACAGATGAAATACACCGTAATAAATCCGGATATTACAATCGGTTGCCCAGTGAACCGAAAGGTACCGCTCGAAATCAACCAGCTCCACGACACCGCATCCCGATAGTGGAGGACCTATAAGCCGGAGGACAGAATAGTCGGATGGACCGAGTTTTCTAAACTATTGAGAGACGAGTACGCCCCGGCCACCTGCATCGCTCGAGCATGGAGTTTCTTGAAAGGCAGATCTCGAACTTACCAAGACTAAATCATTCTAGCTTACAGGACCAAACTAAGCTATGTCGCACAGATGGTTCCATCAGAAGATCAATGAATTTTCCACCTTGCTCAATGGTTGCCGGAATATGTTCAACGTTACGCGGCCGGGTTTCACTGCACCACTCTGAGGGCATATGAGGATGTAGTCACAGCATACGCTGATATGGTTTTCAGTTCGGATACTGGGCATAACCAGAAGAAGCAGAAGACATCTAATCAGTCCGGGAGCACCAGCAGAATGAACTCGGGAATTGGGTTCTCCTCTAAATTAGCAGCTTCGTCCCAACAGAAAGGAGCATCTGATGGGCCCTCTCGCCGGAGCTGTTTCAATTGTGGCATAGCGCGACATACCATGAGCCAGTGTCGTAAGGCGTCTACAAAGTGTTTTTCATGCTGAAAGGGTGGGCACATGTCTCGCTACTGTTCACGGATCAAACCTACAACAATTTCAGCTCCTCATAGTCAGCAAGGCTCGTTTCAGACATCCAGAGCATCCTCCATGTCCAACTATCGATCCCCACCTTACCAAACTCCTTCATACTGTAATGCCCGGTTATCCCATTCTAAGCCAATAATCATTTTATACCTAAATGCATTTACATAATATTTATTAGGGAAGCATGGCATACAAGTAGACATTTCATGAGCATGAATAATTGCTATTTATCTGCTTAATTATGTTTTATGTCTATGATACGTGCGACATGTTATTTATTCCTCCTAACATGGTAAAATGTGTCTTTTAAAAATGTCTCATTGCAGTGAGAAGCTCAGTTTTTCGATTAAAGGAGATCGATGTGCTAAATGACTACAAGGGATTTTATTTGTTAATTGCATTTTTACATTACTTTCACATATGATGAGTCACTCCACCTTCTAGTTAACTCACTATGGTGAAGAGTATTTAACATATTAAATTATCTCTAAGCATAAGTGCCAAACATATAAGTATTAATAGGGTCACTGATAGGTCTATCGTAGATCAACCAGTTTAACACCAAAGCCTAGTGGTGTGTGTTGAGTAGATTTATATATATGAATCAAGTAGATAACATTTGTTTAACCTATTAAAACGTGTCAAATATTTGATTCTTCTCTACATTATAATTGGTTCAATTGGTAGTTGCATACGACATCACCTATTAAGTAATTAGATATGTCACTTCCCTATTCGTCCCAGTTGCGGTCGGAACCAGTTGAACATATCTTTTGTTTTATCACCATAATCATATCATATTGATAAGTGAGCCCTTTCATTCTTATCTAGAGCATTATAGGTATGAAGGTTTAGAAAGTTTGACAATAAAATCCCTTATTACCATTTTTAATGCTTTCTGCATAGTAACCGATTTTAAACAATAAAAACGGACCTTAAACTTATACAAAACCACTATACCGGACATTTATACCCTAAATATGTTCAATATCTAGCAATAACCGGTTTAAACCAACAAAGAAATGGCCTATAACTACTTGAACCGATCCAGTCTTTCAAACACGATTTATAGAAGCTATTTTAGGGTATCTTCGGTATTTCACCCTCAAAACCGCCTCTCTCACATGGATAAGAGAGGAAACTCGACCCTCAACCCTCATTAACACTCTGGACTCGACCTAGAAGCATCCATATCCGAAAAATCACCAAAATTTCAAGAAAAATCATCAAAACACCAACACCTCATATCCATTGAGAATCAAGGTGAGTTTCCTTTGTTTTTTTCATGTTTTTGATGTCTTTATTGATTATTTCGATGAAAGGAGGGTTTGTTCAGACCCTTAGACATGTCATTATAATGTTAAGAATTCATCCATGGCTTAACCTTGTGTTTATTGTGGGTTTATAGAGCCTAAATCATCACTAGATAACATAGAACTCAATTCTGCCACCTTTTATAAACATATATGGATTGTGCACATTTCGTATATTTCAAGGACTGGTGTTCCCATATATTTGTTCTACAGTATGTTAGGGATGTTATATCAAAATTTGATGCAAATCCAACTTATATTCAAGCGGTTATAAGCTAAACAAGTTCTTTTATTCAAAGGTTTTGATAAACTCTCTTGAACAATTATGTTGTTGTAAAATAGGTTACACAAATTACTATATGTTCATATTTTCAGAATAAGTTTTCTTGTATAAGTAAAGGAGCAGGATATAAAGTTAAAACGTAGTATAAATAGGTATATATGTGTAATTATTGCATCACAGTAACTAGTTGTGAAGGGATAAGTCATAGATGATCCTAAATTGTATTCCAAACATTTTGTAGCATTCATGAAAGTAATGTTAACTGTAATATGGTTAATTAATTCAGGGATTTTAGCACTTCCATCTAGCTAGAGAATCTGATCTTTTCATCTCAATACGCAGCTGGACCCGAGGTAAGATGAGGCTTTTCCTTGCTGTATCATAAGGATCATATATTGATTGATATTTTCTTATGTGACTGTTATTGAATGATCATGCATTACATGTGTATGTGAAAGAATGATTAAGAAAAGTAAGTATGGTACTTGACTGATGGTGGGTAGGCACGGGATGCGGGGGACCGGCGGACCCAACACATGGTGGCAAATACTTGCGGCTGAAAGTCGGTCAAGGAAACCCACACTAAATGAAAAAGGTTGAATACGGCTAATACCATTGGTTGAAAAACCAGTATGGGAACCCCCGTATACATGCTTTATTGGCCAATTATATGAACAGGTTCCGAAAACCATGGCCAATCACTATCAGTTGAGTACCACACTTCAAGGGTACCCGAAGAAAGGATTTTACAAGAACATGACTATATCATATAAAGTAGTTATTTGTTGATAAATGTGATATGTGATACCTTGCTTTTACAGAAGTCTCATCTTACTGAGCCATTAACTCACTAGATTCTTATGATATAGGTGATGATGCTCATGTTTAGGGGTTGACTATATTCTTCAGTGTTGTCAGTCAGAGACTTGTCCATATGCCATTCCCCATCTATTTCGCTCTTATGCTGGAAGACTATGTTTTGTTTTGAATAATATCGCTCTGTTATGGTTTTGTTTATGTATTAAATTCAAGGTTATGCAATGTTTTCAACAAAATAATACCAGTTTGCGTTATTTTCCTGAGTTCTTGCTTTTACCAAATTTTTTATTTTGGTTTTCAAAGTATAAAAGCGTGATACTCCCTAATTTAGTAGCACGGACCCCTTTTGCAGTTCAGCTGCTAAGTTAGGTGGTGTTATAGTTGTGGTATCAGAGCAAAGGTTTAAATCTTTCCTACAGACGGAAAATGGCATATGGACATTCTCGACTGAGGGATATGGTCAACTTTTATCTATTAAGTATTATGTTTAATAGATTACAATCTATTATTTGTCATCATCATTATTGTGTGTTCGTTATTGGCTTATGAATGAGTAAGATTGGGCAGTACAATGGAAATGATGGCACCCAAAAGGAAGACAAGAGATGATCCAACTCCAAACCACAACCTTCTTGAGAATTTGGCTGAGCTGATGCAACATCAGACAAGGATGTATGGGGAACAAATGCAACAATTGCTGAATATGCAACAAAGGAACGAGGAATAAAACCGACAACCTCTACCAAGAAACAATAATGGACCAGCAGTGTATGAAAAATTTAGGAAAATAGAACCTCCTAATTTTCATGGTGGGGCTGATCCTATGGTTGCAGAGGAATGGGTCAAATCACTTGATGTTATCTTTGATTACATGCACATCAATGATGCTGAGAAGATACTTTGTGCGATCTTTCAACTCAAAAAGGATGCCAGAACTTGGTGGGAAGGAGCCAAACTTGCAGTCAACTTGGAAGGGTTCACGTGGGAGAGATTTAAAGTAATACTCTACGATAAATACTTCACCAGGGATGTACGGTCTCTCAAGGTCAAAGAGTTTTTGGAGCTGAAGCAAGGAGATATGTCTGTTTGTGAATATATTCGGAAATTTGAAGAAGGATGCAGGTACGTTGCATATATTGCTAGGGATAATGCTGAGAAGGTGGGTCATTTCCTAAGAGGCCTCCGACCTGAAATAACAGGAGATGTGAGAATGTCTACATTAACTGAGTTCAGAGAAACAGTTGACAAAGCGCTGCTCGCAGAAGCTGATGAAAAGGAGATACAAAAGTCTATCAGCAGAAGAGGCAAGCATTTGCTTCAAAAAATTCAGCACATTGGAAAAAATCGGAGCAAAAACCAGGCAAAGCCAATCAGAAGCATCCTACAGCTAGAGATGCTCCAAATACAACTGAGAAGCCCAAGTGTACTAAATGTTGGAAAAATCACTTTGGAGAATCTTTTGTTGGGTTCAATAATTGTTTCAGATGTAAGAAGCCCGGACATATGGCGAGATATTGCCCAAACACAAAGAATAAATTTCAAGGAAGGGTGTTTGCAATGACACGAGAACAAGTTGATGCAGATGCTTCCGTAGTCTCAGGCACCATTCTGATCTCAGGAATTCCTGCACTTACATTGATAGACCCAGGATCCACACATTCATTTGCATCATATGCATTTATGAGAAAATCGGGCATTAAACCAGAACTATTGAAAGTTGGTTATAATGTGGCTGCTCCATTTAGAGAAAATATGGATTCTGACCAAATGTCGAGGGCTTGTAAAGTTCAAATTGGTGGGAGGGTACTCTACGACGAGCTTGTTGTCCTAGCAATTTCTAATTTTGATGTTATCCTTGGTATGGATTGGTTAGCTAAATATTGTGCAAATGTAGATTGTAATAAGAAGATTGTGGCCTTTAAACCAGCAGATGGAGGACGATTTATTTTTAGAGGTAATTTATATTCATGCTCTTTGCCAATTATAACTGCACTGAAAGCTAGGAAGATGTTAAATAAGGGGTGTACTGGCTATTTCACTAATGTTTTGGACACCTCCCTTGAAATGAAATTGAAGCCTGAAGATGTAGATGTGGTTAGAGAATTTCCTGAGGTGTTTCCAGATGATATGCCAGGGTTGTCGCCAGATCGGGAAATTGAGTTTGCAATCGATGTAATGCCTGGGACTACCACTATTTGTAAAGCTCCGTACAGAATGGCACCAACAGAATTGAAAGAATCAAAAATTCAGCTACAAGAATTACTTGATAAGGGATTCATCCGTCGTAGTTGTTCGCCTTGGGAAGCGCCTGTCTTATCTGTGAAAAAGAAAGATGGCTCATTGCGATTATGCATTGACTATAGGGAATTAAAAAATTGACCATCAAGAATAAATATCCTCTTCCAAGGATAGATGATTTATTTGATCAGTTTCAAGGAGCATCAGTATTCTCAAAGATTGATTTACGTTCCGGATATCATCAACTGAAGGTCAAAGAAGAAGATATCCAAAAGACATCATTTAGAACGCGAAATGGTCACTATGAATTTTTAATGATGCCTTTTGGTTTGACAAATGCTCCAGCAGCATTTATGGATCTGATGAACTGGGTAATCAAAGAGTTCCTTGAAAAATTTGTGGTGGTGTTTATTGATGACATCCTTATCTATTCACATGATAGAGATGAACATAAAGAACAACTCAGAATTGTGCTTCAAATTCTCAAAGAAAAATGGTTGCACGCTAAATTCAAGAAATGTGAATTCTGGATTTAACAAGTGGTATTTTTAGGGCATGTGGTATCCAAGGATGGCATTTCACTTGATCCAAACAAGGTAGAGGCGGTGAGCAACTGGCGAACACCAACGAATGTATCAGAGGTTCGAAGTTTCTTAGGGCTAGCTGGCTACTACCGATGGCTTGTACAAGGATTCTCAAAGATTGCAACCCCATTGACACTGTTAACAAGGAAGAACACAAAGTTTGTTTGGACTGATGCTTGCGAGGGGAGTTTCCAGGAATTGAAGCGTATATTAACTACAGCTCCTGTCCTTGCCACTCCTATAGGAATAGGTGGCTTTGTAGTTTACACTGATGCTTATAAAAATGGTTTGGGTGCTGTATTAATGCAACATGGGAAGGTAATAGCCTATGACTCCAGGCAATTAAAATAGTATGAAAAGAATTATCCAACATATGATCTAGAACTGGATGTTGTTGTCTTTGCACTAAAAATTTGGAGGCATTACGTATATGGTGGAAAGTGCGAAATCTCTACAGACCACAAGAGTTTGAAGTACTTTTTCACACAGAAGTAGTTGGATATGCGACAACGGAGATGGTTAGAATTGGTGAAAGACTATGATTGTGAGATCAATTATCATCCTGGTAAGTCAAATGTGGTTGCAGACGCATTAAGTAGTAAGTCTATGTCTTCCTTTCTAACCACACAGAAGCCATTATTATTAGACTTGCAAAAATTAGAACAAGAAATTGTGCCCAAAAGGAAAATTTGTTTGTTATCAGCACTCATATTGAAACCTGCACTTCAAGACATAATCAAAGAAACCCAGAAGGCGGATCAGTACATAGGCATATTGAGGGAAAAAGTTGATGAGGGCAAATTACCGAACTTCTCAGTCTCTAGTGATAAAATATTGTGATATAAAGGGAGACTGTGTGTGCCCTCCGACGCAACCATCATAGGGGAAATTCTGAAGGAGGCTCATTCCAGTCCTTATTCAATACATCCAGGTAGTACAAAAATGTATAAAGACTTGCAACAACATTATTAGTGGCCTAACATGAAGAAAGATATTGCAAGATTTGTGGACGAATGTCTAACTTGCCAGCAGATCAAAACTGAACACCCGAGACCAGCAGGATTATTGAAGCCTTTACTAATTCCGGAATGGAAATGGGAACACATTACAATGGATTTTGTGCTTGGGCTACCAAGGACTCAAAGTGGGTATAATTCGATATGGGTGATCGTTGATAGATTGACCAAATTTGCTCATTTCCTTCCAGTAAAATCTACATATAGTATGGATCGATATGCTCAGGAATATATTAAATAGATAGTCCGACTACATGGGGTGCCAGTATCAATAGTATCTGACAGGGACCCTAAATTCACATCTGTATTTTGGAAAAGTTTACAAAACGCAATGGGTACGAAGCTTGCTTTCAGCACCGCATTTCATCCACAAAATGATGGGTAGTCATAAAGAGATATTCAAATACTCGAAGATATGTTGAGAGCATACATACTAGATTTCAAGGGCAATTGGGATACAAAGCTTCCAATGGTAGAGTTCACCTACAACAACAGTTACCAATCTACAATTGGGATGGCACCTTATGAACCACTGTATAGGAGAAAATGTAGATCTCCCGTACACTGGGATGAAGTTGGAGAAAGAAGTCTACTGGGCCTAGAGATGATACAACAAACTGCTATGGTAGTAGAAAATATAAGAGAACGAATGAATATTGCACAAAGTAGACAGAAGAGTTATTCAGATATTCGAAGAAGAGATTTAGAATTTGCAGTTGGAGACTATGTGTTCTTGAGGGTATCTCCAATGAAAAGCATAATGAGATTTGGGAAGAAAGGAAAACTTATCCCGAGATATGTTGGCCCATTTGAAATTCTTGAGAGAGTTGGTGATAGAGCTTATAGAGTAGCCTTACCTCCTTTGCTATCTGGTGTGCACAATGTCTTCCATGTGTCCATGTTAAGGAAGTACATTTCAAACCCCTCACATGTGTTATATTATGAGTCGTTGGAAATATCCCCAGATTTGTCCTATGAAGAGAAGCTGGTACAGATTCTTGATAAGAAAGTAAAGAAACTAAGGAACAGGGAGATTCATTTGGTAAAGATTTTGTGGAGGAACCATGCTGTTGAAGAGGCTACATGGGAAAAAAAGGAGGAAATGCAAAGCAAGTATCCAGAACTATTCGGTATGTAAATTTCGAGGACGAAATTTTATAAGGAGGGGAGGATTGTAATGCCTGGTTATTCCCTTCTAAGCCAATAACCATTTTATACCTAAATGCATTTACATAATATGCATTAGGGAAGCATGGCATCCAAGTAAACATTTCATGAGCATGAATATTTGCTATTTATGTGATTAATTATGTTTTATGTCTATGATACATGCAACATGTTATTTATTCCTCCTAACATGGTAAAATGTGTCTTTATAAATGTCTCATTGCAGTGAGAAGCTCAGTTTCTCAGTTAAAGGAGATCGATGTGCTAAATGACTACAAGTGATTTTATTTGTTAATTGCATTTTTACATTACTTTCACATATGATGATTTATTCCACCTCATAGTTAACTCACTATGGTGAAGAGTATTGAACATATTAAATTAGCTCTAAGCACAGGTGCCAAACATATAAGTACTAATAGGGTCACTGACAGGTCTATCGTAGATTACCCAGTTTAACACCAGAGCCTAGTGGTGTGTGTTGAGTAAATTTAGATATATGAATCAAGTAGATATCATTTGTTTAACCTAATAAAACGTGTCAAATATTTGATTCTTATCTACATTATAATTGGTTCAATTGGTAGTTGCATACGGCATCACCTATTAAGTAATTGGATATGTCACTTCCCTATTCGTCCCAGTTGCGGTCGGAACCAGTTGAACTTATCTTTTGTTTTATCACCATCATCATATCATATTGTTAAGTGAGCCCTTTCATTATTATCTAGAGCGTTATAGGTATGAAGGTTTAGAAAGTTTGACAATAAAATTCCTTATTACCATTTTTAATGCTTTCTGCATAGTAACCGATTTTAAACAATAAAAACGCACCTTAAACTTATACAAAACCACTATACCGGACATTCATACCCTAGATATGTTCAGTATATAGCAATAACCGGTTTAAACCAACAAAGAAATAGCCTATAACTACTTGAACCGATCCAGTCTTTCAAACACGATTTATAGAAGCTATTTGAGGGTATCTTCGATATTTCACCCTCAAAACCGCTTCTCTCACATGTATAAGATAGGAAAATCGACCCTAAACCCTCATAAACACTCTGGACTCGACCAAGAAGCATCCATCTCCGAAAAAACACCAAACATTCAATAAAAATCATCAAAACACCAACACCTCATATCCTTTGAGAATCAAGGTGAGTTTCCTTTGTTTTCTTCATGTTATTGATGTCTTTATTGATTATTTCTATGATAGTAGAGTTTGTTCAGGCCCTTAGACATGTCATGATAATGTTAAGAATTCATCCATGGCTTAACCTTGTGTTTATTGTGGGTTTATAGAGCCTAAATCATCACTAGATAACATAGAACTCAATTCTGCCACCTTTTATAAACATATATGGATTGTGCACATTTCGTATATTTCAAGGACTGGTGTTCCCATATATTTGTTCTACAGTATGTTAGGGATGTTATATCAAAATTTGATGCAAATCCAACTTATATTCAAGCGGTTATAAGCTAAACAAGTTCTGTTATTCAAAGGTTTTGATAAACTCTCTTGAACAATTATGTTGTTGTAAAATAGGTTACACAAATTACTATATGTTCATATTTTCAGAATAAGTTTTCTTGTATAAGTAAAGGAGCAGGATATAAAGTTAAAACGTAGTATAAATAGGTATATATGTGTAATTATTGCATCACAGTAACTAGTTGTGAAGGGATAAGTCATAGATGATCCTAAATTGTATTCCAAACATTTTGTAGCATTCATGAAAGTAATGTTAACTGTAATATGGTTAATTAATTCAGGGATTTTAGCACTTCCATCTAGCTAGAGAATCTGATCTTTTCATCTCAATACGCAGCTGGACCCGAGGTAAGATGAGGCTTTTCCTTGCTGTATCATAAGGATCATATATTGATTGATATTTTCTTATGTGACTGTTATTGAATGATCATGCATTACATGTGTATGTGAAAGAATGATTAAGAAAAGTAAGTATGGTACTTGACTGATGGTGGGTAGGCACGGGATGCGGGGGACCGGCGGACCCAACACATGGTGGCAAATACTTGCGGCTGAAAGTCGGTCAAGGAAACCCACACTAAATGAAAAAGGTTGAATACGGCTAATACCATTGGTTGAAAAACCAGTATGGGAACCCCCGTATACATGCTTTATTGGCCAATTATATGAACAGGTTCCGAAAACCATGGCCAATCACTATCAGTTGAGTACCACACTTCAAGGGTACCCGAAGAAAGGATTTTACAAGAACATGACTATATCATATAAAGTAGTTATTTGTTGATAAATGTGATATGTGATACCTTGCTTTTACAGAAGTCTCATCTTACTGAGCCATTAACTCACTAGATTATTATGATACAGGTGATGATGCTCATGTTTAGGGGTTGACTATATTCTTCAGTGTTGCCAGTCGGAGACCTATCCATATGTCATTCCCCAGCTATTTCGCTCTTATGTTGGAAGACTATGTTTTGTTTTGAATAAGATCGCTCTGTTATGGTTTTGTTTATGTATTAAATTCAAGGTTATGCAATATTTTCAACAAAATAATACCAGTTTGCGTTATTTTCCTGAGTTCTTGCTTTTACCAAATTTTTTATTTTGGTTTTCAAAGTATAAAAATGTGATACTCCCCAATTAGTAGAATGGACCCCTTTTGCGGTTCAGCAGCTAAGTTAGGGGGTGTTACACATACGGTGCTGGAAGATGACGTGGGCGCGGGGGAGGCACTGTACCCTCCTCGGGAACACTGCCATCCCGCATGTTCGAACTAAGAGCTACTGATAACCAAGTTGCACCTGCTGTCTCAGGTACACTTCTTATTAATTCTCAGCCTGTTCATGTACTGTTTGATACTGGAGCGACCCATTCGTTCATATCCGTGGAATGTGTTAACCGTTTGAATCTTCCTTGTGTACCTTATGAATCTTTTACTGTTAAGCTACCCGAGGGTTGCACGGTGGGGGGTAATTTAGAAGTTGGAAACTGATCGATCCACATCGATAATCAGGGCTGGACAGCAAATCTCATGGTTCTCACACTCCAAAACGAACACGTTATTTTGGCTATGGACTGGATGACAATGCACAGCTCGGTATTAGACACCTATCACCTGACAGTTTCTGTTACAACTCCTGACGGTGCCACTCACATAATCAGTGGCCGAGAATACTTTAGTACTAAGGGGTCCCTCAGTCTCCTTACAGCAGGAGTATCTTGTGAAGATCGGGGAACATATTATTTGTGTTATATTCTTCAGGAGGACACATCACAACTGTCGGTTTCTAATATTTCCACGGTGAGCAAATATCTGGACATTTTTCACGATGAAATACCAGGATTGCCGCCACGATGGGAGGTCAATCTCTCGATTGAACTTGAGCCAGGAACGATGCCTATCTCCAAGGCACCATACAGGATGGAACCAGCCGAGATGAAGGAATTAAAGTTACAACTCGAAGAATTGCTAGGGAAGGGGCTCGTTCGTCCGAGCACTTCACCATGGGGTGCGCCGGTCCTTTTCGTAAAGAAAAAGGACAACTCCCTGCGTCTGTGTATCGATTACAGAAAACTTAATAAGTTCACTATTAAGAACCGTTACCCGTTTTCGAGGATTGAGGATTTACTAGATCAACTGCAGGGAACAACCGTGTTTTTAAAGATCAATTTATGTTCTGGATATCACCAATTGAGAATTCGAGAGGAGGATATTCGAAAGACCGCATTTCTATCAAGATACGGACACTACGAGTACATGGTGGTGTCATTTGGCTTGACTAATGCCCAAACCGTTTTCATGGAATTGATAAACAAGGTTCTGATAGAATTTCTCGATAAGTGTGTGGTAGTTTTTATTGACGACATTTTGATCTATTCCTGGAGCCGACAGGAGCATGAGGAACACTTGAGGCAGGTGTTGAGTGTTTTGAGGCAACAACAACTTTATGCCAAACTTTCTAAGTGCGAGTTCTGGATGCCATAGGTGACCTTTTTGGGACATGTAATTTCAGCAGAAGGTGTTAAGGTGGACCCCCAGAAGATCTAGACAGTTATGAATTGGGAACCACCAAGAAACGTCAAGGAAGTGAGGAGTTTTCTGGGATTTACATGATATTATCAGCGGTTTGTAGAAGCTTTTTCTAGTATTGCCCGGCTGTTGACGAATCTACTAATGAAAAGTACCGAGTTTGTCTGGACAACAGATTGTGTGGAGAGCTTCGACGAACTGAAGAGGAAGCTGACTACTGCGCCAGTACTGGTACTACCGCAGGGCACGGAAGCATTCGTAATATATAAAGATGCGTCTAAGCATGGACTTGGATGTGTATTCATGCAAAATGATAGAGTTATTGCATACTCCTCTCGACAACTTAAACCATATGAGGTGAACTATCTGACGCACGATTTGGAACTGGATGCGGTGGTCCACGCCCTTAAGATTTGGAGACACTACCTTTATGGGGCTACCTGTAAGATTTTTATGGACCACAAGAGTTTAAAATATATTTTCACCCAGAGGGAGTTAAACATGAGACAGAGGCGTTGGCTGGAGCTGATCAAGGATTACGATGTGGAGATTTTTTGTCACCCTGGAAAGGCCAACGTCGTAGCAGATGCACTGAGTCGGAAAACTGCATCGGAGACGACACTATCCGGTTTAACGGTACAGTCGAAATTACAGCAGGATCTAAGGAGAAATGGCACTGAAGTATGGATACAACACCGCCAGGGTCAGTTGTGCTCAATTAACATTCATTCATCCTTTCTGGACGAGATACGCCTGGTGTAAATGGAAGACCCGAAACTTCGTGCGATCGGCGCAAGGGCCGAATGAGGGATTATTTCAGACTACAGGATCCAAGGAAACTTGGTGAGGTTTAAGAACAAAATTTGTATTCCATCGAATGACGAGCTTAAACAAACTATACTCAAGGAAACTCATTCTACTCCCTATTCGGTACATCCCGGGACGAGAAAAATGTATAAGGATCTGCAGACGAGTTTCTAGTAGAAGAACATGAAACAGGAGGTAGCGAGGTTCGTTGCTCGATGTATGACATGTCAACAGGTGGAGATTGAACACCACAGGCTGGCCGGAATCATGCAGCCCTTACCCATTTCGGAATGGAAATTGGAGAGCATATCAATGGATTTTGTCACCAAGTTACCAGTGACGGCGGGAGAAAAAGACACGATATGGGTCATTGTAGACCGACTGACGAAGTCGGCACATTTCATTCGAATTTAGGAGACCACCGGGACAGAGCAGCAGGCCACCATCTTTATCCGGGAAGTAGTGAGACTACATGGCGTTCCCTCGGGAATCATATCAGATAGAGACACTAGATACGTGTCCCGCTTCTCGAAGGCTGTCCACAAGGCTATGGGTACTCAGTTATATTTCAGCACGGCCTATCAACCTCAAACAGATGGACAAACAAAATGTACTATACAGACCCTGGAGGATATATTACGTGTGTACTCGATTGGGGTAAGGATTGGGCCAGACACCTCTGCTTGGTAGAATTTTCATACAACAACAGCTGGCATGCAAGCATAGGCATGGCACCCTTCGAGGCCTTATACGGTAGGAGGTGCAAGTCTCCTCTATGTTGGGATGATGCATCCGATGTCGTCGCTACCGAGTTGGATCTGATCCAGGAATCTATTAAAAATATTTCCATCGTTCGAAAACACATGTAGGTAGCTCAGAGCCGCCAAAAGTCTTATGCTATGGACCGCCCGCGACCGTTGGAATGTATGGTCGGGGACCACGTTTGGGTCAAAGTATCGCCGATGTGGGGTGTTCGGCGTTTCAGCCAGAAAGGCAAATTGAGCCGAGATTTATTGGCCTGTTTGAAATACTGGACCGAGTTGGTAAACTCGCTTATTAACTGGCGTACCACCTTCATTACACGGAGTGCATAATGTTTTCCACATTCCCCAGCTGAGGAAATACGTGTACAACCCAAGTCATAAGATTAATTTCGAGGAGGTAGAGATTTCTAATGATGCTACCTTTAGAGAAGTCCCAACCGCAATTTTGGATCGACGCGTAAAGACACTAAGGAATAAGCTATACCTCTTGTAAAAGTTCAATGGTCGCACCATGGCATAGAAGAAGCGACTTGGGAGATCGAGTCGAGCATGGGGGAGAATCATCCCAAGTTATTTTATTAGTTTCGGGACGAAACTATTTTTAAGGGGGGTGGTATGTAATACCACCAGTATTACATGCTGTTTCACGTTGAGCGATCATTTCTATTTCTTCTATGTAATAAATAAATGTACTCCGTCGCAATAAACGTATTTTGAATGATATGTCGTACTGTATTATCATGAATAAATCTTGTTCGCACCTGTTATTCTTGTAATGTGATTGTGTGATGGTTGATGATTTGTTGGTGACATACCTTGATGTCGTTCGGCAATTATCGGTGTGAATATGACGGTGGCCAACGTCTTGTTCCCAGAGAGATTACTCGATGAGATTGAGAGGGAGTCGCATTATAAGGAATCAATGTGATAATAACTTAATGGACAAACTGAACCTTACGTACGTTATAAGCTATGTATTACGTACGCTAAGAGTGTGTCATTATGTACGCTAAAGATAATACCTTACGTACGTAACGCGGTCTTCGGTCTTCGGATAGGGAATCTTCGTCGGATGGTGCATTGTCAGACCAACTTTCGGCGTGATAGCGACAGGCAAGTCAATGGGTTTTACATACGTTAGCCTTCTTTCGTTACGTACGTAACGATGTGTGTGATTTAGTTGAGTTAGTTCTGAGTTTTCCTTACGTACGTTAATCTTTTAGCAATAACGTACGTAACACAGCTTATGTACGCAAAGCTTCAGGCCTAACGTACGTGAAGCTATTCCGAATTTATAAAAGGACACCCTCCCTTTCATTTCTCCCAACCCAAAACTCACCCCTTTCTCTTGTATACTATCCTCCACCTTCCCTAAGTCGATTTTAGCTTCCCTAATCAAGTGTTATCCTATTGAAGTGAGTTAATCAAGCTCCGGAGGAGGTTTTGAAGGTGCTACCCTCTCATTCTTCGTCGTCTTTCGTCGTTCTTCATCCTCTTTTGTCAATTAAGGTAAGTTTATCGAATCTTGAACTTAACCTCTTTTGTCAATTAAGGTAAGTTTATCTAATCTTGAACTCATTTCAGTTTTGTTATACGAGTCATACTAAATTTTGGATGCCTTGGGTAGATTAGACCTTTCGATAATGATCGAAACGGTGAAAACTATCACAATTGTTAATCGATGCCTATCTTGCTAGTAATTGTAATGGGTGATGTTAGTACTCGTACTTGGATGGGAACTCATAGCTGAATTGTTAATCACCAACACCTTAGAATCATCTTGTTGAAGATTTCAATTATAATCCTATTTCCATATCGTAAAACCGTTAATAATTCCTTGATGAACTAACTAACGACTATCAATTTGGATAGGTGTTCAAACATGTTAAGATTTTGGAGAATTAGTGCTTAATCGTTCCATTCTAGTAATTGAAACTAAAATTAGTGAAGTAATTACGGTGGCCTTGAGCTATAATCACGATGTAGGTATGTTGTATTAGAACATTGATCAACGAGATGATAAACTGTAAAATAGCGAACCGAGGAAATTAGTAATATGCATTATGGTCAAAAATAGAGAATTCCAATTTTGGCGACATGAACAACCAAGTTTAGGACCCTAGCGGGACGGGGGGGAAGATTGTCGTTAATCATCATTGTTACCATAAGATGTTAATCGACGAACATGGAATAGGTTGAGCTTTCGGGTGTGGTCGTTCGAGCCATTGTGTTATCAAGGGAGTAACTCTCGTCAGATTTGAGGCAAGTGAATCTTGCTCGGACCTTATGTTTTAAAATTTCAGAATATTGCATGTGTTACTGTTTATGGAATGGTGCTCGTTTTATCTATCTAGTCTGGAGTATTCCTGTGTAGATACTTCCGTGACCCTTGGTTGCGGCCCTGGGAGTTTATATGTTGATATATCTTATGGAACTATGTTGAGGGATAAAACCTGAATGGTACCCACGTCCGGAGTATTCCTATGTAGATGTTTCCATGACCCTTGGTTGCGACCCTGGGAGTATATGTGATCATAAAATAAATGACGTTGAATATTCGGTGATGACCTTATTTCCTGAATTTATCTGATTCTATGAAATTTGTTTGATTTGTCTGACCTGGGTTGACTGAAACGATACGTCGTGTCAGGTAAATTTGTTGAATATGTGCAGGACATTCCCGAAGGTTCCGATCAGGCCTGAGTAGTGTTTGGAGAAGACTTGTTAATTTCTTAAACTAGATTTGAATAACCCACGTTGTGTAATAACCATATGAACGGACATTACAATTTATATTTCGGTTGTACGAACGCTTTCATTAGAACATTCTCGCAAACTAGTTGTTGAACAAATTGTTTTAAAACCTCTTTTAAAACTCGCCTTGTGGGTCACGCACGGGATTCACGGCACTATGACGTCCGGTTTATTTTGGGGCGTTACAGGAAATGGTATCAGAGCGAAAAAAATCACGTGGAAAGTTGTATCAAAATATTTTGAAAACGTTTTGCCTTCAAAAGTCCAACACTCCTAGCGACCGTAGCTCCTCGAGGAATGTTGAGGTAAAATACACGTAAGCTCTTGAGAATCAGGTAGAATGTTTGAATTCAGTAAAAACTCAGAGACTATTTGTACTAAACTAACCTTCTAAAGCGAGCAATCATCACCACTGGCACGTTGTGGAGCTAGAAGAAACGTAACCGCTGCACAGGGTTCCGCTATGAATCAACAGGAAGACAGAAACACTGGTGAAACTAACCCAGCCGGGAATCAGCCACCGCCCGTTAATCAAAACGAATAGGAGGTGGAAAATCAGTACAACGAGGGATTTGATCCAGCCTTCATCCAGACCCTCGCCCAGGCCATTGCTATGGGGATCGCTCAGGTCAACCGGGCAGAATGGGTACCGGTCATTGACATAGAAGAGAACACTGGGAAGGACCGATGGCTGGGAGAGATGTTGAAGGCCAGACCGCCACTATTCGATGGATCAGGGGATAATCACGTGGACGATTGGATCCCCGAGATGGAGACTGCCTTCGAGGTGATCAGTTGCCTAGGGAATCGAAAGGTACCGCTCGGAATCAACCAGCTCCGCGACACCGCAGCCCGATGGTGGAGGACCTATAAGCCGGAGGACAGAATAGTCGGATGGACCGAGTTTTCTAAACATTACAAAAAAACAGGGCATCTGTGACAATGAAATTTCAACAACCTTTGAAGTCGTCACTACTAGCGACAGATTACCTACTAAATACCAACAATTTTTTCACACAGATATAATTTATGGCATTAGCGACAACTTAATAACAAATTATCCACAAACTTAATTTTTTGTTACAAAACAAGGCAACTGTGATGATGACATTCCAACGAAAATATATTTCGTAGCTAGTAGTGACAAACTACGTACGAAATACCAACAATTTTTTCCACATATCAATAGCAACAACATACCAACATAATTTACTACAAATTTATTTTTGGTAGCTATTCCGTTGCAATTTCGTAGCTTCCATTCCAGCAAGTTCCTTATTGCATTGATATTTTGTAGATACCAAAAATTCAGTTTTACAGCTAAAATAATTAGAAAAAGAGCTGAAACTTATACGAACAAATAAAATTACCAAGCAGACTATGTAGCTAGCAAATTTTACTTGTTTGTTTTTTACTCTATAAGAATCATGTACAACTTAAGGAGATTCTTACTACAAAAGTCCTATCATAAATCATTAGTATACGAGAAATGATGAGCATCATTTTTAATTAATTTTTAAAAGGAAAATAGTAACTGGCAAAAAATAATCTGAATTTTGTTGCACCGTCCAGAAAACAATTTGCATTTTATCTGCTTATATGTGTCCATCTAAAGAGCTATATCAAGTCTTTTTGTTTACTGCTCGCATGATCATGGCTTAGGGGTTAAAGAAATCTGTAACTCTTTTTCTGAACTTTTCTAGCTTGGCTGTTATGCCTTTTGTCAAATATAATGAAGAAGCAACATCTGTTTTATTGTATAGTTTAAAATAAACAAAAGGCATAACATGAGGTATATCAGCTTTATGAGCACACACAGACACAACAAGACGAAAAGATTTCACACAACCAACCACCCATTTATTTTTATATAACTACATATTTACACCTCCATTTGTGTATTTTGTAAAACAAAATGCTTGTTTGGAACTGTTATTTATCATCCTAACTGTAGATTTTATAAATAATTTTAAACTATAATTTTCCTTATACAACTAAGGCAAACTTAATATTATTGTTTAATACTAAAACTAAGAGTCGTAGATGGAACTTCATGTCAAGGCCAAATAAAAATAAACATTCAAAACCATTCAAATTCTCTCCATCACAAGTCACATCTCTTCATACATCAATGTACATAATCCCGCCTAACCAGGTTTAAACGGTATGAATGATGCAGTCCTAGTCCTAAATTTTCCACCAGGAAAATCTCCAGACATACAAATTCCATTGCGGTATACTAGTAGATACAATTATACGAAGTTTCGATTTAGTCCGTTCCCAACTGGATATGGCACACATAAACCATATATATACCAGAGTGAAGTCAATTTTCCTTTTGCAGAAATGAGTACCAAAAAAGAATGGCAGACTACCAAACAAGTTGAGTCACATGTCAATGATAACCTGCTCTCCTGGAATCGCCAAAATGATCATCTGCACAGCAGGAACCAAAACACATGGTATATAAATGAGGTAAATCATAAATGCTAATTTACACGGACAGCATTGTATTTATTTACCTTAAAATCCTACTAGACATCATTGTATTTATTTAATATTTATTTGATTTAAATTGAAGAAACTTGGACAGTAACTATCCCATTTGACCTGCATAAGATAATAACAAACAGGAAAAAGTAGCACATAATATCCTTGAAAATCGACAAATATAACCAGTGGAAGTGAACTTAATGAAGGAGTCAGACTAGGAGATGAAATGTACGTCGAAGGAGGACATGCAACAGATACAACTGTCTGGGGTGGGGATGTGCAACCACTCGGACCACCACTTGAACAAGGGAATCGATCATCACAATGATCAAGTCGATCTTTATCAGGTACCAGACTTTCAGTTTCACCTGTTCCTTTCAAGACATCATCAATAACCTGACACTCAAAGTCATTTTGTCGACAATACCAACACCAGCTAGTCCGTTATCAGCAGCACAAATGCCTTTAGCTTCCTAAAAATGACACTTAAAGTCATTTTTGTCGACAATGCTGTCTAGTAGGAACCAAAACACATGGTATATAAATGAGGTAAATCATAAACGGTTACTTGTATATTTATTAGATATTTTTAACAATTACTGGTATACTTTTAAAAGGCATTTCTTCCTGCCCTCTTCTTCTTCTCCCCTATACTCCCCTCGCACAAACACACAACAGTAACACCGAAAAATTCGAGAGAGAAAATATAGAAAAAGGCAATGTATTCCGCAAAAAGCTAATCAAACTAGTCATTGCAACTAAGTTACATATAGTATGCCCCCAAGCATGGCGACTGAAGATACTACAAATACTTAGCGACCTGAGGAACTCAAACTCCTCGCAAATGAAGACGTCAAAGCGCATAAATATTCTCATGCTGTTGATTTGTATACACAAGCGATAGAATTGAATGAGGATAATGCTATGTACTGGGCTAACCGTGCGCCTGTACACACTAAATTGTACTGGTCGAACAATTGATTTAGGTCAGAATTTTTGGATCAAATTAAGCATTGATCAGAATAAATCAGAGCTTACAATATGTCATAAAATGAGGTTTTAGTTGTAAGAAATACATATCCTAGATGAGTCTGTATGCAGAGCTGAAATGCTGCTAAGACTATTTTATACTCTCAATGATGATTCACTGTAATATAATGATTGATTCACCCAAGGAGCTATCTTTAATAAAAATTAGTGATGGCTCTTGAAAAAAAAAAGAAAAAAAAATGGCTACCAGCCTTTACCAGAAACTAAGTAATCACAAGACAAAAATTCGGAAGAAGAAGAAAAAGAAATAAAGAGAGAACAAGAACGGAGGGAAAAAAGGGAGAATGACGCCACCCATGCAATATCAACAATTGAAAAATGCCAAAAAAAATGCAAGTAGAGAACATAAACAACTAATATATAACAGCTTCCACTTCAAAAATACCTGATGTAATAAATCATTATTCATCTCATCATCACTGCTTCATTCTTGGTCTTCCTCTTCTTCTTCCTCCTCTTCTTCTTCCTCTTCATCTGTATCTATATATTCTTTACTAAATTCATCGTCAAACTCAAATTCATGCTCATGGTCTTCATCATCCACACCATTATCAAAGACTTGCCACAACTCTTCAGGATTCACTTCCTCTAGGTTAGCATTAGTATCACACTGTACATCTACATCATTAAGACCTTCAAATTGACTGTGCCCTGCAGTCGAAATTTCTTGTTCCTGTAAAGGATCATCAACCTTCTCCTTGACCTCTTCTTCTTCATCTAGCAAAGGCACATCAATTCTATTTCTAGCCTTGATTTTACAAACTACAACCCATTCACCTCGATCCCTACGTTGGACACCTTTAGGAAAATTTGTGTAACACACCTGGTAAGCTTGTTCAGCCAATACAAAATCATCACTTGATCTCAACCTGGATTTCATTTTGACCTCAACAAGATTGAAACGTGGGTGAACTAGTCTTGTCCCTCTTTGGGAAGTGTCAAACCATCGGCACTTGAACACAACCACCTTGTTTCCAAAATAATCTAACTCCGTTATCTGCTCCACCAACCTATAATAGTTTGTGTTCTCTTCTATGCTTGAGCTTCCCAACACACAAATACCATTATTCTATTTTGTTTTGTGTTTTCCATAGTCTGTGGTATGAAACTTGAACCCATTGACAAAGTACCCTTTGTGTAACTTCACTATTCGAGATGGGGGGTATGTCAAGAATCTGATTCTTGCAACAACTTCTGTGCTCAAGTCATTACTCAAGTCATTAACCTGAAACATTTGCCAATGTAATTATCCGTGCCATAAAAACAATAATAACCAACTCATTAAGTATGAAACAAAGAATCGAAATACTTACATAATTTTGGAACCATTTTGGAATGCTTGTATCCCTTAATCTGTCTAACTCATCATCAAGTATACCTGGATTCTCCTCCTTCATAGCTTCCAAAATTTGTCTATCAAAATAAAATAGTTAAATACTTAACAATCTACAAATACATAGAAGTTAAAGTATATTGATATGTTAAAATATACTTACTCGATGTAAGGATAAAGTTCCCGACAGTTTGTCAATGTAATATCCGGAATTTCTACTACTGTTGTTTGATATTATTTTATCCGAGTTATATTGTACAGCGTGGAATCTGTGCAGTAGGGATAAAATAAATAAAGGACTGAGATGTCAGTATCGGTATAATTGTTGTATCTGGTCGACAGTTGCATTTGAGGATATCATGTATCAAGTTATCGTACTTTTGATATAGAGTATATCGTATAAGAATATTATTGGATTCAGTGTTTGTGTTCAGTGTGTCTTATGTTCGTTTTTGGTATGTCGAGACATTAGACAAGAATAGCTAAAAATGGCTAAGTGTAACATTATTAGCGCACGCTAATAAACATGAGTAGCGCACGCTAATAAACATGAGTAGCGCACGCTATCGTGCAGGTTTAGCGCACGCTATGGATATAAGATAATGCACGCTAATGCAGTCCGATCGTAAGGAATCTACGCGTGGACCAGGCCACTTTCGGCGCACGTTCTGATAAGTCAACGGATGTTGTAATGTAGTGTTAGCGCACGCTAATGCATGTTGATTAGCGCACCCTAATTGTATATCGGTCAATAGGGAATCTTGGCTTTATTGGTTGCTTTCGGCATGTGGGGTCACGAGCATCTTCGTGGTAGGTGTAGACTGTAGCAAGTCAACTGGTATTAGCGCACGCTAATGTAAGGACTTGCGTATGCTAGACAGTATAAGTTACATACGCTAATGCATGGGCATTACGTACGTAAGCACATGTACGAAGCCAGACAGTAGCCTCTGGACTACGATAGCGCACGCTAACAAAGTCAGTTAGCGCACGCGAAACATAAGGTTTAGCGCACGCTAGTAATATACTTTATAAAAAGGGGACAGATGGGTGTTTTGAAGCATTTCGTCCATTTCTTTCACTCGATCGAGAGAGAACTTTGGTAGGTACTTGAGGTCCAGAAACACTCCGAGATGGTGATCCTTATCAAGATTAAAGATGGAAATCATGGATTCAAGTCTTATTCTTGAAATTATTGATGATTCTTGGAATGAAGTTGATTGTTCTCCTTCATGGTTCGTCTATACAAGGTAATAGTTCTTCACTTTTGAATTTCGTTTTGAATTGGAGATTGACGTTCTCGAGTTGATGAATATCATATAAACAAGTTAATAAGTATGATTAGGATATGGATTACCGAATTATGATGACGTTGTTATTCATATATGAGTATTGATATGTTTCGTATGGTTTTGGATGGAATTCAAGAGATATGTTGATGTATTTCCCTTCTTCAATTTGGATTTTTGATGTTTTGTCATTGGTTACTTCGTATGGTAACGACTATGGTGGTGTTGTTGTGATTCTTGAAGTTATATGAATTGTATGTCGAAGAACATAATGAATAAGGATTTTTAGATGTTAGAACACATCGGATTATGTCATTTTATGGATTATGAACATGAATTTGGATGACTTTGGAATATGATTATTCATGATAGTAACCGGTAAATTGTTCTATGAAGTTACCAAATATGAACAAGGAAGAATCTTGTTGATTCGTCTTTAAAGATAAAAGTTGGAATCGAATATGTTATGAAATCCTTAATATCGAGATGAGTTTATCATTGATATGATGAAAGTGTTAGATGTTGCTTGAAATGCATGCCACTGCACAGCATTAGTGCACGCTAAGCTTACTGGCTAGCGCACGCTAACGGGAGCAACTTAGCGCACGCTACGTTATGCGTTTAACGTGCGCTAAGTAGACAGACAGTGCAGTATTTTTGTGTTTTGATTATGAATTCATGATGGTTTGACTTGGTTTGTTCTGACTGTGTTTATTCGAGGTTTTGTTGAACCGTTTAGTTCGATTGGTTAGTTTAGCCGGTTGTTGATTGTTATCGGATATGTGTTATTTGATTACTTCGATAGGTTGAGATTATTGATCGGTGATTATAACTGGGTTGCGGTCGTGTTCGAGTATGTCCGTTGTTTTGCTTTTGATCGGGGCTGAGGAGCTCGTAGACAAAGGCAATGTGTTCGGTAGCAGTTTCGTGGTATCGGTATCGAGGCAAGTTATTACTTGCTCAGTTATAATATTTAATGAATGGTTTCAGTTTCATTTCATTTATAATGCATATAGCAATGATTATTACTGCAAATTCTGGAGATTTGGATTATGTGTTGTCTTTCTGATTCTGGGAGTTAAATCATAAGGTTTATAATTCATTTCGGTTATTGGAATTTTGGGTATCGATGATACATTATGGTAAAGACGAGGATATGAGTATCTGTAGTCCATGGTACGTTTGGATCGCCAAGCATTGCGGATAATCGTCGGTGATGGTTTGATATCGAGATTTCTCCCGAAGGACTCGGGGCAAGTCTCTTATATCGATTCAGTTAGTGTTAGTGATTTGATCATGCATATTGTCATTCATGTTGTCGAACATGAGGTCGTCTTAGTTGATTTGTCTTATTGTCGTTCATGTTGCGTTGTTCATGCTGATGAACGTATTGTTTTGCATATGTGTATGCATATTGTGTTGTTTATATTGTTTTGATCCGATGGGATCGCGCGATCTATGCTGGGGGCGTTGGATCAGATGTCCACCTCGTGTTGGTCCGACGGGATCATCTTGGGATCTATGCTGAGGGCGCTGGATCATTGGACGGGTTTTTCCACCTCGTGTTGGTCCGACAGGATCATCTTGGGATCTATGCTGAGGGCGTTGGAACATTGGAATACCCACGTTGTGTTGATGGAATCATGTGGATTCTTATCATTGAATTTATCATGTGTTGTTTCGCATATGTATATTATTGGTTATCCACCTCGTGTTGATCTAGTAGGATCATCTTGGGACCTATGCTGAGGGCACTGGGTCATGGGATTTCCATTGAGTATACACTGTTGACATTGTTCCGAGCATATTGACGTGGTCATATGAGTATGCATTTGTAGGTCTTGTGTTAGGACCGTGTTCGTATTGCATTGATGTGATCTCGGATGAGACTGATATGATTGTCGTGGCACTTCATATCTCGAGGTATGTTCCGTATTTTCATTTGGTAATTGTCTTTTGATAGAAAACCGGTTATCGTCTAGGGATTTAATGATACTATCCGATGGATCATATTGGTCAGAACTGGTATATTTCTGTATTGTGAGTTGGCGATGATAGTTTGAGAATCTTGAGTATTGCTTGAGGTACAATACAGATATTATGTTCGAGTTTAATGGTTAATCGAGTACGAGATTTGATGAGAATTATTTGAGTAAGTAAAGTTACTACGATAAGATTACATTGGTTGTATTCTTATTTTGTATTCTCATTGGTATGCAATTATTAATGTGATGTGACGGTTATCATTGTTGGTTATTATGGCTGACCCCGTCGTGGGATTTCTTTTTAGATTCTTGGAGTATCAAGCTTGTAGCGGTCGTGAAGAGATGAGCTTCCCGGAGGATACTGGCTAGGACATGTTTTGTGCATTGAGTTTCTTGATTGGTTCTTGTATTCCGCTGCTAGAGTATCTTTATGGTTGGTCTTTTTCCGCTGCGTGAGTATTTTGAAACGCTCTTTTGGTATCTGGTAACTGAGGTTACTTTGGAAATCATTTTTTAAACTTTTGAGTTTCAGACGTTTGGCCTTGTGATTTCAAATGAGTTTTTACGACGGTTTTTGATAAATGGATTTTATAAGTCTTTGTGAATTTTTAAAGATAGTACCGTCGTTGGCCTCTTGGGCATTTGTAAATGTTTGCGAAAAATTCATTTAGCCTTGTGGGTTCCATCTCCGGCGCTGTAATATTTCCAGTTAAATCTGGGGGTGTTACAGAATATGGTATAGGAGCTTAGGTTGAGAAAACCTAGGCATTTGGGTCGAGTTGGGTCGTGTTTTGTCCAATCATTCGAGTTGTCAATTGACTAATACTAGAGCCGTGAGTTTTTCCATTCACTCAGGATTGTGCGTTATGTGATTTACCAGTGTGGTATTGTGATTGTTGTAAACTTTTCCAAATGGTATTAACATATTTCTTCGGATAGAAATGTATTGTGTTCTCAAGTCGAACTGAGTTTGCAAAACGTGTGTTTTGAAAATATCTGTGTCGAGTATTTTCTTGAGTTGAGACATGAGCCAGTATCACGGGGAATCGCCGGCTTCACGATCTGTAAGTATTTGGATTTTCGAATTTCATTGAGATTTACTGTTGTTCTAAGTTGATATGTTTTTAGATTCAGAAAGATATTATGCTTCACAGTATGAGATGACAGAGTGAGACAGGATTGATGATCTTGAGAAACTATGATTTTGGGAATCAATATATCGGTTAGATTTCGGAACGGAATTGTGCCTTTGGGAGAAATGTTGTGCATGGTTGAGAAGAACATGTAGTCATGATAGATCATTTTGTGGTACATGACACTGTTTTTGAGCATTTGAAAATGATACTTTTCAAAATGAATGTTTTACGGACGTTTTACGGAAAATGATTTTGGGCCGAGACCCAATCGATTTTGAAATAGTTTTGTAACTCAGGACTTGAGCTCCATAAGGGTTTTCTAGTTTTAAACTTCTTGTTATGTGAAAAGGGATATGGACTGAGACCCTAATATTTCAAAAAGGTTTTTCTATTTTCTAAAACTCCCGAGATTTGTAAAACACCTTACTAATCGCTCATGCATTTTATTACCGCCTTTCGGGGTTTTGGTTTACATATTCAAATGAAATCTCTCGGGAAGTCTTTCGCTGTGTTTGATTTGTTGATTATTCCATAACACATTTGAAGTAATCCAGGATGGGTTAATGATTGACGTTGCGAGTCATGTGTGGAAAAGGAGTTTTTGGTCGGAATTTATATATTGAGATTTTGGAACTCTATCGTGTGTTTTTCCGCTGGAATATCAGTGGATATTGGTGACAGACCGAACTGGTATACAGGAGTATGGACGTATTCGAGCATTTGCATAGTTTGCATTTTAAAACTTCGAAATCATGTGGATTCGGAGGACACTGTTATTGGATACTTGGCATTAGCGAGCCAGTTAATTTTTCGAAAATTGATTTCGTGATCTTACGAAAATTTATGTTTTGAGTTTTGGAATTTTTGAAAAGAACTTTCGAAAATTGTCTTCGTGACAAGATTATATGATTTCAATCTGGTTTTGAAAGTATGATTGATGTACATACGCATTTGGTGCATAGTGCATAACATGGTGAAGATGTGAGTGTGACTCACGAACTGGTTATGACATTCCTATGGTATGATGAATAGAGATCCGAACTTTGGTATGGTAGTAGCTCGACTTTACCATAGTGATCTTCGAATGATTTCTTTGTAAGTGCAGATTTGGGGTTGTTGACCTCATGCTGGTTGTTTTGAGTATCGATTGGTCGTTCCCACTCCATGTATAATTTGGGTATGTTCGACGGGTTGTGATTGGTTGTTAAATGCGCGAGGGTATGCTCACCAGTCGGGTATGTTATTGAGATACACTGTATGTGATTGGTGTGTCATTTTGAGAATGTTATTCTTTCGTATATCTGTTTCTGTGGTTCTGTGTTGATCGTGTTGGAGTTTATCACGTTGATGATATTCTCGATTGTGTTTTGACCTCTAGTTGGTCATATTGGAATTTATCATGTCGATGATAAATTCGGTTTATTGTTGATCATTGTTGGTGATCATCTGAGTGTTCGGATTTTGTGTCAATGTTTCGGGATTCGTATCGTTGTTTTGGGCAGTTGTTTCGCAGATGTATTGTATATTATTCGTCTTATCGGAATTGAGACCTGATTATGTAATCAGGCAGACAGAATTTGATTCGGGCAGATTGCTTCATCCGAAGATGATATATTTTGTTGAGACTCAAGGAATTGTGATTGTAAAGTGTATTGAGACTTTACAGTGAGGTCACTAGCAAGTATCTCATGAGATCCTCGACTTTGCGCATTGGTAAATATGTTGTTGTGGTTATTCTATAGTGATGATTGATCATTATCGTGATGGTTTTGGGATATTTTGGGTTGAACGGTATGTTTGTTTGTTTTATGACGGATTGCAAGTTTCGAGGACGAAACTTATTTTAAGTGGTGTAGAATGTAATATCCGGAATTTCTACTACTGTTGTTTGATATTATTTTATCCGAGTTATATTGTACAGCGTGGAATCTGTGCAGTAGGGATAAAATAAATAAAGGACTGAGATGTCAGTATCGATATAATTGTCATATCTGGTCGACAGTTGCATTTGAGGATATCGTGTATCAGGATATCGTACTTTTGATATAGAGTATATCGTATAAGAATATTATTGGATTCGGTGTTTGTGTTTAGTGTGTCTTATGTTCGTTTTTGGTATGTCGAGACGTTGGACAAGAATAGCTGAAAATGGCTAAGTGTAACATTATTAGCGGACGCTAATAATCATGAGTAGCGCACGCTATCGTGCAGGTTTAGCGCACGGTACGGATATAAGATAACGCACGCTAATGCAGTCCGATCGTAAGGAATCTACGCGTTGACCAGGCCACTTTCGGCGCACGTTCTGATAAGTCAACGGATGTTGTAATGTAGTGTTAGCGCACGCTAATGCATGTTGATTAACGCACGCTAATTGTATATCGGTCAACAGGGAATCTTGGCTTTATTGGTTGCTTTCGGCATGTGGGGTCACGAGCATCTTTGTGGTAGGTGTAGACTGTAGCAAGTCAACTGGTATTAGCGCATGCTAAATGTAAGGACTTGCGTACGCTAGACAGTGTAAGTTACGTATGCTAATGCATGGGCATTACGTACATAAGCACATGCACGAAGCCAGACAGTAGCCTCTGGACTGCGATAGCGCACGCTAACAAAGTCAGTTAGCGCACGCTAAACATAAAGTTTAGCGCACGCTAGTAATATACTTTATAAAAAGGGGACAGACGGGTGTTTTGAAGCATTTCGTCCATTTCTTTCACTCGATCGAGAGAGAACTTTGGGAGGTACTTGAGGTCCAGAAACACTCCGAGATGGTGATCCTTATCAAGATTAAAGATGGAAATCATGGATTCAAGTCTTGTTCTTGAAATTATTGATGATTCTTGGAATGAAGTTGATTGTTCTCCTTCATGGTTCGTCTATACAAGGTAATAGTTCTTCACTTTTTGATTTCGTTTTGAATTGGAGATTGACATTCTCGAGTTGATGAATATCATATAAAAAAGTTAATAAGTATGATTAGGAGATGGATTACCGAATTATGATGACGTTGTTATTCATATATGAGTATTAATATGTTTCGTATGATTTTGGATGAAACTCAAGAGATATGTTGATGTATTTCCCTTCTTCAATTCGTATTTTTGATGTTTTGTCATTGGTTACTTCGTATGGTAACGATTATGGTGGTGTTGTTGTGATTCTTGAAGTTATATGAATTGTATGTCGAAGAACATAATGAATAAGGATTTTTAGATGTTAGAACACATCGGATTATGTCATTTTATGGATTATGAACGTGAATTCGGATGACTTTGGAATATGATTATTCATGATAGTAAACGGTAAATTGTTCTATGAAGTTACCAAATATGAACAAGGAAGAATCCTGTTGATTCGTGTTTAAAGATAAAAGTTGGAATCGAATATGTTATGAAATCCTTAATATCGAGATGAGTTGATCATTGATATGATCAAAGTGTTAGACGTTGCTTGAGATGCATGCCACTGCACAGCATTAGCGCACGCTAAGCTTACTGGCTAGCGCACGCTAATGGGAGCAACTTAGCGCACGCTACGTTATGCGTTTAACGTGCGCTAAGTAGGCAGACATTGCAGTATTTTTGTGTTTTGATTATGAATTCATGATGGTTTGACTTGGTTTGTTCTGACTGCATTTATTCGAGGTTGTGTTGAACCATTGAGTTCGATTGGTTAGTTTTGCCGGTTGTTGATTGTTATCGGATATGTGTTATTTGATTACTTCGATAGGTTGAGATTATTGATTGGTGATTATAACCGGATGTTGCGGTCATGTTCGAGTATGTCCGTTGTGTTGCTTTTGATCGGGGCTGAGGAGCTCGTAGACAAAGGCAATGTGTTCGGTAGCAGCTTCGTGGTATCGGTATCGAGGCAAGTTATTACTTGCTCAGTTATAATGTTTAATGAATGGTTTTAGTTTCATTTCATTTATAATGCATATAGCAATGATTATTACTGCAAATTCTGGAGATTTGGATTATGTGTTGTCTTTTCGATTCTGGGAGTTAAATCATAAGGTTTATAATTCATTTCGGTTATTGGAATTTTGGGTATCGATGATACATTATGGTAAAGACGAGGATATGAGTATCTGTAGTCCATGGTACGTTTGGATCGCCGAGCATTGCGGATAATCCTCGGTGATGGTTTGATATCGAGATTTCTCCCGAAGGACTCGGGGCAAGTATCTTATATCGATTCAGTTAGTGTTAGTGATCTAATCATGCATATTGTCATTCATGTTGTCGAACATGAGGTCGTCTTAGTTGATTTGTCTTATTGTCGTTCATGTTGCGTTGTTCATATTGATGAACGTATTGTTTTGCATATGTGTATGCATATTGTGTTGTTTATATTGTTTTGATCCGATGGGATCGCGCGATCTATGCTGAGGGCGCTGGATCGGATGTCTACCTCGTGTTGGTCCGATGGGATCATCTTCGGATCTATGCTGAGGGCGCTGGATCATTGGGCGGGTTTTTTCACCTCGTGTTGGTCCGACGGGATCATCTTGGGATCTGTGCTGAGGGCGCTGGATCATTGGAATACCCACATTGTGTTGATGGAATCATGTGGATTCTTATCATTAAATTTATCATGTGTTGTTTCGCATATGTATATTATTGGTTATCCACCTCGTGTTGATCTAGTAGGATCATCTTGGGACCTATGCTGAGGGCACTGGGTCATGGGATTTCCATTGAGTATACACTGTTGACATTGTTCCGAGCATATTGATGTGGTCATATGAGTATGCATTTGTAGGTCTTGTGTTAGGACCGTATTCGTATTGCATTGATCTGATCTCGGATGAGACTGATATGATTGTCGTGGCACTTCATATCTCGAGGTATGTTCCGTATTTTCATTTGGTAATTGTCTTTTGATAGACAACCGATTATCGTCTTGGGATTTAATGATACTATCCGATGGATCGTATTGGTCAGAACTGGTATATTTCCGTACTGTGAGTTGGCGATGATAGTTTGAGAATCTTGAGTATTGCTTGAGGTACAATAAAGATATTATGTTCGAGTTTAATGGTTAATCGAGTACGAGATTTGATGAGAATTATTTGAGTAAGTAAAGTTACTACGATAAGATTACATTGGTCGTATTCTTATTTTGTATTCTCATTGGTATGTAATTATTAATGTGATGTAACGGTTATCATTGTTGGATATTATGGCTGACCCCGTCGTGGGATTTCTTTTTAGGTTCTTGGAGTATCAAGCTTGTAGCGGTCGTGAAGAGATGAGCTTCCCGGAGGATACTGGCTAGGACATGTTTTGTGCATTGAGTTTCTTGATTGGTTCTTGTATTCCGCTGCTAGAGTATCTTTATGGTTGGTCTTTTTCCGCTGCGTGAGTATTTTGAAACGCTCTTTTGGTATCTGGTAACTGAGGTTACTTTGGAAATAATTTTTTAAACTTTTGAGTTTCGGCCGTTTGGCCTTGTGATTTCAAATGAGTTTTTACGATGGTTTTTGATAAATGGATTTTATAAGTCTTTGTGAATTTTTAAAGATAGTACTGTTGTTGGCCTCTTGGGCATTTGTAAATGTTTGCGAAAAATTCTTTTAGCCTTGTGGGTTCCATCTCGGGGCCCACGACGCTGTAATATTTCCGGTTAAATCTGGGGGTGTTACAGTCAAAACATAACCATGCGCAGTAAAAATTTCATCATCGCTATGGCGTGTGATTGCGAATTGATTACTTTGACTAGTTGTCATTATTCCGGTGCAATAGTATTTTTAATTATTCGTTATGTTTCACTGCTAGATTAATTTTAACTGTTTGTCATTTTCGCTGTGTGAATAATTTTGAATGCTCTTTTGGTATTTGGCAACTTAAGTTATTTTGAAAAATTATTTTCTAAACTATTTTGTCGGTACGTGCAAGTGATGGCTTAACGTACACTTCTAAAACTGTCGAGCTTTGGCGTTTTGGCCTTGTACTTTCAAATGAGATTTTACGACGGTATTGATAAATAGATTTTTATAAAGCCTTTGAATATTTTTAAAAGACATTACCGTCATCGCCGCTTAGACGCATTTGAAATGTTTGTAAAAATGTTTGTCAGCCTTGTTTAGGTTTTTGCTGTCTTTATTTACAATAGAGAGTGAAGTTCCATATTTATTCAGATTTTCATCGTTTTTCAATTGTATATTGCAAAAAAATTGCAGATTTGACAACCCGATGAACCGCGCCCAGCTTTGTTGCTGCTCCCTCGCTGTCATAGCGTCCTCCACAAGAATATTGCTGCCCAGATCTGAAAACTTAGTTGGTTATTGGCCCCTATCCATCGCTCATATTGTTTGGGTTCTTCGGCTACTTGAAATGCAGATTTGGAAAATTACCTCAGATTAATGTGCTAAACTAGTAACATCAGTAAAATACTACTTGTTAAGTATAGATAACCAAATAACACTTGATATGATCTATATTTTTGCACATCCACTTTACATTGTTAAATATATAAAAAAATAATGAACAGGAATACCTATATCTAAATGCAATATTGGGTAACTATACTATACTTTATAGTATCTACAGTTTTTTACAGCATTTTGCATTGTCGACTATAATAAATCATTGAGCAAGATTAAAATAGGTGCCGATTTTAAGGATTGAGTGGTCGGTTTTTTTCCTTTTCTTATGAGATGTATATGATGTCATATGTATAAACTAGATGTTCTCCGGTGCGAGGCACCGCATAAGATAATTTCATAAAAATGAGTGGATATATTTTTATCTTGCATCAATTAATTTTACTGGAAATAAATATTCATATTTTTTAATATAATTTTTCTGTGCAATCGGTCATTATTGTAAATTCATCAAATTTATTATATTCATATGGATGTCTAGTTGAAAATTGTGAAATAAAAATTATTTTGATATATTTTCCATTAAAAATAAATTTGATATAAAAATTATAAATATTTAAAATTTTAACCTAAAAAAATAAAGAAAGGATTTTTTTTATTGGTAAATGAGTGTAAGTTGTGGAATAAAACTCTCAAAATACATATCTAGATTTTTTTTTGAAATTTAAGAATACATCTCTATGTATAAGCTATATTTTAAAATAAAAAATCAAAACACTTACAAAGTGACATGTGTCATGACTCCCTTATAATAGAAGTATAGATAGATAGTTTCTTTTGTAATTATTTTTGTATGATGTTATATGATGTTTTATTTGTGTAATTATTTTATATATATTGTATAAATGTGTATAGATCCCTTAATTATTCAAGTCTCAAACTCTTCAGTTCCATCTCATTAGACGCGCTTTTTTTTTGGCACGTTTTCTTCATCGTGGGCTCTCAATCTGCCAACCTGACCTGGGGTCTTTGATTCCATTTTTGGGAAAGCTTGTTGGGCTTTGGAATGATTAGCGGGCATCTAGAGGGAGAAAGAAGGGACCAGCAAACTAGTGTATCCGGGCCCAGATCCGATCCATATTATGTTCCATCCATCAGAAGACTGATTCCTTCTTTCAGCGAAAGTATCGAAACACCCATCTTCCCCAAAAACGTAGTGAACAATCCGGCGGCGATCGAGATCATTCCACTTTCCTAAATTCCTCCAATTTTTTGTTATCCCGCCAATTTACACAATTCCTTAGTCCTCCCTCCAAAATTTAGAGTCCATATGGTAATGGAACTTCTCAATTACAGCCCGAAGGAAGCCCTAATTTTTGCTATTTGTACTCGCGCAGTCTTCAATCGTCCTCAGCTCTGTACGAATTTTCAACTCAAAGAACAAGGTCAGTGTTTATTTCGCCAGGGTTTGTGATTCTCTTCATTTATTTATATGAATGGGGACTGTCTTTTGTCTCGATCAATGATTTTAGTTTGTTTCTGCCCTACTTTATCATGGTTGTTCCTATTCTCTTGGAGTCTGTTTGTTTTCATGAAGTCTGATGGTGTCGTAGATGACTTTTGTTTAATGGAGTCTGGTTATTCTTATCCTTGGATTTTTTAATTTGATAAACATGGAATATTTCTGTTGGTTTCATTAACAAATGTATTAATAGGAATGGTTAAATGGGTTGCTATAGTGTTTACTGATTGGGAGAGCCCAAAGGGAATGTTAAATCTTGAGTGTGATTCTTTAGTTGGAGGAGCTGCTGAGTGATGTTATGTATTAAGGATGGTGATGCGTTTTTCCCAAGTTGGGATGGGTTATGATCTTGTTTTCTGATTTTTCTTATGGTTCTGTTTGGTACAAGACAGATTGTGTCTTGGTCTGTATTTGAGTTCTCCAGTTTGGTTGAGTCTGCCGGTCCATTGACGAGCTGTTATCACTTGATGTACGGTTTGAAACACGGTTGCATATCTGATGCACAGTGAGTGTCTTCTGTGCAATAAAATTTTTAATTTCTCCAAAAAAAAGGATTCATGATGTCTGTATACTATTACACTGCATATTTATATATTTTGTATACTACGTCTGTTTGAAACTCATAATCATGTCCTATTGTTTATGCAGTATGGCAAGAAAAGGCAAGAAGACACGTATGGGTGCAAAAAATTCTCGCATACAAAATGGTGGCAGGACCCCAATTAGGGAGCGTGCGCCCTCACCTATTCGCGAAACAGATGAGCAAAATGATGAGCTTCAAGTGAGTGATAATGATGATGCTTCTCGTTACGAGGGCAGTGGTACTCGTCCCACTAGTCGTGCTGCATCACCAGGACATGATGAGAACTTGGATTTCGAAGATTATGAGTCTGGGGAGCTGCACAGGACACGGGGACCAAACCGGGGAATGGAGGTTCCTGAAGACTTAGAAGATCGTCCTACGATTTTTACTGTTGGTGGCAGGTTATTCACTTCTTCTTTTACATGTTAATTTTGCTTTCCTTTCGTCACTGTGTAAGCTGGTGTTTTTTCTTCTAAATATACTTTAACAGGTTTCCTGATACACGTGTGACTTTTGATATCTCGGTTACTATAAAGGGAAATTTTGAAGATGCATGGGCAACATGGAGGAAAGTACCTCCAAATATGAAGGACTTGTACTGGGATAAGTTCAAGGTAAACTATTACAACATAATTTTGAGTAAGTCTTGAATGGAAGTATATAAGATATTATACATGCACTTGGTTTGTTACTGATTTTCTTTGTACTAGTGCAAGCTTACTTTATATTATAAAATGCATGACTTGTATAGTACTAAATGTTTTGAAGACGATGCCACATGTCTGTGTTTTTGATATCCTATATATATTTGTAGAAACATTTTAAATGGCCTTTGCGGGGAGAAAGTCAGATATATAGAGCTTGGTGTAAGACTTGCTCTGATCGGTTTAGAGACATACTAGGCTTAGCCAGAAAGAATGCTAAAATGGTATCGAGCTCAAAAAATGCCAAGGATTGGATCGATTTAAATTCAGAATGGATGAATAGCACGATTTGGAATAAGTTAATCAAAGATGTTTGGTCTAAGCCTGAATGGCAGAACAAGTCTGATTCTGGAAGTAAGAATCGTTTGAGCAGAAACGATAAGGCTTCTCCAACTTACACAGGTGGTTCCATCCCGATTTCGGCACATAAGTATAGGATGGTAAGTAATTTTGTATAATATCTATATTTTTGTTTCTTGATTCTTTTATTTTGATATGTTCTTACGTTTCCTATGCCATCATAATTTTGTAGAGGAAAGAGCTTAAACGTAATCCAACTGAACTTGAGTTATTTGACCGCACCCACAAGACAGATGGAAAATATGTATGTCCAAAAGCTAAAAAAGTGCGGGTAAGTAATTATTATTTGTTGAATTATTTTTTATATCTCAATCCCTCTCCTACCCTACAACTTCAGTACTCACTGGCCTTTTTTTTCCTTATGTTATGGAAGCCAACATATTGATCATTATTATTTAGATAATATATCGTACTTGCAATCAGTATGTTCATTCTTTAGAAAATAAGTTATCTAATGGTCCTGCTACATTTTGTTTTTAACAAACTTGTGTGATGTTTGTATGGTGCAATTTATTGACTTTATTATCATTATACAGGAGACATATGACAAAATTATAGAAGAAAAATATCCTGATCCAGAATCACATCCGAATTTTGATGTCAATGCTTGGAATGATGCATCGGGTGGAGCTAAAAGGAGAAGGCTATATGGATTTGTACACGCTCGACAGACCCTTGGTGATGAACGTGATGGGTTGGCAGATGTGGAAGGAAGTGGTTTAGACCAAGGAGCCTTGGAAGATATAGTTAAAGTGAAGATTGATGAGTGCACAAAGGAGGTGGTTGGAAATTTGAAGATCATTTTGCCGGATATGGTGTGCAAGGTACTGGAACGTCTCCGACAAAATGATTTGGAAGATGAAGAAAACAGAAATCATTACGACTCTTACGATAGTTCTGAAGAGGATTTCGAGATAAATATGGATAATTCAAGAAGCCATCGCATTTACGCAACGAAGTATGGCAAAAATCATGCATATGGAAAAATAAGTAATGGTGATCAGCATGAGAGGTCTCAAAAGCATAAGAAGTATCGTAAGCAATAGTAGTTGGTGTCGTTGGTGATGGATGATCTTGGTCATAGTTATTATTTGAATAATTGATGTCTTTTGGATTAGTATTGAATTTGTTTATGTTTTTTGGTTTCATTTGAGCAGTGGGTTTGTTTGGATTTTATGGTTATTTTTGTTATGAATGAGATAATTTCTCAATGCTAAACGTGTTAAAATTTTCCATCTTACTAGTTTGAAGCTAAATTTGTAACTGAATTTCAAACACAAGTAAATAGTGACAAATTATTTGTAATAAATTGGGTTTAAGTATCAACAAATTTTACAACGTTATTATGCGTTGGTAGCTGTCTAATTTTTTACAACAAAATAGCGACAACATTGTTGTTGCAAATTTGGCTAAATCTATAACAGATTTGCGACGTCGAAATGCGTAGCTAACTTTCCAACACTTAATCTTGTTGCTAAGTTTGTTGTCATAACCCCATACACTTGTAACAAGATACGAACAGAAAATTTTGTAGCTCACTTTCCAACTGAACAGTGGATGCTAATTTGTTGGTAAAAAAGCAATATTTCGTAGTTGACCTTCCAACAAAAAAGTTGTTGCTTAAATTTGTTGATAAAATTGCAACGAATTTTCTGACATACAATTTTGTTGTAGAAAGTGAAATTGCTTTGTTGATATTTTTCATTATCACCAACAAAATACCAACATTTCAACAACACAAAAGTGTCGTTGCTATAGATTCCAACAAAAACATTTTTCGTAGCAGTTGTTCAACCACGCCACTTTCAAGAACAAATCTGCCACGACAAAATTTGTTGGTGATAGTCATCTCCATCAAAATAGCATCAAAAATCACCGTCATTGAAGGGCTTTTTTTATTGTAGTGAAACTATTAAGAGACGAGTACTACCCCCAGTCAGCTCAGACTGCTCGAGCGCGGAGTTTCTTTAGTGCAGGACCTCAGAACTAACGAGTACCTAAAATCATTTGAGCTTAGAGGACCGAACTAAGCTATGTCGCACAGGTGGTTCCATCGGAAGATCAACGAATTTGCCACCTTGCTCAATGGTTGCCGGAAGATGTTCAACATTACGCGGCCGGGTTTCACTGCACCACTCTGAGGGCATATGAGGACGTAGTCACAGCATACGCCGGTTCTCTCTGACTGTCCATCCGTCTGAGGATGATAAGCGGTGATGAAACTTAGTTTGGTACCGAATGCTCGATGTACTGCTTGCCAGAAATATGACACAAAATGGCCATCACGATCTGAAACAATACTCTTTAGGGTACCATGGAGTCTCACAATCTCAGCAATGAATAACCGAGACAACCTCTCCGGCCCCCAAGTATCTCTAATACCCAAAAAATGTGCGGATTTAGTTAGCCGATCAACAATTACCTAAATCATATTCATCCCAGTTTGCGTCCTCGGCATACCCACAATAAAATCCATCGCAACATCTTCCCACTTCCATTCTGGAATTGGTAAAGGTTGCAACTTCCCGGCAGGTCGTTGATGCTCGGCTTTAACTTGCTAACAAGTTAAGCGTTTCGACACAAATTTCGTTACCTCTTTCTTCAGGTTTGGCCACCAAAAAATTTTCTTCAAGTCTTTGTACATTTTACTTGTACCTGGATGAATCGAGTACAGAGTAGAATGTGCTTCGTTCAAAATCATTCGTTTAAAATCATTCTAATTTAGTACACAAATCCTACCTTGAAATCGAAAAACACCATCTTCGCGTACCATGAATCAAGGTGCCCTTCCTTTAACAACATTCTCTCGAAGCTGTACTAACAAAGGATCATCTAACTGTTTGGACTTAAAGTCCTCAATCACGGAGGATGCGACCTCAAGGAAACATAATTGGCCTTGCGTCACTTGAGGCTAAATTTCAATATCCAAATCAAATAATTCTCGTCTGAGCTTCGGTTGGATGGTAAGTAATTCCAATCTTTGCAACACGACTGACTTGCGGCTCAAAGCATCGGCAATGACATTCGCTTTACCCGAATGATAAAGAATGTCAAGATCATAATCTTTGATCAATTTCAACCATCGCCGTTGGCGCATATTAAGATCCTTCTGAGTAAAAATATATTTCAAACTCTTATGGTCTGTATACACTCGACATGAAGAACCATACAAATAATGCCTCCAGATCATTAACGCATATACCACCGCAGCTAACTCAAGATCATGGGTAGGATATTTCATCTCGTATGGCTTTAATTGATGAGATGCATAAGCCACTACCCGCTCGTTTTGCGTCAAAACACATCCCAATCGTGGTTTAGAAGCATCACTATAAATAACAAAACCTTCTGTTCCTTGCGGTAGGGCTAAAATCGGTGATGTTGTCAACCTCTTTTCCAACTCATCAAAACTCTTATGACAGTCGTCAGTCCATTCAAACTTCTGAGTTTTCTAGCAGTAATTGAGTGAGTGGTCGGTTTTCGAGAATTCCTCAACAAATCAACGATAATAACCAACTAATCCCTGGAAACTCCGAACTTCCTTAACAGTCCTCGGGGGTTCCCAAGCTAAGACCGCTTCAACTTTCTGAGGGTATACCTTAATGCCACCAGCTGATATAATATGTCCAAGGAAAGCAACTTCTCTGAGCCAGAACTTGCACTTTGAAAATTTAGCTTAAAGCTTATCAGCCCTCAGAATACTCAACGCAATTTTCAAGTGTTCGGCATGCTCCGTCTCGCTCTTAGAATAGATTAAGATATCATCAATAAATGCCACCACAAATTTATCGAGATACTCGATAAATGTTTTGTTTTGCTGCCCAAGATCTTCCAGATGTCTTCTGTCTCTTTGCCCCGCTCGTAGGCTCAGTCACTGAGGAAGTTTCATAAGGTATCGTTTGATCCTGGTACTCCTTCACTGTAGCACGAATCATTTCCGTATGAATCACACGACTACTTCCACAACCGTCATTGCCGTATGAATCATACTAAGGCCTATAATACCATTTTGCATAAACACCACCAGATTCCGTCAACATCCCTGAATGATCAAAGTAGGCAACACTAGAATGTCGAAGAATTCGAGAAGCGCGTGTACTATATACAATGTTGATAATATATACATGCGTACTATATTTAAAACCAACTTTTGGTCTTCTGGCGAGAATGATAATATCATATCCGAAACATATTTTTTTGAAAATTAAGGGGGCGAGTCACGTTTCGCCCAAAACTTGTAAATACTTTAGAAGAGGAAGTTTTATTTCTCATAACGATTGTCTAGTTTTTGTAAATAAATTTCAAAAATGTCGTAATTAGTTTGAAGAGTTTGCATTTCAAATATCACAACTTTAAAATCTTTCCTCTTTCACCAAAAGTGTTTACTCGAAAAAGTTTTCGCCGAAATACGTGACCATTTAATAAGACAATCGTATATTTTTATCATTTGAAAGAGCTCAAAACACCACTGGGGAAGCATTCAGGTAGTGGTTAGAAATTGATACTTAAAATATCATTCTTAATGGTATATAGGAATCAATAATATTCCTAGTTTTTCAATATACTCTATAAAACTATTTTCACTCGAACCGTATAATATATTCATTGTACACCCCAAAAACCCTAATACCCCCAACAAATTCCAGCCCCTCAACCAAGGTTAAACGAATTAACACAACACAACCACCACACAAATAAGATGGAACTTACAATCGAGAGACTTACCATCCCCATATGCCAGTATGCACCAGTTCCCCAAACGTATAAGGGAAGAAAGAATAATAGACACAATTCGAAGAAGTACAAATAGATTATTCTGGTTTGCCGCAGGTCTCTAATATGATTAGAAATCAATAGGCACGACTCCCATGGAACACAGTTCACAAGAGTGACTCAAAGTCCGGGTATGTTCAGAAAAGAGACTAAATCAAATTGGGAAAAAGAAATTAGAGATCAGATAGACTTACAGCACAGGTCGCACGAAGTGGCAGCAACCTAGTGATATCATAAACAATCGACCGACTCAACCTTGACAGACCCAAAAACACCAACAACTTAAGTATCCATAAACCTAAGTTCCGATACCATATTCTGTAACACCCCCGTGATTTACGGAGATATTACGACGCCATAGATTCTTTTTGGAGAACCTACCAAGCTTTGACCGACATAAAAATACATTAACAAACAATGAAAAAGAGACATTCACACACTTAAAATCAGAATCAACTTCAATATGACATACGTCATGAAATAACTCAATACATTAACCCGTAGGGTCATAACTGATACAACCATTACAATTTATCCACAACATCAATGGCAACCAACGACAAAACCAAAATACCACTCTGACCACGACAATACGACCATAGAATCAACATAACACATGATATCAATGCTTCCCACCAAGCTCATGTCCGCCCTATGCTGGCTCGCCTGCTGAACCTGTACCTGAATACAAAACAAGTATATTTACCCGCGTAGGGGTCAGCGAGAAGCCGATGCAAGTACAATGATTCCAGAATATGTATAACAAGTGAATAAACAACAGAAATCACAGTGCCATCACATATATTCCGGAATACAATGCCACAATCAACATCACAAAACAACCTCCCGGGCTGTACTGGCCCTGTACCTCACGCGAGATACACACCCGAGAAGTCCTCGCCAGGCCCTCTCTGGTTGTACAACCCAACCGAGTGATCCGTATAGACTCGTAGTCTAACGGATACCACGGGAACCTCGCTGGTTTTACTCGGCTCGCACACACTCATTAACCACATGGCACAAATCACATTTTCTGAAATTACCACTTTTTGCAAAATCGCATTTGTCACACACAATGTACAATAAACGCAATCAGAGTACTTGCATGGCATTCCAGCGAATGGAAAACTTTGATTGACAAGGAAGATGGATTGAACAATTAGCCAAGTCTTCAACCTAAAACGGATCATATTATATAATTAACGGGTTTCGATTTATATAACTATTAGAACTCTACTCTCCAATTTAGCCGAGTTTGGGGTGAGACATAGTTACAGATACACCCCGCGTGTTATTGGATATAAGAATGTTGTGTTTCAAATTAGAGACTATTTGGAAGTTGTTTGACCGATTTTGGGTTGAAACCAAGAAGGTTATACATTTTTAAAGAAAATATTAAAGTATTAGGCCAAAACATAATTTTCAAAGCCCCTTTACAAAGTTTAGGGGTCAATTTGGAATTAATATAATTTTAGGGTCAAATTGAAGATTTAGAAAACTTCAATCAAGTCCAACTTTATTTCAAATTCCCAAATGGCATAACCCCATCCTTTTAAAATTTATGTTTTTCACCCGAAAACTTCATATTACTATCCAATCGCCTTTTTAAAACCTCCATTTATCGTAAAATAACTGAAAACTTATTTATTATCGATTAACATTGTTTTTATATGTAAAAACACTTTACTTGCCTAAGTCGGCATACCCCGAACACAACCCACACACTCGAAAACAAACACACTCGACACACCTATGGCACACGTGCACACACGCAGCACACACACGGTACACACAATCAGTACACACAAACATAAACACACATGCCTGCACACACACCCCCACAGATAAACTCACACGCACGCCATAATACTCAATTGAATCCGGAAACTAAAACTAGAAGGATGAAGCTTGTCAGGAGGGCTTCCTAACGTTGTAAAAGGTTTCAAGTTCCGGCAGCCCGAAAAGCCGTACGGGGGCCCAACGTTGAGCGGGGGTTTTGGCTCCGTTCCGGCTTATTCCGACCTCGGTTTGTAAAACTCGGCATATACTTGTGACATACTGGTTGAAATGATCAAAACAGTATATAGATTGCGAGATTTTACCAGAGGAATCTTCTTCTGTTGACGAACCCTTCTCTCGGCCTCAACTTTCCCGGAGCTCCCTACTTTCTCTCTTTCTTCCTTTCTCTCTCTTTTTCTTCTGCGATGTTCACTCACGGGATGACAATCCCTTTTATCTGTTTTTTTCTTTTTGTTGTATTTAGGCTGTTTACGATATATATATATATAAAATATTATAATTATTAGGACTATTATTGCTATCTCGTCCCGATGAATGTTGATACGGCAGTAACGTACAAAACATAATATATATAAAATATATTGTAAAACTCTGCAATTACATAAATTCAAGTTCGTTCCTCTAAACAACACGGGCGACATAGTTCTCAACTCCGACATAATAACCGAATTTATTCGACGGTTCACAAAATATAAAAATCACCCAGTTTATTTATTACGGGGTATCACAAATTGATCCAAGTAGCTTGAACGTAACGAATGAACTTAAATTACAAAATTATAAAAATAAATAAAAACATAAAGGTGAATTTTATCTGATAAAAATAATATTAACTAAACTTTATTTGAAATAATTTGGGGTGCAGTATTTATTCATGTGTATTAATAGTATAAATAAATAAAACATAAATACAGAAAATAAATACAAAAACTAAAATATAAAAGCTGCAATGTGTATGTTACGCGTAGCACTGTAAACTGTGTTTTTGTGTGTGTTCTTTGTTTTTTGAGAGTACGGCTATTTATAGAAGTCCATCAATGTGTTCTTTGTTTTTTGAGAGTACGGCTATTTATAGAAGTCCATCAAAACTCAGCTAGCAATTTTATAATTGCAAAATGTTGCTCAGGTGAATTATTGCAGTATCTTATTGTCTCTTCAATAATGTTGCTTCCATCCAAAATCTACAGCATTGCAAAGGAAATGGCCATCTTCAATTGAATCTCATCTGCCATGTCATCTTTGACGTGGCAAAATTCTTCACGCGCACGTGAGATCCACACGCCAAATAGACAGTTCTGGGTTGCCGTGTGTAATGCACATGCTGGCTATGCGAATGGGCTTCGGATGCCATGGTGGATGGGCTTGTGTCGGGCATGTGCCTCGTTGACATGGCTAGACATGTGGCATCGTATTATTGGTTCTTGTGTGACAGGCGTGTGCCGAGCTGACGTGGCATAACACGTGGCAGTTTTTTTATTGAACCGTCCTTACACATGTGCACTAACGTGGAGCTCGGTTAACATGTGCTGCCATAATGGTGACGCCATGTTGTCGTAATCCGACGAATCTTGATCCTCCACTTGTCTCGATATTAGTGGTCCGCGTATTTTAAATTTCCTCCAAAACTTCGAACGACCATAACTTCTTCATAGGAACTCGGATTCGAATTTTTCTCAAAACGATCGTTTCGACAGGACGAATAAATGAAATCACTCATGAATATATTCAGATTCTGTAAAAATATCGCCCCAAAACGACATATATGTCTTCAACTGGTGTGCTAGTCTGTACATCAAATTTAATTCCCATTGATATAATAAAAATTCCACGCAATCACTAAAAATTATACTTGAAGTAAAATAATGCAAACACATAAAAAAATATTATAACAATAAAATCAACTTATTAAATGTTATTAATTCAATTAAAAGTCCTTAGTAATCTTGTTCTACCTCAAAATAAACAAATATGCAAAAAATTTCAATAGGCATTAAGAAATGAATTAAATCAAATTCTTAAAATTCATCAAGTTATTTAAAATATTTTGAATCGATATTTATCAACAGGTAATCACTTAGAAGCTAATTAGTGAAGCTTCTATCGATCCCCTTACTTATGTTTAGATTTATCATAGCTCTTTTTCTTGATTTTCAATCAACGAAATTTTTTAATCATACTTGAGTTGTTATTATCTGTTTTACGTGAATGTTAACGATGGGTCACATGAATACACCCGGTTACTAAGATAAAAACATACACAAGCTGCTTTTATAAATACTCATGTCTAAGGTAACTGTTTTACGCGAATGTAAACATGGAGCTCATGATTATATCCGGTTACTAACTTCTCAAAAACAGCGGAATAATTGATTTCTCCATTTTTCAACACCACCAACAATATATACCACACAATTTCACCCCACAATATCTTCATCCTTGTCAAACATAATTTCTAACTGTTCAAGTATGGGCCAACAGATTATAACGACCGAAAGCTCAGTATGTGGTTAACAACAAAATAGATAATAAGCTCAATTGGGTTAACAATGTAATATCCGCAATTTTCGATTTTCGGTAAATTTACTTTTTTGGCTGGAGTCCGTTTTGACGACTCTCTCATGACCATTTCGTCATTTCGGGAATGATTAATTCTGCACTTTTTGTCATCTGAGTTCGTTTCGGTATCGTTTTGTTGAGTTCCGAGCTTTTTAGCGACTTTTCCGCACTTGAGTTCAATTCTTGCGAATCTCGTCCGAAACTATTGTTTCGAGTTTCTCGTAAGTTCATTTAATGTTATTATTCATGTTGCGAGCTTTGGTTTGGTGTTTCGATCGCGTATCCTGATTTTCGGACGTTTTGGGCCATTTTCGTAATTTCCCAAAGTTTTGGGTAATTACTTCCGTTGTCGAATTTCGAGCCTTCGGGTGGTCAGAATTGTGTGTTCTCTTAGCTCTTAGATTCGTCTTTGCGAGTACGTCGTAATCGTATCATCGATTCGTATTCAGGTTCGGGTTTCGGGGTCGTTCGGGCCGTCGGAGTTGGCCCCGGCCGAGTCATGGCCGGGCAATCTGGGCCCAGGCCGGCACTGGCCGAGTTACGGCCGGTAGTGCTCGGCAGCTTCTGGCCGGGCAATCTGGGCCCAGGCCGGCACTGGCCGAGTTACGGCCGGTAGTGCTCGGCAGCTTCTGGCCGAGCAGGCCGTACCGTGGGCCGCGGCACATGCCGGCAGGGCCGCGGCACACTCTGTGGCATTTTTCGGCCAAGGCCCATGCGGGTGCCGCGGCTTGCCGACCACCAGGAGCCATTTTTGGGCTGTGCCGCCGCACATCCCTGGGCAGCGGCCTTTGTGCGGCTATTTAAGGTCCTGCACACGGGTTTTTGGCCATTTTTCTCCTTATTCTCCTTCTCTTCCGCGGCTGAGGGTGATATTACCATGGAGCCATGTTTTTTAGCAACAAATCCATGAAGTTCTTGAGTTCATAACATCAATCAATCATCTGTTATCATCCTTTGATCCAGTGAATCAAGGTAATCTTCCTTAGAACCCTAATTTCGTGAATTTGGGGGTTTTTGCATTTTTGTCCGATTCGTTCCGTGTTGTTGATTAATTCATGATGGGTATGATTAATCTTGGTATTATTATTGTGTTTAACACATTTAATCCATTGTTCTTCGTCGAATCGAAGTATATTTCTTGATTTCCTTCAAATTGACTTTTTAGGGGATTTGTTCTCGATCTCGTTTTTCATCCGTTTTTGATGGATCGATTGTGGTTAAATGATGTTGTTAAACATATTCTATGGATTGTATATCCATATTTCAACTTGGAATTCCGTTTTCGGGTTTTAACGGAGAATCGTGTTCTTGGCCGTTTTGGGGGAAACGCTTGAACCTTCGTCATTCGTTCTTTGAATTCAACGGCTTTAAGTCTTGTTAGGGAATTCATTTCATTATTGTTATTGTCCTTCATAGTTTATGAACGCGACTTGGCGATCGGTGGAGTCGGCGGGTTCGTAGTCGGTTCGTGTCAACATACTTCGGTCGATTCTTCGCGTTGTTCTTATTCGAGGAAAGTACATTGTCCATACTATTCTTGTTTCGTGGATATGATGATTGGTTATCGTCTTGGTGTGTTTGTTTATTTGTTTGAATGGAGTTTTCAAAAGATTTGGTTAGCCTTGTTAAAGGCCCTCTTTCAAAACCGCGTGTGTTTTGTGATTGGTGTGTTTCATGAACGAGTATGTGACTCATGTTGATATGTTTGGTGTTGATGATGCACTTGGTGTTGCGTGTGGATGTATATTGTTTCATTTCGGTGCATTGTGGTTTGACGTGGTGTTTTGCTAAGTGTTGGATGCCTCTGGGCGAATTGTTTGGATATCCTTGGTGTGATATGTTATTTGTGCATGATTGATTCGCTAGCCAGCTCGGGTGGGTCCGACGGGATCACGGAGTGGGATTCGTGGCTTCGTCCCAGTCCTAGGCGATGTGTGGTGCTTGAGTATTTCGCTAGCCAGCTCGGGTGGGTCCGACGGGATCACGGAGTGGGATCTGTGGCTTCGACCCGGTCCTAGGCGATGTGAGTACTGTGTTTTGTGAATGCGTTTGCTCACCTCGGGAGGGTTCGACGGGACCACGGAGGGAATTCCAATGGCTTCGACCTGGGGTCACGAGTGAAACTTCACCGCTACGTGTGTATATTTTGTGATTGTTTTTCGCTCACCTCGGGAGGGTCCGATGGGATCACGGAGGGAATTCCATTGGCTTCGACCTGGATTCACGAGTGCGGTTGCTTATGTTTTGTGAATGTGTTTGCTCACCTCGGGAGGGTTCGACGGGGCCACGGAGGGAATTCCATTGGCTTCGACCTGGATTCACGAGTGAAACTTCACGGGTGCGTGTGTATTTTATGTCCGTCGAGGACGCATGACGTGGGTTTTTAACCTTGTGTATTATGGTTGGTTTTATTTGCGAAAACAAAACCTTTGGGCTGTGACTCTGTTGATTTTTGGAAAGAGAAGGATTCAGTAATCCTAAATTGTTTCCTATTAAAACTCTCGATGGCAATTCAAACTGTTTTATAAATTGTTTTCCCTGGATTGTGACCTTTCGGTTTTAGAATGTTTTACCAAACTCTTGCCTCGGGAAGTACTTTTCGTCACGTTTGGATTTTTAAGGATTCCTGGTTATTGTTATTCGTGAAATGTGAATTGTATGGCTCGTATTTGCACTTTGTTCTTGCACTAGCAAAACAGTGGAGTTTTGCTAACCCCCGAGTATTCGGGGGGTGGATGTCTATTTTTGCATTCAGGTTTTGGAGCATAGCACAGGGTTGGCACGAAGGATGATGAAAGATGAACGATACTAATCACACTAGGATCTGTTGATGTCGTATTGGTTTAGTTGTATTTTCTTTTCCGCTGCAGTATCTTTTCCCCGTTGTATGGGAGTTTATTGTATTTTGACCCCTGTGTGGGTATGTGTTTGGAATTGAGTCGTATGTTATTATTGAAAGACCAAATCGGTCTACTGGGTCATTTTAGCCTTAAAGGCGATGCTTAGATGTTTGATTTTAGTTACCAGCCTGGTAGATCCTCGAGGAGAGGGTCTACGGCGTGTAATATCCCTGAGTGGATTGGGGGTGTTACATAAATGGTATCGGAGATTAGGTTGAGGAAACCTAGGCTGTCGGGTCAAGTCGTGTTGTTTGAGTCTTGTTTCGTTGGATTTTATCTGACTGAGTCGTGTCGCGACGCGTCGTCTGAGTTTGTTGGTCGTGATTAGTATCGTGGGACGATCATCATCTTCGTGCGACCTGTGACTGTAAGTCTCCCTTCTTTGTGTTGTGCCTCGTGTGACACGAGCTATTTTTATAATTATTTGTTAATTGATGGAATCCTCTTATGGATTTTTATTTCTTGATATGTGGTTATTTAACCCTCATATTTCGTTCATATGAGGAGTAGTGTTGCTGGATTGTGCATGTTTGACTTTATTTCTTTTATTCGCTGCGTGAGTTCTTTTGTAATGGCTTTCGGTATTTTACCGACTAAGTTTTATTTCAAAAACCGATTCCTTTAACCGAGTTTTTTGGCCTTGACCGTTTTGACGGTAGTTGGGTGTTTTCAAATGATTTTGTGAGTTTTGATAAGTACTACTGTCATCGGCCTTTTTGGGCATTTTTGTAATTAGTTTTTAGCCTGGTGGGTTCCGGCACGGGACCCACGGCGCTATAATGTTCCGTATAATTACCCGAAATTTTTGGGCATTCTAGCCCATTGAATTATCTTTAAAAACCTTGAGTATCTTAGAAAAATAAATTTCGAGACGTACTTTTCAAATGAGTTATTTTCTTATGGTACATCCAAGGTGCCACAATATATTTCAAAAAATTTCTACCTCGAGGACCAAAATGTTTGAGATGTTTTCAATGTTTAGAAACACTTTTATTTAGACCCGAGGGTCGAATTTCTGAAAGTTTCCACTAAGAGAAAGCATCCTCATTTTTATCAAATGCGAAAGGGTTCTCCAAAGTCTCGATAACAATGTTTCACGTTTGTACTTTTTGAAAGGTGATACTCAAGATCAACCGGTGTTCTTCTAAATTATTTTCAAAATGAGGTTTTCGTTTTTAAAACCTATCCATTCCCGTTTGAGGGCTGGGTATGTATGTGTGATGTTCGCGTTGTCATTTTGATGTTTGCTCCTGAGTATGATCGAATTGGCGGTGTGAGTGTTGAGTCGTTTTCCACACATTTGTTGTGTTAGCCCCCTGTGAGAGGCGGGATGTTGGTGTTAAATGTTGTCGCCTCGTGGTGATTTTTGCGTTGTCGCGCATGTGCGAGCTGTTAGAGCTTGGTTTGGTATGACCGTGTGCATCGGTGATGGTTCCGTTATGTGCCGGTTGTTTAATGTCTTGTTACCATGCTCCCGTTTTTGTGAATTTCGTGGACAAGGTCGGAGGTAATGCCCGTACTATTTTGACTTCTGTGTTTTCTCTTTCTCCAGTCTATCGATTCGCTCATGTTCGTTGATACTTTATGAACTTGGTCTGTATTTCGGTTTCATCGTCCGATCGAGCTGTGATCTTGTTGTGGGTCGATCTGGTTATTGCTGTGACTTTTTCGGGTTCGGTTCGATTCTTGTGAACCTTGTTCGGGAGCGACATCAATTGGTTCTATTAGTTATTTTTTTTTGAAGTGGATCGGATTTGGAACTCTTGTGTTTTCGACTTTGTCGGCTCATTATGTTTGTTGGAATTTCTGAGCTTGTCCTGCCCCTTGCTTTTGCTGATCGAACAAGTGTGGTATTGTTTCGGAATAACTCGTTTGTGGTTGTAACTTTTCAATCGCTATTCCCTTTCCGGTGGATCTTATCGGAATGCATGTCTTGTAGTTCTCACTAGATCATCCTGGGAGTTGTTGTTTGAATTTTATTATCCTTCGTGTTTCGGACATGATTGTTCGATTTTTGTTGTCTCGGTCGTTTGTTTGTTCGGTTTTTGTCCTCATTTCGTGATTGTTGAGCATTCAGGCTCCTTCCTAATTCCCTTAAGTTCGGGAAATTAGTCTCGTTTTCGATCTTCCAACCCTTGGGCGGTGGAATTCCGTATTTGTTCAGCGATTGGCTCGCGTTTTGATTGATGTACCGTTGGGTTGGTCAATCGTATTGATTTTCGTTCATTGTGTTTTGTGATTGTTAGGATAATTGACTTGATTATATTATCCATTTGATGACGCTTGTCACTTGTTGGTTTTATTATATCCCTAACGGCGACGTTGTGTTGGTCGTCGTGGAGCGTGTTTTCACGCCGTATATTCCTTTGTGTTGCTTGTAACGTTTCACCGATGAACGTAAGTTACGCGTTTCCTTGCGTATCTCGTTGAGTTTCCTAGCGGGATATTGCTTCTCCCTACTTGTTTTAAGTTTCGGGACGAAACTTCTTTTAAGGAGGGTAGAATGTAATATCCGCAATTTTCGATTTTCGGTAAATTTCTTTTTTTGGCCAGAGTCTGTTTTGGCGACTCGCTCGTGACCGTTTCGTCATTTCGAGAATGATTAATTCTGCACTTTTTGTCATCCGAGTTCGTTTCGGTATCGTTTTGTTGAGTTCCGAGCTTTTTAGCGAATTTTATACACTTGAGTTCGATTCTTGCGAATCTCGTCCGAAACTGTTGTTTCGAGTTTCTCGTAAGTTCATTTAATGTTATTATTCATGTTGCGAGCTTTGGTTTGGTGTTTCGATCGCGTATCGTGATTTTCGGACGTTTTCGGCCATTTTCGTAATTTCCCAAAGTTTTGGGTAATTACTTCCGTTGTCGAATTCCGAGCCTTCGGGTGGTCGGAATTGTGTGTTCTCTTAGCTCTTAGATTCGTCTTTGCGAGTACGTCGTAACCGTATCATCGATTCGTATTCAGGTTCGGGTTTCGGGGTCGTTCGGGCCGTCGGAGTTGGCCCCGGCCGAGTCATGGCCGGGCAATCTGGGCCCAGGCCGGCACTGGCCGAGTTACGGCCGGTAGTGCTCAGCAGCTTCTGGCCAGGTAATCTGGGCCCAGGCCGGCACTGGCCGAGTTGCGGCCGGTAGTGCTCGGCAGCTTCTGGTCGAGCAGGCCGTACCGTGGGCCGCGGCACATGCCGGTAGGGCCGCGGCACACTCTGTGGCATTTTTCGGCCAAACCGACTGTACCGGGTGCCGAGGCACACGCCGGTCGGGCCGCGGAACACTGCCGACCACTGGGAGCCATTTTTGGGCCTGTGCCGCGGCACACTCCCGCTGGGCAGCGGCACACTGTGCAGCCTATTTAAGGTCCTGCACACGGGTTTTTGGCCATTTTTCTCCTTCTTCTCCTTCTCTTCCGCGGCTGAGGGTGATATTACCATGGAGCCATGTTTTTAGCAACAAATCCATGAAGTTCTTGAGTTCATATCATCAATCAATCATCCGTTATCATCTTTTGATCCAGCGAATCAAGGTAATCTTCCTTAGAACACTAATTTCGTGAATTTGGGGGTTTTTGCATTTTTGTCCAATTCGTTCCGTGTTGTTGATTAATTCATGATGGGTATGATTAATCTTGGTAGTATTATTGTGTTTAACATCATTTAATCCATTGTTCTTCGTCGAATCGAAGTATATTTCTTGATTTCCTTCAAATTGACTTTTTGGGGGATTTGTTCTCGATCTCGTTTTTCATCCGTTTTTGATGGATCGATTGTGGTTAAATGATGTTGTTAAACATATTCTATGGATTGTATATCCATATTTCAACTTGGAATTCCCTTTTCAGGTTTTGACGGAACGAATCGTGTTCTTGGCCGTTTTGAGGGAAACGCTTGAACTTTCGTCATTCGTTCTTTGAATTCAACGGCTTTAAGTCGTGTGAGGGAATTAATTTCATTATTGTTATTGTCCTTCGTAGTTTATGAACGCGAGTTGGCGATCGGTGGAGTCGGCGGGTTCGTAGTCGGTTCGTGTCAACCTACTTCGGTCGATTCTTCGCGTTGTTCTTATTCGAGGCAAGTACATTGTCCATACTATTCTTGTTTTATGGATATGATGATTGGTTATCGTCTTGGTGTGTTTGTTTGTTTGTTTGAATGGAGTTTTCAAAAGATTTGGTTAGCCTTGTTAAAGGCCCTCTTTCAAAACCGCGTGTGTTTTGTGATTGGTGTGTTTCATGAACGACTATGTGACTCATGTGGATATGTTTGGTGTTGATGATGCACTTGGTGTTGCGTGTGGATGTATATTGTTTCATTTCGGTGCATTGTGGTTTGACGTGGTGTTTTTCTAAGTGTTGGATGCCTCTGGGCGAATTGTTTGGATATCCTTGGTGTGATATGTTATTTGTGCATGATTGATTCGCTAGCCAGCTCGGGTGGGTCCGACGGGATAACGGAGTTGGATTCGTGGCTTCGTCCCGATCTGGCGGCGTGTCTTTGCTTGAGTATTTCGCTAGCGGCTCGGGTGGGTCGGCGGGATCACGGAGTGGGATTTGTGGCTTCGACCCGGTCTGGCGATGTGAGTCTGTGTTTTTGAATGTGTTTGCTCACCTCGGGAGGTTCGGCGGGACCACGGAGGAATTCCAATGGCTTCGACACAGGTTCACGAGTGAAACTTCACCGCTACGTGTGTATATTTTGTGATTGTTTTTCGCTCACCTCGGGAGGGTCCGATGGGATCACGGAGGGAATTCCATTGGCTTCGACCTGGATTCACGAGTGCGGTTGCTTATGTTTTGTGAATGTGTTTGCTCACCTCGGGAGGGTTCGACGGGGCCACGGAAGGAATTCCATTGGCTTCGACCTGGATTCACGAGTGAAACTTCACGGGTGCGTGTGTATTTTATGTCCGTCGAGGACGCATGACGTGGGTTTTTATCCTTGTGTATTATGGTTGGTTTTATTTGCGAAAACAAAACCTTTGGGCTGTGACCCTGTTGATTTTTGGAAAGCGAAGGATTCGGTAATCCTAAATTATTTCCTATTAAAACTCTCGATGGCAATTCAAACTGTTTTATAAATTGTTTTCCCTGGATTGTGACCTTTCGGTTTTAGAATGTTTTACCAAACTCTTGCCTCGGGAAGTACTTTTCGTCACGTTTGGATTTTTAAGGATTCCTGGTTATTGTTATTCGTGAAATGTGAATTGTATGGCTCGTATTTGCACTTTGTTCTTGCACTAGCAAAACAGTGGAGTTTTGCTAACCCCCGAGTATTCGGGGGGTGGATGTCTATTTTTGCATTCAGGTTTTGGAGCATAGCACAGGGTTGGCAAGAAGGATGATGAAAGATGAACGATACTAATCACACGAGGATCCGTTGATGTCGTATTGGTTTAGTTGTATTTTCTTTTCCGCTGCAGTATCTTTTCCCCGTTGTACGGGAGTTTATTGTATTTTGACCCCTGCATGGGTATGTGTTTGTAATTGAGTCGTATGTTATTATTGAAAGACCAAGTCGGTCTACTGGGTCATTTTAGCCTTAAAGGCGATGCTTAGATGTTTGATTTTAGTTACCAGCCTGGTAGATCCTCGAGGAGAGGGTCTACGGCGTGTAATATCCCTGAGTGGATTGGGGGTGTTACATAAATGGTATCGGAGATTAGGTTGAGGAAACCTAGGCTGTCGGGTCAAGTCGTGTTGTTTGAGTCTTGTTTCGTTGGATTTTATCTGACTGAGTCGTGTCGCGACGCGTCGTCTGAGTTTGTTGGTCGTGATTAGTATCGTGGGACGATCATCATCTTCGTGCGACCTGTGACTGTAAGTCTCCCTTCTTTGTGTTGTGCCTCGTGTGACACGAGCTATTTTTATGATTATTTGTTAATTGATGGAATCCTCTTATGGATTTTTATTTATTGATATGTGGTTATTTAACCCTCATATTTCGTTCATATGAGGAGTAGCGTTGCTGGATTGTGCATGTTTGACTTTATTTCTTTTATCCACTGCGTGAGTTCTTTTGTAATGGCTTTCGGTATTTTACCGACTAAGTTTTATTTCAAAAACCGATTCCTTTAACCGAGTTTTTTGGCCATGACCGTTTTGACGGTAGTTGGGTGTTTTCAAATGATTTTGTGAGTTTTGATAAGTACTACTGTCATCGGCCTTTTTGGGCATTTTTGTAATTAGTTTTTAGCCTGGTGGGTTCCGGCACGGGACCCACGGCGCTATAATGTTCCGTATAATTACCCGAAATTTTTGGGCATTCTAGCCCATTGAATTATCTTTAAAAACCTTGAGTATCTTAGAAAAATAAATTTCTAGACGTACTTTTCAAATGAGTTATTTTCTTATGGTACATCCAAGGTGCCACAATATATTTCAAAAAATTTCTACCTCGAGGACCAAAATGTTTGAGATGTTTTCAATGTTTAGAAACACTTTTATTTAGACCCGAGGGTCGAATTTCTGAAAGTTTCCACTAAGAGAAAGCATCCTCATTTTTATCAAATGCGAAAGGGTTCTCCAAAGTCTCGATAACAATGTTTCACGTTTGTACTTTTTGAAAGGTGATACTCAAGATCAACCGGTGTTCTTCTAAATTATTTTCAAAATGAGGTTTTCGTTTTTAAAACCTATCCATTCCCGTTTGAGGGCTGGGTATGTATGTGTGATGTTCGCGTTGTCATTTTGATGTTTGCTCCTGAGTATGATCGAATTGGCGGTGTGAGTGTTGAGTCGTTTTCCACACATTTGTTGTGTTAGCCCCCTGTGAGAGGCGGAATGTTGGTGTTAAATGTTGTCGCCTCGTGGTGATTTTTGCGTTGTCGCGCATGTGCGAGCTGTTAGAGCTTGGTTTGGTATGACCGTGTGCATCGGTGATGGTTCCGTTATGTGTCGGTTGTTTAATGTCTTGTTACCATGCTCCCGTTTTTGGGAATTTCGTGGACAAGGTCGGAGGTAATGCCCGTACTATTTTGACTTCTGTGTTTTCTCTTTCTCCAGTCTATCGATTCGCTCATGTTCGTTGATACTTTATGAACTTGGTCTGTATTTCGGTTTCATCGTCCGATCGAGCTGTGATCTTGTTGTGGGTCGATCTGGTTATTGCTGTGACTTTTTCGGGTTCGGTTCGATTCTTGTGAACCTTGTTCGGGAGCGACATCATTTGGTTCTATTAGTTCTTTTTTTTTGAAGTGGATCGGATTTGGAACTCTTGTGTTTTCGACTTTGTCGGCTCATTATGTTTGTTGGCATTTCTCAGCTTGTCCTGCCCGCTTTTGTTGATCGAACAAGTGTGGTATTGTTTCGGAATAACTCGTTTGTCGTTGTGACTTTTCAATCGCTATTCCCTTTCCGGTGGATCTTATGGGAATGCATATCTTGTAGTTCTCACCAGATCATCCTGGGAGTTGTTGTTTGAATTTTATTATCCTTCGTGTTTCGGACATGATTGTTCGATTTTTGTTGTCTCGGTCGTTTGTTTGTTCGGTTTTTGTCCTCGTTTCGTGATTGTTGAGCATTCAGGCTCCTTCCTAATTCCCTTAAGTTCGGGAAATTAGTCTCGTTTTCGATCTTCCAACCCTTGGGCGGTGGAATTCCGTATTTGTTCAGCGATTGGCTCGCGTTTTGATTGATGTACCGTTGGGTTGGTCAATCGTATGGATTTTCGTTCGTTGTATTTTCTGATTGTTCGGATAATTTACTTGATTGTATTATCCATTTGATGACGCTTGTCACTTGTTGGTTTTATTATATCCCTAACGGCGACGTTGTGTTGGTCGTCGTGGAGCGTGTTTTCACGCCGTATATTCCTTTGCGTTGCTTGTAACGTTTCGCCGATGGACGTAAGTTACGCGTTTCCTTGCGTATGTCGTTGAGTTTTCCTGGCGGGATATTGCTTCTCCCTACTTGTTTTAAGTTTCGGGACGAAACTTCTTTTAAGGAGGGTAGAATGTAATATCCGCAATTTTCGATTTTCGGTAAATTTCTTTTTTTGGCCAGAGTCTGTTTTGACGACTCGCTCATGACCGTTTCGTCATTTCGAGAATGATTAATTCTGCACTTTTTGTCATCCGAGTTCGTTTCGGTATCGTTTTGTTGAGTTCCGAGATTTTTAGCGACTTTTCTGCACTTGAGTTCGATTCTTGCGAATCTCGTCCGAAACTATTGTTTCGAGTTTCTCGTAAGTTCATTTAATGTTATTATTCATGTTGCGAGCTTTGGTTTGGTGTTTCGATCGTGTATCGTGATTTTCGGACGTTTTGGGCTATTTTCGTAATTTCCCAAAGTTTTGGGTAATTACTTAGTTGTCAATTCGAGCCTTTGGGTGGTCGGAATTGTGTGTTCTCTTAGCTCTTAGATTCGTCTTTGCGAGTACGTCGTAACCGTATCATCGATTCGTATTCGAGTTCGGGTTTCGGGTCGTTCGGGCCGTCGGAGTTGGCCGGCGAGTCATGGCCGGGCAATGCAGGCCCAGGCCCTTGGCGAGTTACGGCGGTAGTGCTCAGCGGCTTGGCCGGGCAATGCAGGCCCAGGCCGACACCGCCGAGTTGCGGCCGGTAGTGCTCAGCGGCTCGCCGGCGAGGCCGTCTGCGTGGGCCGCGGCACATGCCGCAGGGCCGCGGCACACTCTGTGGTATTTTTCGGCCAAACCGGTATGCAGTGCCGCGGCACATGCCGGCCGACGCGGCACCTGCTGCCGACCACTGGAGCCATTTTTGGGCTGTCTTGCGGCACACTCATGGGCAGCGGCCTGATGTGCGGCTATTTAAGGTCTTGCACACGGGTTTTTGGCCATTTTTCTCCTTCTTCTCCTTCTCTTCCGCGGCTGAGGGTGATATTACCATGGAGCCATGTTGTTTAACAACAAATCCATGAAGTTCTTGAGTTCATATCATCAATCTATCATGCTTTATCGTCCTTTGATCCAGCGAATCAAGGTAATCTTCCTTAGAACCCTAATTTCGTGAATTTGGGGGTTTTTGCATTTTTGTCCGATTCGTTCCGTGTTGCTGATTAATTCATGATGGGTATGATTAATCTTGGTAGTATTATTTTGTTTAACATCATTTAATCCATTGTTCTTCGTCGAATCGAAGTATATTTCTTGATTTCCTTCAAATTGACTTTTTGGGGGATTTGTTCTCGATCTCGTTTTTCATCCGTTTTTGATGGATCGATTGTGGTTAAATGATGTTGTTAAACATATTCTATGGATTGTATATCCATATTTCAACTTGGAATTCCGTTTTTGGATTTTGACGGAACGAATCGTGTTCTTGGCCGTTTTGGGGGAAACACTTGAACTTTCGTCATTCGTTCTTTCAATTCAACGGCTTTAAGTCGTGTTAGGGAATTCATTTCATTATTGTTATTGTCCTTCGTAGTTTATGAATGCGAGTTGGCGATCGGTGGAGTCGGCGGGTTCGTAGTCAGTTCGTGTCAACCTACTTCGGTCGATTCTTCGCGTTGTTCTTATTCGAGGCAAGTACCTTGTCCATACTATTCTTGTTTTGTAGATATGATGATTGGTGATCATCTTGGTGTTTTTGTTTGTTTTTTTTAATGGAGTTTTCAAAAGATTTGGTTAGCCTTGTTAAAGGCCCTCTTTCAAAACCGCGTGTGTTTTGTGATTGGTGTGTTTCATGAACGAGTATGTGACTCATGTGGATATGTTTGGTGTTGATGATGCACTTGGTGTTGCGTGTGGATGTATATTGTTTCATTTCGGTGCATTGTGGTTTGACGTGGTGTTTTTCTTAGTGTTGGATGCCTCTGGGTGAATTGTTTGGATATCCTTGGTGTGATATGTTATTTGTGCATGATTGATTCGCTAGCCAGCTCGGGTGGGTCCGACGGGATCACGGAGTGGGATTCGTGGCTTTGTCCCGGTCCTAGGCGACGTGTGGTGCTTGAGTATTTCGCTAGCCATCTCGGGTGGGTCCGACGGGATCACGAAGTGGGATTTGTGGCTTCGACCCGGTCCTAGGCGATGTGAGTACTGTGTTTTGTGAATGTGTTTGCTCACCTCGGGAGGGTTCGACGGGACCACGGAGGGAATTCCAATGGCTTCGACCTGGGTTCACGAGTGAAACTTCACTGCTACATGTGTATATTTTGTGATTGTTTTTCGATCACCTCGGGAGGGTCCGATGGGATCACGGAGGGAATTCCATTGGCTTCGACCTGGATTCACGAGTGCGGTTGCTTATGTTTTGTGAATGTGTTTGCTCACCTCGGGAGGGTTCGACGGGGCCACGGAGGGAATTCCATTGGCTTCGACCTGGATTCACGAGTGAAACTTCACGGGTGCGTGTGTATTTTATGTCCGTCGAGGATGCATGACGTGGGTTTTTAACCTTGTGTATTATGGTTGGTTTTATTTGCGAAAACAAAACTTTTGGGATGTGACCCTGTTGATTTTTGGAAAGCGAAGGATTCGGTAATCCTAAATTGTTTCCTATTAAAACTCTCGATGGCAATTCAAACTGTTTTATAAATTGTTTTCCCTGGATTGTGACCTTTCGGTTTTAGAATGTTTTACCAAACTCTTGCCTCGGGAAGTACTTTTCGTCACGTTTGGAATTTTAAGGATTCCTGGTTATTGTTATTCGTGAAATGTGAATTGTATGGCTCGTATTTGCACTTTATTCTTGCACTAGCAAAACAGTGGAGTTTTGCTAACCCCCGAGTATTCGGGGGGTGGATGTCTATTTTTGCATTCAGGTTTTGGAGCATAGCACAGGGTTGGAAAGAAGGATGATGAAAGATGAACGATACTAATCACACGAGGATCCGTTGATGTCGTATTGGTTTAGTTGTATTTTCTTTTCCGCTGCAGTATCTTTTCCCCGTTGTACGGGAGTTTATTGTATTTTGAGACCTGCGTGGGTATGTGTTTGGAATTGAGTCGTATGTTATTATTGAAAGACCAAATCGGTCTACTGGGTCATTTTAGCCTTAAAGGCGATGCTTAGATGTTTGATTTTAGTTACCAGCCTGGTAGATCCTCGAGGAGAGGGTCTACGGCGTGTAATATCCCTGAGTGGATTGGGGGTGTTACAAACAAGGGAATTAAATATGATTTGGTAGGTAAAGATCCTTGAAGGGCTTTTGAACAAAATTTGCTTTAGATTTCACAAATTGCATATACATGTGGTTTTGACACATATACCCAATGCAAGTTCTAGAGTATTATAACATGAACATTAACTCAACCAATAAAAGACTTGCATATACGATAAAGCAGTCAAGGCTCAAAATCTCACAAACAAGTTTTAATTTGTATGAATTTGAGGTATTAAACCATTCAACCGATTTCACTAACTGTTGATCATCTCAAATTAATACCTTAGAAATTCATTATCAAATTCTATGTCCAAATTAGCATAAACGTTTACCGAAGTGTGAAATGAGAGTACATCAATAATATTTTTCAGCAACACGTTTTTAAGTTTTTGTTTTTCAAGTTATTCTTGTACATAAATGCCCTTAGACTAATTTTAGAATACGTAAATAATTTTTTATAGTTTTTACTCTCCCACACTTATCTTGTGCAATATGATTATCATTTAAAAGAATAATATAATGAGGGTTAAAGAAAACTCCTTGTGACGATATTGATGCTTTGAATGCGCCATTTTATTATTGATATGGAGAAATCTGCAAAATAAATCAGTGGGGCAGGACACACAAAAAAATAAAAAAAACAAAAACAAGTTACATCAACACTAGAAACTATAATAACCGCACTTTCCATGAATTTTTGGGCTTTGACGTTCGTTCACTTTTGTCACTCTTGTAAGCGCTTATTGAGATGTTGTTGACTTTAGTATTTCGTGTCTTTCGGAACATATTTGTATTGATCAGACTTTGCAACGATGTTATTGAGTGAAGCGGATAACATACACTAGGTGTGAGCTAACGCACGCTATCTATGTTTGAGTAGCGTGCGCTATCTTCGCCAGTAGTGCACGCTAATGGTCCGCGTTGGGTATAGGCAGAAGCCGAATTATGCTCTCAGGACTAGCAGTTAGTGCAGGCTAGGCATGAGCTAACGCACACTATCAGAGTTGAGTAGCATGCGCTAGCATCGCCTGTAGCGCACGATAATTACTCGGGTGTGGCTGTGGCAGTAGGTTGGGTTATGTTCTCTGGACAAACAGTTAGCGTACCCTAGGCGTGAGCTAACACACGCTATCAGAGTTGAGTAGCGCGCGCTAGCATCGCTTGTAACGCACGCTACTGAATCGGGCAGTTAGTTCAGAATTTCTGCAGCAATTAGCACACGCAACGCTGTGGGTAGCGCACGCTATTGAGGTAGGTTAGAGGCTACTGGACTACCGGGTGACCCTGTTAGCGGTGCTATGGTTGGGAATTAGCGCACGCTAATTAAACCCAGTATATAAGCTGGGTCAGCTGTGTTTTGTGTTATTTCTCTTCTCATTTCTAACTCTTCTGATGAGAACACTCAGGAGGGGCGATCTGAGGCGATTTGGGATAGGTCTTCATCATCCATCATCATCTTTAGTTGGATAACAAGGATTTTACAACATCTAATCTGTTTCTTCTCTCCGAATTAAGGTAAATCCTTAGAACCTTAGTTTGGGAAATTTTGGGGATTTTTCTTAAATCCATCCGATTTATCCATTTTGAAGCTTGAAATCCTTGAGATTATGATGTATCTATCCCGTAACCACATTTCCCTTACGATTATACGAATAATTTTGTGTATTACTTGAAGTTGAGAGGGTTTGGATGATTTCCAACCTCTATGTGAATACTTTGAAGATTTATGAATTATAAATGGGGGGTTTTGGGAGTCTTCCTTGAGAATTGAGTATTGATGGTTGATTATCGTATTTCCTTACGAATCGTTTAGGCCCGAAAGTGCGTTGACCTCTCGAGGTCGAACACCATTTTCACTTCGGTTCTAATGTCTCAAAGGCAAGTATATGTTTATGATTGCACGTTCTCGACTTTGAAAGTGAGGTATATGAATTATTTGATTGTATATATTCACTCTGGGAGGGTCCGATGTGGCCTCAGAGGGTTCCATTGCTGTTGGTGCGATTTCATGAGTATTTTGGGTTACCCACTCTCGGAGGGTTCGACGGGGCCTCAGAAGGTTTCGTTGCCGTTGGTGCGGTTCCATGGTTAATCACGTATGTATTGGAATGAGATGTTATGAGATTTAGTTATTCTCGAATACTAGTCTTGAGTTTGATGAAATGAGAATTATGTTGACTTTATGGTCGAGAAGTATTGTGTTTCATATTCGATATACTTGTACTAGCTACTCGACGGCTAACCCCTTTTGGGGAAAATACCTTTCATGTATTTCGGGATCCAGGAGTAGGGAAAGGCGTGTACTGGGTCGGTACGAAGATGATGGGCAAGAGTGATGCTGTGTCTTGTCTCTGTTTGTATTTTGTACCTTATCTATTCGGTATTGTTGTACTCAGAATGATTATGAACACTCGAGTAGTGTTTTCAGATGCTCTTGAAGTTTTGGCCTGTGTTACCTAGGGTTTCAATTCCCGATGTGTTGTATTCCCGTCGAATTGATTATTACCTTGGTGTCATTTGGATTGCCTTCTACTGCATTATGTTTAGAACTTTTCAGGCGAAGTTCAAGGTTCCACGTATGTATAGCCTTGTGGGTCCCATGGAGGGTCTCACGACACTGTAATATACCCTGAATAACTTGGAGGTGTTACAGAATATGGTATCAGAGCTTAGGTTTATGGATACCTAGACTGTCGATTTTTTTGGGTCGGATTGAGTTGTCGTTCGAATACAGTATAACTATATTGCCATCATCTCAGTACGACCAGTACTAGTAAGTCCTTTTATGTTTCTTGTATTTTCCTAATTGCTCCATTTTTAATTTGGTATTCTTGGGAATTGGTCACCTCGATGACGGGCGATTTGAATTATACTTATGTATTTTGTGTATCCTTCAGAATGTCTGCTGACAGGGGTCGAGGACAAGGCTGTGGTCGTGGACGCAGGCGAGGACGTGGCGCAGCCTCTTCCCTCAGTTCCATTACGGGGTCGACTACCCCTAGTTTATCTAACTAGTGCATCCCGATACCGAGAGTCAACACAACTAGTCGACCGGTCAAGGGAATAATGTAGATGTTGGGGCTACAAATGTTCTTTAACAAATGACAAATCAGATGACTATACTGGCCCAAGCTGTTCAACTGAATAACCCTAATCCGACAGCGGATGTTTTATTCTAGAATGTGGTCAGCATCCTCCACAGTTCAGTGGTGCTACCGACGCAGCGGGTTGGGAAAGTCGGCTATTTGAACCGGAGAAAGTGTTTGAAGCGGTTGACTATCCAGAAATGAGGAAGGTGTCGATTGCTCAGTACTTTCTTACTAAGGAAGCCGCGACTTGGTGGAAAGCTATTCCATTCTCGTTATCGGATAAGAGAAAATGCACTGGAAGTGTTTAAAGTTTATTTACGTAAATCATTCGCAAGTCAATAAACTTAAATGGGCATTAAGTTTTAGTAAGACTTGTATAACTAATGCTAGGGCATGTGCATGTCTTGATAGCATATTTATAAGTATATTGGTGGGTCCAGTATACTCAAACACGACTCATAGTTGATTCATTCACACAGTATTCACTCTCAGAGAGTCGATGACAAAGCTAAAGGTTCTGATAGTATGCGTGGACCTTTGACTTGAGGGTTCAGTAGAAGATGTGCCTGTGACATTTAGTTTGTCATTAGAGTAGTTAGACTCATTTGCTTAATTGCTGAGTCAACCACGAAGTGCGGACTATACGGGCAGGTAGCAGTCTTTATTATACGTCAAGAAAGGATTCTATCTCCTGATAATGAGCAGGTGAATGTCCTATATGGTTAATGGCAAATAAGATCATAAGTCTTTGGCCAAAGCATTCTGATATAGTCGTATTATATACACTAGTAATCAGTCGGTCTTGATTTGCATTAACACATGTATAGAGTCTAGTCAACAGTAGGGTTTGACTTTACCGTGACTCCAATACTTGACCGGGACATGTGATGAAGGGTCTATATGTATATAGTATTCACGACATAATGGTTCTGGAATGATCCCTTCATTCGTTCTCAGTCGGGATTTGCAGTGCAGCCCGCTAGGCTAGCTAAGTGTTGCCCGCAATCATTGGTTCCTCCAAATGCCGACTGAGACGGACCTACAGAGTCGCGCATCAGGATCGTTGATGGATAAATATGAATTTATCATCTCCCTATCAATATTAGATATTAGATATATATTTATGATTTATTAGATAAATCAAATATCGGTCTTATTAATTGAAATTAAATTACCAGGTATTTAATGTAATTCATAAATACTATTTCTTAGAGAAATATATTTGTATTTAATATAATTAATTAATTGGATTTGTTAATTAATATAAATATATTGGAGATAAAACATAATGTATTTAACAGAGTCGTCTGATGAACTTCCAGTACACGAGCCGAGTGACTTGACCCATTTTCTCCCACCTTACATGTTGCCTCCCCCTCCCCTTCTCCATTGACTTGGTGGTGTTTATTCCCCCCACATGCTCTCATATGAGTTGTAGACTATCTTTTCATATCTTATGAAAGTCTTAACTTTCGTCATGTGATGGGAATATAAGACATCTCAACTAAGACAACATTCACCACATTTTGGAAATAAAACTTTAGCTGTGAGTTTAGAGAGAAGTGGGAGAATTTTCTTAGTTCATTTTTATTCATACCTGAGGTGGAAAAAAAGAAAGAAAAACAAGAGAGAAAAAATTCCTACAAGTTTCCCTAGCCGTGTTCTTGAAGGAACGGAGTCTTGTAGATTTTTTCGGTCAAGTTTCGATGCGTGTGAAGTAGAGCATCATATTTTCAGTGTTGGAGACAAAGGGATTTCGTGCTCGTGCTAGGGTTCGTGATCAACATCAATTTATGAATACATTATCAAAGGCTTCATGGGTTTGGGACTTTGAACCTTTTCTCTTCGTATTTTTATTTTTCGTATATACGTTACTTGATCGATCTTATTTGGGATTCGTTTTTATTTTTGCGCTGCATATTTCATTTCATTACCGGAATCCCAACACCAGTCTAATTCACTAATTCAATCTTGTCTAAATCTATGCAGAGAAACGAAACTAAATCTCTCTAAAAATGGCAAAGAACCCACTTGCAATACTACTTGAAAAGAATCTCCTCACTGGCCCCAATTTCATTGACTGGTTGCGGAATCTAATGATTGTACTCAGCATGGAGTCTTTGGGATACGTCTTGGAGGTGGACATTCCACCAACTCCAATCCGGACTAGGGATAATCAAGAAGAGGTTGACGTCCATGAAAAATGGGTGAAGGATGACGTGCTAGTCCGTGGCTTTATGAAGGGCTCAATGACTAATGAGCTACAGAGAGCGCATTAGAAAATGACTTATGCTAGGCAGATTCTCGCACACTTGACCGAACTTTATGGAGAGCACAGTAGGACTGCTAGATATGACATATCAAAACCGTTATTCAGTGCTAGGATGAAAGAAGGGGAGAAAGTGGGAGACCAAGTCCTCAAGATGATCTCTATGATTGAGAGACTCGAGGTTCTCAATTTTCATATGGATTTATCCCTTTAGATTGATCTCATCCTTTAATCTCTGCCTGACTCCTTCATACAGTTTGTAATGAATTTCAACTGTAATGAGGTTTCATGCACATTAGTAGGGCTAATGAATAAACTGGTGACGGCGCAGTCTAACATGAAGACTAAACCGAGGGAGGTTGCTCTTGTGATTTTTTCTGGGCCACGGAGGTCCAAGAACAATAAGAAAAAGACTTACGAGCAGTATAAACCCAAGAAATGGGTGCAGAAAGGAAAGGGCAAGGCCCAAAAGGTTCAAAAGGTAGGCATTCCAAAACCTACGGACAAATGTCTTGAATGCGGTGAGCTGGGCCATTGGCGTAGGACTTGTCCTAAGATTAATGGCGCATCAGGTACGAAACATTTTGTTTTTGAAACAAATTGTTTCTCTACTGTATATTCTGGTTCATAGATTCTGGATTCAGGTGCTACTTCTCATATTTGTACTATGAATCAGGATCTGGAACGAAGTAGGCAGCTTGAAGGTGGGGAAGTAATGATCACTATTGGAAGCGGACAAAGTGCCGAGGCAACCGATATTGGATCACTCTTACTGGGTTTAGAATCCAATTTTATTTTGACATTAGATAAAGTACATGTTTTGCCCAAGGGTCACAAAAACATTGTATCCATTCCAGTCTTGGACCGGAAATGATTTTGTTTCTTCATTGCAATGGTAGTTGTAAAATTTATTTTCGAAATAAATTGGTTTGCACAACTACATTGTTGAATGGTTTATATCATCTGAACTTACAAAATAAAACAGAACTGAACACTATAACTAGGAAATGTGGCAGGCAAGATACTAATCAAGCTATTAAGTGGCACCTTAGACTTGGTCATATCGGTCAGACCAAGGTTCAGAAAATGGAGAAAGATGGACTTTTAAGTACATTGGGTGTAGAACCCTATCCAACTTGTGAATCTGGCCTTGGAGGCAAAATGACTAAGTCCCCCTTCACAGGGACATTTGAAAGGGCTGCTGAAAAACTTGGGTTGGTATATACCGATATTTGTGGTGCTTTAGAAGTAACCCAAGACGGATATCAATATTTCATAACGTTTACAGATGATCATACTAGATATGGGATTGTGTACTTAATGAAACATAAATCCGAAGCCTTTACTAAATTGAAAGAATTTAAGGCCCTAGTTGAAAAATAGACTGTATGTCATATCAAAGCACTTCGGTCGGACCGAGGTGGAGAATATATGAGCACAGAGTTTGATGAATTCCTTAAGGAACATGGAATAGTTTCACAATTCACGCCGCCAGGAACCCCACAGTTAAATGGTGTTTCAGAAAGGAGAAATCGGACTTTGTTAGACATGGTCCACGCCATGTTGAATTACACTGATTTACCAATTTACCTATGGGGGTACATGTAACACCCCAAACTAGGCGGATATTACAGTGCCGTAGATCCCCAACTGGGACCCACCAGGCAAATGAAAATGAATGAATTACACAAGATAAATGTAGTACCGAACTACATTACAACAATAATTACTCCGATGAGGAGTTTAGTTACAACACACCAGGACAATACCGAATACTAGTGTATTTTATATGAAGATAAAATACACAACACTGAATGAAACGGAGTATTCAAATGAAAGTCTGCAGCGGAAAATAAAGGACAATAACATGAATAACTGAAAGATCGGGGCCCCCTACTAGTATCACCGGGACTCCTCGACATCAACATGCTATTCCGTGCGTTTGCCTTGCCATGACACGAAAAACAAAATCCCAGACGAAGTCGATTACAAAGAACAACAATCCTCAAGGGTTGAAAATACACAATCATGTTTATCTGAATTTATGTAATATTCTTAGTTATGATTTTCGCTGACGAGGTGTATCATAGTACGCCCGTAATGTTCTGTGCAAGTGTACATCACCCGTCAGTTTACCTATTTAGTCTCACGTTGTTACGCTTTCCGTGTGCACGGTCTAATGTATCGGTGAACCCAATACATAACCATCGTGTGCCCGACTAAAAATTCCACACGCCCACACCCGGCCACGCAATATGAACCCGAAGGTCATATGAGCGAGAATGACCACCCGAATATCAATGAATAATAATTCGACAAGGCCAAGAATGACTCACCGAGATGAAAATAATAGTGAAGTAAATGACAACTCAATGAAATGATTGGGCTATCGTTCCTTATATTGAAGTGATTAATTGACAATAACAAGTTTTGATACGGTTAATACAATGATGAATGAGTTATGATTATGAATGAACAACAACAAAAGGGATGAATATCCTTTTAACCGAGTAAGAATTAACTTACTCAATACCGGTGACAATAATCCTTCCACGAACGACGTCCTAATTGAGATATCGATCGCTCGAACAACCTTGAATTATACAATATTCAACAACCAGTTCAAAATACGAATCAAACACGAATATAACGAACTCAAAACGTCGATACGAATAAACTAAGTCCATTGAGGCATTAAAACAAACACGTTGCGTCCAAACTCCGATTGTTTACAATCAAACTTCAATATACCAATATCAAATCCCCCCAAGAAGTGTTTCAAACCAACAAAACATCTTCCAAATGATCAATAATCCGAAATGAATATCCGAAAACGTGATTATAACGACAATTAATCGAAAACCCCCAATTTCAACTCGATATACAAAGTGTTCTTGAATAATCCCTCAATAATCCAATGAATCCTTATACAAACTCATAATCATATACATATACCTTCATATAACATGATTATAACGTCCAAAACATCATATCTCAACACAAAATCGAAGTCCAAGGTGTCGAAGAAATTACCTCTTGAATATCCAATCACTTCGATCCGAAGAACACGAGTTTAATCGAGTATCCAAGCTTCCCAAATGATTGAAGGTGATGAAAATACACACTCAAATGATAATTGATGAAGAAAACTCTCCCTCAAGCTTATCTCTCGTATGAAGGTGGAAGAGATGGAAGAAATGGTGAAATGCTCAAAAACGAATTTAAAGGGGTTGACTCGGTGTGAGGCTCGGCCGTGTCCGCGACACGGTCGCGGCGTGCATCGGCGCGAGGACTCGGCCGTGTCTGCCCCGGCACGGTCGCGGCGCGAGGGCCTTCCGAAAGTGACCGTCCGGCTGACTCGGCATGACTCGACCGTGTCCTGGAACACGGTCGGGCGTGTCGGCAGTCGGTTCTGGCTTATCCGAAAGAGTTCGACTCGGCCATGCCAGACGACACGGTCGGGTCCTGAGACAGAAACTTCGGCATTTCCGGACGAGTACGGCACGGGCCGTGTCGGACGACACGACCGAGTTCGGTCGGCAGTGATCGGCCATTAACTGAAAAAAATGAGCGGGTGAGCTAAAACGACCATAACTCTCTCGTCCGGACTCCGATTGACTCACCGTTTGAACCATTGGAAAGCTAACTCGATGCTATATAATATTGCAAAGATTCAGAATTTTTGGAGTTACCAAAAATTAATGGTGATCTAACAAAGTCGAACTCATATGTGGAAAGTTGAAACAATGAACAATAACGATACACAACTCGAAGTTTCTACGAACGGTGAACACGGGTGAATGAACATGATTGATGAATGATTATAAATGAGTGAAAATCCACTGAGTGACAATCACCGAATGAAATTACTGAATGATAATGACTGAATTAGAACCGGGTATTACATACACCCCCACTTAAAAGAGTTTCGTCCCCGAAACATAGGGTCAAACAACTCGGGATAACTCTCCCGCATACTATCCTCAGTTTCCCAAGTAGCCTCTTCGACTCCATGTCTGGACCACTGAATCTTGACTAAAGTAATCGACTTATTTCTCAACTGTTTGATTCGCCGCTCTAAGACTCGTATAGGACGCTCCTCATATGAATGGTCGTCGGCGATCTCGATTTCGTCGAACTGCAGTATGTGACTCGGGTCGGCAACATACTTTCGCAACTGAGAGACATGAAACACATTATGAATTCGGCTCAAAGCCGGAGGTAAAGCCAATCGATAAGCTAACTCGCCTACTCGATCCAAAATTTCAAACGGTCCAATGAATCTCGGACTCAACTTTCCCCGTTTTCCGAAACGGAAAATACCTCGACTCGGGGATACCTTGACCAAAACGTGGTCACCCGTCTCGAACTCTAGTGGTCGACGACGATTATCTGCATATGATTTCTATCGACTCTGAGATGTCAACATACGACTCTTGATCAAAGCTACCTTCTCCCGGGCGGCTATAAGCATATCGGGTTCGGTGCCGATTGATTCTGACAAGTCATCCCAACACAAGGGAGATCGACAACGACGACTGTACAAGGCCTCATAAGGTGCCATCTTAATGGAGGCATGCCAACTATTATTATACGTGAACTCGATCAGTGGTAGTTGGGCTTCCCAATCGTCCTTCCAATCGAGGACGCATGCCCTCAACATGTCCTCTAATGTCTGTATAGTCCTCTCTGATTGTCCGTCGGACTGAGGATGAAGGGCGGTACTGAGATTGAGCTGAGTTCCCATAGCACGATGAACTGATTTCCAAAAATGAGACACAAATCGTCCGTCACGATCGGAAACGATACTCTTAGGAGTACCGTGCAGTCTTACTATCTCCTTGATGAATAACTGGGCCAGTCTCTCGGGACCCCACGTATCCTTGATCTCAAGGAAATGAGCTGATTTAGTTAAGCGGTCCACAATCACCCAGATCGTATTCATGCCGCGACGACTCGTCGGCAAACTCGTGATGAAATCCATAGAAATGTCCACTCTGGAATAGGGAGAGGTTTTAGCATACCCGCCGGTCGCTGATGTTCAATCTTGACTTGTTGGCAAGTTAAGCATCTCGAAACAAATTCCGCGACTTCTCGCTTCATATTACTCCACCAGTAATTTTGTTTCAAGTCCTTATACATCTTGCTAGACCCCGGATGAACAGAATAAGGGGTAGCATGAGCTTCTCTCAAAATCGAGTTTTTCAACTTATCATTCGCCGGTACGCACAATCGGTTCTTAAACCTCAAAAGTCCATCCTCGTGGACCACGAATCCAGGGGCTTTCCCCTGAGCCACATCTTCACGGATGCGCAACAATGAAGGGTCCGAACTCTGATTCTCCCTGATTGCATCCTCAAGAGATGATGAAGTCTCTAACATACAAAGCTGTCCCTGAACTCGCTGAAGCCAGACCTCGATCTCGGGTATAAGGAATTTCTGTTGGAGTTCGTTCTGAATTGTTAAACGAGCAAGCATCTGCTCCTAAACGGACTTACGACTCAAGGCGTCGGCGACAACGTTCGCCTTCCCCGGGTGGTAAAGGATCTCGATATCATAATCTTTGATTAGTTCTAACCACCGCCTCTGTCGCATATTTAACTCCTTCTGAGTAAATATATACTTTAAACTCTTATGATCGGTGAATATCTGGCAGGTAACGCCATAAAGATAATGACGCCAAATTTCCAACGCGAAAACCACGGTTGCTAGCTCCGGCCGTGGGTTGGATAATTAACCCGACTAATCAGAAACATCGGATTTCCTTAACATCTTTCGGAGGTTGCCAATCTCGGATAGCCTCCGTCTTCTGAGGGTCGACACGAACTCTGGCAGATGAAATTACGTGCCCGAGAAAGTCACTTCGGACCTCCAGAACTCACATTAAGAAAACTTTCCATAAAGTTGTTCTCGTCTCAACACGTCGAGAACCTGATGAAGACGTACCTCGTGTTCCTCTCGATCACGAGACTAAATCAAAATGTCATCGATGGAGACAACAACAAACTGATCCAAAAAGTCGATGAAAACCCGATTCATTAACTCCATGAATACCGCAGGTGTAATAGTTAGTCCGAACGGCATAACTACGAACTCATAATGACCATAGCGTGTACGAAACGCTGTCCTCGCGATATCCGATTCTCGAATCCGCAACTGGTGATATCCAGATCTTAAGTCGATCTTGGAAAATACCAAGCTCCACGAAGTTGATCTAAAAGATCATCAATACGAGGTAAAGGATACTACTCTTGATCATCACCCTGTTCAACTCCTGGTAATTAATACACACACGAGACGAGCCATCCTTCTCCTTGACAGGTCACACTGGTGCTCCTCACGGGGACGCAATCGGTCGAAAATAACCTTCCTCAAACTAATCCTCAAGTTGAATCTTCAACTACTGCATTCTGGTCGGGGCCATCCGATACGGTGCCTTCGATAAAGGGGCGTCGGCTCTAACTCACTCTGAATTCCCCTACTCTAGGTGAAAGCAACCGAGATAACTGCGGAAATCCATCGACAATCGATGACAAAGATACCACGAATGATTAAACATTTCGATTGCCCTAGAATGGTCAATCGATAAAAAGAGATACCAATAATGATTGAACAACTCGATTGCCTTAGAAAGGCCCATCGATGAAGATGATACAAGGAATGTTTGAATAACTCGATTGCCTTTGAAAGGCCAATCGATGAAAATGATGCAATGAATGATTGAATAACTCGATTGCCCTAGAAAGGCCAATCGATGAAAATGATACAAAGAATGATTGAATAACTCGATTGCCTTAGAAAGGCCAATCCATGAGAATGATACAAAGAATGATTGAATAACTCGATTGCCTTAGAAAGGCCAATCGATGAGAATGATACAATGAATGATTGAATAACTCGATTGCCCTAGAAAGGCCAATCGATGAAAATGATACAAAGAATGATTGAATAACTCGATTGCCTTAGAAAGGCCAATCGATGAGAATGATACAATGAATGATTGAATAGTTCGATTGCGGAATTTCTCTGCTTCCGCCATAATAAAATTTCTACTGGAATAACGGGGATTACTTCCTTGAAGCACACATTCGACAACTAACGACGGAAAGATAGCGACCAAACTCTAACAAACACTGAGGATAGTATCAAGACGATCAAACCAACTAATACCGAAAATTAAATCGTCCTAAGATAAATTCACCATGATTAGATCCATCAACCAATCACGGTCATTAAGTAGGACTATCCCGAAATAAGTCTATTCAAGCATGATTCGAAAATGAATGAATGCGGTGTACCAGCATCAAAAGGTACACACAAGTTGAAATAAAATTACGAGTATACCTGAAATCATTCGGACCACCGGATCGTCGATCCTCCTCATCATATGAATCTGGGACTTGCCGGTCCCCGAACCGGACGCTCTCGTCTGATAAATACGAGCTCCAACTCTATTTGCTTCCATTGCCTTAAACGACGATGACAAAGCAATCGATTACAAACGCCGGTTGCTTCGGGCTGAGATGCCGAGCCGACTTGGAGTCCTTTCGGCAAAACGGGCCTTATGCCCAAAATTCCCACAATTATAGCACGTGATAGACGGTTTGAGACACTCGGTCTGAAATGACCCGGCGTTCCACAATTGAAACAGTGATGGCGAGCGGCGCTCGGGGCGAGATCCCGCACGATTATGCGCCGTAGAGGTCGCTCGAAGCGATAGGACTCACGAGGCTTCTAGAAGGTTGGTACCGCCTTCGGATTGATTACGCCGTTGATTTCTTCTTGTGAGATGAAGGTTGTTGTTCAAGACTTTCCTTAGCGGTGGCTCATACGGGAGAGTTCTCTCGATTAATCCGGCCAAAGTGGCGCAATGATGATTGTCTGGCGCACTTGGTCATCATGGCTGCATAAAAGTGAGTGGATCAACCCGAACATCTTACGATCGAGCGAGTCCCGGGCACGATTTCCGGCCAGTGATTATTTCTCGGGTTTCGGTCCGCACCGCGGCCTCTCCCCGTGCATCCCCTGACAGCTCTCTCCATACGGAAGTAGGAAGGTCGCATAATGATTATATTTCCCGCATGATTATCACGTTATGATTACGTCATGAGATGATGAAAATGAGTATACATGCTCTAACTTAGTTATTATATGAATGATTTACTGAAGTTACATGATTATTTGATGAAATTCTTGAAATGATTATCTTGAATAACTTAACAAGATTGATAATATGATCATCCAGATTGACAACTAAGTAATGAAATGAATTGAGTAATTAATGAGTTAACATGATCGTCCTGATTATTAACTGAGTAATAAAATGGATTAAGTGATTATTGAGTTAACATGATCGTCCTAATCACAATGAATGATGATGTCTGAGGATTGTTAATTTATGAATGATGAATGAATGACTATTGCCAGAAATTATACCATGGCGTTAGAAATCTTACAGTTCTTTCAGTCTGATTGGCTCGGCATGTGCACAGGTCACACGTGACGCGAAAGTCCAATGATACTAGTTTGATGACGATGATTTCAAATGAGACTAGACTCGGAAGGTAGTATTCAAAACCACTCTCCGATACCAACTCTGTAACACCCCAAACTAGGCGGATATTACAGTGCCGTAGATCCCCAACTGGGACCCAACAGGCAAATGAAAATGAATGAATTACACAAGATAAATGTAGTACCGAACTACATTACAACAATAATTACTCCGATGAGGAGTTTAGTTACAACACACCAGGACAATACCGAATACTAGTGTATTTTATATGAAGATAAAATACACAACACTGAATGAAACGGAGTATTCAAATGAAAGTCTGCAGCGGAAAATAAAGGACAATAACATGAATAACTGAAAGATCGGGGCCCCCTACTAGTATCACTGGGACTCCTCGACATCAACATGCTATTCCCGTGCGTTTGCCTTGCCATGACCTGAAAAACAAAATCCCCAGACGGGGTCAGTTACAAAGAACAACAATCCTCAAGGGTTGAAAATACACAATCATGATTAACTGAAGTTATGAAATATTCTTAGTTATGAATTACGCTGAAGAGGAGTATCATAGTACGCCCGTAATGTTCTGTGCAAGTGTACAACACCCGTCCGTGTACCTAATTAGTCTCACGGTGTAACGCTTTCCCGTGTGCACGGTCTAATGTATCGGTGAACCCAATACATAACCATCGTGTGCCCGACTAAAAATTCCACACAGCCACACCCGGCCACGCAATATGAACCCAGAAGGTCATATGAACGAGAATGACCACACTGAATATCAATGAATAATAATTCGACAAGGCCAAGAATGACTCACCGAGATGAAAATAATAGTGAAGTAAATGACAGCTCAATGAAATGATTGGAACCGTCGTTCCTTATGACTGAAGTGATTAATTGACAATAACAAGTTTTGATACGGTTAATAAAATGATGAATGAGTTATGATTATGAATGAACAACAACAAAAGGGATGAATATCCTTTTAACCGAGTAAGAATTAACTTACTCAATACCGGTGACAATAATCCTTCCACGAACGACGTCCTAATTGAGATATCGATCGCTCGAACAACCTTGAATTATACAATATTCAACAACCCGTTCAAAATACGAATCAAACACAAATATAACGAACTCAAAACGTCGATACGAATAAACCAAGTCCATTGAGGCATTAAAACAAACACGTTGCGTCCAAACTCCGATTGTTTACAATCAAACTTCAATATACCAATATCAAATCCCCCCAAGAAGTGTTTCAAACCAACAAAACATCTTCCAAATGATCAATAATCCGAAATGAATATCCGAAAACGTGATTATAACGACAATTAATCGAAAACCCCCAATTTCAACTCGATATACAAAGTGTTCTTGAATAATCCCTCAATAATCCAATGAATCCTTATACAAACTCATAATCATATACATATCCCTTCATATAACATGATTATAACGTCAAAACATCATATCTCAACACAAAATCGAAGTCCAAGGTGTCGAAGAAATTACCTCTTGAATATCCAATCACTTCGATCCGAAGAACACGAGTTTAATCGAGTATCCAAGCTTCCCAAATGATTGAAGGTGATGAAAATACACACTCAAATGATAATTGATGAAGAAAACTCTCCCTCAAGCTTATCTCTCGTATGAAGGTGGAAGAGATGGAAGAAATGGTGAAATGCTCAAAAATGAATTTAAAGGGTTGACTGGTGTGAGCTCGACCGTGTCCGCTCGACACGGTCGCGGCGCGCATCCGGCCGGCGAGGACTCGACCGTGTCACGATTGACACGGTCGCGCGCGAGGGCCTTCCAGTGACCGTCCGGCTGACTCGGCATGACTCGACCGTGTCCTGGAACACGGTCGGGCGTGTCGGCAGTCGGTTCTGGCTTATCCGGAAGAGTTCGACTCGGCCGTGCCAGACGACACGGTCGGGTCCTGAGACAGAAACTTCGGCATTTCCGGACGAGTACGGCACGGGCCGTGTCGGACGACACGGCCGAGTTCGGTCGGCAGTGATCGGCCATTAACTGAAAAAAATGAGCGGGTGAGCTAAAACGACCATAACTCTCTCATCCGGACTCCGATTGACTCACCGTTTGAACCATTGGAAAGATAACTCGATGCTATATAATATTGCAAAGATTCAGAATTTTTGGAGTTACCAAAAATTAATGGTGATCTAACAAAGTTGAACTCATATGTGGAAAGTTGAAACAATGAACAATAACGATACACAACTCGAAGTTTCTACGAACGGTGAACACGGGTGAATGAACATGATTGATGAATGATTATAAATGAGTGAAAATCCACTGAGTGACAATCACCGAATGAAATTACTGAATGATAATGACTGAATTAGAACCGGGTATTACAGTACACCTTACTTACCGCTGCCTATATCCCAAATAGATGTCCTTCCAAATCCGTTCCTATCACTCTGCATGAGATGTGGAAGGGTAAGAAACCAAGTATTAATCACATAAGGATTTGGGTATGTCCAGCCTATGTCAAGAAGGCTAAGGTGGACAAACAGTAAGCGAGGTCCATCAAGGGACGTTTCTTTGGATACCCAAAGGACTCAACGGGTTATCTATTCTACATGCCAAAAGACCATAGGGTCGTTGTGGCTTTACAAGCGCAATTCCTTGAAGATGAATTCATTCAAGAAGGTGGCTCGGGTAGAAATATCTCTTTGGAAGAGCATAATGAAAGTCCTAAGAAGACATCTGATCAGGGATCAGGAACCGAACCTATTTTAACACAACCTCCACACCTGATAGTCGTGAGGGCGACCCTATCACCTATGACTAGGCGATAGTAGATGTAGACTCCGATAAATGGAAAGAAGTAATGGAAGCTGAGATAGACTCGATGCATACCAATCAGGTTTGGACTCTAGTAGATCTACCAACTGGCATGAGGACTACTGGATGGATCTATAATAAAAAGACTGATGAGGATGGAAAGGTTGACGCCTATAAAGTTAGGCTTGTGGCAAAGGGTTATACCCAAAGGGAAGGGATCAATTATCATGATACCTTCTCGCCCGTAACTATGATCAAGTCAATTCGCATGATGCTTGCCATTGCTACCTATTACGATTATAAAATATGGATAATGGATGTCAAAACAGCCTTTTTAAATGGATACCTCGGGGAGAAAATCTATATGGAACAGCCTAAGGATTTTGTGTCCAAAGCTAATATTCATAAGGTGTGTAAGCTGCAACGAGCAATTTATGGGCTGAAGCAAGCTTCTCGGAGTTGGAACCATCGATTTGACGAAGCAGTCAAGGACTTTGACTTCGTGCGAAATGAGGACGAACCATGTGTTTACAAAAGGTCAGTGGGAGCAACATTGCATTCTTAGTACTATTTGTAGATGATATTCTACTTATAGGAAATAATGTAGTACTGCTCAGCACTGTGAAAGCTTGGATTTCTAAAACGATCTCCATGAAAGACTTGGGAGATGCTTCCTATATTCTATGGATCCATCTTTATAGAGATATACCGAGAAGAATGATAGGACTTTCCCAAGCCCTCTATATAGATAAAATCTTGAGAAGATTCAAGATGGATGAATCTAAAAGAGAGTTCTTTCCCATGCGACATGGAATTCATCGCACCACGAAAATGTGTCCTCAAAGTGAGGAAGACAGGAAAGAGATGAGTAAGGTACCCTATGCCTCGACAGTGGGTAGCCTCATGTACGCTATGTTGTGTACGAGACCAGACTTATCCTATGCTGTGAGTATGGTAAGTTGATTTCAAGCAAATCTGGGAAGGGAACACTGGACTGCCGTAAAGAACATTCTTAAGTACTTGAGAAGAACTAGAGATATGGTTCTTACTTATGGTGGTGGATAACTGAAGGTGATAGGATTCACCGATTCTGACTTTCAAGGAGACAATGACAACTCTAGGTCAACATCTGGGTTTTTGTTTACTCTCAATGGAGGAGCAGTATCTTGGAGAAGCTCCAAGCAAACCGCTACTGCAGATTCCACCTGCCAAGCAGAGTAACAAGCTGCCCTAGAGGCTAGCAAAGAAGTATTTTGGATGCAGAAGTTTGTACAATAACTTCAAGTGGTGCCTAATGCGGAGCTTCCTATATCACTATTCTGTGATAATGATGGAGGTTTCGCCCAATCCAAGGAGCTAAGGGCTCACCACAACACCAAGTATATAGAGAGAAAGTATCACATCATTCGAGAGATGGTCGAAAAAGGATATGTTTTGTTGCAAAGAGTAGACTCAGTAGATAATGTCTCTGACCCGCTAACTAAGCCATTATTGTAATGCCCGGATAAATGGTGTATTTACCTTGTATTCGACCTTGTATTATTTCGACTTCATGATGTTATAAATCATAGACTGGTTTCCCGTATTTCGTATCCTTACGTTTTTTGTATCTACAGTATTCTGCATGCATGTTTCTGCACGTGTTAACATACGTTATCAGACGGCCATAACGTGCGCTAAGACTGCAGTATTACGTACGTTATCTTAAGTGGTTAACGTACGTAAGCTAGTCAACTTGGGATCGGATAAGGGTCGGCGTGTGGGGGCCGAGGAAGGGGCCGGGGAAGATCCGTGTGATTTCCGAATGAACCTGGACATAGGTGTTACGTACGCTATGGTTCATGTTTAACGTACGCTAGGGCATGGATATTACGTACGTAAAACCCTTTTCAATTACGTACGTAAGGAAATGGCGAAATCAGGCCAGTGAGTTCTGGTCAGATGACTACGTACGCTATAGTTAGGGTATAACGTACGTTAAGCTTATTACGTACGTAAGGTTTATTGCATAACGTACGTAATGTCCAGAATTCTATTTATAGACTTCGACCCTATTTCATTTCTCACCTTTCTTTTGGCCGATTTTTCGTGTTCTGGAGATCTTTCATCACCTCTTATCCTCCCTATCATCTTTTGGGACGATTCTTGGGAAGCATAGGCCTTGTAGATTGGTGTTCAAACTTCCGGTGGTTGAGTTTGTTCAAGTTCTTCCTTGTTCATCCATTTGTTGAGGTATGTGATCTTTCACAAACTAATTTTAGCATGATCTTAGTAATGCTTTGGACCTGTTTGAGTAGGCCAAACCAGTTTTCTTTTGAGGAGCCTTCCATCTTGGTTTAGAAGATTGAATTCAATTATTTTCGATTCCTCTTGATTGTAGTAATCGTTGAGCAACCTCTATTGATTAGACTATTGATTAGTGTATCTTGAGATCTATAAACCAATCATATCTAGTTTTCGAAGATTATCTTAGTCTAGGAGAATGTTTTGATCGAGCATTTTCGGTGAAGGATTAATGGATTGAACTTAAGGATTAATTCGTAGAAGGAGATTTGGAACTAAGTCTTTATGATAATTCATCAAAGTTCGGATATCTTGTTATTATAAAACATGATTAGAGTCCTCCTAGGATAAATTCCATGTTATGTAGCAACAATCAACCGAAGGAATTGTGTTAGGACAGAATAGTCCATCGCCATGATAGACGCACCATGCCTCCTTATGACTCATTTGATGATTTCAACGATTATCCGGAACTATGGGTCATACCGACGTTATTGTTTGATGAAGGTTTGCATTCCGGTGAGCCGACCGAGTGAGAATTCTCCGAACGAATTGAAGACTGTTGATAGTAGAAATTCTTGTCGCCATTGTTGAGGCAAGTATCGTATTTGAAAGTTTGTGAGAAATTGTTGAATTTGATCATGCATATGGTTTATTCGTATTGTTGATATGAGATTATCATTACAATTGCTATCGAGTTAACGTACGTTCACATTGATGAATATGTCGATTTTCTTGCATATGTATATGCATAGTTGTGTTTATGTGTAAGTTGTGATGATCCGATGGGATCAAGCGATCTATGCTGAGGGCGCTGGATCGGATGTCCACCTCGTGTTGATCCGACGGGATCATCTTGGGATCTAGGTGAGGGCGCTGGATCATTGGACGGGTTTTCCACCTCGTGTTGGTCCGACGGGATCATCTTGGGATCTATCTTTGAGGGCCGGATCGTTGGAATACCCATGTTGTGTTGATTTGAATCTCGTGGATTCGTATTGGTGGATTCCGGTAGTGGAAGTCCATATTGTGTATGATTTTATGCATAGTTGTTGCATATTTGTGTGTTCCGATACTTGTACTAGCATTGTTTTGCTAACCCCCTCGGGGGTGGACATTTGTTTTGATGTTCAGGTAGCCGAGGAGCGGGGAAACAGCCACAGTACCATCATGACGATGAAGTTGCTCAGTGATGTTAGTCGTTTGTCGTCTTCGTGATTTGTCTTCTTGGTCTTTTTTTTATACTCGAGTACGCGTGTCTTTTTAAGATCATTTCGATATGGTTGTAATATAACTGTTGGAATCAATTTGCTATTTGGATTTCGGTGATATTATTGGTTTATATTTACATTTCTTTTAATCAGCCTTGTAAAACCTTACTTAAAGGATTTACGGCGCTGTAATTATTCCGATTATTTCGGGGTGTTACAGAATATGGTATCGGAGCTAAGATTCATGGATATCTTGGCAGTCGGGTTAGTTGGGTCTGTTTACGTTATTTGATTTTTGGTCGTTTGTAACATCACTGCTGAGCCAGCATCGTCATGTGGACCGTGGTTGTGAGTTTCCTAATCTCGAATACTACCGTTTTATTTAATTCATGTCTTGTAATCATTGACGGATGTATCTTTAGAAAGTTTGCCCTGGATATTGAGTATTTATGTTTACAGTATGTTGAGAGGAGGTCGTGGACGCGGACGTGGAAATGCGAGGCAAGAAGAGTCGGTATCTACCCCAGAGATAACCGCTAGTCGAACGGATTCCCATTCCGGGGGACAGCAGGGATCGGCAAATAATGATGCAGACCCTAACATGCCGAGTGCTTGGCAGTGGTTGCTCAAATAAATCGGTTGCTCAAGTTGTTGATCGCATGCAGACGGCGATGGGAAGAAGGCATAACATGGATAATCGGGAGATAAATGGCTTACCGAGGTGATCAAATTGCATCCTCCGAAATTTGACGGTTCTGTGGAGACGCTTTCTTGGGATCACCGGTGAAAGAATTAGAGAAGATTTTTGCGGGGATTAACTGTCCCAACGATAGGAAGGTTCCGATCGCCCGGTATCTTCGACAGGGAGGCTTTGATCGGTGGGAGGCCATTCGGCCGGAGGAGCACAATGTTAGTGGACGGAATTCAAATTGATGATGGAAGCGCAGATTGTCCTCGCCCGATTAGAGAGGCCCGAGTCCGGAGTTTTCTCACCACAAAATTGAAGCATCTGTGATGACGTGATTAAGACTTTTAATCACCGGTTGACTTATGTGCGTCACTTGGTCGGGGCCGAGGCGAGAGGATTTTCATTTTGACATGCGGATGAAGCCGGAGATTCAACAAGATATGTCCGGATTTGAATGCACCACCTACGCGTGCTCGGGACAAGGCGCTGGCCTATGATATGAAAGAGGCGGCAGTCGAGAAGTCAACAGAAGCAAAGAAGCAGAAAGTGTCGGGTAACTTCTCGGAAAACAAGAATGGTGGGCCCCGCAAGGGGCAGTCTTCCTTTTATTCATCTAAGAAACCTCCACATCCTTCTCGAGGTGGCAAGAAGTTCCGGACAACATCAGTAGTTTCGGACGCATCAAAGAAATGTTATAATTGTGGTCGAGCAGGGCATGTTCGACGTGATTGCCCCGCATCTTCTGTGACTTGTTTCGATTGTGGGCAAGAAGGGCACCGTGCGGCTTTCTGTGGAGCTGCGAATAGATCTTATGGCACCCGCAATACAGCGCCAGCACCGAAGGAGGTGAGTGTGAACCAGACACAACAGAGTGGGTTTCAGCAGCAGAATGTTGGGAAGAGAGAGACATCCAGTGCTGGGTCCGTTCCTCCGCGCCTATACGAGATGAGGAAATCTGACGATCACAACACCGCCGACGCATCAGGTACGATTCAGATCCTTTTGCAACCAGTTAGTGTCTTATTCGATTCAGGAGCTACACATTCTTTCATATCATTAAACTGTGTTAATCGTTTGAAAATCTCGTGCTTATTTGATTGTGAACCGTATGTTGTGGGTTTGCCGAGCGGAGAGAGAATTGTGGGAACCCTAGAAACTAGAGATTTTCCAGTGTCTATAGGAGGGAGAAACTGGCCATCAAATCTTATTGTAGTCGACATCCATGGTGACGATTTAATTCTCGGAGACGATTGGCTCAACCGTTATGGAGCTATTTTGAATTACCGAAAACGAACCATCTCTATCATTGCCGATGACGGATCTGAACATTTATTCAAAGGATGGAGACCAGGAAGCTCGGGAAAATTGATCAAAGCTATGAAGGCAGTGAAATTACTGAAGCAGGGTTGTCACGTATTATGGTGCTATGCCATGAAGAAAGAAGAAGGAGTAGAGCTCTCATCTATTCCAGTTGTGAACGAATTCTCAGATGTATTCCCTGACGAACTACCTGGGTTACCTCCACAGAGAGAAGTAGAGTTTAACATCGAATTAGAGCCAGGAGCCACCCCTATTTCCAGAGCACCATACCGTATGGCGCCAACCGAGATGTATGAACTAAAGAAGCAACTGGAGGAATTGTTACAGAAGGGTTACATTCAACCTAGCGTTTCTCCTTGGGGAGCACCCGTTCTCTTTGTCCGGAAGAAAGATGGATCCCTCCGATTACGTATTGATTACGAGGAGCTAAACAAGGTGACGATCAAGAACAAGTATCCTATACCTCGGATCGTTGACTTATTTGATCAACTACGAGGGCTAGAGTATTCTCTAAGATTGACTTGCGATCCGGATATCATCACCGAGGATTAAGGAATCGGATATACCAAATCGCTTTTAGATCTCAGTACGGGCATTATGAATTTGTAGTGATGCCATTCGGACTTACCAATGCTCTGCGGTATTTATGCGATTGATGAATCGGGTATTCTTAGAATACTTAGATAAGTTCGTGGTCGTTTTCATTGATGACATCTTGATCTATTCGAAAGACCCCGAGGAACATGCTGAACATTTGCGTATTGTTCTGAGCACCTTGAGAAATGAACAGTTGTATGCGAAACTTTCTAAATGTGAGTTCTGGCTTAAGGAAGTGACTTTCCTTGGGCATGTGATATCATCTGACGGAGTTCAAGTAGATCCGAAGAAAGTCGAGGCAATCTTGGAGTGGGAATCTCCAAATAATGTGAAAGAAGTGCGGAGTTTCTTAGGACTTGCTGGATACTATCGCCGTTTCGTGGAGGGATTTTCCAAAATTGCTCGTCCGCTCACTCAGCTATTACAGAAAACTCATAAGTTCGAGTGGAATGAGAAATGCCAGGCTAGTTTTGATGATCTCAAGAAGAGACTGACGACAGCGCCTATACTAGCGTTACCAGATGGAACCGATGGATTCATGGTATACAGCGATGCTTCAAACCAGGGTCTGGGATGTGTGTTGATGCAAAAGGGTAAGGTGATCGCCTATGCTTCTCGGCAGCTGAAACCGTATGAAGTTAATTACCCGACTCATGATCTGGAGCTAGCAGCTGTGGTCTTTGCTTTAAAAATTTGGCGACATTACTTGTACGGCACTCGTTGTCAGATCTTTACCGATCACAAGAGCCTCAAATATATTTTGATCGAAGGAATTAAATATGAGGCGGAGAAGGTGGTTGGAATTGATCAAGGATTACGATTTGGAGATCCTTTATCATCCAGCAAAGCAAACGTGGTAGCCGATGCAGCCGAAAACCTGTTTCTATTCGAGTGTTGGAAGCACTTACATCCCAAACCAACTTGCAACGAGAGCTAATTCGTGAAGGAATTGAAGTGTGGTCGCAAGGAGTCCAGGGACAATTGTGCGTGATGGAACTAACTTCGTCGTTGGTTGAAGAAGTCAAATCTAAGCAGTTGGATGACTCTCTGATTCTTCGATTGCGTGACGAAGTAAAGAAAGGAAAAGCCCCAGGATTCGTGGTACAAGATGATGGAGTTCTGAGATTTCAGAATCGACTTTGCGTTCCGGATGCTGATAATTTGAGACGGACAATTCTGAAGGAAGCTCATAGCGCGCCTTATTCTATTCACCCGGGGAGCAGTAAGATGTATAAGGATCTAAAACAAAACTTCTGGTGGGGGAATATGAAAAAGGACGTAGCAGAATATGTTTCAAAATGTTTGACTTGTCAGCAGGTTAAGATTAAACATCAGCGACCTCCGGAATGTTAAAACCGCTTCCGATTCCTGAGTGGAAGTGGGAGGACATCTCGATGGATTTCATCACCAATATGCCTAGGACCAAGACGGGAATGAACATGATTTGGGTTATAGTTGATCGACTAACCAAATCGGCTCATTTCCTAGGAATTAAAGACACATGGGGACCCGAGAGATTGGCGCGAGTATTTATTACGGAGATAGTCAGATTGCATGGGACGCCGAAGACCATTATTTCGGATCGAGATGGCCGTTTCATGTCGCATTTTGGAAGGCGATTCATAGGGCTCTGGGAGGTAAGTGAACTTTAGCACGGCTTATCATCCTCAGACGGACGGGCAGTCCGAAAGGACTATTCAGACAGTAGAATACATGCTTAGAGCTTGTGCCTTGGATTGGTCGACTGACTGGGTAGTTCACTTGCCGTTGATTGAATTCACATATAACAATAGTTGGCATGCTTCTATTAAGATGGCACCGTCAAGCTTTGTACGGAAGGAGATGTCGATCACCCCTATCTTTGGGATGATTCTTCGGACTTGATTGGAACGGAACCGGAATTGATAGTCAGGACTCAAGAGAAGATAGCTTTGATTCGAGAAAGACTGCTGACGCCCAGTCGACAAGTCTTATGCGGATGTACGTCGTCTCCCTCTAGAGTTCGACATTGGGGACCACGTACTATTGAAGGTGTCTCCTACACGAGGATTTTCCGTTTTGGGAGGAAGGGCAAACTAAGTCGAGATATATCGGACCATTTGAGATCCTCGAGAGAGTTGGGGATTTAGCATACGAGTTGGCCTTACCACCATCGGCTGAGTCACGTTCACGGTGTGTTTCACGTATCCCAATTACGGAAGTATGTGCGAGATCCCAATCATGTTATTGATTTCACGAGATTGAGATAGCTAATGACGGCACCTTCAAGAGCGACCAATCAAGATACTCGAGAGACGAGTCAAGCGGTTGAGGAATAAATCGATCTCCTGGTGAAAATTCGGTGGTCTCGACATGGAGTCGAAGAAGCCACTTGGGAGGCAGAGAGGAGAGTATGAAGTCGAGATACCCTAATTGTTTTCGTTTTAAGTTTCGGGCGAAACTTCTTTTAGAGGGTAGTATGTAATGCCGGATAAATGGTGTATTTACCTTGTATTCGACCTTGTATTATTTCGACTTCATGATGTTATAAATCATATTTGGTTTCCCGTATTTCGTATCCTTACGTTTTGGTATCTGATGTCGCATGCATGTTTACGCGTGTTAACGTCGTTATCGACGGCCATAACGCGTGCGCTAAGGCTGTGATATTACGTCGTTATCTTAAGTGGTTAACGTACGAAAGCTAGTCAACTTGGGATAGGATAAGGGTCGGCGTGTGGGGGCCGAGGAAGGGGCCGGGGAAGATCCGTGTGATTTCCGAATGAACCTGGACATAGGTGTTACGTACGCTATGGTTCATGTTTAACGTACGCTAGGGCATGGATATTACGTACGTAAAACCCTTTTCAATTACGTACGTAAGGAAATGGCGAAATCAGGCCAGTGAGTTCTGGTCAGATGACTACGTACGCTATAGTTAGGGTATAACGTACGTTAAGCTTATTACGTACGTAAGGTTTATTGCATAACGTCGTAATGTCCGAATTCTATTTATAGACTTGACCCTATTTCATTTCTCACCTTTCTTTTGGCCGATTTTTCGTGTTCTGGAGATCTTTCATCACCTCTTATCCTCCCTATCATCTTTTGGGACGATTCTTGGGAAGCATAGGCCTTGTAGATTGGTGTTCAAACTTCCGGTGGTTGAGTTTGTTCAAGTTCTTCCTTGTTCATCCATTTGTTGAGGTATGTGATCTTTCACCAACTAATTTTAGCATGATCTTAGTAATGCTTTGGACCTGTTTGAGTAGGCCAAACCAGTTTTCTTTTGAGGAGCCTTCCATCTTGGTTTAGAAGATTGAATTCAATTATTTTCGATTCCTCTTGATTGTAGTAATCGTTGAGCAACCTCTATTGATTAGACTATTGATTAGTGTATCTTGAGATCTATAAACCAATCATATCTAGTTTTGGAAGATTATCTTAGTCTAGGAGAATGTTTTGATCGAGCATTTTCGGTGAAGGATTAATGGATTGAACTTAAGGATTAATTCGTAGAAGGAGATTTGGAACTAAGTCTTTATGATAATTCATCAAAGTTCGGATATCTTGTTATTATAAAACATGATTAGAATCCTCCTAGGATAAATTCCATGTTATGTAGCAACAATCAACCGAAGGAATTGTGTTAGGACAGAATAGTCCATCGCCATGATAGACGCACCATGCCTCCTTATGATTCATTTGATGATTTCAACGATTATCCGGAACTATGGGTCATACCGACGTTATTGTTTGATGAAGGTTTGCATTTCGGTGAGCCGACCGAGTGAGAATTCTCCGAACGAATTGAAGACTGTTGATAGTAGAAATTCTTGTCGCCATTGTTGAGGCAAGTATCGTATTTGAAAGTTTGTGAGAAATTGTTGAATTTGATCATGCATATGGTTTATTCGTATTGTTGATATGAGATTATCATTACAATTGCTATCGAGTTAACGTACGTTCACATTGATGAATATGTCGATTTTCTTGCATATGTATATGCATAGTTGTGTTTATGTGTAAGTTGTGATGATCCGATGGGATCAAGCGATCTATCTTGAGGCTGGATCGGATGTCCACCTCGTGTTGATCCGACGGGATCATCTTGGGATCTAGCCGAGGGCGCCGGATCATTGGACGGGTTTTCCACCTCGTGTTGGTCCGCGGGATCATCTTGGGATCTATCTTTGAGAAGCTGGATCGTTGGAATACCCATGTTGTGTTGATTTGAATCTCGTGGATTCGTATTGGTGGATTCCGGTAGTGGAAGTCCATATTGTGTATGATTTTATGCATAGTTGTTGCATATTTGTGTGTTCCGATACTTGTACTAGCATTGTTTTGCTAACCCCCTCGGGGGTGGACATTTGTTTTGATGTTCAGGTAGCCGAGGAGCGGGGAAACAGCCACAGTACCATCATGACGATGAAGTTGCTCAGTGATGTTAGTCGTTTGTCGTCTTCGTGATTTGTCTTATTGGTCTTTTTTTTTTGTACTCGAGTACGCGTGTCTTTTTAAGATCATTTCGATATGGTTGTAATATAACTGTTGGAATCAATTTGCTATTTGGATTTCGGTGATATTATTGGTTTATATTTACATTTCTTTTAATCAGCCTTGTAAAACCTTACTTAAAGGATTTACGGCGCTGTAATTATTCCGATTATTTCGGGGTGTTACAATTATCTCAGGCCGTCTTGGCAAGACATCTGAAGAACATGGGTATTGGATACCATGATGTGTGGCATTGAGTGCAAGTAGGAGATTATTTGGAATATGCCCCCGAATGCCACTCAGGGGATGAGAGAGTAGGGGCATTGTACTTGTAATTATGGAATAATTAATAAAAAGGCAATATGATTCATTCATTGTTTATTGTATTTCAAAGGGATTCTTGATTTGGTAAACATTGAAGTGAAGTCCATGTAATTAAATCGAATATTCCATTCTCGTTATCGGATAAGAGAAAATGCACTGGAAGTATTTAAAGTTTATTTACGTAAATCGTACGCAAGTCAATAAACTTAAATGGGCATCAAGTTTTAGTAAGACTTGTATAACTAATGCTAGGACGTGTGCATGTCTTGATAGCATAGTTATAAGTATATTGGTGGGACCAGTATACTCGAACACGACTCATACTTGATTCAGTCACATGTTATTCACTCTCAGAGAGTCGATGACAAATCGAAAGGTTGTGATATTATAAGTGGACCTTTGACTTGAGGGTTCAGTAGAAGATGTGCCTGTGACGTTTAGTTTGTCATTAGCGTAGTTAGCTCATTTGCTTAATTGCTGAGTCAACCTCGAAGTGCGGACTATACGGGCAGGTAGCAGTCTTTACTGTACACCAAGAAAGGATTCTATCTCCTGTTAATGAGCAGGAGAATGTCCTATACAGTTAATGGCAAATAAGATCATAAGTCTTTGTCCAAAGCATTCTGATATAGTCGTATTAGATACACTAGTAATCAGTCAGTCTAGAGTTGCATTAACAAATATATAGAGTCTAGCCAACAGTCGGGTTTGACTTTACCGTGACCCGATGGCTTGACCGGGACATCTGATAAAGGGTCTATACGTATATAGTATTCACGACATAATGGTTCTGGAATGATCCCTTCATTCGTTCTCAGTCGGGATTTATAATGCGGCCCACTAGGCTGGTTAAGTGCTCCCCGCACTCATTGATTCCTCCCAATGCCGGCTGAGACGGACCTACAGAGTCGCACATCAGGACCGTTGACGGATAAATATGAATTTATCATCTCTCCATTAATATTAGATATTGAATAGCTAATTGTTATTTATTAGAGAAATCAAATAGCGGTCTTATGAATTGAAATTAAATTACCGGGTATTTAATTTAATTCATAAATAATATTTCTTAGAGAAATATATTTGTATTTGATATAATTAATTAATTTAATTAATTAATTAGTATAATACATTGGAGATAAAATGAAATGTATTTAACGGAGTCGTCTGACGAACTTCCAGTACACAAACTTCCAGTACACATTCTCTCATATGAGTTGTAGAGTATCTTTTCATATCTTATGAAAGTCTTAACTTTTGTCATGTGATGGGAATATAAGACATCTCAACTAAGACAACATTCACCACCTTCTGGAAATAAACCTTTAGCCGTGAGTTTAGAGAGAAGTGGGAGAATTTTCTTATTTCATTTTTCTTCATATTTGAGGTGGAAGAAAAGAAAGAAAAACAAGAGAGAAAAAATTCCTACAAGTTTCCCTAGCCGTGTTCTTGAAGGAACGAAGTCTTGTAGATTTTTCCAGTCAAGTTCCGACACGTGTGAAGTAGAGGCATCATATTTTTGGTGTTGGAGACAAAGGGATTTTGTGCTAGTGCTCGGGTTCTTGATCAACATAAATTTAAGAAGATGTTATCAAAGGCTTAAAGGGTATGGGACTTTGAAACTTTTCTCTTCGTATTTTTATTTTTCGTATATATGTTACTTGATCGATGTTGTTTGGGATTCATTTTTATTTTTCCGATGCGTATTTTGTTTCATTACCGGAATCCCAACAATAGTCTCTCAGGCGATAGTGGAATACAACCAGCAGCAGATTCATGTGAAGAATCAGGTGCGTGATGAGCGTGACAAAATGCGCCACTTTGACATGCAAATGAATATGGATTTACGACGTTATATGGACGGGCTTGCTTGCACTACTCTGAAAGAATACCAGGATTGGGCTTTGGCATATGACATGTTGTGTCCCCACAATAACACCCCAGACGAGCCGAAGAAGCAAAAGGTCACCGGTAATTTTTCTAGTTCTAAGGGCAGCAACTTTCGGAGACCTCAGTCGGCTAACCATTCTATCGGGCTGTCTTCGCGTTCTTTTAAGGGGAAGAAAAGTTTCCGTTCTGCTTCGGGCACCTCAACTCGCCCAAAAATCTATTTTACTGTGGTCATCCAGGCCACATCAGCTTGGAGTGCAATTTTCCACCTATGATGGGGCACATGGCAGTTTATTGCCCCGAAAAAGATCAGACCTTGGATACTTGGGCTTCTGCCCCAACACTTAGAGATCAGAGTATGAATCAGTGGAACTCAGTGATCTAGTTACAGCATGGGTTACAACAGAGGCTGAGGACGGAGTCAAGCTGCTAGAGAGGGAGATTCTAGCGTCGGTTCGACACCCCCATGGGTTTACGAGATGCGTAGAGAGGGAGATTCTACCATTCATATTTTATCTCATCAAGTTCGAGTGCTTTTTGATTCTGGTGCTACACATTCTTTCATCTCCATGTATTGTGTGCGCCGTTCGAATGTAAATTGCATGACTGCTTGCGATCCTTTCATTATGAAACTACCAAGCGGGGATAGAATCGTGGGGAATCAGGAAATTAGAAATTACCCGGTGAGCATAGCAGGTATTGATTGGTTATCGAATTTGATTGTGGTTAATATCAAGGGCGAGGATTTGATCTTCGGTGAGGACTGGCTTGAGAGTCACCAAGCAGTTATGAATTACTGCACTAAGGTTATCACTATGATGACTAAAGATGGTTCCGAGTACTCGTTCATGGGACGTAAATAGGTTCAACCTAAGTTGCTTATCAGCACTATGAAGACCGCAAAACTCCTGAATAAAGTTTGCACGGGCTATTGGTGTTATGCTTTGAATTCGGAAGGGAATGGAGTCGATTTCTCTTCGATTCCAGTTGTTAATAAATATCCAAACATTTTTCCAGACGATCTTTCGGAATTACCGCCAGATCGAGAGATAGAATTTTCCGTTGATTTAGAGCCTGACGCGGCTTCAATTTCTAAGGCGTCTTATCGTATCAGCTTCATAAATGCAAGAATTGAAGAATCAGTTGGGAGAGCTGTTGGAAAAGGGGACATTAGACCAAACGCTTCGCCTTGGGGCGCATCTGTTCTTTTTGTGAGAAAAAAGGATGGTTCGCTACGTTTATGCATCGATTATAGTGAGATAAACAAGGTGACCATCAAGAACAAGTATCCATTGCCTCGTATAGATGATTTATTTGATCAGTTGCAGGGAGCCGCAGTATTCTCAAAGATCGATTTTAGATCACGGTACTACCAGCTCCAGATGAAAGAATCCGACGTTCCCAAAACTGCCTTTTGGACTGAGTAATGCACCGATAGTATTCATGCAGCTGATGAACAAGATATTCATTGAGTACCTTGCAAATGTGTGGTCGTCTTCATTGACGATATCTTAATTTATCCTCGAGATGAGCAGGTGATTAGTGCATAATTGATCTAAAATTCATATATAAAATATCACCTTTTTCTGGCATAATCATACTGATTTTGATAGAATTTAATTATTTTGAAGAAATATCAAAACATGAGCTAATAATGTTTATTTTGCAGGTTATTGGCATAAAATATCAAAAAGGTCGAAAAACCAAACCGAAATCAAAATTAGAAATTTCCAAGAAAAAAATGTGACAAAACACGGCGGAACACACGGCGCAAATAGGGCCGTTTCTCTAGACCATTTACAACACGGCGCATATTTTCCGCCGGGTCCTTGCGCGTGTTCCAGACAAGACCGAGTCATCCTAATACGGCTATATAATACGGCACAAAATGGGCCGTTTTTCAGCACCGTTTTTACGCATTTGCCATGTAAAAATAGTCCACTTTTGACCATCTTGTGAACTCAACCACAAGATATTTTTTTGGTCAAAAATCTGAAAAATCAAAGACATGGGTGAAGTGGGAACAAATAATTAATCAAGATACTACAATAGATATTTTGAATTAAATAATCAATTGTATTCTTGAAAATCACCTATAAAAGGACACCTTCACCCATGAAGAAATAATCTCCTCTTCTTGCCAAGAAACACCACTTTCTTTTATCAAGATATTTTCCTTATAACTCTTTACTTTAGTTTGTATTTCATTTTTGGTTTGAAGTTTTTCTTTCATTTAGTTTGTAATTGAAAAGTGCTTGATCAATAAGCACTTAATATTATAAGCACTTAATATTTTACTTAGTGTTTTACTTTCAATTTTTCTAAGCTTGTAACCTTTGAACAAGTTTGAAGTAATATATTGAAGTATGTTTCTTGCACTTTGATACATCATATTCAACTAAGTTTCATCTATTGTAATTAAGTTCTAGTAATTAAAAGTTTCTATATATATTATGTATATCAATTATTTCTATTATAATTTTACTTTCTATAAACCAATGAGTAGCTAATATTTCTTCCTAGGGGAAGGGGGATTTCTATCTGGTTATATATTGAGTATTTGATTGATTTACACTATTTTGATTAGAAAGGACTAATTGGTTTAAATAGAGATTGATCATATTCTATTTCTACTAATGAAACCTCCTTGATTGATTGTTGAGTGAATTCGAAACATATCTTTTCAATCTATCAAGTGTTAATCTTGTTATCAATATCTTAAGATTGCGAAAGTGGTTAAGACACCTTTGAATACGAAAGTTATGAGGTGAAAAGTTGATTACTCGATGAACAATCGTTTATCCTAAAAATAGTCAAGTTAAAGAAATGAAAGGATTAATTGGTTTAAATAGAGATTGATCATATCCTATTTCTACTAGTGAAACCTCGTTGATTGATTGTTAAGTGTATTGGAAACACATCTTTTCAATCAATCAAATGCTAATCTTGTTATCAACATCTTAAAAAAGCGAAAGTGATTAAAACATCTTTGAATACGAAAGTTATGAGGTGAAAAGTTGATTACTCGATAAACATTCGTTTTTCTTTTATATCCATATAAATCAATTCCTATACATAATTAAAAACCTAATTTAATGAACCCGTAATCCCCTAGATTTTATAAATTCCCAACTCATTTTAATTCTATTAATTTTCACTAGTTAAAAATAGTCTAGTTAAAATAGTCTTATTAAAAATAGTAGTATTAAAAATAGTCTAATTAAAAATAGTAGTATTAAAAATAGTCCAGTTAAAAATAGTCTTAATATAAATAGTCTTAATATAAATAGTCTAGTATAAAAATAGTCTTATTAAAAATAGTTTAAATTAAAAATAGTGCATTTAATTTAGTTAATATTTAAAAACCCAATAATCTTTTTGAATATTTTAGTATTTCTTTCTCGCAATTTGTAACAAAATATTATACGAAGCCCTGTTGAACAATCCTCGAGAGAAAAGACCTTGGTAGAACTTACCACAACTACTTCTACCTCGTATATATTTGCGAGCGACTCAAAAACTCCTATTTTTAGGATAAGTTTTTGTCGATCAAATTTTGTACGCAATAAATGCATTCATTATTCTATTGAGTAGTTGAAGCACAATTAACGTAATCACAGATTTGTTAAATATTTTTACCTTATTTTTCTTCTATAAATAAACATTGTGCTTGTTTCTTTTATTCATTCCTCAAACTTGTACTTTTCTCTTTTCCTCTCAAATAAGTTTCTTTTCAAAAATGGAATCATCATCTTTCACAAAAAGTTTTAACTCAGTCTGCATTTTTGGTGGAGCTAGTTATGGAATAGAGGCATGCTTTACTGAAGCAGCCCACAAATTGGGTCGTACCCTAGGGAAAAAATGCATTCATGTAGTTTACGAAGGAGAAAATCTAGGATTAATGGGACGCGCTGCTGCTTCTGCTTATATGGAAGGAGTAAAAGTGTTGGGAATAATTCCAAAATCTCTGGCTGAAAGTAAAATCACCGGGGTAACTACTGGAGATGAGTTTAGAGCTGTAAATATGCAAGATCGCATAACTCACATGATGAATAATTTTGATGCCTTTATCACCCTTCCCGGTGGTTTTGGTACTCTTGAGGAACTTTTTCATGTGGTTACCAGAGCCCAGCTAAATGTTCATATAAAACCAATAGGTCTGCTTAATGTCAATGGTTTCTTTGATGGTTTACTATCTTTCATCGACTACTCTGCTGAAAAAGATTTTATTTCCGAGCGTGCTAAACGAATCATAGTCGTTGCAACAACACCAGAAGAGCTAATAAAAAAACTCATTGAATTTGTTCCTCAACCAGATCCAGCTCTAGCTAATATTGTCTGGATGGAAGATCTCAACGTGAGAAAATGAAAAGTGGATTCATTCCTCTCCCTTTGATACCCCATATCAGACCTCTTGTTATTTTTACTTTCCGTCGTGTGTAAAAATCGTGCTAAATGATGGCAGCTTAAGGAGTTTATTTTTGATCTCTTGACGCGCTTCTATTCGCGATTTATGTATTGTTATTTTTATTGCCATAATTTTTTTTTTGTTTTTCATAAAAGCATTGATGGCAGCGTAAGGTGACTCTTCGGACTTTCCTGAAGCGCATCTTAAAAATTGTGTTATACTTTCGGGTATATTTTATTATTGTTTTTTGTTGTTTTCCTCGTATATCTTTTCATGCAGATCCAAAAAGGCGTAGCTCAAGCATCAATTTTCATAATAGAGAGTATTTTTTTTCTCGTGCTTTTTATTATTTTTTTTTAAAACCGAGGACGGTTTCTTTTTCAAGTTTGGGGGTGGTATGTTTTGACTCTTTTGGTGTGTTTGGTATTTTGGTGTGTTTAGCTTTGATTATTGTGGTGTGTTTTGATTATTTTTGTTATTTGGATTTATTTTTTTTAATGTATATTTATATATATTTATTTTGTTTATTTGTGAGATTTCTAGATCTGGCCATAACATCAATAAGTTAGCTATATACAAGTTTCAAAAATCATTTTAACCGGTAAAAAAAATTTGTATATTCCAGAATTTTTGGGCCTTAATCTATCTTTCCAAACCTTGTAATTATCATTTAAAATCGAGTCATTCGTTAGCTTGAGAAAAGAAGAATAAGTCGGTTGATGAAAAATAAAACTGAAATTTACTTAATTTGAGGAATTTTTGATTTTTCATGCTTATCTAATAAACGATTTTTCTGCAAAAATTCTATATCACCTAAAAAGGCCTAAAAAAAGAGATATGGAAAATGTGTTGGTGAAAAGAGCTACACGATAGCAAATAACGGTGTGAAAGCTATTACCTAAAAAAAGATGGAAAATGTGTTGGTAAAAAGAGCTACACGTTAGCAAATAACGGTGTGAAAGCTATTACCTAAAAAAAGAGAGATGGAGAATGTGTTGGTAAAAAGAGCTACACGTTAGCAAATAACGGTGTGAAAGCTATTATCTAAAAAAAGATGGAAAATGTGTTGGTGAAAAGAACTACACGTTAGCAAATAACGGTGTGAAAGCTATCACCTACTAGTTCGAGTTATTAAGTCTATAAAAGGGATGTAGATTATGAGCAGATTTGACTTAATTAGTGGCTGATTTTCAATACACTCAATTAAGTGAACAATCACAATATTTGATGACGCCAATGAAATTCTTCTTCATATTGAGTCGAAAAATAAACGAGTGATCGAGAGCAACCTTTAAAGGGACTTGTGTGTGTCATGAGTGGGAAAAAAATAATCAATCTTTTGAAGGGTAACCTTGTATTTTGGAATTACAAAAAATAAAACCGTGTTTTAACTTCAAAATTATTTGTAGATTTATTTTGGATCTTGATTCATTTCTATCTACTGTATAGAGCTGGTTGTTGTGTAGATGGCATTTTGATCTCTTATATATATATATATAAGTATTGTTCTTAATTTGTCTATATATTATTTTAATTTGTGTCTTATATTTTTTTTCCTTATTTTATTTTGATTATGAATAATAAAGAGTCTTGCTCGGGACTAGCAAGAATTTAAGTGTGGGGTATTTGATTAGTGCATAATTTATCTAAAAATTCATTTACAAAATATTCCTTTTACGGGCATAATCGTACTGATTTGTGATTAAATATACATATTTTACCGATATGTCCAAACATGAGCTAAAAATGGTCATTTTACAGATTACTGGCATGAAACGTCAAAAAGGACGGAAAACAAGATCAAAATCAACGCCGGGAATTTTTCAAGGCAAAAACGACCATACAAACGGCGCAAAAAGGACCATGTTATGTAGGCCGTTTCACATACGACGCAACAAGGACCCTGTCATGGGCCGTTTCACACACGACCGGCATTTAGCGCCGTGTCCTCGCGCGTATTCTGGAAGAGACCGAGTCACCACAAAATGGCGCACAACACGGGGCAAACTAGGCCGTTTTTCATCGCCGTTTTCACGCTGATATTTGTGGAATTTTCCACATTTAGCATCTTGTGATCTCAACAACTATGTAAGAAGTCAATGATCTAAAAATCAAGACATGCAAGGAAGATCAAGTGTGAATCAAACACCAAAGACTTGTCAAAGATGCCACAAATTAAATAATCAATTGTATTCTTGAAAATCACCTATAAAAGGACATCTTCATCCATTGCAAAATCATCCTCCTCTTCTTGCAAAGAAACACTCCTTTATTTTAGCAAGATATTTTCCTTAGAACTCTCAATTTTAGTTTGTATTTCATTTTTGGTTTGAAGTGTTTCTTTCATTTAGTTTGTAATTGAAAAGTGCTTGATCAATAAGCACTTAGTATTTTACTTAGTATTTTACTTTTAATTTTTGTAAGCTTGTAACCTTTAAACAAGTTTGAAGTTATATTTTGAAGTATGTTTCTTGCACTTTGATACATCATATTCAAGTAAGTTTTATCTATTGTCATTAAGTTCTAGTAATTAAAAGTTTCTATATATATAATATATATCAATTATTTCTATTATAATTTTAGTTTGTATAAACCAATGAGTAGCTAATCTTTCTTCCTAGGGGAAGGGGGATTTCTATTAGGTTATATATTGAGTATTTGATTGATTTACACTATTTTTAGAACTATTTGGTTTAAATAGAGATTGATCATATCTTATTTTTACTAATGAAACCTTCTTGATTGATTGTTGAGTGAATTGGAAACATATCTTTTCAATCTATCAAATGTTAATCTTGTTATCAACATCTTAAGATTGCGAAAGTGGTTAAGACACCTTTGAATATGAAAGTTATGAGGTGAAAAGTTGATTACTCGATGAACAATCGTTTATCCAAAAATAGTCAAGTTAAAGAAATGAAAGGATTAATTGGTTTAAATAGAGACTGATCATATCCTATTTCTAGTAGTGAAACCTCCTTGATTGATTGTTAAGTGTATTGGAAACACATCTTTTCAATCTATCAAGTGTTAATCTTGTTATCAACATCTTAAAAAAGCGAAAGTGATTAAGACATCTTTGAATACGAAAGTTATGAGGTGAAAAGTTGATTACTCGATAAACATTCGTTTTTCTTTTATATCCATATAAATCAATTCCTATACTTAATTAAAAACCTAATTTAATGAACCCATAACCCCCTAGATTTTATAAATTCCCAACTCGTTTTAATTCTATTCATTTTCACTAGTTAAAAATAGTCTAGTTAAAATAGTCTTATTAAAAATAGTAGTATTAAAAATAGTCTTATTAAAAATAGTAGTATTGAAAATAGTCTAGTTAAAAATAGTCTTAATATAAATAGTCTTAATATAAATAGTCTAGTATAAAAATAGTCTAATTAAAAATAGTTTAAATTAAAAATAGTGCATTTAATTTAGTTAATATTTAAAAACCCAATAATCTTTTTGAATTTTTTAATATTTATTTCTCGCAATTTGTAACAAAATATTATACGAAGCCCTGTTGAACAATCCTCGAGAGAAAAGACCTTGGTAGAACTTACCACAACTACTTCTACCTCGTATATATTTGCGAGCGACTCAAAAACTCCTATTTTAGGATAAGTTTTTGTCGATCACTAGACCAGATATCTGTCATGCTGTAGGCATGGCTGCTAGATATCAGTCGAACCCAGGACGAGTACACTGGATTGCTGTCAAGCATATACTCAAGTACCTAAGAAGGCCTAGGGAGTATATGCTAGTATATCAATCAGACGACCTATGTCCGGTGGGTTATACGGACTCATATTCTTCATTAGACAAATAGAAGTCCAAGTCTACTTCGTGTTATGTGTTTAGCCTTGGAGGTGGAGCCATTAGTTGGAAGAGTGCGAAGAAGAAATGCATCTCGGACTTTACCATGGAAGCCGAGTACGTGGCAACCTCTGAGGCAGCCAAGGAGGCAATATGGCTCAAGTACTTAAAAAAAGTACCACATCATATGACACTTCATAAAAGAGAGAGACGTAGTTGTATCCAGGGTTGCATCGGAAGATAATTTTGCCGATCCTTTCACGAAAGGCTTACCCTCAAAAGTTTTTGAAAGGAATGTGGAAGGAATGAGATTACGGTGTATGGCAGCATTGCTTTGAGTATAAGTAGGAGAAATGAGAGACTATATAATAGAGTAGTCTACTTAAAAGCATGCTTTGAGTATAAGTGGGAGATTGTTAGGGTTGTATACTACAAAGCATACTTTATGCTTGTATTACCTTATTTCCATGTAACTACCTATGAGAATATTAATTACATCTAATCACATGTTTTGTATATTTATTCACATTATGGTTATGCAAATGAAATGTCTAATTATTTTATATTGTAGATAATGTAGTTTTTTGGTGTCACACGGAAGATCACATTATCGGTGCCTTATAAAATAATATAATAGTTCACAACCTATATAATTATTAGACAAATTATATGAAAGTTTGTAGTGTATGCTTGAGATTAGTTGGTCTTAACTATTATCATACATTAGCGTATTTGCATACGTTGAATGGGATCGAAATGAGATAGTGTCTTTTATACTGACTGTAAGAAGAACATAAATCTCGGATAATTATTATTTCTAATTTCTAAGTATATAATATTTAATTGTGTATTTATAATACTTATTGCTTTGATTTACCATGGGTGAGAGTCAAAATGATCGACTCAATAAGCTAATTATCTTGGGCAATAATATTATTTATATGACAGTTATTATTACTACTAGAAATCGTGTCCCCACTCGTGCGGGATGATGATGTCCCCTTGAGGAGCTCAATTGTTGTAATACCCGAGATTCTTGATATGTATTTGGCACTTGTGATATTGTAATCGTTGTACTTGATCTGAGTATTATTCTCCGTATTTCATAATCCGATGTTGTCAAGCGTATGATTTCATGTATGTGATTTAAAAATTATAATTCTGTGCATGTAGCGCACGCTATCGGCTATGTGTAGCGTACGCTAATATGGACTCAATAGCGCACGCTACAAAGGAACATTAGCGCACGCTATGCGTGGTCAATTTGATTGAGACGTGCGGTAAGTGAGATCTGGCCGGGGACCCTTGTCGGATCATGTCGGGATGAACCTGGACGGCTTTCGGGAAAAGCCGAGTCAACGCCTTAGCGCACGCTACAGGCATGTGCATAGCGCGCGCTAAGTGTTGAGTACAGTTAAGTCAGTGAGCCGTTAGCGCACGCTACGAGCAGGGACTAGCGCGCGCTAATGGCCATTTCTTATAAATAGGACAGCATCCTATTCGTGATTTCAGTTCCTTCTTCTCCCATACCCGAATTCTTACACTTAGAGCATAACTTCCTTCATCCTAAACACTTCATATCAACATCCTAGTTCGAGATTGAAGATCGTATATCATTGGAGATTGGTGTTCAAGCGTTCGGCGTTGGATTGCTTCGATTTCCTCCGTGTTCTTCACTACTTTGAGGTAGGTGATTCTTCACCAATACTAGTAGTGTTCTAAAGGACGTTTGATCATGCTTATCTTGTCAGTTCAATTCTTAAGTAGTCGAACATCATGTGTAGAAGGATATTTTCGATGTTTCGATACTTATTCACCGTATAAACCATTGAACCTCTTGGTGTTTGAACTCCTAGCATATTCTGAAGCTTCAAACCTATTTGTGATCAGTAGACGGATTTACCTAGTTGTTACGTTTTACACATTGGAATCATGCGTTTTGGAACGTAGTGTAGCGACCACTTTTCTAAAATAATAATTCGTCTAATTTTACGAAGGGTAAATAAAAAATTTTGCAGCGGAAATACATTTTTAAGAAAATTAAACCTAATAATCGCAATTAATAATCCCAAGTCACCATTAAATAAAAACATACTTTGACGTTAAAATAAACCAAATGGAACAATTGTTCATAAAGCGTAGCTTGAGGAAAATAATAGTAAATAAATAAATAACAACTCATGAAGCTTGATCATCCCACACTCAAGCCCATGCGACATCGAGCTCCTCAACCTGAAAGGGGGTAAAATAGTGGGGTGAGCTTCCAACTCGCTCAGTGTGGAGAGTACGCAATATGTCTACGTTAATTACTAAATATATTAGCAAGTATAAACAACATGACTGATAAATTCTAAAGCCCGTCGGCTAGCCCGAAGGCTTTATGCACAATTAAGTGCTTCTGACTGATTTGCATATTTAAATGCTTCTGACTGGTTGCACATTTAAGTGCTTCTGACTGATTGCACATTTAAGTGCTTCTGACTGATTTCACGTGCACATACAAGACAATATATAAAGCAATTAAAATAAACAAAAGCGTAATAAATCCCCACACCTGGATAAAATGCAGTTCTTGACTTGAATGTGATGAAATGTTTGACTCGACGATTCTAGGCCCGTAAATTCTTGTTATTATCTACAATTAATAATAATAGTCACTATTATTAATATAATACTATAATTGAAAATAATATACACGTCATAACTCAAATTGAATATTAATATTATCTGATAAAATTCAATAGGTTAGGCTTGGTCAACAAGGGTCTAATTAAAACTTAAAACCTAAATGGGGCCAATCTGCAAGACGTTGAAAGCTGAAGGGCTGAAATAGAAAATGGCCAAAAGTTTAGAGTATAAATACTCTATTGTTACCCTGCTCCTCATTCTCTCTTCACAGCCTCCTCCTGATATCACACACACACGCAAGACATACACACACTAAAACACACACTCAGACGACCGCACACATCCCGTCGTGCACACACACAAGCAAAACGGAATCGGACTACTCGGGTGGCTGGAGGCGGTTTGCTGGGTCGCTGGAGGTGAGTTCGCACGAGCGCTGGGCAGCATGAGATGGGGCGGCGGCGGCCTGAACTCGGCGATGAGGAGGCTGGGCGACGGATCGGCGAGTTCGAATCAGGAACTGGGTTTCGAACTTTTTTTTTTTTTTTTTTGATCCAGGGTTCTTGTATGTGGGTTCCTATTTGGATTCGGCCACCACCTCAGCCTGAAACCACCATAACTTTCACTGACTACCAATTCCCAAAACTAAAAATCATAACCCGACCCGAAATCATGGCCGAATCCAAATAGGAACCCACATACAAGAACCCTGGATCAAAAAAAAAAAAGTTCGAAACCCAGTTCCTGATTCGAACTCGCCGATCCGTCGCCCAGCCTCCTCATTGTAACACCCCAAAAAGGCGGCTATTACAGTGCCGTGAAATCCCACACTGGGACCCACCAGGCGACATTCAAAACAGATTAAACAAATATTATTTGTGATACCGAACCACAATGAATAGTCATTACTCCGATTAGGAGTTTATTAAAACATGGCCAACGGCCTTACAATACACAGGATCCAAAAACAAGTATAAACCATATGGAGATGGAAAATACTTCAATTGTCAAATACAATCAAATAGTAATTTAAATGAAACAGGAGATAACATAACGCGGTTTAACATAACCGGACAACAAGAGATGTGGGGGCCCCCGAACTAGTATCCTTCGAATCCTTCGCCGTCGACATGCTCCTCCCGTGCCTTGCCTTTGCCTCGACCTAAAATACAATACAAGTATTTCGCCCAACACAGGGTCAGATATACATGATAACCAATTCTTCCGACATTATACAATTCACATATATAGATCTCAAGAAAAGTCATTCCGACTATTAATCATACCCCTCGGGCGTATGAAACAATCAGTCGCAAAATATCGAACACATCCAATCATACATGGACTATGAACGATTAACAATATAGCTCAAGATGGACATCACAGTACGCCCGATCCGGAAATGTGTCCGTGTACATGTCCACCCCGTATACGGAATCCAGAATATACGTGTGACAATGTACCTAATTAGCCTCACGAACTACGTCTCGTGTGCACAGTCCAATACGGAAACATCCACGTATGACTATACAAGTGCCCGGCTAAAAATCCCACACAATATCCAATCGGCACGCAGATATGATTCCGGAAATGTCACGACACAACATGACAACGAAGTTCAATGAAATACACATCCAATTAAGGGTCAAGAAAAACTCACCAAAGTGAAGGTAAGGACCAACGAGATCAACGATTCAAAACGGCGTACTTGGGAATGCAATCCATAACGTCAAGGACAATACCAAATCACGACAAACGTCACATGGACAATTCATACACATGAAATATATAATCATCACAAGAATCTAATCATTATTATAACCAAGCAAGATAACTTGCCTTAATACGGAGACGAGAATTGTCCTCTTCTTGTCGGAACGAACGAACGGTCCTCGACAAATTTTACTCGAACAATCAACCTTAAACGAAATACATTTTACTCAAAACATATTCGTATAATTATCAATATAGGATTAGTAAGACGTCAACCTACAATCCTTTAGAATAGTTTGTTACTACCAATTATTGAAGCCTTATGCCAGGAGTCCTTCTAACATCATTACAACCATAAGAATCGGTTTACAATATTTACCGAATGTTCGCATGGTTCATCATAAGTAAGAGTTCTATTAAGGGTATGTTGAATAACCAATTATGATGTTAAGATCATCTTATGATGATTAACTTTCCAAAACATTAAAAGGTTGAAAGGTAAAATCTGCACATTATGATTATTCTCCTCTCATCTAAATTGATTTTAAGCTAACAACAAGTTCATAAGTTCTGAGATTACACCATACTCATGAAGGTTATCAAAGTCTTTGTTACAAGGCTGGAGGATTCATTAACATGATGGTGAATTCGCCAATTCTAGTATGATGATCAAAATATTCTAAGTTCTCAATACATTAGATTAATGAAAAGTTATTGTTGTAATATCCTTATCATTCTTCAAAGACTTGTGAAACTGAACAAATATGATTTGTTAAAGCTTCTAAGATTTCTGAACTAGATCATCTAATCTTACCTTTAACATGATCAAGTTCTTCTCAAGGTAAATAAATACTTAAAATGGTGTTTAAACACTATATGATATCAAGTTCTTGACTAAATCCAGTTATGATGAAGCTAACCGATCCAACAATATCCTACTGAGCTAAATTCGTCCAACAAGATGAGTATGGTAGTTACAACATGATTAAAATCACTATATCATCAAGAACACCTCCATCTCAAACCCTTATTTAACATATTCATCAAAAGTGTTAAAAAGGTTGGATTAGAACTATGTTTTACTTGCTTAATCTAACTCTAGGTGAAGTATAATTCGTCATTAATCATCAACATAAGAAAATAATGCAGAGAAGAAAGCACACCTACCTCCAGAAATGAAGAACAACTTCAATGTTATGAGAGAATATATTCCAAGCTCAAAAACAACTCCAAATCTCCAAGGAAATGAGCTCCACTCCGAGATTCAAGGCTTAGAAACAAGTTGGTGAAGGTTGATATTGTTTTGGTAGTGCAGAGGTATGATATGTGAAGAGATAAATTCGGTTTGGGTCGTGAAGAAATGAAAAACAGGCTGGTCCTATAAATAGACTGTGCAGACTTAGCGCACGCTATCGGGACAGATTAGCGTACGTTAATGAACTTACGTACGCTATTCGGTCGGTATTACGTACGTAAGCGGCTTACAGTGGCTACTGTCTTGAATTATCGCAGGCCGTTAGCGCACGCTAATGATGAATGGGTTACGCACGCTAATAAAAGTAGATTCTCACCGACACGACAGCTCAGACTTAGATCACATGCATGCTAACGGCTAAGGAGTTCACGTGCTGAAGTCAACTGATGCCAGATTCCCTCTTAGCGCACGCAACGGAGGAAACCTTACGCATGCTAAGTCACATGATTAGCGTACGTTAATCGTATTGTGTAACGTACGCTACATTAACAAAAAAAAATCGAAAATGTAACACTCTAATTAACATCGAATCATCACATATGAAATGAAATAACAACGATATGATATTTAAATCTATAATACCACGACATAATACTAAATGCAACGATTCATGATAATCAGATTATCCGAATAATACAATGACAGGTAAAAATGAAAAGTTACAGTCGGATATTACATACTCCCCCCCTTAAAAGAGTTTCGTCCTCGAAACTAAGGGCTAAATAACTCGGGGTATCTCGCTCGCATATTATCCTCGGTCTCCCACGTATCCTCCTCGACTCCGTGTCGTGACCACTGAACTTTCAGTAGGGGAATCGTCTTGTTCCGCAACTGCTTGATCCTCCTCTCGAGTATCCGTACAGGACGCTCCTCGTACGAATGGTCCTCTGCTAATTCAATATCTTCGAATTGAAGTACGTGGCTCGGATCAGCAACATATTTCCTCAACTGGGAGACATGAAACACGTTGTGAATCTTACTCAAAGTCGGTGGTAAAGCTAGTCGATAGGCCAGATCACCTACACGCTCCAAAACCTCAAATGGCCCAATGTACCTCGGGCTCAGCTTGCCCCTCTTCCCGAAACGAAAAACACCTCGGGTAGGAGACACCTTCATTAACACATGGTCACCAACCTCGAACTCTAGTGGTCGTCGACGGTGATCAGCATAAGACTTCTGTCGACTTTGAGCCGTTAACAACCGACTCCTAATCAAAGTGATTTTCTCCCGAGCTGCTAATAGCATGTCGGGTTCCGTACCCAGAGATTCTGACAGTTCGTCCCAACACAAAGGGGACCTACAGCGACGGCCATATAATGCCTCATACGGTGCCATCTGAATCGAAGCGTGCCAACTATTATTATAAGTGAATTTCACCAAAGGCAGCTGGGATTCCCAATCGTTCTTCCAATCAAGAGCACATGCCCTCAACATATCCTCTAGAGTCTGGATGGTTCTCTCCGACTGACCATCGGTCTGTGGATGAAAAGCCGTACTGAAATTCAACTGCGTGCCCATCGCACGATGAACCGCCTTCCAGAAGTGTGACACAAATCGCCCATCACGGTCTGATACAATGCTCTTGGGGGTACCGTGTAGTCTCACAATTTCCTTAATAAACAGCTGGGCCAATCTCTCGGGACCCCATGTGTCCTTTATCTCCAAGAAGTGGGCTGATTTGGTCAGACGGTCCACAATCACCCAAATCGTATTCATTCCTTGACGACTCGTCGGCAAGCTAGTGATAAAATCCATAGATATGTCCTCCCATTTCCACTCAGGAATCGGGAACGGTTTCAGCATTCCTGCGGGTCGCTGGTGCTCAATCTTAACCTGCTGACAGGTTAAGCACCTCGAAACGAATTCGGCAACCTCACGTTTCATATTCCCCCACCAATAATTCTGTTTCAAATCCTTATACATCTTGCTAGAGCCCGGGTGAATAAAGTACGGGGTAGCATGGGCTTCTCTCATGATAGAGTTCCTCAACTCTTCATCAGCGGGTACACAAACTCGATTTCTAAAATGTATCAATCCATCCTCGTGGATCACGAATCCAGGGGCTTTCCCCTGGATTACTTCATCCCGAACTCGAGATAAGAATGGGTCCGTAACTTGCTTCGATTTGATCATATCATCAAGAGACGAAGAAATCTCAAGGGTGCAAAGTTGTCCCTGAACACGCTGTAACCAAACTTCAATTTCTGGCCTCATAAGGTCCAACTGCAATTCCCTCTATGCTGTTAAATGGCTCAGCATCTACTCCTGCACTGTCTTACGGCTCAATGCGTCGGCAACCACGTTTGCTTTTCCCGGATGATAAAGGATCTCGATATCATAGTCCTTGTTTAATTCTAGCCACCTTCTCTGCCTCATGTTCAACTCCTTCTGAGTAAAAATGTACTTTAGGCTCTTGTGGTCTGTAAAGATCTGGCAGGTAACTCCATAAAGATAGTGACGCCAAATTTTCAAAGCAAACACCACGGCGGCTAACTCCAAGTCGTGGGTTGGATAGTTAACTTCATAGGGTCGCAATTGTCTCGATTCATAGGCGATTACTTTCCCTTCCTGCATTAGTACACATCCCAGACCCTGTCTCGACGCGTCACTATACACCACAAATCCTTCCGTTCCCTTTGGTAAGACCAAGACAGGTGCCGAAATCAATCGACTCTTGAGCTCTTCAAAACTTTGCTGACATGCTTCTGACCACAAATACTTCTTGTCCTTCCGCAGTAAGTTAGTCATCGGTTGCGAAATTTTAGAGAATCCTTCTACGAATCGTCGGTAGTAACCTGCTAGGCCGAGGAAACTACGAACTTCCTTCACGTTCTTCGGTGGTAGCCAATCTCGAATGGCTTCCGTCTTTTGTGGGTCCACTCTCACCCCTTCGGCTGATATCACATGCCCGAGAAAGACAACCTCAGGCATCCAGAATTCACACTTAGAAAATTTCCCATAAAGTTGTTCCCGCCTCAAAGTATCGAGAACTTGGTGGAGGTGACTCTCGTGCTCCTCGTGGTCGCGAGAGTAAATCAGAATGTCGTCAATGAAAATGACTACAAAGCGATCCAGATAGTTAATAAAAACTCGATTCATCAACTCCATGAACACTGCCGGTGCATTAGTCAGTCCAAATGGCATAACCACGAACTCATAATGCCCATAGCGAGTACGGAATGCTGTCTTCGAAATGTCAGACTCTCGAATCCTCAACTGATAATAACCAGATCTCAAGTCAATCTTAGAAAACACGGCATCTCCCTGAAGTTGGTCCAATAAATCATCAATACAAGGCAACGGATACTTGTTCTTGATGGTTACCGTGTTCAGCTCACGGTAATCAATACATAAGCGTACAGATCCATCTTTCTTCCGTACGAATAACACTGGTGCTCCCCAAGGGGACGCACTAGGTCGAATATAGCCTTTGTCAGTCAACTCCTCAAGCTGGTTCTTCAATTCTTACATCTCAGTCGGAGCCATACGGTACGGTGCTTTTGAGAGCGGGGACGTACCTGGTTCTAACTCAATAATAAACTCCACGTCACGATGAGGAGGTAAGCCTGGTAACTCGTCTGGAAATACATCGGGGTAATCTCGGACTACCGGAATGTCGGTCAATTCAACTGGCCGATCTGCTGTTTTGGTCATGTAGCACCAATAACCAATACACCATTGATTAAGCAGTTTCACTGCTTTCATAGCGCTGATGACTCTCCCGAGCAGTGGGATTATCACCTCGAAAAATACACTCGAATCCATCATCAGAAGTGACGGTAACCATCCGCTTGCGGACACTGAGTATTGCATCGTGACGATCCATCCAACCGATACCCAAGATTATATCATCCTTAGGTAGATCGACTACAATCAGATTTGACAACCACTCACGGTCGTTCAAACGAATCGGGCGATCTGGACTTCACGATTTCCAATAATTCTTCTACCATCAGGTAGACCAATCACGTAGGGCCCACAATTGATAACATGGTCTAGAGGCAAACGACTTAAACAAGAAGAATATATAAAGGAGTGTGAAGCACCGGTATCAAAAAGAACACATACAGGCTGGGAGTGGATCTCGAGTATACCTGAAATCATCTTTGGCCTCGGATCGTCGGCTTTCTTCATCTCGTAAATCTGGGTTTCGCAGTTCGCACTGTGTGTACCACCTTGATTCCGCGGCCCATTCCCTATTCGCCCGGTGGTACGATAGGAAGCGGACGGAGGCATGCAGTTACAGACAGAGGATTGGCCCGGGGCATGAGGCGCTACTTGGTTCAGTCCGGTCCACCCGCAAAAGCGAGCACGGTGACCATTTTTGCCACAAGTATGGCATGTGACGGCAGGCTTCGGGCATTTGGAGCTGATATGCCCTGGTCTCATGATTATAGCACACAACGAGGAGGGGACCGCTCGAGAGTGCGATCCAGTGGCTTCGACGCCATGGGTGGTCGATCGAAGGGTTCGGCAATGGCCGGGGCTTCTGAATGTCCCGGTTACTCTCGGCAGTTACGGGTTCTGGACCTTTTGTTGTTGGATTGTGGTTGTTTCTTGGAAATCTCCTTCGCGGTGAGTTCGTACTCAGCCTTCTCGATGAACTCGGTAAGGTAGTATAGTGGTGATTCAATTTGCATTCTCATTCGGGTTTAAGCCTCTTGAGAAAGTATTTGATCTTGTCGGCCTCTGTTCGGATAATTGTCGTGGCAAAAGGAAGGAGTGCTGGAATTTCTCAAAGCAGATAACACATCATCGTCTTCGACGGCCTGGGTTCAAAAGTTCCGACAGTTTGGCCTCACGGAGTGGCCCTGGATAGTAACGGTCTAGCATGAGGTTTTTAAATTCCTCCCAAGTGCAAACACCATCAGCTGGCCTTACTGAAAGCCACCAGGTATGAGCGCCTTTGCTAAGATAATATGCGGCTACCGAGACGCGATTCTCTTCCGGGCAGTCCACCATCTGGAAAAGTTTCTCAAAATGCTCGATCCAATGCACAATGTCAGCAGGCTCAGAGGAGCCTTCAAAAGTCTGTGGTCGCTGGCGAGAGATGTCGCTGATAATCCGAATCACGGGTCCGCCAATCACAGGAGGAGGATGAGCCCCCTGCTGCTGGCCAGTAGCGGCCCTCTGCATAGCTTCCATTAGTTGACCCATCTGGGTCATCTGTGTCATCATGCCCTGCATTACGACGTAAGGATCGACACGCGCATCCCCGCGCCCACTGTGGTGCGATTGTTCCCTAGAAGGTGAACCACTGTCTGCGGAACTCTGATCCGCATTCGCGCGTTTGTTGGCTCGAGGTATTGGGATTCGGCCCCTTCCGCGGCCTCGTCCCCCTCTGCCACGACCTCTCAGGTTTCTTTCCATACTGAAAGAATCAATCATAATGGTAACTATAAGTACAGTTCAAGATACGAAGATTCATGCTAAGTTAATAGCAAACAAGGAATCACATATTAAAGGAAAACGGTTATCGATACCACAAATGTCGCACCGAATATCATATCGGTGTTAAGTTGAACAATTTCAATTGTATAATAAATTCAGCATTTACCTCGGATTATTAATCAGATAAATCCTGTCACAATTCCTCGAAACAACATGATCAACAAGGAGACCCATACTAATATCAATATTACGCCAGTAATTAAATCATGGCTCATAAAGTACATACCGTATTTGGCTCGTAGGGTCAGGCGCTTGCACAGGTTACACGTGACACGAAGGTCTCTTGATACTAGTTCGATTCTCAATGACTCAAAACAACTCTCTGATACCATCTTCTGTAACACCCCAAAAAGGAGGCTATTACAGTGCCGTGAAATCCCACACTGGGACCCACTAGGCGACATTCAAAACAGATTAAACAAATATTATTTGTGATACCGAACCACAATGAATAGTCATTACTCCGATTAGGAGTTTATTAAAACATGGCCAACGGCCTTACAATACACAGGATCCAAAAACAAGTATAAACCATATGGAGATGGAAAATACTTCAATTGTCAAATACAATCAAATAGTAATTTAAATGAAACAGGAGATAACATAACGCGGTTTAACATAACCGGACAACAAGAGATGTGGGGGCCCCCGAACTAGTATCCTTCGAATCCTTCGCCGTCGACATGATCCTCCCGTGCCTTGCCTTTGCCTCGACCTAAAATACAATACAAGTATTTCGCCCAACACAGGGTCAGATATACATGATAACCAATTCTTCCGACATTATACAATTCACATCTCTACGGAGGGAAGTGCGAGATATACACGGACCATAAAAGTTTGAAGTATCTTTTCACACAGAAGGATCTTAACATGAGACAAAGGAGATGGTTAGAATTGGTGAAGGACTATGATTGTACCATCCATTACCATCCGGGTAAGGCGAATGTAGTAGCTGATGCCTTGAGTCGGAAAACTAGAGGCGAGTTAGCTTGCTTGACCGATCAGGAGAGTTTGATAAAGGAGTTCTCCCAGTTGAGGATTGAGGTAGTTGATTCTTCAAAACGTTCGAAAGCAATCTTATCATCTTTGGTCTTGCAACCAAACTTGAGCGATAAGATTAAGGAGGCTCAACCATGTGATAAGTTCTTGTGTAAGATGAAAAATCGAGCACAAGATGGGAGTATTGAGAAATTTGTCATTGCCGCAGACGACGTTTTGACTTACGATGGGAGGTTGTGTGTTCCAAAGGACACAACCCTTAGGAGGCAAATCCTTGAAGAAGCTCACAATGCACCATACTCTGCTCATCCGGGAGGTACAAAGATGTACCACGACTTGAAGAAGTTCTTTTGGTGGAGAGGAATGGAACGAGACATTGGTGTATTTGTGGAGAGGTGTATGATATGTCAGCAGGTAAAGGCAGAACACCAACGGCTAGGAGGTTTACTTCAACTGTTGGAAATTCCAGAATGGAAATGGGAGCATATCACAATGGATTTCGTAGTTGGTCTGCCACGAACCGTGAGGAAGGACGATGCTATCTGGGTGATAGTAGATCGTTTGACAAAGTCATCTCATTTTCTACCTGTGAGGATGACTTACAGTATGGAACAATATGCGAAGATTTATATTCGGGAGATTGTGAGGTTACATGGTGTTCCAGTGTCAATCGTATCGGATAGAGATCCGCGATTTACGTCAAAATTTTGGAAGAGTCTTCAGAGTGCATTGGGCACTAAGTTGAATTTCAGTACTGCATATCATCCGCAAACCGATGGTCAATCTGAGCGGACTATCAAGACACTTGAAGATTTGTTGAGGGCGTGTGTTCTTGATACTGGTGAGAATTGGGAGAATATTTTGCCGTTAGTAGAGTTTGCTTATAACAATAGTTACCAAGCAACTATACAAATGGCCCCGTACGAGGCTCTCTACGGAAGGAAATGTCGATCGCCTCTTTATTGGAGTGAGGTTGGAGAAGGAAAGATTTTGGGTCCAGAATTGATCGAGCAGACTGTAGAGAAGATAGCCGAGATTAGAAGTAAAATTAAGACTGCTCAGGATCGACAGAAGTCTTATGCTCATAAACGACGGAAAGATATACAATTTGAGATTGGAGAGAAGGTGTTCCTGAAGGTAGCGCCGATGAAAGGAGTAATACGATTCGGTAAAAAGGGAAAGCTACAGCCTCGTTATATCGGACCTTTTGAGATTTTGGGCCGCGTTGGTGATCTTGCTTATAGTTTGGCATTGTCGTTAGAGTTATCGGGAGTGCACAATGTCTTTCACGTCTCCATGCTAAGAAAGTACATACATGATCCTGGTCACGTATGCAATTTCAAAGAGTTACATGTAGCCAAGAACCTGACTTATGAGGAGGTACCTATAGCTGTTTTGGAACGTAAGGTACACCAGTTATGAAATAAAGAGGTTAAATTGGTGAAAGTTCAATGGAGTCGTCATGGACCAAATGAGGCAACGTGGGAACGTGAAGAGGAGATCCGTTCTAAGTATCCAACATTCATTTTTCAAGGTACGTAACTTAATTTTCGAGGACGAAAATTTGTTAAAAGGGGGTCGGTTGTAACGCCCCGATTTCGCATATACATTTATTGTGAATTATAGAAAACATGTTTAATTTTATTAAATTAATGCCCGAATAATTTTGTCATTTAATTTATTTTATTTTCATGATCATGCAAATTCATTTGTCATTATAAGCCATGTCCAGTCATGTGATTCATGTCATGTCATTTCTCGTTTTAATTCATCGTGTTTCATGTCGTCATTTCTAGGCCCGAGTCAAATTTTAAACAATATTAATTGTTACCCAAAAGATTTTATAAGATAAATAATAATATTATTTATTATTTATTATTACTATTATTATCCCTATTATTTATTATTATTAGAAGTAATATTAATATTATTATTATTATTTAATCTTCCGCTTAACATTTGAAGAAAACGTTTTTTTTTCCTATACTCAGACTTCCCAAATTCTCCCCAAACTTCTTAAATCAATACATTTAACTTCAATTATTGACCCAAATTAAGACACATTCATTTTGAGTCTTTTCTAATTCTTCTTAGTGTATATAACACATCCTATCATATTTGAGACCCTACACATAATTTCACGGTGGTGGAGAGCAGTGGAGGAATCTGCACAGCAAGCCAAAAGTTTACGGACAAAAGAAAGTCCAGCGTCCAGCCAAATCATTCGCAACACCCTCTGCCACCTCGATTTTTCCCGACGAGGTAAAAACTCAATTCTTAACATCTAAAATCTTCTTCATGTATTTGAATCAAAAACAGAAATTTCAACACAAGTCTTCAACCTCCAACAAACCATGAACCCAATCCATTTGTCAATCGTAATCAAAGTCAGGAAGAAATCACGAATCTAAACCATCGGGCTACCTTTACATGACCTGAATCCCAGAACTCAGAAAAACCTACTGTGAAGGTTTCTGCCTTCTTCTTCGGCGGCGACAGATCCGGCCACCACCTCAGCCTGAAACCACCATAACTTTCACTGACTACCAATTCCCAAAACTAGAAATCAGAACCCGACCCGAAATCATGGCCGAATCCAAATAGGAACCCACATACAAGAACCCTGGATCAAAAAAAAAAAAGTTCGAAACCCAGTTCCTGATTCGAACTCGCCGATTCGTCGCCCAGCCTCCTCATCGCCGAGTTCAGGCCGCCGCCGCCCCATCTAGTGCTGCCCAGCGCTCGCGCGAACTCACCTCCAGCGACCCAGCAAACCGCCTCCAGCCACCCGAGTAGTCTGATTCCGTTTTGCTTGTGTGTGTGCACGACGGGATGTGTACGGGCGTCTGAGTGTGTGTTTTAGTGTGTGTGTATGTCTTGCGTGTGTGTGTGATATCAGGAGGAGGCTGTGAAGAGAGAATGAGGAGCAGGGTAACAATAGAGTATTTATACTCTAAACTTTTGGCCATTTTCTATTTCAGCCCTTCAGCTTTCAACTTCTTGCAGATTGGCCCCATTTAGGTTTTAAGTTTTAATTAGACCCTTGTTGACCAAGCCTAACCTATTGAATTTTATCAGATAATATTAATATTCAATTTGAGTTATGACGTGTATATTATTTTCAATTATAGTATTATATTAATAATAGTGACTATTATTATTAATTGTAAATAATAACAAGAATTTACGGGCCTAGAATCGTCGAGTCAAACATTTCATCACATTCAAGTCAAGAACTGCATTTTATCCAGGTGTGAGGATTTATTACGCTTTTGTTTATTTTAATTGCTTTATATATTGTCTCGTATGTGCACGTGAAATCAGTCAGAAGCACTTAAATGTGCAATCAGTCAGAAGCACTTAAATGTGCAACCAGTCAAAAGCATTTAAATGTGCAAATCAGTCAGAAGCACTTAATTGTGCATAAAGCCTTCGGGCTAGCCGACGGGCTTCAGAATTTATCAGTCATGTTGTTTATACTTGCTAATATATTTAGTAATTAACGTAGACATATTGCGTACTCTCCACACTGAGCGAGTTGGAATCTCACCCCACTATTTTACCCCCTTTCAGGTTGAGGAGCTCGATGTGGCATGGGCTTGAGTGTGGGATGATCAAGCTTCATGAGTTGTTATTTATTTATTTACTATTATTTTCCTCAAGCTACGCTTTATGAACAATTGTTCCATTTGGTTTATTTTAACGTCAAAGTATGTTTTTATTTAATGGTGACTTGGGATTATTAATTGCGATTATTAAGTTTAATTTTCTTAAAAATGTATTTCCGCTGCAAAATTTTTTATTTACCCTTCGTAAAATTAGACGAATTATTATTTTAGAAAAGTGGTCGCTACACGTAGGACGAATGGAACTTAGAGTATTTTCTTGAAGATCGAAGATGAATTATGATGTTGAGATGATTATCCGTATATTTGTATCTCATAATCATAGAACTTCCACAAACCTTATTAGCATGATATGCTTGAGGATGACTTGTTTTATCACCAGAGAATTCATGAGTTCATCACCATTCAACCCAGTTTTACGCCGTGTAATCGCCATGCACGATTAGCGCACGCTAACATACGTTAGTTAACGTGCGCTATCGGGGTTAAGTTAACGCACGATTACGTACGTAACGTATGTTATGAGATCAGCCGAGTTAAACTGTCAGTCCGTGGCTAGCGTACGCTAGGCTTATACGATAGCGTACGCTAACAGGCAGGCTTAGCGCACGTTACGTAGAGTACATAGCGCACGCTAAGCAGTCCAGGCAGATTGTTTATTTTGAGCTTTTTGGCCGTAGACCGAATTACTAGGTCATCGTTCGACTTGAGATGATTTGTATATCATTCCTTTTGTTAAGGTTCGAGCTTGTTACGTTTATCGAAGGAGGCGGCCTTCGAGTGTGTTGAGATCATTGAAGTATTCCATTCTTGCCATTTTCGAGGCAAGTATCATATGTCGAGTTCGATTTATATTGAAACTTTGATCATGCTTGTGGTTTTGTTCATGTTGTTGAATATGAGATGTATTTCTGAAATTTCTCGTGGCATTCGTTGTTATTTGTTCGTATTAATGAAACATGTTGAAATGCATATATGTATGCATAGTTGATTGATTTATGGTATAAATGATCCGAGGGGATCATGAGGATCTATGCTGAGGGCGCTGGATCGAATGTCCACCATGCGTTGGTCCGACGGGATCATCATGGGGATCTATGCTGAGGGCGCTGGATCGCTGGACGGGTTTTCCACCATGCGTTGGTCCGACGGGATCATCATGGGGATCTATACCAAGGGCGCTGGATCGCTAGATTACCCTGTACTGTGTTGATGGAATCGTGAGGATTCGCATCGTTGGATTCCGGTGGCGGAAGTCCGTTTTGCATGTTTTATGATGCATTACTGATTTATTGTATTACGATACTTGTACTAGCATTGTTTTGCTAACCCCTTCGGGGGTGGACATTGTTTTGATGTTCAGGTAGCCGAGGAGCAGGGAAGCAACCACAGTACCGATAGGATGATGAAATGGCTCAGTGATGTGGTTGATGTTTATTGTTATTGTGAATTGTCTTCTTGGTCTATTTAGTACTCGAGTACGTCTGTTTTTTTTTAATAACGTCTATTCAATATGGTTGTATAAGTTAACTCATTTGATCGGTTGAATCAAATCTGTATTTGAACTTCAGTTGTACGATTGGATTATATTTACACTCCTTTTAAAATTAGCCTTGTAAATCCTTACCTAAAGGGTTTACGGCGCTGTAATTATTCTGAATATCTCGGGGTGTTACAGAATATGGTATCGGAGCTAGGATTCATGGATATCTTGGCAGTCGGGTTAGTTGGGTCAGTTTACGTTATTTGATTATTGGTCGTAACATCATCACTGAGCCAAAGATCGTCGTGGACCGTGGTTGTAAGTTCCTAAATCTCAAATACTACCGTTTTATTTTATTCATGTTTTGTGAACATTGATGGATGTACTTTTAGAAAGTTTGCCCTGGATATTGAGTATTTATGTTTACAGTATGTTGAGAGGAGGTCGTGGACACGGACGCGGTCGTGGAAATGCGAGACAAGAAGAGTCGGTATCTACCCCAGAGATAACCGCTAGTCGAAAGGATTCCCATTCCGGGGGACAGCAGGGATCGACAAATAATAATGCAGATCCTAACGTGCCGGGAGTGCTTCAGCAGGTGGTTGCCCAGATAAACCAGTTTGCTCAAGTTGTGGATCGCATGCAGACGGCGATGGGACAGCAGCATAAAGTGGATAATCGAGGAGATAAATGGCTTACCGAAGTGATCAAATTGCACCCTCCGAAATTTGACGGCTCTGCTGAGACGCTTTCTTGGGATCACTGGCTGAAGGAATTAGAAAAGATTTTTGCAGGGATTAACTGTCCCAACGATAGGAAGGTTCCGATCGCCCAGTATCTTCTGACAGGGGAGGCTTTCGACTGGTGGGAGGCCATTCGACCGGAGGAGCACAATGTTGACTGGACGGAATTCAAATTGATGATGGAAGCGCAGTATTGTCCTCGCCCAGTTAGAGAAGCCCGAGTTCGGGAGTTTTTCTCACCACAAAATTGAAGCATACGTGACGTACGTGATTAAGACCTTTAATCACGGTGACTTATGTGCGCCACTTGGTCAGACCGAGGCGGAAAGGATTTTCCATTTTGACATGCGAATGAAGCCGAAATTCAGCAATATATGTCCGGATTTGAATGTACCACCTTGCGACAAGATCGGGACAAGGCGTTGGCCTATGATATGAAGGAGGCAAGCAGAGAGAAATCGACGGAAGCAAAGAAACGAAGGTGTCCGGCAACTTCACGGAGAATAAGAGTAGCGGGCTTCGCAGGGGTCGATCCTCTTTTCATTCATCCAGAGACCTCCGCATCCTTCTCGAGGTGGAAAGAGGTTCGGGCGGCACCAACTGCTTGACGCAGGAAGAAGTGTTATAAGCGTGGCAAAGGGACATGTTCGACGTGATTGTTTCGCGCTCTTTGTGACTGCTTTCGAGTGTGGACAGGAAGGACATCGCGCCACATTTTGTGGGAATGCGGCCCGATCTTTTGGTACTCGCACTCCTGTACCGGTTCCGAAGGACACTAGTGTAAACCAGACGCAGCAGAGCGGTTTCCCGCAGCAGAATGTTGGGAAAAGAGAGGCATCCAAATACCGGGTCCGTTCCTCCGCATATTTACGAGATGAAGAAGGATGATCAGAACACAGCTGTTGCATCAGGTACGATTCAGATCCTTTTGCAACCAGTTAGTGTCTTGTTCGATTCGGGAGCTATGCATTCTTTTATATCTTTGAACTGTGTTAATCATTTGAGAATCTCGTGCTTGTATGATTGTGAACCTTATGTTGTGGGATTACCGAGCGGAGAGAAAATTGTGGGAACCCTAGAAGCTAGGGGTTTTCCAGTAACTATAGGAGGGAGAGATTGGCTGTCGAACCTTATTGTGGTTGACATCTACGGTGACGATTTAATTCTCGGAGACGATTGGCTCAACCGTTATGGAGCTATTCTGAATTACCGAGAGAGAGTCATTTCTATCATTGCTGATGACGGATCTGAACACTTATTCCGAGGATGGAGACCAGGAAACTCGGGAAAATTGATCAAAGCAATGAAAGCCGTGAAATTACTGAAGGAGGGATGTCACGGACTTTGGTGCTATGCCATGAGGAAAGAGGAAGGAGTATAGCTCTCGTCTATTTCAGTTGTGAATGAGTTCTCAGATGTATTTCCTGACGAACTACCTGGGTTATCTCCGCAGAGAGAAGTGGAATTCACTATCGAATTAGAGCCTGGAGCAGCTCCTATTTCCAGAGCACCATACCGCATGGCGCCAACCGAGATGTATGAACTCAAGAAGCAACTGGAGGAATTGTTTGTAACACCCCAAACTATGCGGATATTACAGTGCCGTGGACCCCCGACTGGGACCCACCAGGCGAATGAAAAAGGATGAATTACACAGGGTAAATGTAGTACCGAACCACATTACAACATCAATTACTCCGATTAGGAGTTTCATACAACACACCCAGGATAATATAGAATACATGTGTATCTTATGTGACGATAAAATACACAACACTGAATGAAATGAGTATTCAAATGGAATGTCTGCAGCGGAATAAATAAAGGAAACATAAATGACTGAATAAATGACTAAAAAGACTGGGGCCCCCTTCTAGTATCATTGGGACTCCTCGCCGTCAACGTGCTCTCCCTGTGCCTTTGCCTTGCCATGACCTGAGAAACAAATATCCCCAAACGGGGTCAGTTATACAGAACAACAATTCTCAAGAGTTGAATAAACACAATCATATGTATATATGTGGTATAAACCACAAGTTCGTTCAACATGAAACGGTTAGACTATAGCCCAAATCTTGTTGAAAACATACGCAATCAAACATGCTGTATGAATCAACTAACAGTATGGCTCAAAGGGTGGCGCCACACTACGCCCGGGATGGAAATGTGTCCGTGCACAAGCCACCAACGAGTATCGATCGAATACACGCGTGGTCTTGTACCTAATCAGTCTCACGAAGCAATCGACTCGTGTGCACAGTCCAATGTGAGGCCAACAACCAACACACGACATAATTGTGCCCGACATGAAAATCCTACACATACCAACCGGCACGCCAGTATGACCCGGAATGCCACGATATAACAAAAGTGACATCGGAAACGAATAATGACTCACCGAGATAAAGTGATAGTGAAATGAATGATAGCTCAATGAAATGATTGGAACCGTCGTTCCTTATGACTGAAGTGATTAATTGACAATGACAAGTTTTAATACGGTTAATACAATGATGAATGAGTTACGATTATGAGTGAACAACAACAAAAGGAAATGAATATCCTTTTAACTGAGTAAGAATCAACTTACACAATACCGGTGACAATTATCCTTCCACGAACAACGTCCTAATTGAGATATCGGTCGCTCGAACAACCTTGAATTATACAATATTCAACAACCCGTTCAATATACGAATCAAACACGAATATAACGAACTCAAAACGTCGATACGATTAAACTAAGTTCATTGGGGCATTATATCGAATACGTTGTGGCCAAACTCCGATTGATTACAATCAAATCTCAATGAGCCACTATCAAATCCCCCAAGAAGTGTTTCAAACCAACAAACATCTTCCAAATGATCAATAATCCAAAATGAATACCCGAAAACGTGATTATAACGATAATTAATCGAAAACCCCCAATTTCAACTCGATATTCAAAGTGTTCTTGAATAATCCCTCAATAATCCAATGAATCCTTATACAAACTCATAATCATATACATATCCCTTCATATAACATGATTATAACGTCCAAAACATCATATCTCAACACAAAATCGAAGTCCAAGGTGTTGAAGAAATTACCTCTTGAAGATCCAACCACTTCGATCCGAAGAACACGAGTTTAATCGAGTATCCAAGCTTCCCAAATGATTGAAGATGATAAAAAATACACACTCAAATGATTGATGATGGAAAAATCTCTCCCTCAACCCTCTCTCTCGGATAAAGATGGAAAAATGAAGAAGTGAGGTAAAATAACCCGGCCAAGTCCTTAAATACTGCCGGAAGTTACGGACGTAACTCGGCCCTCTTACGGCCGTAACATTCCAAGTCAACGGCCTTATGGCCGTAACCGGCCAACTCATACGGCCGTAACTCGGCTTCATCTGAAAGCCTGCCGACAGACTTACGGCCGTAACCGCTCCTGAGTTACGGGCGTAACCCGCCTTCGTCAAAAACATCCGCCGACATCCTTACGGCCGTACCCGCACACCTTACGGCCGTAACTCGGATGATATGGCCGTATCCGGCCAACCTTACGGGCGTAACCCGCCTTCGTCAAAATGGCCAGACATCCTGCCTGCAGCGTACGGCCGTATCCGGCCAAGCCTTACAGCCGTACCTGCCTCGACTTACGGCCGTATGCCGCAACCCTTACGGCCGTAAGTCACCCTTGGTCGACAACACCCGAAATTTACGAACACCACTTACGGCCGTATCTAACCCTCCTTACGGCCGTAACTCGCCTTCGGCTAAAATGCCCGGGCAGCCTGCTGGACCACGTACGGCCGTAACCGGCCAGTCTTACGGCCATACCTGCTGGACTTACGGCCGTATCCCAGAACCTTACGGCCGTAACTCAATGCTGGCCAAGGTGAATAAATCCGATAACTCCGATTCTTCGCTACGACTGATGAATGATCCGACATACCATACGAATGTGAAAGTGAACAAGTCTAACACGAGCCAAAGATGATACTCCCAGTACAAGGATATCAATCACAATGAAAATGTTAATACTCCCGTCTCGATCTATAAACGGAGATAAAATGACGATCGGTAACTGATATACGATTACAACATGCCAACATTGAACGCAAATGAGTGATTCATGAATGATGAGTGATTATTAATGAGTGAAAAATTACTGAGTGACAAATACAGACTGATAATTACTGAATGAAAATGAATGAATTACAACCGGGTATTACATACTCCCCCCCTTAAAAAGAGTTTCGTCCCCGAAACTAAGGGTCAAACAACTCGGGATAACTCTCCCGCATACTTTCCTCGGTCTCCCAAGTGGCCTCTTCGACTCCGTGTCTGGACCACTGAATCTTGACCAAAGGGATCGTCTTGTTCCTCAACTATTTGATTCGCTGCTCCAACACTCGTACAGGACGCTCCTCGTACGAATGATCATCCGCGATCTCGATTTTGTCGAACTGAAGTATGTGACTCGGGTCGGAAACATACTTCCGCAATTGAGAGACGTGAAACACATTATGAATTCGGCTCAAAGCCAGAGGTAAAGCCAATCGATAAGCTAACTCGCCTACTCGATCCAAAATTTCAAACGGTCCAATGAATCTCGGACTCAACTTCCCCCATTTTCCGAAATGGAAAATACCTCGACTCGGGGATACCTTGACCAAAACGTGGTCACCCGTCTCGAACTCTAGTGGTCGACGACGATTATCTGCATATGATTTCTGTCGACTCTGAGCTGTCAACATACGACTCTTGATCAAAGCTACCTTCTCCCGGGCGGCTATAAGCATATCGGGCTCGGTGCCGATTGATTCTGACAAGTCATCCCAACACAAAGGAGATCGACAACGACGACCGTACAAGGCCTCGTAAGGTGCCATCTTAATGGAGGCATGCCAACTATTATTATACGTGAACTCGATCAGTGGTAGTTGGGCTTCCCAATCGTCCTTCCAATCGAGGACGCATGCCCTCAACATGTCCTCTAATGTCTGTATAGTCCTCTCTGATTGTCCGTCGGACTGAGGATGAAAGGCGGTACTGAGATTGAGCTGAGTTCCCATAGCACGATGAACTGATTTCCAAAAATGAGACACAAATCGTCCGTCACGATCGGAAACGATACTATTAGGAGTACCGTGCAGTCTCACTATCTCCTTGATGAACAACTGAGCCAGTCTCTCGGGACCCTACGTATCTTTGATCTCAAGGAAATGAGCTGATTTAGTTAAGCGGTCCACAATCACCCAGATCGTATTCATGCCACGACGACTCGTCGGCAAACTCGTGATGAAATCCATAGAAATGTCTTCCCACTTCCACTCCGGAATAGGGAGAGGTTTCAACATACCCGCCGGTCGCTGATGTTCAATCTTAACTTATTGACAGGTTAAGCATCTCGAAACAAATTCTGCGACTTCTCGCTTCATATTACTCCACCAGTAATTTTGTTTCAAGTCCTTGTACATCTTGCTGGACCCTGGATGAACAGAATAAGGGGTAGCATGAGCTTCTCTCAAAATCGAGTTTTTCAACTCGTCATTCGCGATACGCACAACCGATTCTTAAATCTCAAGAGTCCATCCTCGTGGACTACGAATCCAGGGCTTTCTCGAGCCACATCCTCACGGATGTGCAAAAATGATGGGTCCGAACTCGATTCTCTCGATTACCTCCTCAAGTGACGATGAAATCTCCAACATACAAAGTTGTCCCCGATTCGCAAGGCTGGACCTCGATCTCGGGTCTAAGGAATTCCTGCTGAAGCTCCTTATGAACTGTTAAACGAGCAAGCATCTGCTCCTGAACGGACTTACGACTCAAGGCGTCGGCGACAACATTCGCCTTGCCCGGGTGGTAAAGGATCTCGATATCATAATCTTTGATTAGTTCTAACCACCGCCTCTGTCGCATATTTAACTCCTTCTGAGTAAATATATACTTTAAACTCTTATGATCGGTGAATATCTGACAGGTAACGCCATAAAGATAATGACGCCAAATTTTCAAAGCGAACACCATGGCTGCTAGCTCCAGATCGTGAGTCGGATAATTAACCTCGTAAGGTCTCAATTGCCGTGAAGCATAGGCAATAACCTTTCCATTCTGCATGAGCACACATCCGAGACCCTGTCCGGACGCATCACTATAAACCACAAATCCCTCCGTCCCCTGTGGCAAGGAAAGTACAGGTGCTGACATTAACCGGCTCTTGAGTTCCTCAAAACTCCGTTGACACGCGTCGGACCACGTGTATTTCTTATCCTTCCGCAAAAGGTTCGTCAAGGGTTGAGCGATTTTAGAAAATCTCTCCACAAATCGCCGATAATAGCCCGCTGATCCGAGAAAACTTCGGATTTTTTTAACATTCTTCGGAGGTAACCAGTCTCGGATAGCCTCCGTCTTCTGAGGGTCGACACGAACTCCGTCCGATGAAATTACATGTCCGATAAAAGTCACTTCGGACATCCAGAACTCACATTTGGAAAACTTTCCATAGAGTTGCTCTCGTCTCAACATGTCGAGAACCTGATGAAGATGAACCTCGTGTTCTTCTCGGCTACGAGAATAAATCAAAATGTCATCGATGAAGACAACAACAAACTGATCTAAAAAGTCGATGAAAACCCGATTCATTAACTCCATGAATACCGCAGGTGCATTAGTTAGCCCGAACGGCATAACTACGAACTCATAATGACCATAGCGTGTTCGAAACGCCGTCCACGCGATATCCGACTCTCGAATCCGCAACTGGTGATATCCAGATCTTAAGTCGATCTTGGAAAATACTGAAGCTCCCTGAAGTTGATCTAAAAGGTCAGCAATACGAGGTAAAGGATACTTATTCTTGATCGTCACCCGGTTCAATTCCCGGTAATCAATACACAAACGGAACGAACCATCCTTCTTCTTGACAAACAGCACTGGTGCTCCCCACGGGGATGCACTCGGTCGAATATAACCCTTCTCGAACAACTCCTCAAGTTGGTTCTTCAACTCTTGCATTTCGGTCGGGGCCATCTGGTACGGTGCCTTCGATATCGGGGACGTACCGGGCTCCAACTCAATCGTGAATTCCACATCTCTCTGTGGAGGCAAACCAGGTAACTCGTCTGGAAAAACGTCGGCATACTCCCTCACTACGGGAATATCCGTCAACATTACTGATGATTCCTCGGTTTTGGTCATATAGCACCAATAACCAACACATCCTCGACCGAGTAATCGACCTTGCTTTCATCAAATTAATGACCTTACGAGCAATGTGGGATTACTTCCCTAAAACACACATTCAACCCCATCGTCTGAAATGATAGTGATCATACGCTTACGGACACTAATGATGGCATCATGACGATCCATCCAATCAATACCCAAGATGACGTCGTCCCTCGGCAAATCTATTACGATTAGGTCCGCTGGCCATACACGACCATGAAATCAATCGACAATTACAATCTCACGATTACCGATAATTCGTCTACCATCAGGTAGGCCAATGACATAAGGCTCACAACTAGTAGCACTACCCAGACGTAGTCTACTCAAACATGACTCAGAAATGAATGAATGCGATGCACCAGTATCAAAAAGGGTACACACAGGCTGGGATAGAATATCGAGTGTACCTGAGATCATACGGGCCTCTGGATCATCGGTCTTCTTCATCTCGTAAATTTGGGGCTTGCCGGCCCCCGAACCAGACGCTCCCGTCTGATAGCTCTTGGCTCCGCCTTTGCTAGCTCCTGTCGTCTTAAACGACGCTGACTGAGTGGCCTGATTCTGCGCCTTTGAATGTCCTGGGGCCTGAGATGACGCTGGAGTGGGTTTAGAGTCCCTTCGGCAAAAACGGGCCCTATGCCCAGCAATCCCACAGTTGTGGCACGTGACAGACTGCTTCGGACATTTGGTGCTGAAATGGCCCTGTTCCTCACAATTGAAACAGGTGATGGCCGAACTGGCCGCTCGTGACTGAGATTCCGCGGGTTTAGATTCCAGGGGAGGTCGCTCAGAAAAAGTAGAGCCCGCACGTGGTTTCTTGAAAGTGGCCTGACTCCCGTCAGACTGATTACGATTCTTAGACTTCTTGCCAGCAGATGAAGGTTGTTGCTTAGCAATCTCTTTGGCAGTAAGCTCGTAAGTAAGACCTTTCTCAATGAATTCGGCCAACGTGGTGCAATTATGATTAAGCAACTGTAGCCGCATACGAGGTTTCAGCCTCTTGCTGAAATACTTGATCTTGTCCGCCTCAGAGTGAATGATAGATGAGGCGAACGGAAGAAGTTCCTAAAATTTCTCGGCAATGGCGAGAACAGCCGCGTCTGATGAGGGGTCGGGAGTGAGTAACTCTGACAACTTAGCCTTTCTGAGTGGGGCCGGATAGTACCTCTCCATCATGAGAGTTTTGAACTGATCCCAAGTACATGATCCGTCTGTGGGCTTCAACGATAACCACCATGAATGAGCGCTCTTACCAAGATAGTAAGCCGCAACTGAAACTTTATGCCCTTCTGTGCAATCCACCATAGCAAATAACTTCTCGAAATGCTCAAGCCAATGAACAATATCCGCCGGCTCAGATGAGCCCTCAAAGGTAGGTGGTCGCTGGCGAGAGATATCGCTAATGATATTGCTTACACCCCTCTCTTGCCTCTGAGGTGGCGACGGAGGAGCCTGTTGATTTTGATTGACTGAATTGTGCATCGTCTCCATAAGTTGTGCCATCTGCGTCATTTGGGCCGTCATGCCCTGCATAAAAGCAAGTGGGTCCACCCGAACACCTTCTGACTGAGCCGTGTCCCGGGTACGACTCCCCGATAGTGAATGATCACGTCCAGGTGAATGAGTGGCAGCTTCGCTGCTCGATGAACTAGCATTATTCCTTGCATTCGCACGTGTATTCACACGAGCTCTCGGGATTCAGCCCGCACCACGGCCTCGTCCTCCTCGTCCTCTGCCAGCTCTTTCCATACTGAAGTGAAAGTCACATGATGATTATATCTCTCGCATGAATATTATATTATGACTATGACATGAGATGATGAAAATGAGCATACGCTCTAACACAGTGGTTACATGAATGATTAACTGAGGTGACATGATTATTTAATGAAATTATTGAGATGATTATCTTGAACAAGTTAACAAGATTAATGATATGATCTTCCAGATCAACAACCGAGTAATGAAATGAATTGAGTGATTAATGAGTTAAAATGACCGTCCTGGTCAAAATGAAAATGATGTTTGAGGATTGTTAACTGATGAATTATGAATGAATGATTATTGCCAGAAATTATACCCTGGCTAAAGAAATCTTATAGTTCTTGGTCTGATTGGCTCGGCATCTGCACAGGTCACACGCGACGCGAAAGTCCAATGATACTAGTCCGATGATGATGATTTCAAATGAGACATGACTCGGAAGGTAGTATTCAAAACCACGCTCCGGTACCAACTCTGTGTCACCCCAAACTAGGCGGATATTACAGTGCCGTGGACCCCCGACTGGGACCCACCAGGCGAATGAAAAAGGATGAATTACACAGGGTAAATGTAGTACCGAACCACATTACAACATCAATTACTCCGATTAGGAGTTTCATACAACACACCCAGGATAATATAGAATACATGTGTATCTTATGTGACGATAAAATACACAACACTGAATGAAATGAATATTCAAACGGAATGTTTGCAGCGGAATAAATAAAGGAAACATAAATGACTGAATAAATGACTAAAAAGACTGGGGCCCCCTTCTAGTATCATTGGGACTCCTCGCCGTCAACGTGCTCTCCCTGTGCCTTTGCCTTGCCATGACCTGAGAAACAAATATCCCCAAACGGGGTCAGTTATACAGAACAACAATCCTCAAGAGTTGAATAAACACAATCATATGTATATATGTGGTATAAACCACAAGTTCGTTCAACATGAAACGGTTAGACTATAACCCAAATCTTGTTGAAAACATACGCAATCAAACATGCTGTATGAATCAACTAACAGTACGGCTCAAAGGGTGGCGCCACACTACGCCCAGGATGGAAATGTGTCCGTGCACAAGCCATCAACGAGTATCGATCGAATACACGCGTGGTCTTGTACCTAATCAGTCTCACGAAGCAATCGACTCGTATGCACAGTCCAATGTGAGGCCAACAACCAACACACGACATAATTGTGCCCGATATGAAAATCCTACACATACCAACCGGCATGCCGGTATGACCCGGAATGCCACGATATAACAAAAGTGACATCGGAAACGAATAATGACTCACCGAGATAAAGTGATAGTGAAATGAATGATAGCTCAATGAAATGATTGGAACCGTCGTTCCTTGTGACTAAAGTGATTAATTGACAATGACAAGTTTTAATACGGTTAATACAATGATGAATGAGTTACGATTATGAGTGAACAACAACAAAAGGAAATGAATATCCTTTTAACTGAGTAAGAATCAACTTACACAATACCGGTGACAATTATCCTTCCACGAACAACGTCCTAATTGAGATATCAGTCGCTCGAACAACCTTGAATTATACAATATTCAACAACCCGTTCAATATACGAATCAAACACGAATATAACGAACTCAAAACGTCGATACGATTAAACTAAGTTCATTGGGGCATTATATCGAATACGTTGTGGCCAAACTCCGATTGATTACAATCAAATCTCAATGAGCCACTATCAAATCCCCCAAGAAGTGTTTCAAACCAACAAACATCTTCCAAATGATCAATAATCCAAAATGAATACCCGAAAACGTGATTATAACGACAATTAATCGAAAACCCCCAATTTCAACTCGATATTCAAAGTGTTCTTGAATAATCCCTCAATAATCCAATGAATCCTTATACAAACTCATAATCATATACATATCCCTTCATATAACATGATTATAACGTCCAAAACATCATATCTCAACACAAAATCGAAGTCCAAGGTGTTGAAGAAATTACCTCTTGAAGATCCAACCACTTCGATCCGAAGAACACGAGTTTAATCGAGTATCTAAGCTTCCCAAATGATGAAGATGATGAAAAATACACACTCAAATGATTGATGTTGGCAAAATCTCTCCCTCAACCCTCTCTCTCGGATAAAGATGGAAAAATGAAGAAGTGAGGTAAAATGACCCGGCCAAGTCCTTAAATATTGCCGGAAGTTACGGCCGTAACTCGGCCCTCTTACGGCCGTAACATTCCAAGTCAACGGCCTTACGGCCGTAACCGGCCAACTCATACGGCCGTAACTCGGCTTCGTCCGAAAGCCTGCCGACAGACTTCCGGCCAGAATCGCTTCCCGAGTTACGGCGTAACTCCGCCACAAAAACATCCGCCGACATCCTTACGGCCGTACCGCACACCTTACGGCCAGAATTTCGATGATACGACCGTATCCGCCAACCTTACGGCGTAACTCCGCCTTCGTCAAAATGGCCGACATCACACTGCACAGACGGCAGATCCGGCCAAGCCGTACGGCCGTACCTGCCTCGACTTACGGCCGTATGCCGCAACCCTTACGGCCATAAGTCACCCTTGGTCGACAACACCCGAAATTTACGAACACCACTTACGGCCGTATCTAACCCTCCTTACGGCCGTAACTCGCCTTCGGCCAAAATGCCCGGCACTGGCCGACCACGACGGCAGAATCGGCCGATCTTACGACTGCACCGCAGGACTTACGGCCGTATCCCAGAACCTTACGGCCGTAACTCAATGCTGGCCAAGGTGAATAAATTCGATAACTCCGATTCTTCGCTACGACTGATGAATGATCCGACATACCATACGAATGTGAAAGTGAACAAGTCTAACACGAGCCAAAGATGATACTCCCAGTACAAGGCTATCAATCACAATGAAAATGTTAATACTCCCGTCTCGATCTATAAACGGAGATAAAATGACGATCGGTAACTGATATACGATTACAACATACCAACATTGAACGCAAATGAGTGATTCATGAATGATGAGTGATTATTAATGAGTGAAAAATTACTGAGTGACAAATACAGACTGATAATTACTGAATGAAAATGAATGAATTACAACCGGGTATTACATTGTTACAGAAGGGCTATATCCAACCTAGCATTTCTCCTTGGGGAGCGCCCGTTCTCTTTGTCCGTAAGAAAGACGGATCCCTCCGACTGTGTATTGATTACAGGGAGCTCAACAAGATGACGATCAAGAATAAGTACCCTATACCTCGGATGGACGACTTGTTTGATCAACTGCAAGGGGCAAGGGTATTCTCGAAGATTGACTTGCGATCAGGATACCACCAGTTGAGAATTAGGGAATCGGATATACCAAAATCTGCTTTCAGATCCCGGTACGGGCATTATGAATTTGTAGTAATGCCATTTGGACTTACCAATGCTCCTGCGGTATTCATGCAATTGATGAATCGGGTATTCTTGGAATACTTGGATAAATTTGTGGTCGTCTTCATTGATGACATCTTGATATATTCGAAGGACGCAGAGGAGCATGCCGAACATTTGCGTGTGGTTTTGAGCACTTTGAGGAAGGAACAGCTGTATGCAAAGCTTTCTAAATGCGAGTTCTGGCTTAGGGAATTAACCTTCCTTGGGCATGTGATATCAGTCGACGGGGTTCAGGTGGACCCGAAGAAAGTCGAAGCAATCTTGGAATGGGAAGTTCCTAGTAATGTGAAAGAAGTCCGGAGTTTCCTAGGACTTGCGGGATATTATCGCCGCTTTGTAGAGGGATTTTCCAAGATCTCTCGTCCGCTCACTCAGCTGTTACAGAAAACTCAAAAGTTTAAGTGGGATGAGAAATGCCAGGCTGGTTTTGATGAGCTTAAGAAGAGACTGACGACATCACCTATTTTAGCATTGCCAGATGGAACTGATGGATTCATGGTATACAGCGACGCTTCGAATCAGGGTCTGGGTTGTGTATTGATGCAAAAGGATAAGGTGATTGCTTATGCTTCTCGGCAATTGAAACCGTATGAGGTTAATTACCCGACTCACGATCTAGAGCTAGCAGTTGTGGTCTTTGCCTTGAAAATTTGGCGACATTATTTGTACGGCACTCATTGTCAGATCTTTATAGACCATAAGAGCCTCAAGTACATTTTCTGTCAGAAAGAATTAAACATGAGGCAGAGAAGGTGGCTGGAATTGATCAAGGATTACGACTTGGAGATTCTCTATCATCCGGGGAAAGCAAACGTAGTAGCCGATGCTTTGAGCCGTAAACCTGTTTCTCTTCGAGTGTTGGAAGCACTTACATCCCAAACCAGCATTCAGCGGGAACTGATCCGTGAAGGGGTTGAAGTATGGGCACCAGGAATCCAAGGGCAACTTTATGTGATGGAACTGACTTCATCACTAGTCGAGGAGATCAAGTCTAAGCAGTTGGACGATTATCTGATCCTTCGATTATGTGACGAAGTAAAGAAAGGAAAAGCCATAGGATTCGTGTTACAAGACGATGGAGTTCTGAGGTTTCAGAATCGACTTTGCGTTCCCGATGATGGTGATTTGAGACGGACTATTCTGAAGAAAGCTCACAGCGCGCCATATTCCATTCACCCGGCAAAGAAGAAGATGTATAAGGATTTAAAACAAAATTTCTGGTGGGGGAATGTGAGGAAGGACGTAGCAGAGTACGTTTCGAAGTGCTTGACTTGTCAGCAGGTTAAGATTGAACATCAGCGACCTGCCGGAATGTTAAAGCCGCTTCCGATCCCTGAATGGAAGTGGGAGGACATCTTGATGGATTTCATCACCAGTATGCCAAGGACTAGAACGGGAATGAACATGATTTGGGTTGTAGTTGATCGACTAACCAAGTCGGCTCATTTCCTAGGGATTAAAGATACATGGGGGCCCGATAGATTGGCGCGAGTATTTATTGCGGAGATAGTCAGATTGCATGGGACGCCGAAGACCATTATTTCGGATCGAGATGGTCGTTTCGTGTCGCACTTCTGGAAAGCAACACGGTGGCTTTGGGAATCGAGCTCAACTTTAGCACGGCTTATCATCCCCAACGGACGGCCATCCGAAAGGACTATACAGCATGAGAGGACATGCTTAGAGCTTGTGCATTAGATTGGTCAACTGATTGGGAAGTTCACTTGCCCTTGATCGAGTTCACCTATAATAACAGTTGGCATGCTTCTATTAAGATGGCACCATTTGATGCTTTGTACGGGAGAAGATGCCGATCACCCTTGTGTTGGGATGATTCTTCGGATTTGATCGGGACGGAACCGGAATTGATTATTCAGACTCAAGAGAAGGTAGCTTTGATTCGAGAAAGATTGTTGACTGCCCAAAGTCGACAGAAGTCTTATGCAGATATACGTCGTCGCCCTCTAGAGTTCGACGCTGGGGACCATATACTATTGAAGGTGTCTCCTACACGAGGGATTTTCCGTTTTGGGAGGAGAGGCAAGCTTAGTCCAAGATATATCGGACCATTCGAGATCCTCGAGAGAGTTGGATATTTAGCATACAGGTTGGCCTTACCGCCATCGCTGAGTCACGTTCACAATGTGTTTCACGTATCCCAATTGCGGAAGTATGTACCGGACCCCAGTCACGTCATTGATTTCGACGAGATCGAGATAGCTAATGATGGCACCTTCGAAGAGAGACCAATCAAGATACTTGAGAGCTGGATCAAACAATTGAGGAATAAACCAATACACTTGGTTAAAGTACAATGGTCACGACATGGAGTCGAAGAGGCCACTTGGGAAACGGAGGACACTATGAAGGCTAGATATCCAGAGTTATTTTCATCTTAAGTTTCGGGACGAAACTTCTTTTTAGGGAGGAAGGATGTAATACCCGAGATTTCTGATATGTATTTGGAACTTGTGATATTGTAATCGTTGTACTTGATCTGAGTATTATTCTCCGTATTTCATAATCCGATGTTGTCAAGCGTATGATTTCATGTATGTGATTTAAAAATTGTAATTCTGCGCATGTAGCGCACGCTATCGGCTATGTGTAGCGTACGCTAACATGGACTCAATAGCGCACGCTACAAAGGAACATTAGCGCACGCTATGCGTGGTGAATTTGATTGAGACATGCGGTAGGTGAGATCTGGCCGGGGACCCTTGTCGGATCATGTCGGGATGAACCTGGACGGCTTTCGGGAAAAGCCGAGTCAACGCCTTAGCGCACGCTACAGGCATGTGCATAGCGCGCGCTAAGTGTTGAGTACAGTTAAGTCATTGAGCTGTTAGCGCACGCCACGAGCAGGGACTAGCGCGCGCTAATAGCCATTTCTTATAAATAGGACAGCATCCTATTCATGATTTCAGTTCCTTCTTCTCCCATACCCGAATTCTTACACTTAGAGCATAACTTCCTTCATCCTAAACACTTCATATCAACATCCTAGTTCGAGATTGAAGATCGTATATCATTGTAGATTGGTGTTCAAGCCTTCGGCGTTAGATTGCTTCGATTTCCTCCGTGTTCTTCACTACTTTGAGGTAGGTGATTCTTCACCAATACTAGTAGTGTTCTAAAGGACGTTTGATCATGCTTATCTTGTCAGTTAAATTCTTAAGTAGTCGAACATCATGTGTAGAAGGATATTTTCGATGTTTCAATACTTATTCACCGTATAAACCATTGAACCTCTTGGTGTTTGAACTCCTAGCATATTCTGAAGCTTCAAACCTATTTGTGATCAGTAGACGGATTTACCTAGTTTTTACGTTTTACACATTGGAATCATGCGTTTTGGAACGTAGGACAAACGGAACTTAGAGTATTTTCTTGAAGATCGAAGATGAATTATGATGTTGAGATGATTATCCGTATATTTGTATCTCATAATCATAGAACTTCCACAAACCTTATTAGCATGATATGCTTGAGGATGACTTGTTTTATCACCAGAGAATTCATGAGTTCATCACCATTCAACCCAGTTTTCTGTCAGTAGTAATCTGCCATGCACGATTAGCGCACGCTAACATACGTTAGTTAACGTGCGCTATCGGAGTTAAGTTAACGCACGATTACGTACGTAACGTACGTTATGAGATCAGCCGAGTCAAACTGTCAGTCCATGGCTAGCGTACGCTAGGCTTATAAGATAGCGTACGCTAACAGGCAGGCTTAGCGCACGTTACGTAGAGTACGTAGCGCATGCTAAGCAGTCCAGGCAGATTGTTTATTTTGAGCTTTTTGGCCGTAGACCGAATTGCTAGGCCATCGTTCGACTTGAGATGATTTGTATATCATTCCTTTTGTTAAGGTTCGAGCTTGTTACGTTGATCGAAGGAGGCGGCCTTCGAGTGTGTTGAGATCATTGAAGTATTCCATTCTTGCCATTTTCGAGGCAAGTATCATATGTCGAGTTCGATTTACATTGAAACTTCGATCATGCTTGTGGTTTTGTTCATGTTGTTGAATATGAGATGTATTTCTGAAATTTCTCGTGGTATTCGTTGTTATTTGTTCGTATTGATGAAACATGTTGAAATGCATATATGTATGCATAGTTGATTGATTTATGGTATAAATGATCCGAGGGGATCATGAGGATCTATGCTGAGGGCACTGGATCGAATGTCCACCATGCGTTGGTCCGACGGGATGATCATGGGGATCTATGCTGAGGGCGCTGGATCGCTGGACGGGTTTTCCACCATGCGTTGGTCCGACGGGATCATCATGGGGATCTATACCAAGGGCGCTGGATCGCTGGATTACCCTGTACTGTGTTGATGGAATCGTGAGGATTCGCATCGTTGGATTCCGGTGGCGGAAGTCTGTTTTGCATGTTTTATGATGCATTGATGATTTATTGTATTACGATACTTGTACTAGCATTGTTTTGCTAACCCCTTCGGGGGTGGACATTTTTTTGATGTTCAGGTAGCCGAGGAGCGGGGAAGCAACCACAGTACCGACAGTATGATGAAATGGCTCAGTGATGTGGTTGATGTTTATTGTTATTGTGAATTGTCTTCTTGGTCTATTTAGTACTTGAGTACGTCTGTTTTTTTTAATAACGTCTTTTCGATATGGTTGTATAAGTTAACTCATTTGATCGGTTGAATCAAATCTGTATTTGAACTTCAGTTGTACGATTGGATTATATTTACACTCCTTTTAAAATTAGCCTTGTAAATCCTTACCTAAAGGGTTTACGGCGCTGTAATTATTCCGAATATCTCGGGGTGTTACAGAATATGGTATCGGAGCTAAGATTCATGGATATCTTGGCAGTCGGGTTAGTTGGGTCAGTTTACGTTATTTGATTATTGGTCATAACATCACTGCTGAGCCAGCATCGTCGTGTGGACCGTGGTTGTAAGTTCCTAAATCACAAATACTACCGTTTTATTTTATTCATGTTTTGTGAACATTGATGGATGTACTTTTAGAAAGTTTGCCCTGGATATTGAGTATTTATGTTTACAGTATGTTGAGAGGAGGTCGTGGACGCGGACGCGGTCGTGGACGCGGACGTGGAAATGCGAGACAAGAACAGTCGATATCTACCCCAGAGATAACCGCTAGTCGAACGGATTCCCATTGCGGGGGACAGCAGGGATCGGCAAATAATAATGCAGATCCTAACGTGCCGGGAGTGCTTCAGCAGGTGGTTGCCCAGATAAACCAGTTTGCTCAAGTTGTGGATCGCATGCATAGCCGATGGGACAAGAAAGATAATGTGGATAATCGAGGAGATAAATGGCTTACAAGTGATCAAATTGCACCCTCCAAAATTTGACGATTCTCACGAGACGCTTTCGGGATCACCGGTCAAGGAATTAGAAAAGATTTTTGCAGGATTAACTGTCCCAACGATAGAAGGTTTCTGGCCGCCAAGATCTTCCGACCGGGAGGCTTTCGACCGTGGGAGGCCATTCGACCGAGGAGCACAATGTTGATCAGACGGAATTCAAATTGATGATGGAAGCGCAGATTGTCCTCGCCCGCTTAGAGAAGCCCGAGTTCGGGAGTTTTTCTCACCACAAAATTCAAGCATTCGTGACGGACGTGATTAAGACCTTTAATCACCAATGACTTATGTGCGCCACTTGGTCGACCGAGGCGGAAAGGATTTTCCATTTTGACATGCGAATGAAGCCGGAAATTCAGCAATATATGTCCGGATTTGAATGTACCACCTTGCGACAAGATCGTGACAAGGCGTTGGCCTATGATATGAAGGAGGCAAAGCAGAGAGAAATCGACTAAGCAAAGAAACAAGGTGTCCGGCAACTTCACGGAGAATAGGAGTAGCGGGCCTCGCAGGGTCGATCCTCTTTTCATTCATCCAGAGACCTCCGCATCCTTCTCGAGGTGGAAAGAGGTTCCGGCAAAGACCACTGCTGCATATTGTGGAAGAAGTGTTATAACCGTGGCAAAGTGGGACATGTTCGACGTGATTGTTTCGCTACGCTGTGACTGTTTGAGTGTGGACAGAAGGACATCGCACAACATTTTGTGGGAATGCGGCCCGATCTTTTGGTACTCGCACTCGTACTGGGCCCAAGGACACTAGTGTAAACCAGACGCAGCAGAGCGGTTTCCCGCAGAGAATGTTGGGAAAAGAGAGGCATCCAGTACCGGGTCCGTTCCTCCGCGTATTTACGAGATGAAGAAGGATGATCGAACACGCCTATTGCATCAGTACGATTCGATCCTTTGCAACCAGCTTAGTGTCTTGTTCGATTCGAGCTACGATTTTTTATATCTTTGAACCGTGTTAATCGCTTGAAAATCTCGTGCTTGTATGATTGTGAACCTTATGTTGTGGGATTACCGAGCAGAGAAAATTGTGGGAACCCTAGAAGCTAGGGGTTTTCCAAAGAACTATAAGAGGGAGAGATTGGCTATCGAACCTTATTGTGGTTGACATCTACGGTGACGATTTAATTCTGAGACGATTGGCTCAACCGTTATGGAGCTATTCTCAATTACCGAGAGAGAGTCATTTCTATCATTGCCGATGACGGATCCGAACACTTATTCCGAGGATGGAGACCAGAAGCTCGGGAAAATTGATCAAAGCAATGAAAGCCGTGAAATTATCAAGCAGGATGTCACGGACTTTGGTGCTTTGCCATGAGGAAAGAGGAATGAGTAGAGCTCTGTCTATTTCGATTGTGAATGAGTTCTCGATGTATTTCCGACGAACTACCCGGGTTACCTCCGCAGAGAGAGTGGAATTCACTATCGAATTAGAGCCCGGAGCAGCCTCCTATTTCCAGATCACCATACCGGATGGCGCCAACCGAGATGTATGAACTCAAGAAGCAACCGGAGGAATTGTTACGGAAGGGCTATATCCAACCTAGCGTTTCTCCTGGGGAGCGCCTGCCTTCTTTGTCCTAAGAAAGACGGATCCCTCCGACTGTGTATTGATTACAGGGAGCTCAACAAGATGATGATCAAGAATAAGTACCCTATACCTCGGATCGAAGACTTGTTTGATCAACTGCAAGGGGCAAGGGTATTCTCGAAGATTGACTTGCGATCAGGATACCACCAGTTGAGAATGAAGGAATCGGATATACCAAAATCTGCTTTCAGATCCCGGTACGGGCATTATGAATTTGTAGTAATGCCATTTGGACTTACCAATGCTCCTGCGGTATTCATTCAATTGATGAATCGGGTATTCTTGGAATACTTGGATAAATTTGTGGTCGTCTTCATTGATGACATCTTGATATATTCGAAGGACGTAGAGGAGCATGCCGAACATTTGCGTGTGGTTTTGAGCACTTTTAGGAAGGAACAGCTGTATGCAAAGCTTTCTAAATGCGAGTTCTGTCTTAGGGAAGTAACCTTCCTTGGGCATGTGATATCAGTCGACGGGGTTCAGGTGGACCCGAAGAAAGTCAAAGCAATCTTGGAATGGGAAGTTCCTAGTAATGTGAAAGAAGTCCGGAGTTTCCTAGGACTTGCGGGATATTATCGCCGCTTTGTAGAGGGATTTTCCAAGATCTCTCATCCGCTCACTCAGCTGTTACAGAAAACTCAAAAGTTTAAGTGGGATGAGAAATACCAGGCTGGTTTTGATGAGCTTAAGAAGAGACTGACGACAGCACCTATTTTAGCATTGCCATATGGAACTGATGGATTCATGGTATATAACGACGCTTCGAATCAGGGTCTGGGTTGTGTATTGATGCAAAAGGATAAGGTGATTGCTTATGCTTCTCGGCAATTGAAACCGTATGAGGTTAATTACCCGACTCACGATCTGGAGCTAGCAGCTGTGGTCTTTGCCTTGAAAATTTGGCGACATTATTTGTACGGCACTCATTGTCAGATCTTTACAGACCATAAGAGCCTCAAGTACATTTTCAGTCAGAAAGAATTAAACATGAGGCAGAGAAGGTGGCTGGAATTGATCAAGGATTACGACTTGGAGATTCTCTATCATCCGGGGAAAGCAAACGTAGTAGCCGATGCTTTGAGCCGTAAACCTGTTTCTCTTCGAGTGTTGGAAGCACTTACATCCCAAACCAGCATTCAGCGGGAACTGATCCGTGAAGGGGTTGAAGTATGGGCACCAGGAATCCAAGGGCAACTTTATGTGATGGAACTGACTTCATCACTAGTCGAGGAGATCAAGTCTAAGCAGTTGGACGATTCTCTGATCCTTCGATTATGTGACGAAGTAAAGAAAGGAAAAGCCCCAGGATTCGTGTTACAAGACGATGGAGTTCTGAGGTTTCAGAATCGACTTTGCGTTCCCGATGATGGTGATTTGAGACGGACTATTCTGAAGGAAGCTCACGCGCCATATTCCATTCACCGGGCAAAGCAGAAGATGTATAAGGATTTAAAACAAAATTTACGGTGGGGAATATGAAGAAGGACGTGGCAGCACGTTTGAAGTGCTTGACTTGTCGCAGGTTAAGATTTAACATCGGCGACACGGAATGTTAAAGCCGCTCGATCCCCGAATGGAAGTGGGAGGACATCTCGATGGATTTCATCACCAGATGCCAAGGACTAGAACGGAATGAACATGATTTGGGTTGTAGTTGATCGACTAACCAAGTCGGCTCATTTCCTAGGGATTAAAGATACATGGGGGCCCGAGAGATTGGCGCGAGTATTTATTGCGGAGATAGTCAGATTGCATGGGACGCCGAAGACCATTATTTCGAATCGAGATGGTCGTTTCATGTCGCACTTCCGAAAGCGCTTCATGTGGCTTTGGGAATCGAGCTCAACTTTAGCACGACTTATCATCCCCAACGGACGGCCATCCAAAGGACTATACAGACAGTAGAGGACATGCTTAGAGCTTGTGCATTAGATTGGTCAACTGATTGGAAAGTTCACTTGACCTTGATCGAGTTCACCTATAATAACAATTGGCATGCTTCTATTAAGATGGCACCATTTGAAGCTTTGTACGGGAGAAGATGCCGATCACCCCTGTGTTGGGATGATTCTTCGGATTTGATCGGGACGGAACCGGAATTGATTATTCAGACTCAAGAGAAGGTAGCTTTGATTCGAGAAAGATTGTTGACTGCCCAGAGTCGACAGAAGTCTTATGCAGATATACGTCGTCGCCCTCTAGAGTTCGACGCTGGGGACCATGTACTATTGAAGGTGTCTCCTACACGAGGGATTTTCCGTTTTGGGAGGAGAGGCAAGCTTAGTCCAAGATATATCGGACCATTCGATATCCTCGAGAGAGTTGGAGATTTAGCATACAGGTTGGCCTTACCGCCATCGCTGAGTCACGTTCACAATGTGTTTCACATATCCCAATTGCGGAAGTATGTACCGGACCCCAGTCACGTCATTGATTTCGATGAGATCGAGATAGCTAATGATGGCACCTTCGAAGAGAGACCAATCAAGATACTTGAGAGCCGGATCAAACAATTGAGGAATAAACCAATACATTTGGTTAAAGTACAATGGTCACGACATGGAGTCGAAGAGGCCACTTGGGAAACGGAGGACACTATGAAGGCTAGATATCCAGAGTTGTTTTCATCTTAAGTTTCGGGACGAAACTTCTTTTTAGGGAGGAAGGATGTAATACCCGAGATTTCTGATATGTATTTGGAACTTGTGATATTGTAATCGTTGTACTTGATCTGAGTATTATTCTCCGTATTTCATAATCCGATGTTGTCAAGCGTATGATTTCATGTATGTGATTTAAAAATTGTAATTCTGCGCATGTAGCGCACGCTATCGGCTATGTGTAGCGTACGCTAACATGGACTCAATAGCGCACGCTACAAAGGAACATTAGCGCACGCTATGCGTGGTCAATTTGATTGAGACATGCGGTAGGTGAGATCTGGTCGGGGACCCTTGTCGGATCATGTCGGGATGAACCTGGACGGCTTTCGGGAAAATCCGAGTCAACGCCTTAGCGCACGCTACAGGCATGTGCATAGCGCGCGCTAAGTGTTGAGTACAGTTAAGTCAGTGAGCCGTTAGCGCACGCTACGAGCAGGGACTAGCGCGCGCTAATAGCCATTTCTTATAAATAGGACAACATCCTATTCATGATTTCAGTTCCTTCTTCTCCCATACCCGAATTCTTACACTTAGAGCATAACTTCCTTCATCCTAAACACTTCATATCAACATCTTAGTTCGAGATTGAAGATCGTATATCATTGGAGATTGGTGTTCAAGCCTTCGGCGTTGGATTGCTTCGATTTCCTCCGTGTTATTCACTACTTTGAGGTAGGTGATTCTTCACCAGTACTAGTAGTGTTCTAAAGGACGTTTGATCATGCTTATCTTGTCAGTTAAATTCTTAAGTAGTCGAACATCATGTGTAGAAGGATATTTTCGATGTTTCGATACTTATTCACCGTATAAACCATTGAACCTCTTGGTGTTTGAACTCCTAGCATATTCTGAAGCTTCAAACCTATTTGTGATCAGTAGACGGATTTACCTAGTTGTTACGTTTTACACATTGGAATCATGCGTTTTGGAACGTAGGACGAACGGAACTTAGAGTACTTTCTTGAAGATCGAAGATGAATTATGATGTTGAGATGATTATCCGTATATTTGTATCTCATAATCATAGAACTTCCACAAACCTTATTAGCATGATATGCTTGAGGATGACTTGTTTTATCACCAGAAAATTCATGAGTTCATCACCATTCAACCCAGTTTTCTGTCAGTAGTAATCTTCCATGCACGATTAGCGCACGCTAACATACGTTAGTTAACGTGCGCTAACGGGGTTAAGTTAACGCACGATTACGTACGTAACGTACGTTATGAGATCAGCCGAGTCAAACTGTCAGTCCGTGGCTAGCGTACGCTAGGCTTATACGATAGCGTACGCTAACAGGCAGGGTTAGCGCACGTTACGTAGAGTACGTAGCGCATGCTAAGCAGTCCAGGCAGATTGTTTATTTTGAGCTTTTTGGCCGTAGACCGAATTGCTAGGCCATCGTTCGACTTGAGATGATTTGTATATCATTCCTTTTGTTAAGGTTAGAGCTTGTTACGTTGATCGAAGGAGGCGGCCTTCGAGTGTGTTGAGATCATTGAAGTATTCCATTCTTGCCATTTTCGAGGCAAGTATCATATGTCGAGTTCGATTTATATTGAAACTTTAATCATGCTTGTGGTTTTGTTCATGTTGTTGAATATGAGATGTATTTCTGAAATTCCTCGTGGTATTCGTTGTTATTTGTTCTTATTGATGAAACATGTTGAAATGCATATATGTATGCATAGTTGATTGATTTATGGTATAAATGATCCGAGGGGATCATGAGGATATATGCTGAGGGCGCTGGATCGAATGTCCACCATGCGTTGGTCCGATGGGATCATCATGGGGATCTATGCTGAGGGCGCTGGGTCGCTAGACGGGTTTTCCACCATGCGTTGGTCCGACGGGATCATCATGGGGATCTATACCAAGGGCGCTGGATCGCTGGATTACCCTGTACTGTGTTGATGGAATCGTGAGGATTCGCATCGTTGGATTCCGGTGGCGGAAGTCCGTTTTGCATGTTTTATGATGCATTGATGATTTATTGTATTACGATACTTGTACTAGCATTGTTTTGCTAACCCCTTCGGGGGTGGACATTGTTTTGATGTTCAGGTAGCCGAGGAGCGGGGAAGCAACCACGGTACCGACAGGATGATGAAATGGCTCAGTGATGTGGTTGATGTTTATTGTTATTGTGAATTGTCTTCTTGGTCTATTTAGTACTCGAGTACGTCTGTTTTTTTTTAATAACGTCTTTTCAATATGGTTGTATAAGTTAACTCATTTAATCGGTTGAATCAAATCTGTATTTGAACTTCAGTTGTACGATTGGATTATATTTACACTCCTTTTAAAATTAGCCTTGTAAATCCTTACCTAAAGGGTTTACGGCGCTGTAATTATTCCGAATATCTCGGGGTGTTACAATTGTAATACCTATGCTTTTCATGAATTTTAGCATTGACATTCTTTAGCTTTTGTCGCTCGTGTGAGCACCTATCGAGATGTTGTTTATTCTAGAGTTCCATATCCTTCGGAACATATTCGTGTTGATTCGGACTTTGCAACAGTGTTATTGAATGAAACGGATAGTGCATGTTAGGCGTTAGCTAACCCACGCTATTTCTATATGAGTAGCGCGCGCTAGCTTTGCCAGTAGCGTACGCTAATGGTCCGAGTTGGGCAGAGGCAGTGTCATATCCGCAAATTTCGATTTTCGGTAAATTTCTTTTTTCGGCCGGAGTCCGTTTTGACGACTCGCTCATGCCAGTATCGTACGCTAATGGTCCGTTTCGTCATTTCGAGAATGATTAATTCTACACTTTTTGTCATCCGAGTTTGTTTCGGTATCGTTTTGTTGAATTCCGAGCTTTTTAGCGACTTTTCCGCACTTGAGTTCGATTCTTGCGAATCTCATCCGAAACTGTTGTTTCGAGTTTATCGTAAGTTCATTTAATGTTATTATTCATGTTGCGAGCTTTGGTTTGGTGTTTCGATCGCGTATCGTGATTTTCGGACGTTTTGGGCCATTTTCGTAATTTCCCAAAGTTTTGGGTAATTAATTCCGTTGTCGAATTCCGAGCCTTCGGGTGGTCGGAATTGTGTGTTCTCTTAGCTCTTAGATTCGTCTTTGTGAGTACGTCATAACCGTATCATCGATTCGTATTCAGGTTCGGGTTTCGGGGTCGTTCGAGTTGAGGCCGCCCCGGCGAGTCATGGCCGGCACTGGGCCTGTGCAGATCGGCCGAGTCACGACCGTAGTGCTCGGCAGCTTCAGCCGAGTCACGGCAGCGTGCTGGCAGCCTTCCGGCCGAGCAGCCGCACTGCGGCCGCGCACACTCAGGCATTTTTCGCCAAACCGATCAGACTGGGTGCCGCGGCACATGCCGGCCGGCCGCTGCACACCGCCACCACCGGGAGCCGCTTTGGGCTCGTGCCGCGCACACTCCGGGCCATGCAGACACTGTGCAGCCTATTTATGGCCCTGCACACGGGTTTTTGGCCATTTTTCTCCTTCTTCTCCTTCTCTTCCGCGACTGAGGGTGATCTTACCATGGAGCCATGTTGTTTAACAACAAATCTATGAAGTTCTTGGGTTCATATCATCAATAAATCATCCGTTATCATCCTTTGATCCAGCGAATCAAGGTAACCTTCCTTAGAACCCTAATTTCGTGAATTTGGGGGGTTTTGCGTTTTTGTCCGATTCGTTCCGTATTATTGATTAATTCATGATGGGTATGATTAATATTGGTAGTATTCTTGTGTTTAACATCATTTAATCCATTGTTCTTCGTCGAATCGAAGTATATTTCTTGATTTCCTTCGAATCGACTTTTTGGGGGATTTTTCCTCGATCTCGGTTTTCATCCATTTTGATGGATCGATTATGGTTAAATGATGTTGTTAAACATATTCTATGAATTGTATATCCATATTTCAACTTGGAATTCCGTTTTCGGGTTTTGACGGAACGAATCGTGTTCTTGGCCGTTTTGGGGAAAACGCTTGAACTTTCGTCATTCGTTCTTTGAATTCAACGGCTTTAAGTCGTGTTAGGGAATTCATTTCATTATTGTTATTGTCCTTCGTAGTTTATGAACGCGAGTTGGCGATCGGTGGAGTCGGCGGGTTCGTAGTCGGTTCGTGTCAACTTACTCCGGTCGATTCTCCGCGTTGTTCTTATTCGAGGCAAGTACCTTGTCCATACTATTCTTGTTTTGAGGATATGATAAATCCATATTTCAACTTGGAATTCCGTTTTCGTGATTTGACGGGACGAATCGTGTTCTTGGCCGTTTTGGGGGAAATCCTTGAACCTTCGTCATTTGTTCTTTGAATTCAGCGGCTTTGGGTCGTACTTTGGAATTCATTTCCGTTGTTATTGTTTTCGTTCGTAGTTCATTGTTGTGGATTGTCGTTCGGTGGAGTCGGCGAGTTCGTAGTCGGTTCGTGCCAACCTACTTCGGTCGATTCTCCGCGTTGTGGTTGTTCGAGGCAAGTATCTTGCCCATACATTTCATATTTCTTAGGCATAATTATTGATAAATGATTTTATGCGGAATCCAATGTTTAATGAACGTTAAAAAGGATCGGTATGTTCTCGATAAATATTGTCTTTCAACGATAATTCGTATACTTCGTGAATGGATATGTTCTCGGAATATGTGTGTTAGTTTCGTACGTTGAGAGACGTTATGATCGCATTGAGTGAATATAATAGACCATAATTGTTTGCCGAGGATTGTGCATTGAATTGTATATTTGTTCGGTGGGTATTCGACATGATGTGATGTTAGTCGTTACTCCTTTGAAAGGAGGTTGTGACGTTTAGTGTTGCTTGTCTTGATAATCAGTTATTGTTGTGTGCTTGTTGTATGTGATGTGCCTCCGGGTAGGATTGTTGAATCTCCGGGATCCATACTTGCTAGTATGGGTCGGGCGAAACCGTAGGGTTATCCAATACGGGTATGTCTTGCGGGGACTCCGAGGTTCGGGGCTTGCGAGCCCGATGCCGAGATAACTTGTGGGGTTATCATCGGGTATGTCTTGCGGAGACTCCGAGGTTCGTGGCTTGTTAGCACGATGCCGGGATAACTTATGGTTGTGGTTTGATTATGTAAGTATATGTGCTTTTAGTCACGTGACTGCGGTTACGGTGACATGTGATTTGATATAGTTTCCCTGTGGGTTATTCACTCGGGTTTGTTCTACGGGAGCATCTGAGGTCCGTGGCTTGCTAGCACGGGACGCGAATAATCTGTGGAAACAGGTTGTTATGGTATGATCGGGTCGTGGACCCCACTTGTTGTTATCGAATTTATGTTTTGGGAAAATGACTTTTTGGGCTGTGTCCCTAAATGTTTTCGAAAGGTTTTAGAATTCCTAAATCCCAAATGTTTTCTAAACTCCCGAGATCGTCAAATGTTTTGTAATATGTACATTGGGTTATTTCCTACCTTTCACGTTTTGAATGGTCTGATCAAGTGAATTTTCTCAGGAAGTATATTCGCGATTATTCTGTTTTTGTGGAGTATGATATGTATGGCTCGTTTTCGTATTTTATACTTGCACTAGCAAAACAGTGGAGTTTTGCTAACCCCCGAGTATTCGGGGGGTGGATGTCTATTTTTGCATTCAGGTTTTGGAGCATAACACAGGGTCGGTACGAAGGATGATGAAAGATGAACGATACTAATCACACGAGGATCCGTTGATGTCGTATTGGTCTAGTTGTATTTTCTTTTCCGCTGCAGTATCTTTTCCCCGTTGTACGGGAGTTTATTGTATTTTGACCCCTGCGTGGGTATGTGTTGGTAATTGAGTTGTATATTTTATTGAAAGACCAAATCGGTATACTGAGTCATTTTAGCCTTGAAGGCATTGGGGAGATGTTAAATGTTGTTACCAGCTTGATAGATCCTCGAGGAGAGGGTCTACGGCGTGTAATATCCCTGAGTGGATTGGGGGTGTTACACTTTCGTCATTCGTTCTTTGAATTCAACGGCTTTAAGTCGTGTTAGGGAATTCATTTCATTATTGTTATTGTCCTTCGTAGTTTATGAACGCGAGTTGGCGATCGGTGGAGTCGGCGGGTTCGTAGTCGGTTCGTGTCAACTTACTCCGGTCGATTCTCCGCGTTGTTCTTATTCGAGGCAAGTACCTTGTCCATACTATTCTTGTTTTGATGATATGATAATTGGTGACCGTCTTGGTGTGTTTGTTTATTTGTTTGAAATGAGTTTTCAAAAGAATCGGCTAGCCTCGTTAAAGGCCCTCTTTCAAAATCGTGTGTGTTTTGTGATTAGTGTGTTTCCTGAATGAGTATGTGAATCTTAGGGATATGTTTGGTGTTGATGCTGCGCTTGATAATACGTGTGTACGTATATTATCTCTTTTCGGTGCGTTATGGTTTGATGTGGTGTTTTGCTAAGTGTTTGATGTCTCTGGTTGAATTGTTTGGATATCCTTTGTGTGATATGTTATTTATGCATGATTGTTTCGCTCACCGCGGGTTGGTTCGACGGGGCCACGGTGGGAATCCAATGGTAGAGCCCTGGATTCACGAGTGGTGAATGTATTTTACTCACCGTGGGTTGGTTCGACGGGGCCACGGCGGGAGTCCAATGGTAGAGCCCTGGATTCACGAGTAAAAACTTCACAGGTTGGTGTATATTTAGTGAATGTAGTTTACTCACCGTGGGTTGGTTCGACGGGGCCACGGCGGGAGTCCAATGGTAGAGCCCTGGATTCACGAGTAAAAACTTCACAGGTTGGTGTATATTTAGTGAATGTATTTTACTCACCGTGGGTTGGTTCTACGGGGCCACGGCGGGAGTCCAATGGTAGAGCCCTGGATTCACGAGTAAAACTTCACGAGTTGATATTGATTTTTATGTCCGTCGAGGACACGTGACGTGGGTTTTAACCCTGTGAATTATTATCGGTTTTCTATTTGTGAAAACAAAACCCTTGGGTTGTGACCCTATTGATTTTTGGAAAGAGAAGGATTTGATAATCCTAAATTGTTTTCTATTAAAACTCTCGATGGTATTTTAAACTGTTTTATAAATTATTTCCACTAATTTGTGATCTTTCGGTATTGGATTGTGTTACCCAAACTCTTGCCTCGGGAAGTACTTTTCGTTACTTTTGGATTTTTGTGGATTCCTGGTTATTGTTATTCGTGGAATGTGAATTGTATGGCTCGTATTTTCGCACTTGTACTTGCACTAGCAAAACAGTGGAGTTTTGCTAACCCCCGAGTATTCGGGGGGTGGATGTCTATTTTTGCATTCAGGTTTTGGAGCATAGCACAGGCTCGGCACTAAGGATGATGAAAGATGAACGATACTAATCACATGAGGATCCGTTGATGTGGTATTGGTCTAGTTGTATTTTCTTTGCCACTGCAGTATCTTTTCCCCGTTGTACGGGAGTTTATTGTATTTTGACCCCTGCATGGGTATGTGTTTGGAATTGAGTTGTATGTTATTATTGAAAGACCAAGTCGGTCTACTGAGTCATTTTAGCCTTAAAGGCGATGTTTAGATGTTTGATTTTAGTTATCAGCCTGGTAGATCCTCGAGGAGAGGGTCTACGGCGTGTAATATCCCTGAGTGGATTGGGGGTGTTACAGGCAGTAGCCGAGTTCTGCTCTCTGGACTTTCAGTTAGCGCACGCTAGGCGTGAGCTAACGCATGCTATTCGTGCTTGGTAGCGCGTGCTAGCATCGGATGTAGCGCATACTAAGTACTCGGGTTTGGCAGTGGCAGTAGGTTGGTTTATGCTCTCTGGACTAACAGGTAGCGCATGCTAGTCGTGAGCTAACGCACGTTATCGGTGTCGCGTAGCGCACGCTAGTGCCTGATGTAGCGCACGCTAGTGGATTGGGCAATGAGTTAGGAATTTCTGCATGGAAGCAGTTAGCACACGCAACGCTATTGGTAGCGAACGCAACGCTATTGGTAACGCACGCTATCAACACTGGTCAGAGGCTACTGGACTACTGGGTTATCCCGTTAGCACGCGCTATACTCAGGAATTAGCACATGCTAATTAAACCCAGTATATATGTTGGGTCAGCCGCATTCTCCGTCATTTCCTTCTCATTTCTTACTCCTCCGATGAGATCACGCATTAGAGGCGATCTTGAGGCAATTTGGAACAACTTTTCATCATCCATCACCATCTTTAGTTGGAAAACAAGGATTTTACAACATCTAATCCATTCTTTCTCTCTGAATCAAGGTAAATTCCTTAGAACCTTAGTTTGGGGAATTTTTGGGGGGTTTTCTTAGATCCGTCCGATTTATCCATTTAGAAGCTTGAAATCATTGATTATGATGTATCTACCCCGTACCCATGTTTTTCTTACGATTATACGAATGATTTTGTGTATTACTTGAAGTGGAGAGGGTTTGGATGATTTCCAACCTCTATAGGAGTATTTTGAAGATTTATGAATCGTAAAAGGGGAGATTCGGGAGTTTTTCTTGAGAATTGAGTATTGATAATTGATTATCGTATATCCCTATGAATCGTTTAGGCGCGGAAGTGCATTCTTGGACCTCTTGAGCTTGAATACCATTTTCACGTCGGTTCTAATGTCTCAAAAAGAAGTATATGTTTATGACTGTATGTTCTCGACTTTGAAAGTAAGGTATATGAATTGTGTAATTATTTATATTCACTCTAGGATGGATCGACGGGTCCTCAGAGGGTTCCGTTACCTTTGGTGTGGATCCACGAATATTTTAGGTTAACCACTCTAGGAGGGTCCGTCGGGCCCTTAGAGGGTTCCGTTGCCTTTGGTGCGGTTCCATGGTTAATCACGTATGTATTGAAAAGAAGTGCTATGAGATTCAGTTATTCCGGAATGCTAGTCTTGGGTTTGATGAAATGATGATTACATTTATTTTATTATCGAGAAGTATTGTGTTTCATATTCGATGTACTAGTACTAGCTATTGGACGGCTAACCCCTTTTAGGGGAAATACTTTCATGGGCAAGAGTGATGCTGTGTCTTATCTATGCTCGTATTTTGTACTCTATCCATTCGGTATTGTTGTATTTGTTATGGTTGTGAACACTCGAGTAGTGCTTCGGATGCTTGTGAAGTTTTAGCATGTGTTGCCTTGGGTTTTTAATTCCCGATGTATCGTATTACTATCGAATTTATTATTACCCTGGTGTCATTTCTAGCGTCTCCTAGGGCATTATGTTTAGACCTTATCGGTCGAAGTTCATGGTTCTGCGTATGTATACCCTTGTGGGTCCCGGGGAGGATTTCATGGCGCTGTAATATACCCTTAATAACTTGGGGGTGTTACAGAATATGGTATCAGAGCTTAGGTTTATGGATGCCTAGGCTGACGGTCTTTTTGGGTCAAAATTGAGTTATCGTTCGAATACATTATCACTATATTGCCATCATCTCGGTGCTGTAATATCCGCATTTTTCTTTCCCTTGTATCTTCATTTTTCGGTGTATTTCTTGGTTGTAGTGACCCTCGTGTATCTTTCAGTGTATCTTTCCCATCATCTATTGATCTGATTCTCGTTATCGTTGTACGAAACCGCTATTCGGGGTTGCCGTGGATCCATTCCATGTTTCGATGCGTCTTGAGATGTTCTGTTTAACGTTTCGTTCATATTCCGGTGCTTTGGGCCGTTTATATTCTGTATCTAGCGCACGCTAATTTCCTGCATAGCGCACGCTAGAGATCCCTTAGTAGCGCACGCTATGTTTACTTCGTAGCGCGCGCTAGCGAATTAGCCCTGGGAGTGGCAGTGCTGTTTCCAACCCTCTGGACTGGCGGATTAGCGTACGCTACATAGTCTAGCGCACGCTAATGTCGGGGGCTAGCGCACGTTGAGATTTCCAGGTAACATGCACTAGCGTGAGTGTCCAGTACTGGACAGTGTACTACTGAACTCGGTCAGGTGCCTGGTAGCGCACGCTACATTTGTACGTTAGCGCACGTTAACGGGTCAGGTGAGTTTTGGGCAGTTAGCTACTGGACTCGGCTGATGTCTAGGTAGCGCACGCTATTGGTCGATAGCGCACGCTACCGAGAGGTTATTAGCACACGCTACGTTTCGAGTAGCGCACGCTAACGGCCAGAAATCTGGCTACTGGACTGGGACGCCAATTGTTTGGTCTGTATTTTCATCCCGTTAGCGCACGCTAACCTTGAGGATTAGCGCGCGCTAACACTCCCTAGCTATATAAACCAGGGAGTTGACCGAGATAAACATAAATTCTCATTTCTTCCTCTCTCCGCGGCGAAGGCGATTCCGGGGCGATTTACTTGGCGATTTCTTCCTCCAATCATCTCATCCAACATCTTTCTTAAGTTCTTGGAGTATTATAACAACATCAACACGAATCTTTCATCCTAATCCACGGTAAATCTCTTAGAACCCTACTTTTGAATAATTTGGGGGTTTTGGGATTTTCTTCCGATCCGTTCCGTTTTGTTGGTGGATTCATGACGAGTATGATTAATCTTGTTGGTATAATTAGTTTTCCTACGGATTCATGGTATATTTTCATGGTTTTGCGAAATCGAGAGGGTTTAGTTGTGGTCCGCCCTCGTTGTTATTTTTGTACGAATATACATGAATCGTAGGCGGGTTTTCGGGTGTATTCCATTTCAGTAATCGTTTAGGAGTGGTTGTGATTGTGTTGTTCAAATCGTTAGGTTCATTCGTCGGTTCCTCGCGGTCGTGCTTGATTCTTCCGTTCCGTTCGTGTCACCGTCTATTAATCGAGGCAAGTACCCTTATGAACTTACAATCTTGACATAGTAGTATTGTATGAGAAATGGTGTGTGTGTGTATGCTCACTACGAGTTAGATCCGACGGGGTCTCGGTAGGGGTCCACAGAGACGTGGGTCGACGAGCTTGCTTTTAACCACTACGGGTTAGATCCGACGGAGTCTCGGTAGGGGTCCACAGAGACGTGGATCGACGGTTAATTGTGGTGCATTTTACAAATGTGATTTGATTATGGCATTTCCGGAAATGAGTGTTTTGGAACTATGCTTTTCTTGATTGCATGCATTTACTACATGTGTAAGATGTAAGTTGTTCATTTGGTTACTTATACTAGCGTAATTGCTAACCCCTCTGGGGACCCGTTTTGGGGAAATTCGATTTATGAATTTCAGGTCAGGTTCATCGAGACGAATGGGCGCTGGACCAGTATGCGGATGACGGCCGTGCGTGATGATTGTGCACGAGTGATGTCTTAGTGTCTTCTATCTTTTTATCTTTTGTGGTTTTGTTTGAACTAATAGAAGTACTCGAGTACTTAAGAATTTTTACTCGTCTGGATTGTATTGTTGTTTATCATGTTTGTGTTGAACTATGGTGTTATGTTGACCGGTTGAACCGGGTGGATTATTTTGTTGGGCGTCTTTATGACGAGGTGTTATTCTGTTGTTCTGTGAGTCGATGAGTATGATGTTTGGCCAGCCTGGTGGGTCCCATGTAGGGATTCACGGCGCTGTAATATACCTCGAATATCTTGGGGGTGTTACAGAAAATGGTATCAGAGAACTAGGTTATGGATACCTAGGCTTGTCAGTTTATTGGGTCTTGTTGTGTTTTGTTTTGCACATCATCGTCATGCTGCCATGATTCCGGTACTACCAGTGTCCGTAAGTTTTTCCTTCCTCTGTTCCTTATTCCCTTGTATCGCACCTTTGATTCTAGATTTGTGATTGTTCTTTTCTTGTACTTACCATCGTATGGCTTTTGCTACTTATTTAACGCCAGTATGGATGCTGGAAGAGGCCGTGGTCGTGGACGTGGTCGTGGACGCGGCCGAGGACGTGGGGCAGCCGGTGGGGCGGCCACGTCGCAGTCTTCAGGAGCCGGCAACACCGGCGACCGTCATAGCCATGCTTCTTCTCAGGAGCGTGCCGACCTTGGTATTGCGGCCGTTATGCAGCAAATGGTGAACCAAATGGCGGCGGTAGCTCAGGCGGTTCAGAACCCGGATCAGGCCCACGCTAATCGGGGCGGAGCGGATCGTTGGCTCCAAGATGTTATCAAGATGCATCCTCCTCAGTTTTCGGGAGCTTCAGACCCGATTGGCTGGGAAGGGTGGATCAAGGAGATAATTAAAGTATTCACTGCTACCAACTGTCCCGAGGACCGTAAGGTCCCTATTGCCCAGTACTTTCTCACTGGGGACGCTACGGACTGGTGGGAGGCCGTTGGGACCAAAGATCATGCTGCTTCGTGGGCTGAGTTTCAAGAATTGATGGAGACTGAATATTGCCCGTGGCCAGTCAGACAGACTCAGGTACATGCTTTTTATGATGCTCAACCGCGGGATATCCCCGTATCTCAAGCTATTGCTGATTTTAACAAGGAGTTGGGTTATTTGAAGACCCAAGTTGTCGAGGAGAGCGACAAAATTTTCCATTTTTCCAGACGAATGATGTTGTCGATTCGGGACTATATGTCGGGGCTTGTCTGTACTACCTTGAAAGATTACCAGAGTAGGGCCCTTGCTTATGACATGTCGGTGACGGCTATCTAGGCGGCCCGCGAGAGCAAGAAACATAAGTCCGCTGGGAACTTTTCGGGCCACAAGGGAGGGGGTCAGTAGAAATCCCAATCTGCTAACTTCCCCGCCGGCTGGGTCCACTCGTCTACTGGGGTCCTCGTGGAACTACCAAAGGCTCCTTTCCGTGATGTAAAGTGTTTCAATTGTGGCCGCATGTGCCACGCGCCGTACTTGCTTGAGCCCTTTATCGACGTAATCGCAGGGCCACCGGCCACAAGGCTGCTTTATGTGCTGAGAGGGAGAGAATTCTTGGTGCCCGGGCTTCCACTCCAGCGCCTAGGGAACCAAGCATGAATCAAGGATCGTTTGCTTTTCAGTCCCCACCGAGTGCCAGTCGAGGGAGGGGTTGGGGTCAGACCGCCAGAGGGGGAGCTTCGAGTGTTGGCTCCGCCCATCCGCGGGTTTATGAGATGCGGAAAGACGATTACCCAACAGCTACTGTGGCGACAGGTACCGTTCATATTCTATCTCATCCTGTCAGTATGCTTTTCGATTCGGGTGCTACACATTCGTTCATATCTCTGGAGTGCGTGCGCCGTTTGAGTCTCGACTGTTTGATGCCTTGTGAACCCTTCATCGTTAAGCTTCCTAGCGGTGATAGGATCGTTGGTGATCAGGAGGTTCGAGACTGTTCTGTGCTTATTTGTGAGAGGGCTTGGCCCTCTAATCTTATTGTTGTGGGTATCGAGGGTGAGGATTTGATTCTTGGGGATGATTGGCTCGAGCGGCATGGTGCGATCATGAACTACCGCACGAGAATCATCACTATGTTAGCCGAGGATGGCACCGAGCACTCTTTCGCGGGGCGAAATAGGGGAAACCAGAAGTTCGTTATTAATGCCTTGAAGGCAATGAGACTCCTGCAAAAGGGGTGTACTGGCTTTTGGTGCTACGCCTTGAAGGCGGAGAGTAGTGGAGCCGAGCTTTCATCGATTCCAATCGTTAGTGATTTTCCTGATGTATTTCCTCACCGGATCGTGAGGTTGAGTTTGCTATAGAGTTAGAGCCGGGCGCGGCTCCTATTTCAAAGGCGCCGTATCGTATGGCACCATCAGAGATGTCCGAGTTGAAGAAGCAGTTGAGTGAGCTTCTTGAGTCGGGGTATGTTCGACCGAGCGCCTCGCCATGGGGCGCACCGGTCCTGTTTGTGCGGAAGAAGGATGGTTCGCTACGTTTGTGTATCGACTATCGCGAACTAAACAAGGCGACCATCAAGAACAAGTATCCTTTGCCGAGAATTGATGACTTGTTCGATCAGTTGCAGGGAGCTGCGGTGTTCTCGAAAATTGATTTGAAATCGGGGTACTATCAGCTCCGGGTGAGAGAGTCCGATGTGCCAAAAACATCTTTTCGGACGAGGTACGAACATTATGAGTTCGTAGTTATGCCTTTCGGGTTAACTAATGCGCCAGCGGTGTTCATGCAGTTGATGAACAAAGTCTTTATCGAGTATTTGGATAAGTGTGTTGTCGTCTTCATTGACGATATTCTTATTTATTCGAGGAGCGAGGAGGAGCATGCCCATCATTTGCGAGTAGTGTTAGACATTTTGAGGACCGAGCAACTCTATGCAAAGTTCACGAAATGTGAGTTTTGGCTGAAGGAAGTGATGTTTTTAGGTCACGTGATTTCAGTCGAGGGGGTTCGTGTGGACCCGCAGAAGGTCGATGCAGTGTTGGAATGGGCACCGCCCAAGAATGTGAGGGAATTCCGTAGTTTCTTAGGTTTGGCTGGCTACTATCGTAGGTTCGTCGAGGGTTTCTCGAAACTAGCTCGGCCACTTAAGCAGTTGCTCCAGAAAGCCGAGAAGTTCGTCTGGAATGACGAGAGGCAGTCGAGTTTTGAGGAACTGAAGAAGCGTTTGACTTCAGCCCCGGTTTTAGCATTGCCATGTGGCAACGAGGGTTTTGCTGTTTATAGCGATGCTTCGGGACAGGGTCTTGGGTGCGTGTTGATGCAGCACGGCAAGACCATTGCTTATGCATCGAGACAGCTGAGGCCGTATGAGCTTAACTACCCTACACATGATTTGGAGTTAGCGGCAGTTGTTTTTGCGCTAAAGATTTGGCGTCACTAACTTTTCGGATCTGCATGTCAGATTTTTACCGATCATAAAAGTCTGAAATACATATTTACTCAGCGGGAGTTGAATATGAGGTAGAGGAGGTGGTTAGAGCTGATTTAGGATTATGACCTCGAAATCCTTTATCATCCGGGCAAGGCGAACGTCGTGGCTGACGCCTTGAGTCGGAAACCGGTGGCGTTGCGAATGCTTGAGATCCTTACATCTCAGTCTGAGCTTCGGAGGGCTTTGATCGAGTTAGATGTTGAGGTTTTGTTGCCTGGAGCTGTCGGGCAACTTTGTGCTTTAGAGATTTCGTCATCTTTGATCGATGAAATTAAGCTGAAGCAGTTAGAGGATCCGATGATTACTCAAATCCGAGAGAACGTTCTTAAGGGAAAGTCTCCTGGGTTTGTGATTCACGAGGATGGTGTTTTGAGGTTCCAGAGTCGGCTTTGTGTGCCGAACGACCCAGAGTTGCGACAGAGTATTTTGCGTGAGGCCCATACTACACCTTATTCTGTTCATCCTGGTTCGAGTAAGATGTACAAGGACCTGAGGAGGAATTTCTGGTGGAATGATATGAAGGAGGAGGTCGCACAGTTTGTAGCGAGATGTTTGACTTGTCAGCAGGTCAAAATCGAGCATCAGCGATCGGCTGGGTTATTGCAGTCACTTCTCGTTCCGGAATGGAAATGGGAAGATATATCGATGGATTTCGTTACGAGTTTGCCGAGATCGAGGTCGGGCATGAATATGGTATGGGTGATTGTTGATCGTCTGACCAAGTCGGCACATTTTCTGGGCATCAAGGACACTTGGGGCCCTGAGAAGTTGGCTCGTGTGTTTATCGCGCAGATTGTGAGACTTCACGGTACTCCGAAGTCTATTGTTTCGGATCGTGATGGCCGTTTCGTATCGCACTTTTGGCAGGCAGTGCATAAGGCGTTGGGTACCCGTTTGCATTTGAGTACCTCTTTTCATCCCCAGTCAGATGGACAGTCGGAACGCACTATCTAGACATTCGAAGATATATTGCGTGCTTGTGCCCTCGATTGGAGTAGCGATTGGGAGGAACATTTGCCATTGATCGAATTCACGTACAACAATAGTTGGCACGCGTCGATTCAGATGGCACCGTATGAAGCACTTTATGGGCGGCGATGTCGATCACCGGTTTGTTGGAACGAGACGTCCGATTTGGTCGGGACCGAGCAGGATGTCGTTTTAGAGATGAGGCGGAAGATAGAATTGATTCGGGAACGGATGTTGACTGCCCAGAGTCGACAGAAGTCGTATGCCGATGTCCGTCGTCGACCTTTGGAATTCGAGGTGGGGGACCACGTTTTGCTTAAGGTGTCGCCGATGAAGGGAGTTTTTCGTTTCGGGAAGAAGGGGAAGTTGAGTCCGAGATTTATTGGACCCTTTGAGATTCTCGAGCGAGTCGGTGAGTTAGCATACCACTTGGCGTTACCTCCAGCCTTGAGTCATGTTCATAGCGTTTTTCATGTTTCCCAGTTGAGGAAATATGTCTCGGATCCTAGTCACGTCATCGATTATGGTGAGATTGATGTCGCCGAGGATATTACTTTCGAGGAGCGTCCTTTGAAGATTTTGGAGCATCGTGAGAAATGACTGAGGCATAAGACCATCACTTTGGTCAAAGTGCAGTGGTCGAGACACGGTGTCGAGGAGGCAACTTGGGAGACCGAGGATAGCATGCGTGCTAGCTACCCTGAGTTGTTTGTTTCTTAAGTTTCGGGACGAAACTTATTTTTAGAGGGGTAGAATGTAATATCCGCATTTTTCTTTCCCTTGTATCTTCATTTTTAGGTGTATTTCTCGGTTGTAGTGACCCTCGTGTATCTTTCAGTGTATCTTTCCCGTCATCTATTGATCTGATTCTCGTTATCGTTGTACGAAACCGCTATTCGGGGTTGCCGTGGATCCATTCCATGTTTCGATGCGTCTTGAGATGTTCTGTTTAACGTTTCGTTCATATTCCGGTGCTTTGGGCCGTTTATATTCTGTATCTAGCGCACGCTAAATTTCCTGCATAGCGCACGCTAGAGATCCCTTAGTAGCGCACGCTACGTTTACTTCGTAGCGCGCACTAGCGAATTAGCCCTGGGAGTGGAAGTGCTGTTTTCAACCCTCTGGACTGGCGGATTAGCGTACGCTACATAGTCTAGCGCACGCTAATGTCGGGGGCTAGCGCATGCTGAGATTTCCAGGTAACGTGCGCTAGCGTGAGTGTCCAGTACTGGACAGTTTACTACTGAACTCGGTCAGGTGCCAGGTAGCGCACGCTACATTTGTACGTTAGCGCACGTTAACGGGTCAGATGAGTTATGGGCAGTTAGCTACTGGACTCGGCTGATGTCCAGGTAGCGCACGCTATTGGTCGATAGCGCACGCTACGTTTCGAGTAGCGCACGCTAACGGCCAGAAATCTGGCTACTGGACTAGGACGCCAATTGTTTGGTCTGTATTTTCATCCCGTTAGCGCACGCTAACCTTGAGGATTAGCGCGCGCTAACACTCCCTGGCTATATAAACCAGGGAGTTGACCGAGATAAACATAAATTCTCATTTCTTCCTCTCTCCGCGGCGAAGGCGATTCCGGGGTGATTTCCTTGGCGATTTCTTCCTCCAATCATCTCATCCAACATCTTTCTTAAGTTCTTGGAGTATTATAACAACATCAACACGAATCTTTCATCCTAATCCACGGTAAATCTCTTAGAACCCTACTTTTGGATAATTTGGGGGTTTGGGATTTTCTTCTGATCCGTTCCGTTTTGTTGTTGGATTCATGACGAGTATGATTAATCTTGTTGGTATAATTAGTTTTCCTACGGATTCATGGTATATTTTCATGGTTTTGCGAAATCGAGAGGGTTTGGTTGTGGTCCGCCCTCGTTGTTATTTTTGTACGAATATACATGAATCGTAGGCGGGTTTTCGGGTGTATTCCATTTCCGTAATCGTTTAGGAGTGGTTGTGATTGTGTTGTTCGAATCGTTAGGTTCATTCGTCGGTTCCTCGCGGTCGTGCTTGATTCTTCCGTTCCGTTCGTGTCACCGTCTATTAATCGAGGCAAGTACCCTTATGAACTTACAATCTTGACATAGTAGTATTGTATGAGAAATGGTGTGTGTGTGTGTATGCTCACTACGGGTTAGATCCGACGGGGTCTCGGTAGGGGTCCACAGAGACGTGGGTCGAAGAGCTTGCTTTTAACCACTACGGGTTAGATCCGACGGGGTCTCGGTAGGGGTCCACAGAGACGTAGATCGACGGTTAATTGTGGTGCATTTTACAAATGTGATTTGATTATGGCATTTCCGGAAATGAGTGTTTTGGAACTATGCTTTTCTTGATTGCATGCATTTACTATATGTGTAAGATGTAAGTTGTTCATTTGGTTACTTGTACTAGCGTAATTGCTAACCCCTCTGGGGACCCGTTTTGGGGAAATTCGTTTTATGAATTTCAGGTCAGGTTCATCGAGACGAACGGGCGCTGGACCAGTATGCGGATGACGGCCGTGTGTGATGATTGTGCACGAGTGATGTCTTAGTGTCTTCTATCTTTTTATCTTTTGTGGTTTTGTTTGAACTAATAGAAGTACTCGAGTACTTAAGAGTTTTTACTCGTCTGGATTGTATTGTTGTTTATCATGTTTGTGTCGAACTATGGTGTTATGTTGACCGGTTGAACCGGGTGGATTATTTTGTTGGGCGTCTTTATGACGAGGTGTTATTCTGTTGTTCTGTGAGTCGATGAGTATGATGTTTGGCCAGCCTGGTGGGTCCCATGTAGGGATTCACGGCGCTGTAATATACCTCGAATATCTTGGGGGTGTTACAGGTGCGACCAGAACCAGTAAGTCCTTTTACTTTTCTTGCATTTTTCCTAATCGCCTCGCTTTTGATTTGGTATTCTTGGGAATCGGTCACCACGATGACGGGCAATTTGAATTGTACTTATATATTTTGTGTAACCTTCAGAATGTCTACTAACACTGGTTGAGGACGAGGCCGTGGTCGTGGACGCGGACGAGGACGTGGCGCATCCGCTTCCCTCAGTTCCATTACGGGGTCGGCTACCCCTATTTTATCAAACTCGGTGCATCCTGATACCGAAAGTTAACATAACTAGTCGACTAGTCAAGGGAATAATGTAGATGTTGGGGTTACGAATGTTCTTCAACAATTGGTAAATCAGATGACTGTCCTGGCCTAAGATGTTCAACTAAATAATTCTAATCCGACAGCGGACATTTTACTTCAGAATGTTGTCCGTATGCATCCTCCACAGTTTAGCGGTGCTACCGACCCAACGGGTTGGGAAAGTTGGCTATCTGAGTTGGAGAAAGTGTTTGAGGCGTTTGACTGTCCGGAAATGAGGAAGGTACCGATCGCTCAGTAATTCCTTACTAAGGAAGCCGCGACTTGGTGGAAAGCTATTAAGCCGCAAGACCATACTGCTGCGTGGGATGAATTTAAGGATCTACTGGAGGCTGAGTATTGTCCTTGGCCAGTGCAAGAAAGCAGGATCCGAGCATTTTTCGAGGCTAAGCCACAGAACATCCCAGTTCCTTAGGCGATAGTAGAATACAACCAACAGCTGATTCACGTGAAGAACTAGGTTCCACTTCGACATGCGAATGAATATGGATTTACGGCTTTATATGGACAGGTTTGCTTACACTACTCTAAAAGAATACCAAGATAGGGCTTTGGCGTATGACATGTTGTGTTCCCACAATGACATCACACACGAGCCGAAAAAGCAAAAGACCACTGGTAATTTTTCTGGTTCTAAGGGTGGTAACTTTTAGAAACCTCAGTCGGCTAACCGTTCTGTCGGGCAGTTGTCGCATTCTTTTAAAGGGAAGAAGAGTTTTCGTTCTGCTTCTGGCACCTCAACTTGCCTGGTGACCTGTTTTAATTGTGGTCATCTAGGCCACATCAATCTGGAGTGCAACTTCCCACCTTTGAAATGTCACACTTGTGGTCAAATGGGCCACATGGCAGTTTATTCCCCCGAGCAAGATCAGACTTTGGGTACGTGGGCTTTTGCCCAACACATATCGATCAGAATGTGAATCAGCGACAATCACTTAGCCATGCGCAACAGGTTCATGGCAGAGGCCGTGGATGGGTCCAGACCGTTAGAGAGGGACATTCTACCGTCGATTTGGCACACCCACGAGTTTACGAGATGCGCTGAACAGATGAACCTGATGGTGCGGTGGCCTCAGGTACCATTTGTATTTTATCTCATCCAGTTCGAGTGCCTAGCGGGGATAGAATTGTGGGGAATCGAGGGTATGCCGAGTTGGGCAGAGGGAGTAGCCGAGTTCTGCTCTCTGGACTATCAGTTAGCGCACGCTAGGTGTGAGCTAACACACGTTATTCGTGCTTGGTAGTGCGCGCTAGCATCGAATGTAGCGCACACTAATTACCCGGGTTTGGCAGTGGCAGTAGGTTGGTTTCTGCTCTCTAGACTAACAGGTAGCGCACACTACGCGTGAGCTAACACATGTTATCGGTGTTGCGTAGCGCGTGCTAGTGCCTGATGTAGCGCATGCTAGTGGGTTGGGCAGTGAGTTCCGAATGTTTGCATGGTAGTATTTAGCGCATGCAACGCTATTGGTAGCGCACGCTATCGACACAGGGCAGAGGCTACTGGACTACCGGATGATTCCGTTAGCGCGCGCTATACTCGGGAATTAGCGCAAGCTTATTAAACCCATTATATATCCTGGGTCAGCCGCATTCTTCGTCATTTCCTTCTCATTTCTTACTCCTCCGACGAGAGCATGCATTAGAGGCGATCCTGAGGCAATTTGGAACAACATTTGATATCCATCACCATCTTTAGTTGGATAACATGGATTTTACAACATCTAATCCGTTCCTTCTCTCCAAATCAAGGTAAATTCCTTAGAACTCTAGGTTGGGGACTTTTTGGTGGTTTTTCTTAGATCCGTCCGATTTATCCATTTTGAACCTTTAAATCTTTGATATTATGATGTATCTACCCTGTACTTACATTTACCTTACGATTATATGAATGATTTTGTATATTACTTATCCAACCTCTATAGGAGTATTTTGAAGATTTATGAATCGTAAAATGGGGATTTTGGGAGTACTCCTTGAGAATTGAGTATTGATGATTGATTATCGTATTTCCGTACGAATCGTTTAGGCTTGGAAGTGCATTCCTGGACCTCTGGAGCTTGAACACCGTTTTCACTTAGGTTATAATGTCTCAAAGGCGAGTATATGTTTATGACTGTACATTCTCAACTTTGAAAGTGAGGTACATGACTTGTGTACTTGTTTATATTCACTCTAGGGCGGACCAACGGGTCCTCAGAGGGTTCCGGTGCCCTTGGTATGATTCCACGAATATTGTGGGTTAACCACTATGGGAGGGTCCGACGTGGCCTCAGAGGGTTCCGTCGCCTTTGGTGTGGTTCCATGGTTATTCACGTTTGAATTGAAATGAAGTGCTATGAGATCCAGTTATTCCGGAATACTAGTGTTGGGTTTGATGAAATGATGATTACATTTACTTTATTGTCGAGAAGTATTGTGTTTCATATTCGATATACCTGTACTAGCTATTCGGCGACTAACCCCTTTTGGGGGAAATACTTTTCATATATATTGGGATCTAGGAGAGGGGAAAGGCGTGTACCAGGTCGGCACGAAGATGATGGGCAACAATGATGCTGTGTCTTATCTCTGCTCGTGTTTTGTACTTTATCCATTTGGTATTGTTGTATTTGGTATGGTTGTGAACACACGAGTTGTGCTTCGGATGTTATTTATGTGTTGGCATGTGTTGCCTTGGGTTCTTAATTCCCGATGTATTGTATTATTGTCGAATTGATTATTACCTTGGTGTCAGTTCTAGCATCTCCTGATGCATTATGTTTATACCTTATCAGTCGAAGTTCATGGTTCCGCGTATGTATAGCCTTGTGGGTCCCATAGAGGGTCTCACGGCGCTGTAATATACCCTGAATAACTTGGGGGTGTTACATCGATAATGGTTATTATATAAACCCTGCAGGTGGATTTAATTTCGATACAATAATAAGGTTCGAGTGGTACTACTCTTGGATAAGATATTAATTAATTGAAGCTGTCAGGAGCTTATAATTAATTAATGGACATTCGATATCTTAAACAAATGAAATAATATATTTAAATAAGGATATCGATTTCATAAATTGTGATTTCGGTTGGAAGGTGCAATATTAATTCTTTAGTTGATTGAATTGATATTAATTGACTCAATATATTAGGAAAGGTCCTAATAAGGAAATTTGGGGTCCATTAGGAGTCCTTCCCTAATCATCCTTAATATCCCTAGTAGTAGTCCAAGAAGCCTATAAATAGGACTATATGGTTCGCCGAAATAGACTTTGCAAGATTGTGAGATCAATTTTTCTTCTTGTGTTTAATTGTAGATATAGACTTGTGTCTTTGATTCTACAATTTAGACACAACACATCAATTTTCTAAGAGTGTTCATGCAACACTAGAAAGTAAAGAAAAAATGAGTAATCACATATTAAAGAGGTTTGGCCGATCCCATTGTTGTCTAATCAAGATCTGGTAGCTCGTTGGCCATACAACGTCTGGGTTAAGGCGGATCATACTCTAGAAGGTCTAAGAGTAGAAATACAAGGAGATCAAGAAGCAAAGCAACCACTACACTTCAAAGGTAATATCTTATGATCTTTTAGATCTTGATTAGAATATTTAAATACCAATATATTTATTTAATAAATAATAAATAATATTTAAGTTGATTATTAATCTTAGTAATTAATTAATTAGCATGCCTAAATAGATCTTGTGCTCGTGGATGTGTAAAACGCGTTTATAAACATTCACCAACTTCGCTTCCGCTGCGTTTTATTTCCTACAATAATGTCATCATATGACTCAACATCTACCAATATAAAATCCTTCATTTTCTCCGCGAGGTCTTCCTTTGACCTCTCCTCAGGATCTTGTTCTTGGTCTTCCACGAGATCCTCTTAAATTTCGTTCTCTGAGCTCGATCTCCGCCCATCATCGGGAATCTTGCCTTTTACGAATAGGTCCAGCAACTTACTGTCTACATACTGAAAATGGTCCACATGCTGCCTCGCTTCTGGGTTCCTCCTTAGGGACTCAAACCATAGATCGACAATGCAATGGCTCTAGTTACCAGGCAACATTTTAATCTAATCGTTAACTTGTTCCGATGGGGAAGCCTGCTTCCCTGATTCTTGCAATTTGGTCATTCGATTGATAATATAGTGTGGAGCATTACTCGCCAACCTTGGGTTATCCCAGGAGTCCTTACTTGCTAAGGGTGCTAACTTTGTAATACTTTGGGTCTTCTTGCATGTGGTCATTCTTAGCTTAGCTATACTAAAACAATATGCATTTAAAATCGAATCTGCATGTAAATATACATATATCATGATGAATGAGCAGTATAAACTTAATATTAAATTTGGTATCTTAGAATGGAGTGACGAAGTAGCGACAACTGAGGTCATACGATACATAATGGGTCTACAGGAAGGAAAAATCCAAACCTTTGCTCTGATACCACAATGTAACGCCCCGATTTCCCAAGCATTTATTTTGGGGAATAAAAAATAATCAAAATATATATATATATATACACACACACAACATATATATATATATATATATATATATATATATGGATAGGTTCAAGTAAGAAAGCTTTTCTTTGTAGGAAATAAGAATGATTGTAAGCCATTGATCCTTGGAGATTAATGGCCCAGATTTCGTTCTGGTGTGCTAACACGGAAAACTAGGAGTGCTAACGAATTTAATTATTGGGGGTACTAATGTAATTTGACTAATTTCACTTATGGGAAGTTCCTACAATCATGGGAAGCTCCTATGTTCATGGGATTTTATATTTTAGGTTAATATATATTTTTATGAGATTTTATTTTTTTTTGTCGTTCAAATATTTTATATTTTTTGTGTATTTATTTTATTTTTTAAAAACTAACATTATCTTTTTTCTATTTGATTTGTACTTTTAAAAATCGGAACTGTTGTGCTAATCATTTGTTTTGTAAACCAAACCAAACATACCCAGTATATCCCGCTCAGAGCAGGGTCTGGGGAGGGTAAGATGTACGCAGACCATGCCCCTACCTAATACGGTAGGGAGGCTATTTCCGTGAAGAGCCTCAGCTTAGTGCACAACAATATATTGAGTGAAAAATACAAAGGGAAGCATATGATACGAAAAAAAAAAACTCAATACCATACCTGAGCCCATGGCTTAATCCACATGGGACTTACCTAAGAGAAATTTGGCTTCATCACTCCCGATGAACGCTGCTCAAACAGAAGAGAGGTTGACTCCGCGCACAGCTCCCTGTCAAAAATACACCACACGCAAAAGACAATAGGTAAAATATACAATAAATGTAAAAATGCAATGCTCTAGTTCAAAGCTAACCGAGACAACCCAACCCTGAGGCTCTCAACTACAGCACCACTCCCAACTAAAGAATCCACAACTCTGATCTGGCGCCTCCAAGCGCGCCTATCAACAGTCATGGTCTCGGAAAGGTTTAAGGCCTTCAAATCTAATCTCAGCTGCTCCTCCCACGTCCTCCTCGATCTGCCTCTCCTCCTCTCCCTGACAACTACTAAACTCTCGACCCTCCTCACCAGAGCAGATGCCTGCCTCCTGCGGACGTGGCCAAACCAGAGTGCAGTTCTGGTAAAACAGAGTGCAGTTCTGGTTATGTTCCAATTATGTGATTTTTTTGTTATGTTTTATTGTGTACAATGCAGTTAATTTTAATACAATTTGTTGTGCTTTATTTTTTTGGAAGATAAATAATTTGAATTGGTATACTTTGAATTTAGGTAAATTAATGTTGTACAAGTTTCTGCTTATGTTGTGACACATGATAGGTATTATACCTTGTGTGTAACATTGATATGAATAGTGTACTAGGTAATATATCTTGTGGTGCTTATCGTACTAGTTTATATAACTTGTGGTAAAATTACTATTCAACAGATGTGTGCAACGTTGATATGAATAACGTGCAAGGTAATATAACTTGTGGTGATTATCGTAACACGTGATAGATATTATACCATGTATATATATCTTGGAACATATATCTTAGTGTGCTAGTAATATATTTTGTATCAAAATTGACTGCATTGTACAAAATAAAGCATAACAAAAAATCACATAATTGGAACATAACCAGAACCGCACTCTGTTTTTCAATTTGCAGCACACACAAAATAAATGATTAGCACAACAGTTCCGATTTTTAAAAATACAAATCAAATAGAAAAAAATAATGTTAATTTTTAAAAAAATAGAAATAAATACACCAAAAATATAAAATATTTGAACGACTAAAAGATATGAAATCTCATAAAAAATATATATTAACCTAAAATATGAAAAATCCCATGAATACAGGAACTTTCCATGATTGTAGGAACTTCCCATAAGTGAAATTAGTCAAATTACATTGATACCCCCAATAAAGTGAGAATCAATTTTTTAATACCAAACCATAAAATTGATAAGTTATATCCATAAGAGTGTAAGTTATTGATACCATTTTGCTTAAAGAGACTAAAATGTCCTCCAAAAAGGTGTTGATGTTAACTTTCCTTTTTTATCTTTTAGTGATAGATTTAAGGGTATTAATGTTTTTTGGTATCAAAAACTTATACTCTTATGAATGGGGATATATAACTTGTTACTTTTATAGTTTGGTATTATAAAAGATAGAACCCTAGCACTCCTAGTTTCCCGTGTTAGCACACCAGAACGAAATATGAGCCATTAATCTCCAAGGATCAATGGCTTACAATCATTCCTATTTCTTACACTTATATCATTTCACTCCATAACCCACCCCTATATATATATATATTGTGTGTGCAGTGTACGTTATATATATATATATATATTGTGTGCAAGTGTGTGTTATATAAATATATTTTGTGTACAGTGTGTGTGTGTGTGTCATGTGTATATATATATATATATATATATGTTTGTGTGTGTGTGTGTGTGTGTGCATGTGTGTACACAAATAGATATGTGTGTGCTCTGTATGTATATTATACATATATATATGTGTGTGTGTGTATTCGGCTAAATACGAGTATAGTATGTGTTCGTGTTGAAATCGGAGTTATCTATTATGTTGTTTTCGGTCGATATCGTGTTATCGAATGAATTGTATTTCATTCAAGGTTGTTCGAGTGCTTGTGATTGTTGGAGGATGCCATTGATCGATTCGTGGTAGGACGTTGATCGTGGAAGTACTTTCTCGCCTTCGGTTTGAGGCAATTTTATACTTGTACTAATCAATGAGATTAATGTTATCATATATGTGTATGAATGTGTGTATCATTTCGAGACTTGGTCTCTTTATGATTTTGTTGACATCAAGGGATTGTTTGATACAATACCCTTCGGCAAATTATGCCAAAAATTATTGTTGTTCGTAAATGGCCGGTTTAAGGCATTGCGATACTTGTTGGTAATATATTTGTCGATAGCCGGTTCGTTGTATTGTTGATTGATGTTCCATTGAGATATTGTTGTCGATAGCCGGATGGTTGTTTTGAATATTGTTGGTCGTGTCGATCTTTCATTATTCGTGTGTCATCGTTCACTTGGTGATTCGTATGATCCGTATTGGATGTGTTATCCTTTGAGTTTCGTTGTCACGTTGTATTGACATATCTGGAATCATATATCCGTGCCGATTAGTTATGTGTAGGATTTTTAGCTAGGCACACGATGGTCATGCGTGGATGTTTCCGCATTGGACCGTGCACACGAGACGTAGTTCGTGATGCTAATTAGGTACATTGTCCCACGTATATTCTGGATTCCGTATACGGGGTGGACATGTGCACGGACACATTTCCGGATCGGGCGTACTGTGATGTCTATCTTGAGCCATACTATTTTGGTCGTTCATAGCCCATGTTGTATTGGATATGTCCGACGATTTGCGACTGGTTGTTCATACGCCAAGGGGTATGTTCGGCAGTCGGGTTTGTTTCTTTAAGATCTGTATTGTGATGATTTACAGCTTCGGGTTGTTTGGCTTTCAGGCCATTATGATAAACAGCTTCGGCTGAGGGCTTTCAGGCCATTGTGATGTATCGGTATTTCCGTTGGAGCCTTCGGGCATTGTGATTCGTATTTATTTCAGCGTTGGTTTGGTTTACCTTCGGGTAATGTATTGTTGTGTACTATATTGATGATTCGCCGTTGGGCACTTATGTTCTAACCTATTGAGCAGGTATTGATCGTATTCCATGGGCATAGTGTTTCACGAATGCTCGATTCTTACTTTGGTTTGTGAGCATCTCGTACTACCATTGTTGTACTGTTCATTCAGCCTTTGGATGCATATCATGTTGTACATGAATTTGATATTCATTATCTGGATGACTGACCCCGTTGGGGCGGAATATGTTTTCATGTTTTAGGTGCTTGCAAGGAGAGAGTTGAGACACAGGGGTATGACGATGGCGACGAGGCATTCGAGCGATACTAGTCCGAGATATTTTGGGTTCATGTCGGTCAGACAGTTTGGAATACTCCAATTTTGTTCAGTCGTTGTCATTTTGTATTATCCGAGCAAGGCTCGTGGATGTTATTGTATTTTATTTTGGCCTTATAGGCCCATCCTTGTCGTTGAAATTCCATATCGGAATAGTATGCCGGGCATCATAGTAGGTCTGTGATTTCCCATTTTGGTCAGTTTGTTGTATTTTAGTCGTGTTGCCTGGTGGATCACCTGGTGTGGGGTCCACAGCACTGTAATAACCCAAAGGGATTTGGGGGTGTTACACATGAGAATTAAATTTAAGGAAAATGAATTACAGATAGCTATATATAATATCATAATATGTATTTTTAACATGAAAGTTTTAACATAGTTCATATCAATAAAATCTCGAAATATTTCAGATTTAGCACATGCATCACAAGTAGAAGAAGATGTTTTTACTTTAAAGGTTTGAAAGTGTAACACCTCAAAATAGGCGGATATTACAGTGTCGTGGACCCCCGACTGGGACCCACCAAGCGAATGAAAATGAATGAATTACACAGGGTAAATGTAGTACCGAACAACATTACAACATTAATTACTCCGATGAGGAGTTTCATACAACACACCCAAGATAATACAGAATACATGTATATTTTATATGGAGATAAAATATACAACACCGAGTAAAATGAGTATTCAAACGGAATGTCTGCAGCGGAATAAAATGAAGGAAGCATAAATGACTGAAAAGACTGGGGCCCCCTACTAGTATCATTGAGACTCCTCGCCATCAACATGCTCTCCCCGTGCCTTTGCCTTGCCATGACCTGAAAAACAAAATATCCCCAAACGGGCCGGGCCATACGTAACAACAATCCTCAAGGGTTGAAAATACACAATCATGATATATCTGAAGTTATTAATTATTCTGTCGAAACATACGCAATCAAACATGCTATATGAATCAACCAACGGTATGGCTCAAGGGAATGGCGCCACACTACGTCCGGGATGGAAATGTGTCATCAAAATCCTACACATACCAATCGGCACGCCAGTGCGACCCGGAATGCCACTATATAACAAAAGTGACATCAAAATCAATAATGACTCACCGAGATGAAATGATAGTGAAATGAATGATAGCTCAATGAAATATTTGGAACCGTCGTTCCTCGTGGATGAAGTAATGAAGTGACAATAACAAGTTTCGATACGGTTAGTACTTTATGAATGAATTATGATTATGAATGAACAACAACGAAAGGAATGAATATCCTTTTAACTGAGTAAGAATTAACTTACACAACACCGATGAAGAATGTCCGTCCACGAACAACGTCCTAAATGAAATGTCGGACGCTCGAACAACCTTGAATAACACAATTACCAATAATTTGATCAATACACGTATCAAACACGATTATAACCAACTCAAACGTCGATACAACAATAATCAACTCATAGAGGCATTCTAACGAATACGAAACCAACCACATAACTACGAAAATACCCAATCCCGAACATATCGAAACCGACACCAAAATGAGTATTCCGAACTATCAAAACACTTCAATGATACCAATAATCCAATAGGAATCCACAATTCAAGATTACAACCACATCAATCGGAAAATCCCCAATTAACCGAAGTCAACCCCAAGGGTTCTTGAAATAATTCCGAAAATAGCCATTAAATCCGTAGGAATATATTTATCCAAGATAGATAATCCATATCTAACATATTCCAATGATAATCCCAGCTTACACGAAGAAATCGGAAGGAAAAACCCAAAAATCCGAAATTCTAGATCTAAGAGATTAATACCTTTGATTTGATGTAAGGAGGTGATGAAGTGATGATTAATCCGAATGATGAGCTTGAAGATGATGATTGATGATTACACCTCGAAGGATACTCTCCAAAACGCCCGAAATCGCCTAAAACCGATGAGGGAAAGAGAAAGAATGATAAATGACGAACTCGGGCTAACTGTCCAATATATAGCCATTCCAGGTTAGCGTGCGCTAGCCCTTGTGCGTAGCGTGCGCTAACGGGTATTTTGGGTAGTCCAGTACCCACTGTCCGAAAACGGTAGCGTGCGCTACGTACCTTTTGTAGCGTGCGCTACAACCATACCATTAGCGTGCGTTAATACCCACGGTTAGCGTGCGCTAACGAATTATTTGATGCCCAGTACTGGAAACCAGGAACCGTCTGTCCTCTGATCTGACCTCGGTAGCGTGCGCTACAACAAATATTTAGCGTGCGCTATAATATCGATTGCGTACGCTAAAAACAACTCATAGCGTGCGCTATGAATTAATCCAGTGCAGTCCAGTAGCTACTGGACTCAACCTAGTCCATACTTAGCGCGCGCTACAACAATCATTAGCGTGCGCTACTAAAACCCACTAGCGCGCGCTACTTACCACTCGTAGCGTGCGCTACTAATAACTCACCTGCAGTCCAGTACCTTCTGGACTGCAGCCAAAGTAACATTAGCGTGCGCTAATACTGAGTGGTAGCGTGCGCTACCTGTACTCAATTAGCGCGCGCTAGAAAGAGTACGTAGCGTGCGCTACTCCTCATGCACAGCCCACAATGAAAACGACAAAGACGACAAACACGGCACGAAACTCCAATCAGATTGATGATGGATGACGATTGATACACGATACAATTACTCTGAACGATGAATACCATGATTGAATATGAGTGACAAATGATCATTAATGAGTGAAATTACTGAGTGACAATTACTGAATGATAAATACTGAATGATAATAACTGAATCACAACCGGGTATTACATACACCCCCCCTTAAAAGAGTTTCGTCCCCGAAACTAAGGGTCAAACAACTCGGGATAACTCTCCCGCATACTATCCTCGGTTTCCCAAGTAGCCTCTTTGATCCCGTGTCTAGACCACTGAATTTTCACCAAAGGAATCGTCTTATTCCTCAACTGTTTGATTCGCCGCTCTAAAACTCGCATAGGACGCTCCTCATATGAACGATCATCGGCGATCTCAATTTCGTCGAACTGAAGTATGTGACTCGGGTCGGCAATATACTTCCGCAACTGTGAGACATGAAACACATTATGAATTCGGCTCAACGCCGGAGGTAGAGCCAGTCGATAAGCTAACTCGCCTACTCGATCCAAAATCTCAAACGGTCCAATGAATCTCGGACTCAACTTCCCCCTCCTCCCGAAACGGAAGATACCTCGACTCGGGGATACTTTGACCAAAACGTGGTCACCCGTCTCGAACTCTAGTGGTCGACGACGATTGTCTGCATAAGATTTCTGTCGACTCTGAGTGGCCAACAAACGACTCTTGATCAAAGCTACCTTCTCACGGGCAGCTATAAGCATATCGGGCTCAGTGCCGATTGATTCTGATAAGTCATCCCAACACAAAGGAGATCGACAACGATGACCGTACAAGGCCTCGTAAGATGCCATCTTAATCGAAGAATGCCAACTATTATTATACATGAACTCGATCAATGGTAGTTGGGCTTCCCAATCGTCTTTCCAATCGAGGACGCATGCCCTCAACATGTCCTCTAATGTCTGAATAGTCCTCTCTGACTGCCCGTCGGACTGAGGATGAAAGGCGGCACTGAGATTAAGCTGAGTTCCCATAGCACGATGAACTGATTTCCAAAAATGCGACACAAACCGTCCGTCACGATCGGAAATGATACTTTTAGGAGTACCGTGCAGTCTCACTATCTCTTTGATAAACAACTGGGCAAGTCTCTCGGGACCCCACGTATCCTTAATCTCAAGGAAATGAGCCGATTTAGTTAAGTGGTCCAAAATTACCCAGATCGTATTCATGCCACGACGACTCGTTGGCAAACTCGTGATGAAATCCATAGAAATGTCTTCCCACTTCCATTCTGGAATAGGGAGAGGTTTCAGCATACCCGCCGGTCGCTGATGTTCAATCTTAACTTGTTGACAAGTTAAGCATCTCAAAACAAATTCTGCGACTTCTCGCTTCATATTACTCCACCAGTAATTTTGTTTCAAGTCCTTATACATCTTGCTAGACCCCGGATGAACAGAATAAGGGGTAGCATGAGCTTCTCTCAAAATCGAGTTTTTCAACTCGTCATCCGCCGGTACGCACAACCGATTCTTAAATCTCAAAAGTCCATCCTCGTGGACCACGAATCCAGGGGCTTTCCCCTGAGCCACATCCTCACGGATGCGCAACAATGATGGGTCTGAAACCTGCTTCTCTCTGATTGCCTCCTCAAGTGACGATGAAATCTCTAACATACAAAGCTGTCCCTGAACTCGCTGAAGCCAGACCTCGATCTCGGGTCTAAGGAATTCCTGCTGAAGCTCCTTCTGAACTTTTAAACGAGCAAGCATCTGCTCCTGGACGGACTTACGACTCAAGGCGTCGGCGAAAACGTTCGCCTTGCCCGGGTGGTAAAGGATCTCGATATCGTAATCTTTTATTAGTTCCAACCACCGTATCTGTCGCATATTTAACTCCTTTTGAGTAAATATGTACTTCAAACTCTTGTGATCGGTGAAAATTTGACAGGTGACGCCATAAAGGTAATGACGCCAGATTTTCAAAGCGAACACCACGGCTGCTAGCTCCAGGTCGTGGGTCGGATAATTAACCTCGTAAGGTCTCAATTTCAGCGAAGCATAAGCAATAACTTTCCCGTTCTGCATGAGTACACATCCGAGACCCTGCCCAAACGCATCACTATAAACCACAAATCCTTCCGTCCCTTGCGGCAAGGAAATAACAGGTGCTGAAGTTAACCGGCTCTTGAGTTCCTCAAAACTCTGTTGACACGCGTCGGACCACGTGTATTTCTTATCTTTCCGTAAAAGATTCGTCATGGGTTGAGCGATTTTAGAAAATCCTTCAACAAACTGCCGATAATAACCGGCTAATCCGAGAAAGCTCCGGATCTCATTAACATTCTTCGGAGGTAGCCAATCTCGAATAGCCTCCGTCTTCTGAGGATCGACACGAACTCCGTCTGAAGAAATTATGTGTCCGAGAAACGTCACTTCGGACATCCAGAATTCACATTTGGAAAACTTCCCATAAAGTTGCTCTCGTCTCAACACGTCGAGAACCTGATGAAGGTGAAACTCGTGTTCCTCCCGGTCACGAGAATAAATCAAAATGTCATCAATGAAGACAACCACAAATTGATCCAAAAAGTCGATGAAAACCCGATTCATTAACTCCATGAATACCGCAGGTGCATTAGTTAATCCAAACGGAATTACCGCGAATTCATAATGACCATAGCGTGTTCGAAACGCCGTTCTCGCGATATCCGACTCTCGAATTCGCAACTGATGATATCCAGATCTTAGGTCGATCTTGGAAAATACTGAAGCTCCCTGAAGTTGATCTAAAAGATCATCGATACGGGGTAGAGGATATTTATTCTTGATCGTCACCCGGTTCAATTCTCGGTAATCAATACACAAGCGGAACGAACCATCCTTCTTCTTGACAAATAAAACTGGTGCTCCCCACGGGGACGCATTCGGTCGGATATAACCTTTCTCGAACAACTCCTCAAGTTTGTTCTTTAATTCCTGCATTTCAGTCGGGGCCATTCGATACGGTGCCTTCGATATCGGGGACGTACCGGGCTCCAACTCAATCGTGAATTCCATATCTCTCTGTGGAGGCAAACCAGGTAACTCGTCTGGAAAAACATCGGCATATTCCCTCACTACCGGAATATCCGTCAACATTACTGATGATTTCTCGGTTTTGGTCATATAGCACCAATAACCAACACACCCCTGACGGAGTAATTTCACTGCTTTCATCAAGTTAATGACTTTACCAGAACAGCTAGGATTACCTCCCTAAAATACACATTCGACCCCATCGTCTGAAATGATAGTGACCATACGCTTACGGACACTAATGATGTCATCGTGACGATCCATCCAGTCAGTACCCAGAATGACATCATCTCTCGGTAAATCTACCACGATTAGGTCTGCTAGCCATACACGGCCATGAAGCTGAATCGGACAATTCTGAATCTCGTGATTTCCGATAATTCTTCTACTATCAGGTAGACCAATGACATAAGGCTCACAACTAGTAGCACTACCTAGACGTAGTCTACCCAAGCATGACTCGGAAATGAATGAATGCGATGCACCAGTATCAAAAAGGGTACACACAGGTTGAGATAGAATATCGAGTGTACCTGATATCATCTGGGCCTCTGGATCGTCGGTCTTCTTCATCTCATAAATTCGGGGCTTGCCGGCCCCCGAACCGGATGCTCCCGTCTGATAGCTCTTGGCTCCGTCTTTATTAGCTCCTGTCGTCTTGAACGACGCTGACTGAGTGGCCTGATTCTGCACCCCTGAATGTCCTGGGGCCTGAGATGACGCCGGAGTGGGTTTAGAGTCCCTTCGGCAAAAACGGGCCCTATGCCCAGCAATCCCACAGTTGTGGCACGTGACAGACTGTTTCGGACATTTGGTGCTGAAATGACCTTGTTCCTCACAGTTGAAACAGGTGATGGCCGAACTGGACGCTCGTGACTGAGATTCCGTGGGTTTAGATGCCATGGGAGGTCGCTCAGAAAAAGTAGAGCCCACAAGTGGTTTCTTGAAAGTGGCCCGACTCCCGTCAGACTGATTACGGTTCTTTGACTTCTTGCTAGCAGATGAAGGTTGCTACTTAGCAATCTCCTTAGCAGTAAGCTCATAGGTAAGAGCTTTCTCAATGAATTCGGCCAACGTGGTGCAATTATGATTAAGCAGCTGTAGTCTCATATGGGATTTCAGCCTCTTGCTGAAATACTTAATCTTGTCCGCCTCAGAGTGAATGATAGACGAGGCGAATGGAAGAAGTTCCTGAAATTTTTCGACGATGGCGAGAACATCATCATCCGCCGAAAGGTCGGGAGTGAGTAATTCCAACAACTTGGCCTCCCTGAGTGGGGCCGGATAGTACCTCTCCATCATGAGAGTTTTGAACTGGTCCCAAGTGCATGATCCGTCTGTGGGCTTCAACGATAACCACCATGAATGAGCGCTCTTACCAAGATAGTAAGCCGCAACTGAAACTTTATGCCCTTCAGGGCAATCCACCATAGCAAATAACTTCTCGAAATGCTCAAGCCAATGAACAATATCCGCCGGCTCAGATGAGCCCTCAAAGGTAGGTGGCCGCTGGCGAGAGATATCGCCAATGATATTGCTTACACCCCTCTCTTGCCTCTGAGGTGGCGGCGGAGGAGCCTGTTGATTTTGAGTAGTGGAGTTATGCATCGCCTCCATTAGTTGTGCCATCTGAGTCATTTGGGCCATCATGCCCTGTATAAAAACCAGTGGGTCAACTCGAACACCCTCTGACTGAGCTGTGTCCCGGGTACGACTCCCTGATAGCGAATGATCACGTCCAGGCGAATGAGTGGCAGCGTCACTGCTCGATGAGTTAGCATTATTCCTGGCATTCGCACGTGTATTCACACGAGTCCTCGGGTTTCGGCCTGCACCACGGCCTATTCCCCCTCGTCCTCTGCCAGCTCTTTCCATACTGAAGTGGAAAGTCACATGATGATTATATCTTTCGCATGAATATCACATTAAGACTATGACATGAGATGATGAAAATGAGCATACGCTCTAACACAGTGGTTACATGAATGATTAACTGAGGTGACATGATTATCTGATGAGATTATTGAAATGATTATCTTGAACAAGTTAACAAGATTAATGATATGATCTTCCAGATCAACAACTGAGTAATGAAATGAATTGAGTGATTAATGAGTTAACATGACCGTCCTGGTCAAAATGAAAATGATGATTGAGGATTGTTAACTGATAAATTATGAATGAATGATTATTGCCAGAAACTATACCATGGCGTTAAAAATCTTACAGTTCTTGGTCTGATTGGCTCGGCATTTGCACAGGTCACACGTGACGCGAAAGTCCAGTGATACTAGTCCGATGACGATGATTTCAAATGAGACATGACTTGGAGGGTAGTATTCAAAACCACGCTCCGATACCAACTCTGTAACACCCCAAAATAGGCGGATATTACAGTGTCGTGGACCCCCGACTGGGACCCACCAAGCGAATGAAAATGAATGAATTACACAGGGTAAATGTAGTACCGAACCACATTACAACATTAATTACTCCGATGAGGAGTTTCATACAACACACCCAAGATAATACAGAATACATGTATATTTTATATGGAGATAAAATATACAACACCGAGTAAAATGAGTATTCAAACGGAATGTCTGCAGCGGAATAAAATGAAGGAAGCATAAATGACTGAAAAGACTGGGGCCCCCTAATAGTATCATTGAGACTCCTCGCCGTCAACATGCTCTCCCCATGCCTTTGCCTTGCCATGACCTGAAAAACAAAATATCCCCAAACGGGGTCAGTTACATAGAACAACAATCCTCAAGGGTTGAAAATACCCAATCATGATATATCTGAAGTTATTAATTATTCTGTCGAAACATACGCAATCAAACATGCTATATGAATCAAGCAACGGTATAGCTCAAGGGAATGGCGCCACACTACGTCCGGGATGGAAATGTGTCCGTGCACAAGCCACCAACGAGTATCGATCGAATACACGTGTGGTCTTGTACCTAATCAGTCTCACGAAGCCATCAACTCGTGTGCACAGTCCAATGTGAGGCCACCAACCAACACACGACTTAAATGTGCCCGACATGAAAATCCTACACATACCAACCGGCACGCCAGTGCGACCCGGAATGCCACTATATAACAAAAGTGACATCAAAATCAATAATGACTCACCGAGATGAAATGATAGTGAAATGAATGATAGCTCAATGAAATATTTGGAACCGTCGTTCCTCGTGGATGAAGTAATGAAGTGACAATTACAAGTTTCGATACGGTTAGTACTTTATGAATGAATTATGATTATGAATGAACAACAACGAAAGGAATGAATATCCTTTTAACTAAGTAAGAATTAACTTACACAACACCGATGAAGAATGTCCGTCCACGAACAACGTCCTAAATGAAATGTCAGTCGCTCGAACAACCTTGAATAACACAATTACCAATAATTCGATCAATACACATATCAAACACGATTATAACCAACTCAAACGTCGATACAACAATAATAAACTCATAAAGGCATTCTAACGAATACGAAACCAACCACATCACTACGAAAATACCCAATCCCGAACATATCGAAACCGAAACCAAAATGTGTATTCCGAACTATCAAAACACTTCAATGATACCAATAATCCAATAGGAATCCACAATTCAAGATTACAACCACAACAATCGGAAAATCCCCAATTAATCGAAGTCAACCCCAAGGGTTCTTGAAATAATTCCGAAAATAGCCATTAAATCCGTAGTAATATATTTATCCAAGGTAGATAATCCATATCTAACATATTCCAATGATAATCCCAGCTTACACGAAGAAATCGGAAGGAAAAACCCAAAAATCCGAAATTCTAGATCTAAGAGATTAATACCTTTGATTTGATGTAAGGAGGTGATGAAGTGATGATTAATCCGAATGATGAGCTTGAAGATGATGATTGATGATTACACCTCGAAGGATACTCTCCAAAACGCCCGAAATCGCCTAAAACCGATGAGGGAAAGAGAAACAATGATAAATGACGAACTCGGGCTAACTGTCCAATATATAGCCATTCCAGGTTAGTGTGCGCTAGCCCTTGTGCGTAGCATGTGCTAACGGGTATTTTGGGTAGTCCAGTACCCACTGTCCGAAAACGGTAGCGTGCGCTACGTACCTTTTGTAGCGTGCACTACAACCATACCATTAGCGTGCGTTAATACCCACGGTTAGCGTGTGCTAACGAATTATTTGATGCCCAGTACTGGAAACCAGGAACCGTCTGTCCTCTGATCTGACCTCGGTAGCGTGCGCTACAACCAATATTTAGCGTGCGCTATAATATCGATTGCGTACGCTAAAAACAACTCATAGCGTGCGCTATGAATTAATCCAGTGCAGTCCAGTAGCTACTGGACTCAACCTGGTCCGTCCTTAGCGCGCGCTACAGCAATCATTAGCGTGCGCTAATACAACCCACTAGCGCGCGCTACTTACCACTCGTAGCGTGCGCTACTAATAACTCACCTACAGTCCAGTACCTTCTGGACTGCAGCCAATGTAACATTAGCGTGCGCTAATGCTGAGTGGTAGTGTGCGCTACCTGTACTCAATTAGCGCGCGCTAGAAAGAGTACGTAGCGTGCGCTACTCCTCACGCACAGCCCACAATGAAAACGACAAAGACGACAAACACGGCACGAAACTCCAATCAGATTGATGATGGATGACGATTGATACACAATACAATTACTCTGAACGATGAATACCATGATTGAATATGAGTGACAAATGATCATTAATGAGTGAAATTACTGAGTGACAATAACTGAATGATAAATACTGAATGATAATAACTGAATCACAACCGGGTATTACAGAAAGAGTTTCACCCACCTCGATTCTTGTCGGAATTAGTCGGTTATAGGTCTTGGAAGTTGAAGAACGATCACCCCTCTCGCACTACATGGTTTGGCCGATTCATGCATCCAAGATATATGTTTTGTTTGCATGTTTTGAGATTAAAGTTAGATTAGAAGGATTGTTGCTAGAATTTATGAAAATGGAAGTAAGAAGTGAGATTACCTATTTCTTGCTTGAGTTTTCTTCTTCCCTCTTTCTTCCTCCTTGGTTCGGACCTCTCCCTTTCCTCTCTTATGATGCAGATTTTTATTTTTTATATGGGAATGAAAAGGATGAAAAATGTGGGTAGTAGTTAATGTAGGTATTTATAGGTGTAGTTAGGGTTCTGGGAAAATGGAAGACCATGAAGGAGATTGGTCTTGCATGGAGGTGAAGACTCCCTTCTCTCCCTTTTTTTCTACTTTGGCCGCCCACTTGGGTATATAATATATATGTATATTTTTTTTGTATTTTAAGTGTGTAGTATTTAAAGGTAGTATTATGAGGGTTTGGGAAGTGGAATGAGTTTGGGAAGGGAAATGGAAGAAGTTTGAATACATGTGTCAAAGTCTTGCATGGGAGATGAAAATTCTCTCTTTTTCTCTACATTGGCTGCCCCTATGTATATTATATATATATATATATATATATATATATTTATTTATTTATTTGTTAATTTAAGGGTATAATTATAATTATAATAGTTGGTGATTTTATTAGTTGGATTGGGCATTAACTTGTAATTCATGTCTTAGAAATTTATTAAGTTGGGTTTGGGTACATTAATGAGTTTATATGTGCAAGTGTTGATACATAGCTCATTAGGTGAATCAATATACTATTTTAGCTACATTGTCCCACGTATATTCTGGATTCCGTATACGGGGTGGACATGTGCACGGACACATTTCCGGATCGGGCGTACTGTGATGTCCATATTGAGCCATACTATTTTTGTCGTTCATAGTCCATGTTGTATTGGATATGTCCGACGATTTGCGACTGGCTGTTCATACGCCGAGGGGTATGTTCGACAGTCGGGTTTGTTTCTTTGAGATCTATATTGTAATGATTTACAGCTTCGGGCTGTTCGGCTTTCAGGCCATTATGATAAACAGCTTCGGCTGAGGGCTTTCAGGCCATTGTGATGTATCGATATTTCCGTTGGAGCCTTCGAGCATTGTGATTCGTATTTATTTCAGCGTTGGTTTGGTTTACCTTCGGGTAATGTATTGTTGTGTACTATATTGATGATTCGCCGTTGGGCACTTATGTTCTAACCTATTGAGCAGGTATTGATCGTATGCCATGGGCATAGTGTTTCACGAATGCTCGATTCTTACTTTGGTTTGTGAGCATCTCGTACTACCATTGTTGTACTGTTCATTCTGCCTTTGGATGCATATCATGTTGTACATGAATTTGATATTCATTATCTGGATGACTGACCCCGTTGGGGCGGAATATGTTTTCATGTTTTAGGTGCTTGCGAGGAGAGAGTTGAGACACAGGGGTATGACGATGGCGACGAGGCATTCGAGCGATACTAGTCCGAGATATTTTGGGTTCATGTCGGTCAGACAGTTTGGAGTACTCCAATTTTGTTCAGTCGTTGTCATTTTGTATTATCCGAGCAAGGCTCGTGGATGTTGTTGTATTTTATTTTGGCCTTATAGGCCCATCCTTGTCGTTGAAATTCCATATCGGAATAGTATGTCGGGCATCATAGTAGGTCTGTGATTTCCCATTTTGGTCAGTTTGTTGTATTTTAGTCGTGTTTGCCTGTTGGATCACCCAGTGTGGGGTCCACGGAACTGTAATAACCCAAAGGGATTTGGGGGTGTTACACATGAGAATTAAATTTAAGGAAAATGAATTACAGATAGCTATACATAATATCATAATATGTATTTTTAACATGAAAGTTTTAACATAGTTCATATCAATAAAATCTCGAAATATTTCAGACTTAGCACATGCATCACAAGTAGAAGAAGATGTTTTTACTTTAAAGGTTTGAAAGAGTTTCACCCACCTCGATTCTTGTCGGAATTAGTCGGTTATAGGTCTTGGAAGTTGAAGAACGATCACCCCTCTCGCACTACATGGTTTGGCCGATTCATGCATCCAAGATATATGTTTTGTTTGCATGTTTTGAGATTAAAGTTAGATTAGAAGGATTGTTGCTAGAATTTATGAAAATGGAAGTAAGAAGTAAGATTACCTATTTCTTGCTTGAGTTTTCTTCTTCCCTCTTTCGTCCTCCTTGGTTCGGACCTCTCCCTTTGCTCTCTTATGATGCAGATTTTTATTTTTTATATGGGAATGAAAAGGATGAAAAATGTGGGTAGTAGTTAATGTAGGTATTTATGGTGTAGTTAGGGTTCTGGGAAAATGGAAGACCATGAAGGAGATTGGTCTTGCATGGAGGTGAAGACTCCCTTCTCTCCCTTTTTTTCTACTTTGGCCGCCCACTTTGGTATATAATATGTATGTATATTTTTTTGTATTTTAAGTGTGTAGTATTTAAAGGTAGTATTATGAGGGTTTGGGAAGTGGGATGAGTTTGGGAAGGGAAATGGAAGATGTTTGAATACATGTGTCAAAGTCTTGCATGGGAGATGAAAATTCTCTCTTTTTCTCTACATTGGCTGCCCCTATATATATTATATATATATATATATATATATTTGTTAATTAAAGGGTATAATTATAATTATAATAGTTGGTGATTTTATTAGTTGGATTGGGCTTTAACTTGTAATTCATGTCTTAGAAATTTTATTAAGTTGGGTTTGGGTACATTAATGAGTTTATATGTGCAAGTGTTGATACATAGCTCATTAGGTGAATCAATATACTATTTTAGGTACATTGTCCCACGTATATTCTGGATTCCGTATACGGGGTGGACATGTGCACGGACACATTTCCGGATCGGGCGTACTGTGATGTCTGTTGCGATATTTCTTACACGCAAGTGCACGTTATCGTTTACAAGTAATAAAGTGATAAGTAGAGTATCGTTCCCACGAGGACTAAATCTCTAACTAGCGATTTTTATGTATTCCAGTTTTATTTGGACAATCGAATTTGGGTTTTGCAATTAATAACTAAAAGAATTACTAAAAGACTAAACAGTAGAAAACGATAGCTTGAATAAAGGGAAATCAATTGATGAATAAGTCTAGGATTCTGAATCCACCTCGGTTTATCCGAATTTACTCTCGATTATCCGTAATAAATAATTTTCCCAATTTATTGAAGGCGGAGATTGCTAATATATTCTACCGCCTCTCCCGAGGTCAATAGATTTATCTAAAGGCGAATAACGCACTCTATCCCTAGGTGAATTGATTCGTCAATAGGCGAAAAGCATAAAATCTCCAAAAGGCCACGTAGTTCCTATGAGTATATTTCTATCTCACAGAATAAAAATAGTTCCTCGCCAATTCTCCTCTCCCGATTCGAATTGAATGATTAAATCAATACAACTATTGGCCAGATAATTGCAAGCATTAAACACAATTGGGAAAACTCAACAAAAAGGTAATTAATTGGATAATCTCAAGCAATTCGTCAAAACATAGGTTTCATCAAAATCCTAGATTAGAGTTTTAGCCTGACATACTAATAATTGAAAATACAGAATAATAGAATGAAAGCATTAAAATCAAACGCAGATGAAGCTCGGATTCCTCCGTTCTTCAGCTTCCGCCCTCTACCCTTGAAGTCTTCTGCTTCCCTCTTCTTCTGCCGTCTCCAAACTTAAGTTCCAAAAGATAAAAGATCCAAGATAATTAATTAGGGTCTTAGACCCTATTTATAGCTCAGCACATCCTCCAAATCGCGTCCGTATGAGTAGATCGAAAACTGGCTTCGAAACGGCCCAAATCCGCGCAGACATACAAAAACCGCCTAGTGTGCCGCGGCTCACTAAGTCTGTGCCGCGGCACACTGCCTTTAGCTGGATGCCTGGGCGTCATTAAATTCTTCTGTGCCGCGGCTCACCTGGACTGTGCCGCGGCACAGAGTACAGTTTACTCTGCGCTCGGCTGGGTGTCTTCCTGTGCCATGGCTCTGCTTCCTTGTGCCGCGGCTCATAGCCCAGATTTGCCGTTTTCGCCCGTTTCGACTCGTTTTAACTTCCGGACTTCACTTTCCTGACAAACATACAAAATTAAGGCATTAAAGGCTCATTTAAACAATTTCACTCTCCAAATTAATACAAAATAATGATAAATAAGCGTATAAAAATATGCCTAACAAATACCCCCAAACTTAAGCCTTTGCTTGTCCTCAAGCAAAAAGAATTAATTTCAATAAAAGAATGTCGTGAATCATCGTGCAACTCGTAGTGTTCAACCTAATCAATACTATCCTATAATTATCTCTGAATAATACGAGTGTCGTAATAGCGAGCTACACTCAGAATAATGATTCCGCAAAGTAATCAAGTTCAGTCCTAATCACTCATTCATGAAGAAAATCCAGCTCAAAGATTAACAAAACGTGAATCAAATCGACCGTCAATATGAAAGGTTAAAATAAACAAGCTAGTTCGCCCCGTTCCTCAGTCTAATGGCAAAATTTTCACGAGTTTCATAAAAAATAATCCTCGGACAGTATTCCCTTATATATATGCTCAAGAAATTGATTCGAGTTGACCACTAGGTTCGGATCTCGGGATGTTTCATCGGGATAATCCTAGGGTGAAACTTCCATTCTCATGTATTGGGAAACCGTTTGACGTAAAAGACACTCATGGGGCACATGGATGCTTCTAGTTACTAAGTTCCCTTCTACAGCGGAGAAACAACTCGAATATATAATTTCCGCATGTTCGAATCAAGGTCGCCGTTTTACGCGAGAGTAAACAACGGATCACGCGAATATCCACGGTTACTAGGCTCCCTCTTATTGGCACATGTGAAATTTCTAAATCACTAGTCTAATCAGGGTCGTCGTTTTATGCGAGAGTAAACAACGGGTCACGCGAATACCCCCGGTTACTAGACTTCCCCTCATAGAACAACATTATCTCGACTTTTGGGAAAAACTGACCGACTCTAAACTCACTCTAAGTGCCAACACGACTAATTTAACTGGACGACTAACTAACCGAAAAATGTAACCAAACGTATCGACGGTGATTTTAAAACAAGAATGTATCCTCTCTTATCTGCCAAGACCTCTAGAATCACGAAAAATTTTTGGACCTAAATGAATACTAAGCAGAAACAGAAATTACTGACTACAACGCAACTAGAACTCGACCGTTTCTTCAGAGAGAAAAAACAGTGTCGTAACATCAGTCTTACACAAATAGAAGCACGAAAAATTCACGAATAAAGAAAAATTAAGACAAGCAAGGCTATCGAAAAAAATAACGCAAAGTAATGAAAAGTGCAACGAAATAAAGTACAGCAATGAATGTAGCAACTGAAAGTAAATCCCCCCCAAACATAGGACGTACATTGACCTCAATGGACAAAATATGATATACAATAAAAGTAAAAGGTCAAGTACTCCCCTCCAGTCCTCTCACGAGCTGGTGCCGGCATCATCCGGTGAGCTTGCACGCTTCTTGACTACATCATGCGGAGTGTGAATAAATGAGCTTGCATCATCAAAAAGGAAGTTAAGTACGAGCTCTCAAGTTTAACATGATGTAAGGGTTGGGGATAATGTAATTCGATAAAATGATTTATTGCATATAATTTGAAAATGCCTGGCTTACCAATTTTCCATTGTTGCAATTTATCAAACACCTTTTGTGCACAAGTTAAAATGAAGAACAAGAATTTTGATGGTTAATTCCAAATCCCAAAAATAATAACACAGATAATAACCCTGAATCACGACAACTATCATCACCAATTCATTCATAAATATCAATTCCATCACAATATCAAATTCCCCATATTCCAACTCCATTTTAGAAACAACAGTGAAGAACAACTAGCAATATATAACTTCAATTCTTTTCACATCAAGAATCACTTATGATTTAGAAATCAAGAATTACCTCGAGAATTTGAGAAGGAGACTAATAGAATGGTATCTACTGACCTCATTGTGCGAAGGAAGGAAGGAAGTGAAGGAAGGAGGGACCTTGTGCAGGCCGATCGACTGTATGCACCCTACCTGGAAGCTTTTATTTTGCGACGGGGGCCGCGGCACAACATAAGTGAGCCGCGGCCCAAAGTACAGTAGGCCTGGAACATTTTTGTGATACCCCCGGGTGCCGCGGCTCAGTCCGCGCGTGCCGCGGCTCATCTTGTTAGTGTGCCGCGGCTCACTTAAGTTGTGCCGCGGCACAAAATACAGTTTCTTGGGCACTTATTTGAACATTTGGTGTGCCGCAGCTCAGTAATTGTGTGCCGCGGCTCAGAGACTTGGTGTGCCGCGGCTCAGTAATGTTGTGCCGCGGCACAGAGTACAGTTTGTCTGGCCTTTTTCCTCCAACTGGTGTGTGCCGCGGCTCACTTTTCTTGTGCCGCGGGCCATCATTGAATTTCTCCCCTTGGGTGATTCCTGCACAAAATTTTTACACAAAAACATTAAGACGAGAGGGGAGGACGGATCAAAGAAGAATGACGACAAAGAAAGACTCTAAAAATGCAAGAAAACAATGAAGAATCTACAACTAATACTCGGGTTGCCTCCCGAGGAGCGCTAAGTTTATAGTCTTCAGCCGGACTTTTCTCACATTCATCCGGCGGTGGATAAGGCGACACTCGTTTTCTGCATGTCTATTTGATTTCCCAAGTATGCCTTCAACCGTTGTCCATTAACTTTGAATTTTCGGGCATCTTTTTGTACTTCTACTGCACCATGTGGAAACACTTGAACTACGGTGAATGGTCCCGACCATCGTGAATGCAATTTCCCGGGAAATAACTGTAAGCGAGAGTTAAATAGCAACACCTCTTGTCCCGGAACAAATTCTCTCTGCGTGATGTGCTTATCATGCCAAATCTTTGTCCGCTCCTTATAAAGTTTCGCATTTTCGTATGAATCGTGGCGAATTTCTTCCAGCTCATTCAGCTGCAAACAACGCTTTTCACCCGCGGATTTCAGATCAAAGTTTAGTTTCTTTATCGCCCAGTAAGCACGATGTTCCATCTCTACGGGTAAATGGCAACCTTTCCCATAGACCAATCTGTAGGGCGACATTCCGATAGGTGTTTTATACGCAGTCCGTTACGCCCAAAGTGCATCATCGAGTTTAAATGACCAATCTTTTCGAGACGAGCTGACCATCTTTTCAAGAATCCACTTCAGCTCTCGATTTGATATCTCGACTTGACTGCTCGTCTGCGGATGGTATGCTGTAGCAACACGATGAGTGACTCCGTATTTTCTCAAAACCGCATCAAGAAATTTGTTGTCGAAGTGTGACCCACCATCACTGATAATAGCACATGGAGTCCCGAAGCGTGTGAAGATATGTTGTTTAATAAACTTGATTACGACATTGGACCCATTCGTAGGTAGTGCCACCGCTTCAACCCATTTTGAGACATAATCTACGGCCACCAAAATATAGAGATTTTTGTTTGATGGAGGAAATGGACCCATGAAGTTGATCCCCCATACATCGAACAATTCAACTTCAAGTATGGTGTTCAGCGGCATTTCGTGTCGTTTCGAGATGTTTCCCGTCTGTTGACACCGATCACACGCGGACGCAAAGGAGTGAGCATCTTTGAATAAGGACGGCCAATAGAATCCCGATTGTAAGACCTTCGCCGCTGTTCTATTTACACTAAAATGTCCACCGTAGGGTGATGCATGGCAATGGTTCAGCACACTGTGGATTTCCTCATCCGGAATGCATCTACGGATAATTTGATCGGGGCATCGCTTGAAAAGAAAAGGATCGTCCCACAAATAGTACTTAGCATCCGAGATTAGCTTCTTCTTTTGATGGCGTGAGAGGTCGTTCGGAATTGTTTTACTTGCCAAGTAGTTCACTAGATCAGCATACCAAGGCGCGTGTTTTGAATCCAACTTGTAGAGCTGCTCGTCGGGGAAGGTTTCTATAATTTGTGGCTGACTTTCTTCCTTCTCGAGGGGACTCTCTAATCGTGAAAGGTGATCGGCTATAACGTTTTCAGTCCCTTTCTTGTCCCCAATCTCCAAGTTGAATTCTTGAAGGAGTAGCACCCACCGAATCAACCTTGGTTTGGCATCCTTCTTCTCAAAAAGGTATTTTATTGCTGAATAGTCGGTCCACACTATCACTTTCGTTCCCAGCAGATAAGCCCGGAATTTATCAAATGCAAAGATCACCGCCAACAATTCCTTCTCCGTTGTGGCATAATTTCTTTGAGCGTCATCGAGTGTTCGGCTCGCATAGTATATGACATGGAACACCTTCCCTCGTCTCTGCCCCAAAACAGCCCCAATGGCAAAGTCGCTAGCATCACACATTAACTCGAACGGAAGGTCCCAATCCGGAGCAACTATCACCGGTGCCGTGCTTAGAGCCTTCTTCAACAATTCGAAACTTTCTTTACAAGAGTCGTCAAAAGTAAATGGAACATCCTTCATGAGTGGATTGCACAGTGGCTTCGTGATCTTCGAAAAATCCTTAATAAATCGGCGATAGAAACCGGCATGTCCCATAAAACTTCTAATCCCCTTGACCGAAGTGGGCGGAGGCATCTTCTCAATTGTTTCAATTTTCGCTCGGTTGACTTCAATTCCATGTGAGGATATTCGATGGCCAAGCACAATGCCCTCCTGCACCATAAAATGACACTTCTCCCAATTCAAGACCAAATTTGTCTCTTCGCATCTTCTCAAGACTTTCTGCAAATTTTTCAAACAAATGTCAAACGAATCTCCAAAAACAGAAAAATCATCCATAAAAATCTCAATACACTACTCTACCATGTCAGAAAAAATAGCCATCATACACCGTTGAAAAGTAGCCGGCGCATTATCCAAAAGGCATGCGCCTATAAGCGAAAATACCGTAAGGACATGTAAACGTCGTTTTCTCTTGGTCTTCGGGGGCTATGTAAATCTGATTATACCCTGAGTAACCATCGAGAAAGCAATAGAAATCGTGTCTGGCTAATCTATCTAACATCTGATCAATAAAAGGCAAGGGGAAATGATCTTTTCTAGTGGCCTTATTTAACTTCCTATAATCTATGCACATACGCCACCCCGTGACAATCCTAGTGGGAATTAATTCATTATTATCATTTTGAACAACTGTTATCCCACCTTTTTTCGACACAACTTGGACCGGACTTACCCACTTGCTATCAGAAATTGGAAAGATCATACCTGCGTCTAGGAGTTTTAAAACCTCGACTTTTACCACCTCCTTCATGTTAGGATTCAGCCGGCACTGATGCTCCATGGATGGTTTGTAGTCTTCCTCCATCAAAATCTTGTGCATGCAAATTGACGGGCTGATCCCCTTAATATCCGCAATAGACCATCCAAGGGCAGATTTGTACTCCCTCAAAACTCTTAATAATTTCGCCTCTTGATCTCCCGCTAAAGTGGCCGAATGAATAACTGGAAGGGAGTCGTCGGGCCCCAGGAATGCATATTTTAAATGAGGCGGTAGCTTCTTGAGTTCCAACTTTGGAGGTTTTTCGATCGATGGGGTTGGTCGAGTTAGTGAACTTCCGAGCTCCTCGAATGGCTTACGAATAAAAATTGGCAGGGAAGCATCCATGTGTCGTACGTAGGCTGCATGCTCTCCATTTAGTTCGGAAATAGCCCCAATCAAAACGGATTCCAATGGATCGGGTGGATAATTTTCTCGAAAAGTTCTACTCACGCACGAGTCAATGACGTCCACTTGGAAACAATTTTCAGCGTCACTCGGATATTTTACGGATCAAAAGATATTGAATGTTACTTGCTCCTCTTGAACACGCAAAGTCAGCTTCCCCTTTTCCACATCAATCAAAGTTCGGCCGGTTGCCAAAAATGGTCTTCCCAAGATAATTGGGATATCTTGGTCTTCTTCCATGTCAAGTACAATGAAATCGGCCGGAAAGATGAACTTATCAACTTTGACTAAAACGTCCTCTATCACACCCCTCGGATATTTGATGGATCTATCGGCCAATTGTAAAGAGACTGTCGTCGGATTGGCTTACCCAATATCCAGCTTTTTAAAAATAGAAAGGGGCATAAGATTTATACTGGCCCCGAGATCGCATAGGGCTCTTTCAAAAGACGAATTTCCGATGATGCAAGGGATGGTAAAACTTCCCGGATCTCTCAATTTAGGTGGGAGCTTCTTTTGTAAAATAGCGCTGCACTCCTCCGTCAAAGCGACCGTCTCATATTCCTTGAGCTTTCTTTTGTTTGACAAGACTTCTTTCATGAATTTAACATAACTCGGCATTTGTTCCAACGCGTCAGCAAATGGAATGTTTATGTGCAATTTCTTGAAGACGTCGAGGAACTTTGAAGCCTTGTCCGATTTTGCTTTTGAAATATTTGTGGGAATGGGATTTGAGGAGTGGGTTGAGTAGTCGATACTTCCTTTTGCTTGGGCGCCTCATCCTTTTCCTTATCATTTTGCTCGATCGGCTGTTCTTTGTTATTGATAGGCTGCCCTTTCAACTCCTTTCCACTTCGTAATTCGATCGCTTGCACATTTTCCTTTGGTTTCACTTCGGCTGTGCTGGGCAATGCACCTTGAGACCGAGAAGACAATAAATTAGCAATCTGCCCCATTTGTCTTTCTAGATTTCGGATGGAGGTAGAATGATTTTGAAGGGTCGTCTCGGTGCGGGTCATGAATTGGCTCGTGTTAGCCGCCAATTGAGCAAGAGCATCTTCCAATGATACCTTTGGTGATTGAGGGGGCTGCTGTGGGGGCTGCGCGAAGTGAGCTTGTGGAGATTTCAAAGCTTGCCCGTTTCTCCACGAAAAATTTTGTTGATTTCGCCACCCTTGATTATAAGTGCTGGGGTAAGAATTGTTTTGTCGATTCCCGTTTCCCATGAATTGAGCTTGCTCCATCGGATGTTGTTCGAACGGGTTTCCAACTTGGCATTCCGCGCTCGGGTGTGATCCGTTACACCAATTGCATGTCTCAATGGTAACGGGGGAAGGTGCGTGCGAAAATGCTTGGAGCTGTTGGGTCAAGGCGGCGACTTGAGCTGACAATGTGGAAATCGGATCATTACTTGAAACTTCCATAACTCGCTTCGGCGTCAATCTTTCTGATGGCCATTGATATGCATTTGCGGCCATAGCTTCCAACAGCGAGTGTGCCTCGGCCATAGTCTTCCCCATCAAAGCCCCACCAGCGGCTGCATCCACTAGAGTGCGGGTAGAAGCACTTAAACCATTGTAGAACGTCTGAATCAGAAGCCAATCAGGAAGGCCGTGATGAGGGCATCTCCGTAACAAATCTTTATATCGCTCCCAAGCCTCGTGGAGCGACTCCATATCGTACTGACCGAAAGTGGTGATTTCGTTTCTTAATCTCGCCGTCTTAGAAGGTGGAAAGAATTTGGCAAGGAAGGCTTGCGCTAACTCTGCCCAAGTTGTGATCGACCCCGGCGGCAAAGAATTTAACCAAAATTTCGCTTTATCCCTCAAAGAGAAAGGGAAAAGCCGTAATCGGATCGCGTCGTCGGAGACATCATTATTCTTGAACGTGTCACAAATTTCCAGGAAAGAAGTAATATGAGCATTCGGGTCGTCATTCGGCAGTCCACAAAATTGGCTCGCCTGCACCATCTGAATGATCGCAGGCTTGATCTCAAAATTATTGGCTTAGATCGTGGGACGCCGAATTCCCGAAAAGTTTGCGTTGATCTGCGGCATGGCATAGTCTCGAAGAGCTAGTTCCGGTTGAACTTGCCGCACATGGTTATCTCCTCCTTGGATTTCGATATTCTCGGCCATGATCATGTTCGTCTGTGACTCTCGTTTCTCCTTCTTGTTCCTTCTCAGAGTGCGCTCGAGCTCGGTATCCAAAGGTAGTAGGCCTTTGTTACCGAGTTTTCTCATGCACTAAGCGAAAGATCCTGAAAGGAAAAACAAATAAACAAAATTAAATACAAAAATAATAAAATAAAAACGTTCAAACTAAGACTAGAAATACTGAAATCGATATTAGAAAATTTCAGTCCCCGGCAACGGCGCCAAAAACTTGTTGCGATATTCCTTACACGCAAGTGCACGTTATTGTTTACAAGTAATAAAGTGATAAGTAGAGTATCGTTCCCACGAGGACTAAATCTCTAACTACCGATTTTTATGTATTCCAGTTTTATTTGAACAATCGAATTTGGGTTTTGCAATTAATAACTAAAAGAATTACTAAAAGACTAAACAGTAGAAAACCATAGCTTGAATAAAGGGAAATCAATTGATGAATAAGTCTAGGATTCTGAATCCACCTCGGTTTATCCGAATTTACTCTCGATTATCCGTAATAAATAATTTTCCCAATTTATTGAAGGCGGAGATTGCTAATATCTTCTACCGCCTCTCCCGAGGTCAATAGATTTATCTAAAGGCGAATAACGCACTCTATCCCTAGGTGAATTGATTCGTCAATAGGCGAAAAGCATAAAATCTCCAAAAGGCCACGTAGTCCCTATGAGAATATTCCTATCTCACAGAATAAAACGGTCCTCGCCAATAGTTCCTCACCAATTCTCCTCTCCCGATTCGAATTGAATGATTAAATCAATACAACTATTGGCCAGATAATTGCAAGCATTAAACATAATTGGGAAAACTCAACAAAAAGGTAATTAATTGGATAATCTCAAGCAATTCGTCAAAACATAGGTTTCAACAAAATCCTAGATTAGGGTTTTAGCCTGACATACTAATAATTGAAAATACAGAATAATAGAATGAAAGCATTAAAATCAAACGCAGATGAAGCTCGGATTCCTCCGTTCTTCAGCTTCCGCCCTCTGCCCTTGAAGTCTTCTGCTTCCCTCTTCTTCTGCCGTCTCCAAACTTAAGCTCCAAAAGATAAAAGATCCAAGATAATTAATTAGGATCTTAGACCCTATTTATAGCTCAGCACATCCTCCAAATCGCGTCCGTATGAGTAGGTCGAAAACTGGCTTCGAAACGGACCAAATCCGCGCGGACATACAAAAACCGCCTAGTGTGCCGCGGCTCACTAAGTCTGTGCCGCGGCACACTGCCTTTAGCTGGATGCCTGGGCGTCATTAAATTCTTCTGTGCCGCGGCACAGAGTACAGTTTACTCTGCGCTCGGCTGGGTGTATTCCTGTGCCGCGGCTCTGCTTCCTTGTGCCGCGGCTCATAGCCCAGATTTGCCGTTTTCGCTCGTTTCGCCTCGTTTTAGCATCCGGACTTCACTTTCCTGACAAACATACAAAATTAAGGCATTAAAGGCTCATTTAAACAATTTCACTCTCCAAATTAATACAAAATAATGATAAATAAGCGTATAAAAAATACGCCTAACAATGTCCATCTTGAGCCATACTATTTTGGTCGTTCATAGTCCATGTTGTATTGGATATGTGCGACGATTTGCGACTGGTTGTTTATACGCCGTATGTTCGACAATCGGGTTTGTTTCTTTGAGATGTGTATTGTGATGATTTACAGCTTCGGGCTGTTCGGCTTTCAGGCCATTATGATAAACAGCTTCGGCTGAGGGCTTTCAGGCCATTGTGATGTATCGATATTTCCGTTGGAGCCTTCGAGCATTGTGATTCGTATTTATTTCAGCGTTGGTTTGGTTTACCTTCGGGTAATGTATTGTTGTGTTCTATATTGATGATTCGCCGTTGGGCACTTATGTTCTAACCTAATGAGCAGGTATTGATCGTATGCCATGGGCATAGTGTTTCACGAATGCTCGATTCTTACTTTGGTTTGTGAGCATCTCGTACTACCATTGTTGTACTGTTCATTCTGCCTTTGGATGCATATCATGTTGTACATGTATTTGATATTCATTATCTGGATGACTGACCCCGTTGGGGCGGAATATGTTTTAATGTTTTAGGTGCTTGCGAGGATAGAGTTGAGACACAGGGGTATGACGATGGCGACGAGGCATTCGAGCGATACTAGTCCGAGATATTTTGGGTTCATGTCGGTCAGACAGTTTGGAGTACTCCAATTTTGTTCAGTCGTTGTCATTTTGTATTATCCGAGCAAGGCTCGTGGATGTTGTTGTATTTTATTTTGGCCTTATAGGCCCATCCTTGTCGTTGAAATTCCATATCGGAATAGTATGACGGGCATCATAGTAGGTCTGTGATTTCCCATTTTGGTCAGTTTGTTGTATTTTAGTCGTGTTCGCCTGGTGGATCACCTGGTGTGGGGTCCACGGCACTGTAATAACTCAAAGGGATTTGGGGGTGTTACACATGAGAATTAAATTTAAGGAAAATGAATTACAGATAGCTATACATAATATCATAATATGTATTTTTAACATGAAAGTTTTACATAGTTCATATCAATAAAATCTCGAAATATTTCAGATTTAGCACATGCATCACAAGTAGAAGAAGATGTTTTTACTTTAAAGGTTTTAAAGAGTTTCACCCACCTCGATTCTTGTCGGAATTAGTCAGTTATAGGTCTTGGAAGTTGAAGAACGATCACCCCTCTCGCACTACATGGTTTGGCCGATTCATGCATCCAAGATATATGTTTTGTTTGCATGTTTTGAGATTAAAGTTAGATTAGAAGGATTGTTGCTAGAATTTATGAAAATGGAAGTAAGAAGTGAGATTACCTATTTCTTGCTTGAGTTTTCTTCTTCCCTCTTTCTTCCTCCTTGGTTCGTGTAATATCCGCAATTTCGAATTTCGGTAATTTTCTTTTTTTGGCGGAAGTCCGTTTTGACGACTCGCTCATGACCGTTTCGTCATTCCGAGAATGATTAATTCTGCACTTTTTGTCATCCGAGTTCGTTTCGGTATCGTATTGTTGAGTTCCGAGCTTTTTAGCGACTTTTCCGCACTTGAGTTCGATTCTTGCGAATCTCGCTCAAATCATTTGAGTTTCTGTAAGTCCATTTAACTTTGTTAGACGTGTTATGAACTTCGGTTTGGTTATTCGATCACGTATCGTGATTTTCGGACGTTTTGATTTCTGACTTAAATCCGTGGTGAGCGCATCCGTTGGTCGTGGATACACATTGTTATTTTTCTTGTTCTATTTCCGATCATCCCCTCGTCGGTAGTGTTTCAGACTATGGCCTGCTGTCACAGGCCATGTTACGGCCGTAAGCCGTATATGTTACGGCCGTAATAATCGAGAGTTACGGCCGTAATCTTCCTTCATACGGCCGTAACAATGCTTCGTTTCTTGCCTCCTGGTCCAGTCCTGAGTTACGGGCGTATCATGTTTGAGTTACGGCCGTAAGTATTGATACGGCCGTAATGGTGTCTTGATACGGCCGTATGTGTCGTTCGTAAATTTTGCCCAGTTTCATTCCTGGAACAGTTACGGCCGTAAGGCAGGTGAGTTACGGCCGTAATGTTCATATGTTACGGCCGTATGTTATGGATGTTACGGCCGTAACACCGGCCAGTATATAAACTGACAGCAGCCGTATTTTTCCTCATTTCTCACCTCTCTCACTTCTCTTCGCGACGGAACGACCTGGAGAGCTAGGTTTCGCCCGATTTTCGCCCAAATACCATTGTAGAAGTGTATTCAAGCTTCATATCATCAACCTATCTCTAATCATTCATTGTTCATCGTCAAATCAAGGTAAAATCTCTTAGAACCCTACTTTTGGATAATTTGGGGGTTTTGGGATTTTCTTCCGATTCGTTCCGTTTTGTTGTTGGATTCAAGATGAATATGATTCATCTTGTTGATATCATTAGTTTTCCTACGGATTCATGGCATATTTTCATAGTTTTGCGGAATCGAGAGGGTTTGGTTGTGGTCCGCCCTCGTTGTTATTTTTATACGAATATACATGAATCGTAGGCGGGTTTTCGGGTGTATTTCATTTCCGTATTCGTCTAGAGTTGGTTGTGATTATGTTCTTCGAATCGTTAGGTTCGGTTCCTTGGTTCATAGCGTTCATCAGTGATTATCCTTTCCGCTCGTTGCGTCATCAATTATTCAAGGCAAGTATTTTTGGAAACCTTTATGCTTAACGTGGAATGGTAATGTATTTTGTGTGTGATTTGCTCACCTCGTGTTGGTCCGACGGGATCAAGGAGGGAATCCAAAGGGTTGAGTCCTGGATTCATGAGCTTGTATAGCTAGCCAGTTCGGGAGGGTCCTTAGAGGCCTCGGGCGGGATCAATGATATTACTCTGTTCCCAAGGCGATGCATGTGCGTGTTTTGTTTTTATAATGTGGCCAGCTCGGGAGGGTCCTTAGAGGCCTCGGGCGGGATCTATGATATTACTCTGTTCCCAAGGCAAATTATTTGACTGTTTGTTTCCGGAAAAGACATGTCTGGTTTTGACTTTTGAAATTGATATTGGTGCATGTACTATGAAATGTGTAAGCGATTGGTTTGCCTTGAATACTTGTACTAGCGTAATTGCTAACCCCTTTGGGGACCCGTTTTGGGGAAATTCTTGTTATGGATTTCAGGTTATGTTCAGTCAGACGATCGGGCGCTGGGATGGTACGAGGATGTCGGCCAAGGTTGTTGACATGTGCAATTGAGTCTTGTTATTTTCTACTGTCTCTTTTGATGTGGATGTTTTCCAAATTGTAAACTTATAGATGTACTCGCGAGTACTTAGGCTTTTCCTTTCGGATTGTGATTGGTCTTCGTTGGAGTTACTGTATTTGTCGGTTGATATTTATTATGCCGGTTGTACCGGACGTGTTGTTTTATGTTCTTGTTGTTAACAATTGTTTCCTTGCTAACCGAGACGGTTAGTCGAGTGGTGTTTTTTTTGTGTTAGCCTGGTGGGTCCCATGTAGGGGTCCACGGCGCTGTAATACACCTCGAATATCTTGGGGGAGTTACAGAAAATGGTATCGGAACTCTAAGTTTATGGATACCTAGGCTTGTCGGTTAATTGGGTCTATTGGCGTTTTGTTTTGCACATTGTCACACTGCTGCCGGCATCTCAGTACATCCAGTGCTCGTAAGTTTTCCTTACTCGATCCTCTTCTTTTTCCATATTGTATTTCCACTTCTTGAACTGTGATTGTCTCTCTCGTACTTATCGTCGAGTTATTTTTTTTGATCCATCCGGTTCGTGTACTTTTGATTCTAGTATTGCGCAGTCCTTTATCTCTTTGAAGTATGTTCGCCGTTCTGGGCTTGACCGTTTGTCGTTTTCCGAGCCTTCCATCACTAACTTCCTAGCATTGATGTGATCGTTGGTGATCGAAAGATCCGAGATTTGCTCCGTGGTATATTGTGAGAGGGCTTGACTCTCTAGTCTTTTGTTGTATGATGGAATCTGTGTTTGGTAATGGCGATATACTAAATGTATGTTGAGCCGAATGTACCGATGGTTTGGACACCGAAGGGTGCAGTATGATGTAGAAGTTTGAACATTGAAATGTTCTGGGAAAGGTATCGATGGAAGAGTTTGTTGAGAAACCCACATAGCTGGCTTCGACATATGTCCAAATCGGTGTTCTTTGGTTACGCTGTTAAACTTGAAGAGATAGTTTGACATATGCTTGGAATTGGTATTTCCGAGTTGCGCTTGTTGAACTGGTGATTTTTGAATGCCGTATATGCGTGTGTTCGGGAATTGTTAGTACTTGGCTAATTATTATTATTTACAACCAATGTGTTTCTATTAATAATAACACGTGCGGCGTGCATGCTTGAAAATTTCTTAGACTTGATCGTACTGTAGGTTTTTGAAAAGTGACATGAATTTGGGCGAGCCAGCCTTGTATTTCCAAATAAAACCTTGTGTCGGTATTTAAAGGTCGTGTATAAAGTGTTTAGGACATTTTATAAAAGGTTACCGCTGTTAAACCCTTGTCGTGTTTGAAAGGGTCTTGAAAACGATTTTTAACTTATCGGCTTTATTTTCGAATAACTAGAGTATACGATTTTTTTTAAAAATCAAATTAGCTTGGGAAAACCTAGGCTGTCGAATCATGTTGTGTTTGTTGAGTTTTGACTTGACGGATTTTGTCTGACTTAGTCACATCGCGACGCGTTGTTTGAGATCATTGGTCGTGATTAGTATCGAGGGGCGGTCGTCACTTACGTGCGACCTGTGGATGTAAGTCTCCCTTCTTTGTGTTGTGCCTCGTGTGACACGAGCTATTTTTATGATTATTTGTTAAGTGATAGAATCCTCTTATGGATTTTGATTTCTTGATATGCGATTATTTGACTCTCATATTTCGTTCATGTGAGGAGTAGTGTTGCTGGATTGTGCATGTTGGACTGTATTTCTTTTATCCGCTGCGTGAGTTCTTTTTTTTATGGCTTTCGGTATTTTACCAACTGAGTTTTATTTCGAAAACTGATTCCCTTAACCGAGTTTTCGGCATTATGGCCTTGATCGTCTTGGCAAAATTCTTATGACGGTATTTAGTATTTTCTAAATGGCTTTTGTAAGTTTTTGAAATATTACCGTCATCAGCCTTTTTGGCGTTTTTGTAAATGGTTTTATCCTGGTGGGTTCCGGCGCGGGACCCACTGCGCTATAATGTTCCGTGTAATTACCTGAAATTTTTTGGGCATTCTAGCCCATTGAATTATCTTTGAAAACCTTGAGTATCTTAGAAAATAAAATTCGAGACGTACTTTTAAATGGATCGTATTTTCAAGGCGCCTACTAGCGCAACTATCTGTTTCATAATTCTTCTACCTTGAGGACCAAAATATATTTTTTTTTCTCCAGTAATTTTGGAAATGCTTTGCTTAGACCTGAGGGTCGAATATTTTTGAAAGTTTTTCACTAAAAGAAAAGTGTCCTCATTTTTATCAAATGCGAAATAGTTTTCCAAAGTCTCGATAATGATATTTCACGTTTGTATTTTTTTAAAAGGTGATACTCAAGATCGACCGGTGTTTTTCTAAATTATTTTCAAAATGAGGTTTTCGTTTTTAAAACCTATCCATTCCTGTTTAAGGGCTGGGTATGTATGTATGAGTTCGCGTTCTCATTACGATGTTTGCTCCCGAGTATGATCGAATTGGCAGTGTGAGCGTTGAGTCGCTTTCCACACAATTGTTGTGTTAACCCTCTGTGAGAGGTGGGATGTTGGTGTTGAATATTGTCGCCTCGTGGTGATTTCAGCGTTGTCGCGCGTGTGCGAGCTGTTAGAGCTTGGTTTGGTATGGCCGTGTGCATCGGTAATCGTTCCGTTATGTGTCGGTTGTTTAATGTCTTGTTACCTTGCTCCTGTTTTTGTGAATTTCCTGGATGAGGTCGGGGGTAATACCCATACTATTTTGACTTCTGTATTTTCTCTTTCTCCAGTCTATCGATTCGCTCATGTTCGTTGATACCTTCCGGACTTGTTCTGTATTTCGGTTTCATCGTTCGAACGAGCTGTGATCTTGTTTTGGGTCGATCTGGTTATCGTTGTGACTTTTCCGAGTCCTGTTTGATTCTTGTGAACCTTGTTCGGAAGTAACATCTTTTGGTTCCATTAGTTCTTTTATTCGAAGTGGATCGGATTTTGCACTTCTGTATTTTCGGCTCTGTCGACACTTTTATGTTCGTTGACATTTTCTGAGCTTGTCCTGCCTCTTGCTTTTGTTGATCGAACGAGTGTGGTATTGTTTCGGAATAACTCGTTTGTCGTTGTGATTTTTCAATTGCTATTCCCTTTCCTGGGATCTTATGTGAATGCACATCTTGTTGTTTTCACCGGATCATATATTGTCTCGAGTTGAGATGTGAACCTTGGAGTTGTTTGAATTTTATTGTTCTTCGTGATTCGAACATGATTGTTCGATTTTTGTTGTCTCGATCGTTGTGGTTCGATCGTTTGATTGTTCGGTTTTTGTTGATCTCATTTCTTGATTGTTGAACGTTCAGACTCCTTCGTAATTCCCTTAAGTTCGGGAAATTAGTCTCGTTTCGATCTTCCAACCCTTGGGCGGTGGAATTCCGTATTTCTTCAGCGATTGGCTCGCGTTTTGATTGATGTACCGTTGGGGTGGTCAATCATATTGATTTTCGTTCGTTGTGTTTTGTGATTGTTCGGATAATCGACTCGATTGTATTGTCCGTTTGATGATGCTTATCACTTGTTGATTTTGTTATGTCTTTATCGGTGGCGTTGTGTTAGTCGCCGTGGAGCGTATTTTCACGCCGTATGTCTCTTTGCGTTTCTTGCAGCGTTTCGCCGTCGGGCGCGAGTTTTCGGTTTTTGTGTATCTCGTCGAGTTTTCCTGACGGGTATATTGCTTCCCCCTACTTGTTTTAAGTTTCGGGATGAAACTTCTTTTAAGGAGGGTAGAATGTAATATCCGCAATTTCGAATTTCGGTAATTTTCTTTTTTTTGGCGGAAGTCCGTTTTGACGACTCGCTCATGACCGTTTCGTCATTCCGAGAATGATTAATTCTGCACTTTTTGTCATCCGAGTTCGTTTCGGTATCGTATTGTTGAGTTCCGAGCTTTTTAGCGACTTTTCCGCACTTGAGTTCGATTCTTGCGAATCTCGTTCGAAACTGCTGTTTCGAGTTTCCCGTAAGTCCGTTTAACTTTGCTAGACGTGTTATGAACTTCGGTTTGGTTATTCGATCACGTATCGTGATTTTCGGACGTTTGGGCCATTTCGTAATTTCCTTAAGTTTAGGGTATTCTTGTTATCTTTGTTGTTCCTGAACCTCCGGGTATTCGGAATCACGCTTCATCGTAACGTTTTGATTTCTGACTTAAATCCGTGGTGAGCGCATCCGTTGGTCGTGGATACACGTTGTTATTTTTCTTGTTCTATTTCCGATCATCCCCTCGTCGGTAGTGTTTCAGACTATGGCCTGCTGTCACAGGCCATGTTACGGCCGTAAGCCGTATATGTTACGGCCGTAATAATCGAGAGTTACGGTCGTAATCTTCCTTCATACGGCCGTAACAATGCCTCGTTTCTTGCCTCCTAGTCCAGTCCTGAGTTACGGGCGTATCATGTTTGAGTACGGCCGTAAGTATTGATACGGCCGTAATGGTGTCTTGATACGGCCGTATGTGTCGTTCGTAAATTTTGCCCAGTTTCATTCCTGGAACAGTTACGGCCGTAAGGCAGGTGAGTTACGTCCGTAATGTTCATATGTTACGGCCGTATGTTATGGATGTTACGGCCGTAACACCGGCCAGTATATAAACTGACAGCAGCCGTATTTTTCCTCATTTCTCACCTCTCTCACTTCTCTTCGCGACGGAACGACCTGGAGAGCTAGGTTTCGCCCGATTTTCGCCCAAATACCATTGTAGAAGTGTATTCAAGCTTCATATCATCAACCTATCTCTAATCATTCATTGTTCATCGTCAAATCAAGGTAAAATCTCTTAGAACCCTACTTTTGGATAATTTGGGGGTTTTGGGATTTTCTTCCGATTCGTTCCGTTTTGTTGTTGGATTCAAGATGAATATGATTCATCTTGTTGATATCATTAGTTTTCCTACTGATTCATGGTATATTTTAATAGTTTTGCGGAATCGAGAGGGTTTGGTTGTGGTCCGCCCTCGTTGTTATTTTTATACGAATATACATGAATCGTAGGCGGGTTTTCGGGTGTATTCCATTTCCGTATTCGTCTAGAGTTGGTTGTGATTATGTTCTTCGAATCGTTAGGTTCGGTTCCGTTGCTTCATAGCGTTCATCAGTTATTATCCTTTCCGCTCGTTGCGTCATCAATTATTCAAGGCAAGTATTTTTGGAAACCTTTATGCTTAACGTGGAATGGTAATGTATTTTGGGTGTGATTTGCTCACCTCGTGTTGGTCCGACGGGATCAAGGAGGGAATCCAAAGGGTTGAGTCCTGGATTCATGAGCTTGTATAGCTAGCCAGTTCGGGAGGGTCCTTAGAGGCCTCGGGCGGGATCAATGATATTACTCTGTTCCCAAGGCGATGCATGTGCGTGTTTTGTTTTTATAATGTGGCCAGCTCGGGAGGATCCTTAGAGGCCTCAGGCGGGATCTATGATATTACTCTGTTCCCAAGGCAAATTATTTGACTGTTTGTTTCCGGAAAAGACATGTCTGGTTTTGACTTTTGAAATTAATATTGGTGCATGTACTATGAAATGTGTAAGCGATTGGTTTGCCTTGAATACTTGTACTAGCGTAATTGCTAACCCCTTTGGCGACCCGTTTTGGGGAAATTCTTGTTATGGATTTCAGGTTATGTTCAGTCAGACGATCGGGCGCTGGGATGGTACGAGGATGTCGGCCAAAGTTGTTGACATGTGCAATTGAGTCTTGTTATTTTCTACTGTCTCTTTTGATGTGGATGTTTTCCAAATTGTAAACTTATAGATGTACTCGCGAGTACTTAGGCTTTTCCTTTCGGATTGTGATTGGTCTTCGTTGGAGTTACTGTATTTGTCGGTTGATGTTTATTATGCCGGTTGTACCGGACGTGTTGTTTTATGTTCTTGTTGTTAACAATTGTTTCCTTTCTAACCGAGACGGTTAGTCGAGTGGTGTTTTTCTTGTGTTAGCCTGGTGGATCCCATGTAGGGGTCCACGGCGCTGTAATACACCTCGAATATCTTGGGGGCGTTACAGTTCGGACCTCTCCCTTTCCTCTCTTATGATGCAGATTTTTATTTTTTATATGGGAATGAAAAGGATGAAAAATGTGGGTAATAGTTAATGTAGGTATTTATAGGTGTAGTTAGGGTTCTGGGGAAATGGAAGAGCATGAAGGAGATTGGTCTTGCATGGAGGTGAAGACTCCCTTCTCTCCCTTTTTTTCTACTTTGGCCGCCCACTTTGGTATATAATATGTATGTATATTTTTTTGTATTTTAAGTGTGTAGTATTTAAAGGTAGTATTATGAGGGTTTGGGAAGTGGAATGAGTTTGGGAAGGGAAATGGAAGAAGTTTGAATACATGTGTCAAAGTCTTGCATGGGAGATGAAAATTCTTCTTTTTCTCTACATTGGCTGCCCCTATGTATATTACATATATATATATATATATGTTAATTTAAGGGTATAATTATAATTATAATAGTTGGTGATTTTATTAGTTGGATTGGGCTTTAACTTGTAATTCATGTCTTAGAAATTTTATTAAGTTGGGTTTGGGTACATTAATGAGTTTATATGTGCAAGTGTTGATACATAGCTATTAGGTGAATCAATATACTATTTTAATTTTATTATTTGGTTTATCAACTAAATTACGAAGTTAAAGGTGAAATAAAATAAAATAGATGTAGGTTATATCATGTCATAAAATAAATATTATCAAAATACATCATGATTTAATACATTGCACACGTGATAAGCCATCAAATTTAGGGGGTTTTACATTACATGTGTAACTTCCCAAAATTCGATCGATATGCATATTTGTCCTATCATTTTTTCTAAATAAATCACCATGTAGTAAAAATTGAAGTAATGAATTCCCCAATTATCACATAAAGTACATATGATGTACTATTTTGCTACTTCCACAGCTCGAAAAATAATGAGTTGGGCTCACATGAGATTTCGGACCAACTTGAGATTTTCATGCAACTGCCACAGTTTCAACTCGGCATCACATTTGCGCTTTGATGCAGGGATAGTCACAAATTTTTTTCTGCACGAGCATCTGCATCGTCCACGCCAATCTTCCTTTTATTTGCTGAAGGTTGGAACTTTTCATTCCCACAACAATTGAAAAAAAAACTACATATAAATAGTAGAAATACAAGGAACTAACCTATTGACAAAAGCTGCAATCAAAGCACTTCAGGTACTTATGGTGATGGAAGAGAAGAATCCATGCGCAATATGTTTCTGGCAAAAAAAAACTGCAGCAAAATTGAGATGGGATAAACCTTGGAACAAAACCCTTGATTCGATTCATCTCAATTTATATATATATCAAAATTAGAGATGCTAAATTTTAGCGTATTTGGTAACACCATTATCGAGGGATGGCCGAAAATCATGCTTCCCAGATATGGCAAGTTATATATACTTTTGAGAAGAGGGTTAGCGGTGGTGTGGGCTCTCTTTTTTTTTTGGTTGGTTTTCCAATTTTTTTTTTTGGGGGGGGGGGGGTGGTGTGGCTCTAATTTCCAATGAATAATTCCATAGCAATTGATTATGGGAGAACCCGTAATATGCTAGTTAAGTAATAATTTGCAATCAATATATATTAAGAAAATATCTTGTCCACTATTACATGTTATTTTTGTGCGCTTTATTGTTATTATTTTATCTTTATTTTGGTTTAATTCTGTGAAAATGACCTCCTAATGCATAACGTTTGCATATTTTGGAGGAAATTAGAGTCCTGAAGCTAGAAATTAGCGAAAACAACCGGCACAAACTATACGGGGGACCGCGGCACACTCTATACGGGCCACGGCCCATAGTGATTTATTGCCCAGACCTGGGCAGCGAGGTGACTAGGGCTGCGGCACACTTACCGCGGTTTGCGGCCCGCGGCGGCGGCAACACTGATTTTACCCTGCGATTTGGCCGTTTTGGAGGCGGATTAGACCTAATCCTTGGATGCATTTTGGAGGCAGGAGGTGGTTACAAAAGCCTAGAGAAGTTCAAAAAAAAAGAAATCATCGAAGGAAGAAGAGGGGAATACCTAGCAGCGGAGAACGAAGACTAGAGAACAGAGGAGGACAAGTTCTTTCAATCGTGTTTGAAATTCTTCTACCTTATGTTTAATTCAAGTATTTGCGTATCGTTTTCTAGCATGTCGGGCTAGACCCTTTTATTCTAGGATTGAGATGAAACCGAGATTATGATGAATTTATTCTTGATTTTATATTATTGAAAGTTTTCCCTTTTCTATTAAGTTTTCCCCGATTATTCTTAATGCTTTTAATTGTGTGGCCAATAATTGAATTATTCAAGCTGATTAACTTCCATCGGAAGAGAATAGTGAGTAGTGATTATTGGGAGAAAACCGTTTGTCTTGTGAGATAGGAATATACTCATAAGAATTATGAAGCTCGATGTTTTGAAGATTATAGAACTTTTTGGCTAATGTCGAATTAACTCACCTAGGGATAGAGTGAATTATTCGCTTTGAAAAATTCTACTGACCTCGGAAGGGGCATTAGATTAAATTAGAATCTTCGCTTTCAATTAATTGGGAAATTACATAAATTATATAAATCAAGATTAATTTGGATTAATCGAGGTGAATTCTTAATCCTAGATTCTTCTCCTATTTGATTACCTTTTATCAGATAATTGATTTCCTTGTTTATTACAGTCTTTCATTTTTCTATAGCTAATTAACCCCAAATTTCCGGTCGTTCAAATATAATTAGAATTACCAATAAATTGGTAATTAGTACATCAGTCCTCAAGGTAACGATACTTTACTCATCATTTTATTACTTGTTTACGACAACGTGCATTTGCATTCACAGAAAATACGTAATATGTTTTTGGCGCTGTTGCTGGGGAACGATTGTTTTTGCTAATATCAGTTTCAGTATTTTTAGTCTTAATTTGAACATTATTTTATTTTTGTGTAAATTTGATTTCATTTGTTTTCCTTTCAGGAATTCGTTTAGTGCATGAGAAAATTTGGTAACGAAGGTGTATGTCCTTTGGATACCGAACTCGAACGCACTCTGCGGAAAAACATGAAGGATAGACGTGAATTATTGATTACGGATATCATGGGAAACAACATTGGAAATCAAGAGATTGATAACCCAATTCAGCAAGTTCAACCAGCATTGGCTCTCCGTGATTATGCACTTCCACAAATCAATGCAATTTTTTTGGGGACTCGACGCCCGACCATTCAAGCAAATAATTTTGAAATCAAGCCACCTATCATTCAAATGGTGCACGCGAGCCAATTCTGTGGAATTGGCTAATGACGACCTTAATGCTCACATTGCTTCATTTCTCGAGATTTGTGACACATTCAAGAATAATGGTGTTACTGATGATGTCATTCGTCTACGACTTTCCCATTCTCTTTAAGGGACAAGGCCAAGTTCTGGTTGAATTCACTCCCGCCAGGCTCTAACACAACTTGGGCGCAGTTAGCATAAGCTTTTCTGGCTAAGTTCTTTCCACCGACGAAGACAGCAAGACTCAGAAATGAGATAACCACTTTCGGACAGTACGATATGGAGTCGCTACATGAGGCATGTGAGCGATATAAAGACTTGCTAAGGAGATGCCCCCACCATGGTCTATCGGATTGGCTGCAAATTCAAACGTTTTATAATGTATTGAGTGCCTCTACACACACTCTAGTAGATGCAGCAGTTGGAGGCGCCTTAATGGGCAAAACTATGGCCGAAGCTTATTCCTTATTAGAAGCTATAGCTGCGAATGCTTATCAGTGGCCTTCTAAGTGTGTGAATCCTAAACGAGTCATGGAAATTTCCGACAACGATTCAATATCTACGTTATCAGCTCAAGTTGCAGCACTAACTCAACAACTCCAGGTTTTGTCACACACTCCTTCTACCGGTACCACGAAAACATGTAATTGGTGTAGCGGCTCTCATCCTAGTGCTGAATGTCAAGTCGGGAATCCATTTGAGCAATCTCATATGGAAAAATCTCAATTTGTGGGGAATGGAAATTATCAAAATAACCCGTATTCTAACACTTACAACCAAGAGTGGCGAAATCATCCAAATCTTTCATGGAGGAACGGGCATGCATTGAACAAACCTCCACAAGATCAGTTTACTCAGCCACAACAGCAGCCCACTCAACCACCGAAGGTCTCTTTAGAAGATGCACTTGCTCAAATGGCGGCTAACACGACCCAATTCATGACTCGCACGGAAACTACTCTACAAAATCATTCTGCTTCTATTCGGAATTTGGAGGTCTAAATGGGGCAGATTGCAAATCTATTATCTTCTCGACCCCAAGGTGTATTACCGAGTGCTACCGAGATGAATCCCACGGAAAATGTGCAAGCTATCGAGCTACTAAGTCGAAAGGAACTACACGAGTAGCCCAAGAGTAGCAAAGAAAAGAGCAGCCCCGTTGAGAAAGTGAATGACGAGGAGCCCACTCAAGCAGAAACCACTATGGCCTCAAAGCCCAAGTCAAAAGCAGTCTCGACCAGTCATCCTGCTTATGCACCACCAGTTCAGTTCCCACAACGTCTGCAAAAGCTAAAGTTAGACAAGCAATTTTCCAAGTTTCTTGATGTTTTCAAGAAATTTCATATCAATATTCCATTTGCCGACGCTTTGGAACAAATGCCGAGCTATGTGAAATTTATGAAGTATATCTTATCTAACAAAAGGAAGCTCGAAGAATATGAAATAGTGGCATTGACTGAAGAGTGCAGCGCTATTTTGCAGAAAAAACTCCCGCCTAAATTGAGGGATCCGAGAAGTTTCACTATACCATGCACTATGGGAAACTCGTCCTTTGATAGGGCTTTATGTGATCTCGGAGCCAGCATTAATCTTACGCCTCTTTCTATTTTCAAGAAACTAGGCATTTGGGAAGCAAAGCCTACTACAGTCTCTTTAAAACTAGGAGATAGATCCATCAAGTATCCGAGAGGGGTAATAGAAGATGTCCTGGTCAAGGTCGATAAATTCATTTTTCCTGCTGATTTGATTGTGATCCATATGGAAGAATATCATGACATCCCAATTATATTGGGAAGACCATTTTTAGCGATCGGCCGAACTCTAATTGATGTGGAAAAGGGGAAGCTCACTTTACGAGTTCAAGAGGAGCAAGTCACTTTTAATATATTTCGATCTATGCAACATCCTAGTGATGTCAAAAATTGCTTTCAAATTGATATCATTGACTCGTGTGTAAGAAGATCTTTTTGGGAGAGCTATCCATCAGATCCAGTGGAGTCCATTTTATTCGGATCCTCTACCGAATTGAATTCAGAGCATGTAACCTATTTACGACACATGGATGCGTCACCACCATTTTTCACTCGTAGACCATGTGAGAAGCTCGGAAGTTCACCAATGCGACCCGTCCCATCAATTGAGAAGCCCCCAAAGCTAGAACTTAAGTAGCTGCCTAATCATTTGAAATATGCATTTTTGGGGCCTGACGATTCCCTACCTGTCATTCTTTCTGCCACTTCGGCGGCTGAACAAGAGGAGAAGTTGTTGAGAGTATTGAGGGAGTACAAATATGCCCTGGCATGGTCTATTGCAGATATAAAAGGAATCAGCCCATCCATTTATATGCACAGGATTTTGATGGAGGAGGACTACAAGACTTATGTGGAGAATCAACGCCAGGTAGATCCAAATATGAAAGAGGTGGTAAAAGTCGAGGTTTTAAAACTCATCGACGCAGGTATGATCTTTCCTATTTCTGACAGTAAGTGGGTAAGCCCTGTTCAAGTTGTGTCAAAGAAAGGTGGGATAACAGTTATTCAAAATGATAAAAATGAATTAGTTCCCACTAGAATTGTTACAGGGTGGCGTATGTGCATAGATTATAGAAAATTAAATAAAGCCACTAGAAAATACCATTTTCCTTTACCGTTTATTGATCAAATGTTGGATAGATTGGCCGGACACGATTTTTACTGTTTTCTTGATGGTTAGTCTGGGTATAATCAGATTTATATAGCCCCAGAAGACCAAGAAAAGACGACGTTTACATGTCCTTATGGCATTTTTGCTTATAGGCGCATGCCTTTTGGTTTATGTAATGCGCCGGCCACTTTTCAAAGGTGTATGATGACTATTTTTTCTGATATGGTAGAGCATTGTATTGAAATCTTTATGGATGATTTTTCTATTTTCGGTGATTCGTTTGATTTATGTTTGCAGAATTTACAGAAGGTCATGAAAAGATGCGAAGAAACAAATCTGGTGTTGAATTGGGAGAAGTGCCACTTTACGGTCCAGGAGGGCATTGTGCTAGGCCATCGCATATCTTCCCATGGGATTGAAGTCGACCGTGCAAAAATTGAAACGATTAAGAAGATGCCTCTGCCTACTTCCGTAAAGGGGGTGAGGAGTTTTTTGCTCATGAAATATGTCTCGTTTGATTTTAATGAGTTGTGTAAAGAAAGATTCGATCTCCTGAAGAAGGCTCTAAGCACCGCTCCTGTTATATTCGCTCTAGACTGGAGCCTGCCGTTTGCATTGATGTGTGATGCTAATGATTTTGCCATTGGGGCAGTTTTGGGACAGCGATGGGGAAAAGTGTTTCATGTCATATATTATGCAAGCCGAACCCTTGACGACACCCAAAGAAATTATGCCACAATAGAGAAAGAACTATTGGCCATGATTTTTGCTTTTCATAAATTTCGAGCTTATTTTTTGGGGACAAAAGTGGTCGTGTCGGCTGACCATTTGGCTATCAAATACCTTTTGGAAAAGAAAGATGCTAAACCAAAGTTGATTAGGTGGGTGCTTCTCCTACAAGAATTCAATTTGCAGATACGAGACAAGAACGGGATAGAAAATTTCATTGGAGATCATCTCTCACGCTTAGAAAATCCCCTCGAGAAGGCGGAAAATCATCCACCAATTGTAGAAAATTTCCCGGATGAACAGCTCTACAAGCTGGGATCACAACAAGCACCTTGGTACGCTGATCTAGTGAACTATCTTGCAAGAAACATAATTCCAAATGACTTCTCTCGTTATCAAAAGAAGAAGATGATTTCAGACACAAAGTACTACTTATGGGACGACCCTTTTCTTTTTAAAAGATGTCTCGACCGTATCATTCGCAGATGTATTCCAGATGAGGAAATTCAGAGTATGTTGAGTCATTTCCATGCATCACCTTACGGCGGGCATTTAGTGGCAATAGGACAGCGGCAAAAGTCTTGCAGTCGGGTTTCTACTGGCCATCGTTATTTAAAGATGCTCATTCCTTTGTGTCCGCATGTGATCGGTGTCAATGGATGTGAAACATCTCCAAACGACATGAAATGTCATTGAACACTATTCTTGAGGTTAAATTGTTCGACGTATGGGGCATCGACTTTATGGGCCCATTCCCTACATCAAATAAGAACCTATATATTCTAGTAGCAGTAGATTACATCTCTAAGTGTGTCGAAGCGGTGGAACTACCAACTAATAGGTCTAACATTGTAATAAAGTTCATAAAAAAAATACATTTTCACGTGCTTTAGGACTCCACGTGCAATTATCAGTGATGGTGGCTCACATTTTGACAACAAGTTCCTAGATGCAGTCTTAAAGAAATACTGAGTCACTCATCGTGTTGCTACATCCTACCATCCCCAAATGAGTGGTCAAGTCGAAATATCCAATTGAGAACAAAAGTGGATCTTATAAAAAACAGTCAACTCGTCTCGAAAAGATTGGTCCCTTAAACTCGATGATGCACTTTAGGCATACCGTACAGCGTATAAGACACCTATTGGCATGTCACCGTATAGGTTGGTTTATGGGAAAGGTTGTCATTTTCCGGTAGAGATGGAGCATCGTGCATATTGGGTGATCAAGAAACTCAATTTTGATCTTAAATCGGCTGGTGAAAATTGCTGCTTGCAGTTGAATGAGTTGGAGGAGATACGTCATGATGCCTACGAGAATCCTAAACTCTATAAGGAATGAACCAAGGAGTGGCATGATAAGCACATTATACATCGAGAATTCATTGTGGGTCAAAAGATTTTATTATTCAATTCTCCCTTGCGGTTGTTTCCTGGGAAATTACATTCACGATGGTTGGGATCTTTCATTGTAGTTCAAGTATTTCCACACGGAGCAGTGGAAGTACAATGTGAGAATTTAAAGTTTAAAGTCAATGGCCAGCGGTTAAAAATCTATACTGGTGACCCAATAGACGTGCAGAAGTCGACAGTCGTCCTATCTGCCGCAAAGTGAAGTCTAGCAGAGTCCGACTGAAGATTATAAACTTGGCGCTTCTCGGGAGGCAACCCGAGTATTAGTAGTAGATTTTAGTTTTCGTTGTTTTCCATTTTAGGAGTCTAATTTTTTTGGTATTTTTGCTTTACTGTGCTTCTCTCACGTGTTTTATGTGATTTCAGTTGAAAAACCTTCGCAAGAACCTCTCCAGGGCAGATTTTCAGTTATGGCTGGGCCGCACTAAGAGCGAGACGCGGCACGCAAAAGACTCCAATTTCGGCTCAACCCACTATACTAGGGGCTGCATCATGCATATTCTGGGCCGCGGCACACGCGCTCATCAGCCGCGGCACGATGAGAACAGGTCGTGGCACTCCAAAACCCCAAAACCGCCCCCAGCAAACTGTACAAATGGCCGCGACACGCATATGCTAGGCCGCGGCGCACTTACTCTTGAGCCGTGGTACCCCTACTTCGAGCCACGGGGCGCTACTGGAACACCCCGAGCGCCAGACCTACTGTACCGTGGGCTGCGGCACACTTACATACGGGCCACGGCCCCTGCTGAACATATTAAAATTTCAGACCAAGCAGTACCGAGCAAATGAGAGAGAAGGAAAGTCATTCGGCCACGAGAAAGTATCCCCCTCTAAACCTTTCTTCTTCCGCGGCGCAGGTCACCATCTTCAAATCAATTATTCTTCTTATCTTCTTTGATCCAACACCAGGTAATCTATATTCCTTAAGTTATTTGCTAAAAATTGCAAGGATTGAGAAGTGGGGTAATTTTTATTACGTTCATTGATGATTTTTTTTTCTGAGTTCTATCAAGATTTTGATCGGAAATTATTATGGTTATCGATTGATGTTGATTGTGTTTCGTGTATTGTCATGAATTTCTACGATATTGTTTGTTGTTGGCAATTGAATTCACTAATGATTTTTTTTCTTCATTTAAGTTTACGCACGCCAAGTATTTGATGTAATACCCCAGTGAAACGTGTTTGATCTAAACATCTCCAGTCTTTTTGCAACCAATATAATTATCTGAATAATATGTTCCCCCAGCCCTTATGTTCATTTCGAGTAAATTTTCGCATCATGTCCCTCATATGAAAGTGAGAGTTTTTAACGCTACATTCATTTCTCACACTTTATAAAGTTGTGGTTGGTGCTTTGTTATACCATTTAGTCGTCTGATATCCTATTTTTATTTTCCTGGAATTCGCAAAGGCCCGAAAGAGAAATTTGAGCTTCACTAGGACTAGGACTCGATCATCCCCCCCAAGAGGGGAAACCTCTCAAAACCCGACAGAAGGGCAATCCCAGCATCTCCCCGACCCTGAGATTCATTGACTCTTCAATGAAAGAATTCGTCCGCGGACCATCATGCCTGAGAGGGGATTCACTCCCGCCCCTAAAGATGGCGAATTACTACCCATGATCACCGAGATAGGCTCAATGTGATTTGTCGCATAGCCCGAGCCAGCCGTCATCTCTATCGTGCATGAATTCTACACCCTTGATTTACTACACCATATGCAGGGAGGACAGATGTTGGGGAGACCGGATAACCATACAGAGGTCGTTGTCCATGGTCAGACGGTTTGCATCAGCGATTCGGAGTTTATACGAGCTACCCGAGGTAGATGAATCGGCGTTCACGACTACGATGGGTGGCCTCACGAGGGAGGCGCTATTGGAAGCACTTACTCAGCCGGAGTCTATTTGGGAGACGCATGTCTCGGGGTCTGCAGTCTTCTTCTTTAAGAGCTCCTGGCTCAGTGGGTTAGGACGAGCCTGGCTATACTTCCTTTGCTCACGGGTCGACCCTACTTCACAGATACGCTCTATCTTACTTCCTCATGCTCGACTGTTCTATGCCATCACGTCCGGTCTTATATTCGATGTAGCCCCACATCTGGCCCGGTCCATTCTACAATGCATCAAGAGAGGTGCTAACATGGGATTGAAGCATCCTTCTCTGATCTGCGCTTTATGTCGTCAGTCGGGTGTGATGTGGTCGGATGATGAGCCCACCATCGCACCCCAGGGTCCGATTGACCATCGCATCAACTCTCATTTTGACCAGTGGGGTGGCACACGAGCACACCCGTGAGTATGAGGTTTTCTTTTGGATGAGCCACACGAGCACTGTAACACCCCCGATTAATTCAGGAATATTACAGCGCCGTAAATCCTTTACATAAGAATTTACAAGGCAGAAGTAATAAAAAGACAATAACAGATACCAATATATGAATGTAACTGAAATAAAATTACAACAGTTCTTAGCCAATACCGAGAATATAATTATTCAAAGGAAGAATATCAATACATAACCAAATCTAAATATTACAAACGACGGCGTACTCGAGTACTTATTAAAATGATACAAACAACCGACAAATAAACCCGGCCAGAACATCACTCTGCACCCTCATCGTCAAGCAGCTCCAGTGGTTGTTTCCCTTCTCTCCTGGATCCTGAACATAAACAAATGTTCACCCCTGAAGGGGTTAGCACAACGATGCTAGTACAAGTACCACAACATATTATTCGACATCTCACGAAGAATAGTAATAATATGAATGACAGAATAACAACGAGTCTCCTCCTACGAGAAACTCATAAATAACATATACAAATGATAATCACAACATACACATGGTAATTCCGACGATCCAGCGTTCACTGCCTAGAACCCACGTTGATCCCGTCAGACCAACCCGTGGTGGAAAAACCCTTCCGATGATCCAGCGCACGCTAGCATAGATCCCTCGATGATCCCGTCGGACCAACACGAGGTATACATACAACAACGATATATATGCACAACAATATGTATAACTTCATTACATAGAACAATTAAAGTACTTGCCTTGATTCTATGACAATAATAATACTCCCACGAATATCAAAACGCTCGAAGGTCGCTCCCTTCCATCAATCACGTTGCTAAGCTCGAACATTAACAAAAGAAATAATATAGATCTCAAGTCGTACGAATACCTAACAATCCAAATTACGATCGGAAATTCATAAAACGTAACTTGTCTGACCTGCTTAATGTACGTTACGTACCCTTGGTAGCGTACGTTAAGCCTATTCGTTAGCGTACGTAAGCTACAAGGTCTATCGTACGCTAACCATGTATCAACAGTTCCTCTCTGATCAGTCGACTTGACTCGCCTGATTATATAACGTACGTTATGTACCAAGCGTAGCGTACGTTAACCTTGCCCATTAGCGTACATAAGCTTCAGAGCATAGCGTACGCTAAACAAGCATCCGACAGTCTCACTGAACAGTCGACTGTTCTGGTTTATGATTAAGCATACGAAATCATCAGTGATTATCGTACGTTACTCTTCTACATATCACGATCATAAAATTGTGAATGATCTTACGGATTCAAACATCTTCGAATTCAAGGATACGAATATCATCATGGTGATCATTGTTCAATCTTGATTACAATTACTCAAGCATAAATCGGAAGGCATATGGTTGATATCAATATCTTTATATCATTCAAACTATCATCTTGAAGATTTACTTAACAATCCACCTTTACAAGATATGACAAATCCTTCGATGATCAATTTCCTAGGTTCGTCTAATAACAATGATGTTAATACCAAGTCTGTGGTTACTACGAAGACACCTTCCAAATTTGGATTACCAATCTCATAAACTTCCTTCACTTGTTTATCGTAACAAGATTCAAATTATGATGTTCTTGACCAAGGTACTTAAAGCATAATCATCTCAACTTCCTAAACATGATGTTGGTCGAATAAATCATCTATAGAACTTAATATCTTGATAGCATAATCATCATATCTTTAAGAACATGAATCCAAGGGTGTAGATAGTATAACATACCTTAAGATGAAGAAAACACCGAGACAATAGGTAGAATCCAACTCCGGTTGCTTGTGTGCCAATCCAAGATGCTCCTCCACTTCAATGATTAAGCATAAATGATATCCAATCTTCAATAATCAAGTAAATATGGTCTATATGTGTTTAAGGAGGCTGGGATCTCTCTGGGCACGAAGTATGTTGAAGGCTAAGTGAAATAAACGAGTTGAAATGAAATGGGGTGATGTCTTATTTATAATTTTATGACCTTAACGTATGTTAGCCTTCATGCATAACATACGTAAGCCTCTTAGCATACGCTACCCAGCATAAATTAGCGTACGCTATTGCCCTGATAGTTAACTGTCCTCATTTCTGAACTCGATTACGTACGTTACACCATCAGGTTACGTACGTAAGTAACACACATTAGCATACGCTAGACACAATCCTTAGCGTACGTTAACAACCGTTGACTTCAAAAGTGTCCAGGTTCATCCGCGGGAATCTTATCCAGACCCATGTCCGGCTGGCGCATGTGACAGCCGCCCAGCTCAATTATTGACTGCCTAACGTACGCTATGCTTCATCTATAGCATACGCTAACTCTGGCCGATAACGTACATTAAGCTACATTCTTAGCGGACGTCATCACGTATTTTCATGGGAAAATTTACATGTTCCTATACTCATGTACAAGGATATAAATACGAGAAATATCATACTTCCATTATCGGTATCACGATTTCGAATAATACAGGGTTCAAATACAGATGAAATACTCAATAATAAATCCGGATATTACATACTCTCCTACTAAAAAGGAGTTTCGTCCCGAAACTCAAGAGGAAAATAACTCTGGATATCTGGACCTCATGCTATCTTCCATTTCCCAAGTGTATTCTTCCACTCTGTGACGTGACCACTGAACCTTGACCAATGCGATCGGTTTATTCCTCAATTGCTTAACTCGGCTCTCGAGTATCCTGATCGGTCTCTCTTCAAACGTGCCATCCTGAGCAACTTCGATCTCGCCGAAATCAATGACATGACTAGGATCTGGTATATAACTCCGTAATTGGGATACGTGGAACACGTTATGAACATGGCTCAATGATGGCGGTAATGTTAATCTGTATGCTAACTCTCCAACTCTCTCAAGAATCTCGAACGGTCTGATATATCTCAGACTCAACTTCCCATTTCTTCTAAAATGAATGATTCCCCAAGTAGGAGAAACTTTTAGAAGTACGTGATCTCCAGTATTGAACTCCAATGGGCGACGTTGTACGTCTGCATAAGATTTCTGTCGACTCTGGGTGGTCAACAGCCTTTTGCGAGTCAAGGATATCTTCTTTCATGTCTATACAATCAATTCTGGTTCCGTCCCGATCAAGTCTGATGAATCATCCCAGCATAGGGGCGATCTGCATCTCCTCCCGTATAATGCCTCAAACAGTGCCATCTTAATGGAAGCATGGCAACTATTGTTGTAAGTGAATTCAATCAACGGCAGATGAACTTCCCAATCAGTTCACCAATCTAAGGCACAAGCCCTTAGCATGTCTTCCACCATTTGAATAGTCCTCTCGGATTGTCCGTCTGTCTGCGGATGATAATTTGTGCTGAAGTTCAATTCGGTCCCCAAGGATTTATGAACTGCTTTCCAAAAATGAGACACAAAGAGACCGTCTCGGTCAGAAATAATGGTCTTCGGCGTACCATGCAATCGAACTATCTCTGAAATAAATACTCGTGCCAACCTCTTGGGTCCCCAAGTGTCCTTAATGCCTAGATAATAAGCCGATTTAGTTAGACGATCAACTATAACCCAAATCATGTTCATTCCTATCTTGGTTCTCGGCATATTAGTGATAAAGTCCATTGATATGTCCTCCCACTTCCATTCAGGAATCGGGAGCGGCTTCAGTATTCCGGCAGGTCATTGATGCTCGATCTTAACCTGCTGACAAGTCAAACATTTTGAGACATAATCCGCTACATCTTTCTTCATGTTGCCCCATCAAAAGTTCTGTTTCAGGTCCTTATACATCTTACTGGTGCCCGGGTGGATAGAATAGGGCATGCTGTGAGCTTCCTTCATAATTGTCTACTTCAGAACATCGACATCGGGAACGCAAAGTCAGTTCTAAAATCTCAAAACTCCATCATCATGAATTACGAATCTTAGGGCCTTTCCCTTGATCACTTCATCACGTAACCAAATCATCAGAGGATCATCTACTTGCTTAGATTTTATTTCTTCGGTTAATGATGAAGTTTATTCCATCACAGACAGTTGTCCTTGGACTCTTTGCATCCATACATCAATTCCTTCGCGAATCATTTCTCATTGAATGCTGAGCTGGGAGGTCAGAGTCTCCAGCATCTGAATAGAAATAGGCTTGCGGCTAAGTGCGTCGGCTACTACATTTGCTTTGCTTGGATGATAAAGAATCTCCAAGTCATAGTCCTTAATCAGTTCCAGCCATCTCTTTTGCCGCATGTTCAACTCTTTCTGACTGAAGATGTATTTGAGACTCTTGTGATCCGTAAAGATTTGACAGTGAGTCCCGTACAGGTAATGTCTCCAGATTTTCAAAGCAAAAACTACTGCTGCCAGCTCCAAATCATACATTGGGTAATTTACCTCATAAGGTTTCAGCTATCGTGACGCATAGGCGATCACCTTCTCATTCTGTATCAATACACATCCGAGTCCTTGGTTCGAAGCATCACTGTAAACTATGAATCCTCCAGTTCCCTGTGGGAGTGGTAAAATTGGTGCCGTCGTCAATCTCTTCTTCAATTCATCAAAGCTACTCCAGCACATCTCATTCCACTCAAACTTTTGAGTTTTCTGCAGTAGTCGAGTAAGTGGGCGGGTAATTTTGGAAAACCCTTCCACGAATCGACGATAATATCCAGCAAGTCCTAAGAAACTCCGGACTTCTTTCACGTTCTTAGGAGGCTTCCAATCCATAACTGTTTCGATTTTCTGGGGGTCTACTCGGACTCCTTCTACTGATACCACAAGACCGAAGAACATTACTTCCTTTATCCAGAATTCACACTTAGAAAGTTTGGCATACAATTGCTCATTTCTCAGAAGGTCTAGAACAATCCGCAAATGCTGCGCATGATCTTCTGGGCTCTTAAAATAAACCAGAATGTCATTATTGAACACAACCACAAACTTGTCCAAATACTCTATGAACACTCGATTCATCAATTGCATAAATACAGCAGGTGTATTAGTGAGACCAAACGGCATCACTACAAACATAATGTCCGTAACGAGTTCTGAATACTGACTTCGGAACATCAGATTCCTTAATCCTCAACTGATGATATCCCGACCTCAGGTCAATCTTGAAAAACACTATCGCTCCTTTCAGCTGATCAAATAAATCATCGATCTGTGGCAACAGATATTTATTCTTGATCATCATTTTGGTCAGCTCTCGATAGTCAATGCACAATCGTAGCAATCCATCCTTCTTCCGAATGAAAAGAACTGGTGCGCCCCATGGCAAAACGCTTGGCTGGATATAGCCTTTGTCTAGTAACTCTTCCAGTTGTTTCTTTAATTCATACATCTCAGTAGGTGACATACGATACGGCGCCTTAGAAATTGGTGTAGCTCTTGGTTCTAGCTCGATGGTGAATTCTACATCCTGTTGTGGAGGTAGTCTAGGCAATTCGTTAGGAAACACATCCGGAAATTCGTTCACAACAGGAATGGCTGAGAGTTCTACTTTTCCGTCTTCTTTCTTCATTGCGTAACACCAATATCCAGTACAGTCCTGTTTCAACAATTTGACAGCTTTCATCGCCTTGATCATCTTTACTGAGCTTCCTGGTTTCCATCCTTCAAACAGTATTTCAAAACCATCGTCAGCTATCACTCAGATATTCCTCTTATGGTAGTTTACAACAGCTACATATCGATTAAGCCAATCATCTCCGAGTATCAGGTCGTCTCCTTGCATCTCTATCACAATCAGATTTGAGGGCCACTCTCTGTCTCCAAATGATATAGGGAAATCTCTAGTTTCTAAGTTTCCCACAATCCTCTCTCCACTCGGTAAACCCACAACATAAGGCTCACAATTATGAAAACCAGAAATATTCAAACGATTTACACAAGACAAGGATATAAATGAATGCATAGCCCCTGTATCAAATAAAACGCTAACTGGCTGTGAAAGAATCTGAATAGTACCTGATGCGATAGCAGCATCCTGATCGCCTGTTCTCCTCATCTCGTACAAACATGGGGGAACGGATCCGGCACTCGACGTCCCCTTTCGGTCCCACTGTCCTCTGCCTCATCCGCGACCAAAATTCTGAGGCAGTTGAACACTTTGCTGCGTCTGTGGGATACTGGATTCCTTCTGAAGTGGTTGTGATGTACGGGCTCTAAAAGACTTTGCAGCCTCTTCACAGAATACCGCATGATGTCCCTCTCGACCACAATCAAAACAAGGCACGGCAGGTAGGGGCAATTTCATCGATAGCGCCCCGTCTGGGCACAGTTAAAGCATTTCTTGGTTACATCCGTCATGGTTGATGCTGCTCCGAAGTTTCTTCCGCTCTTAGATGGGTGCGGAGGTTTCTTGAAAGAATGAAATGATGATTGGGCCTTGCGGGGCCCACTACTCTTGTGCTCCGTGAAACTACCGGAGACTTTCTGCTTCTTGGATTCTGCAAATTTCTCCATTGCTGCTTCCTTGATTTCATACACCAATGCTTTATCCTAGTATTGACGGAGAGTGGTACATTCAAAACCAGACATGTACCTATGAATTTCTGGTTTCATTCTCATATCAAAATGGATCATCATTTGTGCATCTGTTCTGACTAGATGTCGAACAAATTCCAGCTGCTGATTAAACGTCTTAATTGCCAGAGATACTGGCACATCTGAATGTTGAGTGAAGAAAAACTCCCGAACTTTGGCTTCCCTCATCAATTTAAATTCTGTCCAGTCCGCATCATGATCTACAGGCTGGATGGCTTCCCACCACTTGGACGCTTCCACTATCAGAAATTACTGGGCAATAGAGGTTCTCCGGTCGTCTGGGCAATTAATCCCGGCAAAAATTTTCTCCAATTCCTTCAACCAATGATCCCAGGTGGGATTATCGGAAATACCATCGAATTTAGGTGGTTGCATCTTTGCCACCTCTTGCAGCCATCGGTCGCCTCGATTTCCTATGCCCGTGATACCTTGTTGTCCACCTCCTTGTTGTAGTCCTACTGCCACCTGCATTCGGTCCACGACCTGGGCAAACTGAGTCATCTGGTTAACCACCTGACGAAGGATTTCGGGCACAGCAGGTTCCGGTTCATTATTAATAGATCTTTGTGGCTCGCCTGAACTATGGCTGGCCTGATTAGAAGGCGAAGCTTCTCTTTCAGCATTCCTCCTTTTGCGCCCGCGACCGCGACCACGTCTACGTCCACCTCTCAACATACTGTGAGCATAGATACTCAATATACAGGAAACAATATCATTCTAATGTTCAAGTATAAAGAAGTATAACATGCAAAGGACGAGATAGAGTTTAGGAACTTACAACCACCGCCGCACGAAGACGTAGGCAGTACAGTGATGTTATTCACGGACGGTTACCTCAAAAGACATATATGACCCTTATTTTAACCCATCGGCCAAGATATCCATAATCTTAGCTCTGATACCATATACTGTAACACCCCCGATTAATTCAGGAATATTACAGCACCGTAAATCCTTTACATAAGAATTTACAAGGCTGAAGTAATAAAAAGACAATAACAGATATCAATATATGAAAGTAACTGAAATAAAATTACGACAGTTCTGGGCCAATACCGAGAATACAATTATTCAAAGGAAGAATATCAATACATAACCAAATCCAAATATTGCAAACGACGACGTACTCAAGTACTTATTAAAACGATAAAAACAACAGATAAATAAACCCGACCGGAACATCACTCTGCACCTTCGTCGTCATGCAACTCCAGTGGTTGTTTCCCTGCTCTCCTGGATCCTGAACATAAACAAATGTTCACCCCCGAAGGGGTTAGCACAACGATGCTAGTACAAGTACCACAACATGTTATTCGACATCTCATGAAGAATAGTAATAATATGAATGATAGAATACCAACGAGTCTCCTCCTACGAGAAACTCATAAATAACACATACAAATAATAATAACAACATGATATCACAACATACACATGGTCATTCCGACGATCCAGCGTTCACTGCCTAGAACTCACGATGATCCCGTCAGACCAACCTGTGGTGGAAAAACCCGTCCGATGATCCAGCGCACGCTAGCATAGATCCCCCGATGATCCCATCGGACCAACACGAGGTGGACATACAACGACATATATGCACAACAATATGTACATCAATACATAGAACAATTAAAGTACTTGCCTCGATTCGATGACAAAAATAATACTCCCACGAGTATCAAAATGCTCGAAGGTCGCTCCCTTCCATCAATCACGTTGCTAAGCTCGAACCTTAACAAAAGAAATAATATAGATCTCAAGTCGTACGAATACCTAACAATCCAAATTACGGTCGGAAATTCATAAAACGTAACTTGTCTGACTTGTTTAACATACGTTACGTACCCTTGGTAGCGTACGTTAAGCCTACTCGTTAGCGTACGTAAGCTACATGGTCTAGCGTACACTAACCATGTATCAACAGTTCCTCTCTAATCAGTCGACTTGACTCGTCTGATGATATAACGTACGTTACGTACCAAACGTAGCGTACGTTAACCTTGCCCATTAGCATACGTAAGCTTCAGAGCATAGCGTACGCTAAACAAGCATTCGACAGTCTCACTGAACAGTCGACTCTTCTGGTTTATGATTAAGCGTACGAAATCATCAGGGATTAATGTACGTTACTCTTCTACATATCATGATCATACAATTGTGAATGATCTTACGGATTCAAACATCGTCTGTAGAACCCCATAAATTTGATAGTTAGTATATGTACGACATATCCTATTGTAATATGAATGAGTAATAATTGCTATATAGCACAATATAATCTAAGTTTACCATTTATTTTACTCAGTTTATCAATTTTAAAATTCATATGTCAAACCATATAATGAATTAAATAAGAAAATGATATCTATCTAATGGACTACTTGTCAAACCTAATAAGTCAAGCCCAACCTATAAAATCTATAAGACTTAAAAATACAACTTAAAGCCCAATCTAATCACCTAGCCCACTTTATTAAATAAATACTTAATATCTATATCTATATACACCTAAAATACAAAAAAAAAATATAATAACACACACACACACAAGGGGAGGCCATAATGAGGAATATAAGACACCTAGAGTCTTCATGTCCCCATGCAAGACACTATCCTAAGACACCTTAGCCACATATCACTAGTTTTCTTTACACCTCCAACTTCCCAAGCCACTTTACACCCCTCTTAAATACATACACCACCCAACACACTCCCATTCTCCCAACATAAACAAAAAATCTGAGATTTAGATAGAGATAGAGACAAAAACGTGAGCAAGAGAGAAGAAGGAAGGGAGGAAGAAAGAAGAAGAAACAAGAGGGAGGTAAGAACTACACTTCATACATTTGTTTTTTTAACTTATTTATTCTTCCCTTTCTAACTTAAAACCTAATATGCAATCAAAATAATTATACATGGTGGGATGATACATTGGCTAAAATGTATAGGAGGAGGAAAAAAGGTTCTTTTTCAACCTACGAGACCTAGAATCAACTTCTACCGACAAAGAACGAGGTGGGTAAAATATTTTCTTTTTAAAACTTTTATATGTAAGTTACTTTCAAAGGAAATTAATAATAATTATATAATGAATGTTCTTTCTATGTAGTTATATAGTTCATTCATCATATATCATTAGCATGCAAATTAGTTAGTAACTTGTTGCATGTGAAATTACCGATTTGATGACTAGAATGAAATGCATAAATATCTTACCAAACAAACATGTGTGCTATCCATTATATTATGGAAATTTATTTTTAAGAAGTGTATTTTGTTTATATGAATATGCATATGTAGTCGGATGCTTAAATTGTGGCCTAACAAAGATAGAACGGTTAAAACAAGCTTAAGATACGAACTAAGTGAAGGTAAAGATAATTAGGAAAATTATTGCTTAAAAGACGTAATCTGACTTTAGGACAAAAAATACAACATAATTACTTATTAATCACCTACCCTTAAAATTTTATAAGAAACGGGAACCGTTTTCCAAGCCAACGAGCCAAAATCGTCAAAACATGGAAATTATGTAAAATCTACAAATTGTGAAACAACTAAATGAAATCCGTGTAATTTCAGTTTGTAACATCAAAAGGGACATAATAACATGTTTAGCCTCTGCCCTTAAAGTTTCGTAGTGATCGGATCCATTCCCGGTGTCTACGGACTAAAAAAATTGCAATTAAGATAAATTAAGGGGTCAAAATGGTAATGACTTATATAAAAATAAATATTCTGACCTTACAATTTTGTAGAGGTCGGAAGTCGTTTTGAGATTTGGGGCCAAAATGTAATAATCAATAAAATTGGGGTCAAATAGCAAATTACAATAAAATTGAAATCTAAGACGAAATTTCAAGACTCTGGACCGGAATATTAAATTTTCAAAAAGGTACGTATGATATCTGAAAAATCTTATAACAATCGAAGTAAATTTGGGTCAAAACGATATTTTAAAAAGTTTTGGGGCAAAACGAAAATTTTGGAAAAACCGGTCAGAAACCGAAATTCTGGAAATTTACCCAACACTTAAGCTCCAAGTTCAACATGAACTCTCCTGTAAGTTTCGTTACCATCCGTGACGAAAACTATAATTTACGGGTATAATAACCCACTTCGCAAGAATTATGGGCGGGACCGTAATTTTGGGAATTTTAATTCAAAAATTAAAGATTGAAAATTTACCAAATATGAAATCAATGATCACAATTATATCTTAAAGATATGTCAACAACCGAACCATAATCTCGTGCCACGAATAAACTCCAAATCACAATCATATAATCGAATTACACTAAGTACCGTAATTAATTGAATGTATGACTCTGAATGTATGATGTGCATTCACCGAAAATGTGACTAACTTACAATCACGTATAACCGGGAACTAAATGTCTCACAAACAAAGTGCCACTGACAGGACTGCCTCTAATTCTATCGGGACAAAGTGCCACGTCAACGGACGGGGGCCACCTCTTGAGCCCATACAAAACAGAGGGCCGATCAAAGATCCAGGGGCCACCTCTTGAGTTGTAAGGGCCACCTCTAGAGTCCCGAATTTGTGTCAGGGACGGTTAGACCAAGTCTTGGATCGAGCAGCACGGCTGCGGTTCATGAAGAAGGCTACCGTCATTTCCTATTCCCTTGAAGCCGAAGGACGGAGTGATCCTGAGGTGACTGGGTCGTAGACTTAGGGTATAATCGCGATTATGGTGTGATCCGGGTATTAAACCCCAGCTAAGGACATACCGATCCTAGATAAGAGATAAGGTAGCACGTCACCAAGTGTGAGAGCTTTTAGCTCAAAGGCCAAGGTTATAAGGACGGTCCGACAAACGCCCAAGGCTACAGTTATTAAACCAAAGGTCGTGGCGAAAGTCATAGTCCAATCTCTGATAATGGTCTAAGACGTCATAAGGAGGCCAAGGGACTTTGTCACATAGACGACCTCCCGAAGCTAAATATTCACTAGGCGCTTGACGCCACATGTTGTCATACTTAACATCAATTTACGGAGATTGACTGTTCACTCATGCCATAATTCATTACATTTCTTTGAAAACTTCTACTATCTATAGACAAAGATATTTTCAAATGTGGGAGTAAATATATTATCCTTCAAAATGGTTATATATATAAATTGAGAAAATACTCAAAACCCCACTCACTGAGAATCCATTATTCTCACTCCATTTCGAATTGTCTTCTCAAACCCCACTAGATGAAGAGAATCAAGAGGAAGAAGAGAGAGATGCTAACAACCAGTGAAGATCATCCTCAAAGTATTACCAAGACGTAGGAATTAGGATGCTGCTTTAACGCTTCTTTTTATTCCTATGTCACAATGTATTTTGGTTTCCGATGTACTCTTTTGCACTTGATGTAATAATTCCGCTGTACTCTTGAATATTTCTTTTCTATGAAATAACCAGTCTTAGTTCACCGGGCTAAGATCTGGCATATGTATGCTTTACTAGAATGTATTATCACAAACGTTATTTATTACGTTAACTATCGCGTTCTCGTCCAACCCCGATGTGGGGGCGTGACAGATGTGGTATCGGAGCTCGCTTTGTAATAAGAACACTTACATCGAGCTTTTCCATGATAAGATTCTTCGAACTTAGATACAAATTCCACCTAGGGCGAAGTAAACCATAAGATTGAGACCTAAAATTTGAATTCTCATGTCAATTCTCCTTAAATCTCCTCGATTCAACGCTATCCACTTAAGATATGCGTAGTCAATATTATTTTCCTAATTCATTGGACAAAATACTTGATTAAGTATTCACGGCATTTCCAACTCACGTCATTTAATTCGACATTCGTCATATTAAATGGAAATCGTTCCATCCCATTGTTCAAATCACGTTACTATTCACTTGGAATAGACGAATTGAGTAATTCCTTTAAAACTCCACTAAACTTCATTATTTTCTTGTATGAAGTACTAGCATTGTTGTCACTTTATGTCATGAGCATATTCATTAAGTCATTAAGTTCATAATCTTGATGATTATTCATGCTTGATTGCCTTTATATCTAATTAGGATAAACCATGACTAGTACTAACTTAAACCTTAGTTGGTAGGTATGGATCTCGAAGTAGAGATGTTAGCTGAGCACATGCGTCTGACAGAGAAGGTGAAACTCCTAGAGGATCAGGCAACTCACTGGTGCGAGAGCTGGGAGGACCAGTTTAGAGCAAAACTGAAAGACTAGGATCGGATCGAGTCGCTTAAGAAGAGAGTTCAAACCCTGACAGAAGAGCTGATTAGAGCTAAGCAAGGGGCTAGCGCATATCACGGCCAGAGGAATGAAGCGATGCAGATACTCGGGTTTCGGCGAGAGGAATGCAGGAGCTTGGAGATAGCATTGCACGAGCGAAATAAATACGTGATGATGCAAGAGGCCGCCATCCAGAACCGTCAGCATGCATGTTCCCAGTTCAGTTCTCATGTGGAGATGCTTGAAGGTACCCTGGCTACGGAGCGCCTGCGACATAGGGAGTTTTCAGATGTGATGAGAGATCGGATGACCGAGTTAGCTGAGTTGCTTCTGGGTTTGCTGACTACACCACCAGGAAAGACAATTGTAGTATCCTCTTGCTCTGAGGAGGAAGACCCCTAGGAGGAGCCGATAGAGCCGGGAGAGGACTGAGAGTGCTGCTATTATGTTCTTATTAGATGTTTTAACCATTTTAATAAATAACGTGATGTACCTTTTTCTTTAAGTACTTTGGACGACGGTTGGGTAGGTTAATTTTCTAATTATCCCTATCTGAAACTGTAATTTTCCATGTCCCAATAGACCATCAGAATGTATTATCTACAATGATATGTTATACATGTTCTATGGTAATGAGATTTAAAATAATGTGTGCATGATTAAATTCTCTGTATTTACAACTCAAGCTAAACTAATTATAACAAACGTTAACTGTGATAGATAGCCGACCAACGTGGACGGGGAAGACCTCGTGCCCAATGTAATAACAATGGGGAACAACTCGGAGGTAATGGAAATCCATTCCAAGGGGACAACAACACTGCCCAAGCAATCACCCAATTGGTGACCTTTCTGCAACAACACATTGCACCGAACCCGAATGCACCTGAAACACATGATCGGGCATTAGAAAGATTCCTTAGATTCAAACCCCCTACTTTTCTTGGGGAGACGGATGACACGATAGATGAACACTAGCTCTAAAGGATAGAGAGTATATTCGCAACCCTACAGTACTCGGAGGAGCAGAAGCTGGCACTCGTAACTTTCCGATTGGAGTCTGCAGCTCACGACTGGTGGAAGATTACCAGTGGAAAATGGACGAGGAAAACAGTGACCATACATGGGAGAACTTCGTTAAAGCTTTCCGTGATTAATACATTTCTCAGGCCGCTCGTGAAGCCCGTCATGACGAATTTTACCATCTTAAGCATGGGGCAATAACTGTCGCCTAGTACGAGTCTCAATTCAATCGACTCTCAAAATACGCGCCGGGACTGGTGAGCACCGAGGAGGATAAACTGTACAAATTTATGTGTGGGTTGAGGCTTACGCTTCAACAAAGCCTACTGCCAGTAAGGATGACTACGATGACAGAAGCTGTCGAGGCTGCCAGCCGAATCGAAAATGAGATAACCCGACTGGGACAGGCGAAGGATCGCACTGCTGGGAAGTTCAAGAGATCCGTGTCAAACACATCATCCAGACCACCCTAGAAATTTCAATGCAAGACTTTTGGACCGAATGCCAGAAAGAAGCCCATGAATAACCTGCCGCCTTGTTCATACTGTAACAAGTTTGGGCATAAAATAGAGGACTGCTGGAAGAAGCAAGGGAAATGCTTACGTTGTGGGGACAATCAGCATCAAACTAAGGATTGCCCAAAGTGGGAGACTCAGGGCAACAATCAGCAGAGGAACGCGGCTAAGAAGGATGAACGTAAGGGCAAGGGAAGGCACCAGCAAGAGTTTTCGCCTTAGCTAGACAGGAAGCTCCTAACGCAACGGACGTGGTGGAAGTTACATTTCTCGTGACAAACCACTTTGCGCATGCATTGTTAGATCCAGGACCATCACATTCTTTTATTGCACCCCATTACGCACAAAAATTGAATGTAATTATGGAATCATTACCCGTAAGCTTAGAAGTATCCACACCTATGGGTGCGAGCCAAGAAACGGATTTAGTGTTTAAGAATTGTGAGGTAATAATTGAAGGACATTGTTTTCCTACTGACCTAATTCTCCTTCCCATACTTGAGTATGACCTCATACTCAGAATGGATTGGCTATCTAAGAACTATGCACAACTTGACTGTTATTCTAAGATAGTCTAATTCTGTAAACCCGATCACCCAGTAGTTGAACTGCACGAGAATGCTAGGATTAATGTAACACCCCCAAGTTATTCAGGGATATTACAGCGCCGTAAGCCCCGCCATGGGACCCACAAGGCTAAACATACGCGGAACCATAATCTTTGACCGATAAGGTCTACACACATTGGGATAAAAAACAATACAAAGGTATTCGAAATATAACCAATGTACTTACAAACATCACAACTCAATTCAATACTTCGGCAAACACAGGCCGGAACATCAAGGAAAAAGGAAAACAATGCTCGAGTATTCAATAGCCAATCCAGTACAACAACACTGAACAGGAATTTCTAAAGAAATAAAACTGGAAGAAAGACACAGTATCACACTTGCCCACCATCTTTATGCCGACCCGATACCTGCCCGTCCGCTCTCCTGGAACCTGAAATACATGAAACGTATTTCCCCCATAAAGGGGTTAGCCGTCGAATATCTAGTGCAAGTATAACAATATGAAACATAATACTTCTCGACAATAAAGTAAATGTAATCCGTCAATTCATCAATTTCCGTCAATTCATCAATTTAAGACTAGTATTCCGGAATAACTAAATCTCATAGCATCGCAACAATACATATATGAATACCGTGGAACCGCACCAGAGGCTACGAAACCCTCAGAGGACCCGTCGGTCCGTCCCGGAGTGGATATAAATAAGCATGCCATTAATATTTTATACTTTCAAAGTCGAGAACGCACATTCATAAATATATACTTGCCTTTGAGACATCGGGAAATCGAACGGAGGAAAGGTATGAGTTCGGTAGGTCCGAGAACGCGCTTCCGGCACCTAAACGATTCGCAAGGAATATGATAATCGATTATCCATATCCAAATTACACGAAGAAACCCCCCGAAAACCCGCCTACGATTCATGTATATTCGTATATAAACAACAACGAGGGCGGACTACAACCAAACCCTCTCGATTCCGTAAAAATCACGAAATATACCATGAATCCGTAGGGAAACTAAGAATACCAACAAGATTAATCATATTCATCATGAATTAATCAACAAAACGGAACGAATCGGACAAAAACACAAAAACCCCCCAATTTTACCAAAAGTAGGGTTCTAAAGATCTAACCTTGATTCGCTGGATCAAGGGATGATATCGGACGGATTATTGATGATATAACCTCAAGAACTTCATGGATATGTTGTTAAACAACATGGCTTTAAGCTTAGAACACGCCCAGCTGCGGAAGAGGAGAAGAAGAAGGTGAAAAATGGCAAGAAAAACGTCTGCAGGGCCTTTTATAGGGGTTGGTGCTGCCGGACACGGCCGTGCGGTCGGCACGGTCGTATTGCACACTGTCCGACAGGACTCGACCGTGTCCCGCTTGACACGGTCGCGGCGGCCGAGGGCCTTCCGATAGCGACCCGCCCGATGCTGACTCGGCATGACTCGGCCGTGTCACGGGACACGGTCGGGCGTGTCGGCGATCGTTCGAGCTTATCCGGAAGAGTACGGCACGGGCCGTGTCGGACGACACGGCCGAGTCTGGTCGGCAGAAACTTCGGCATTTCCGGACGAGTACGGCACGGGCCGTGTTGGACGACACGGTCGAGTCTGGTCGGCAGTGATCGGCCAATAACGAGCGGGTGAGCTAAAACGACCATAACTCTCTCGTACGGACTCCGATTGACTCACCGTTTGAACCATTGGAAAGCTAACTCGATGCTCTATAATATTGCAAAGATTTAGAATTTTTGGAGTTACCAACAATTAATGGTGATCTAATAAAGTCGAACTCATAAGAGGAAAGTTGAAACGATGAACAATAACGATACACAACTCGAAGTTTTTCCGAACGGTGAACACGGGTGAATGAACATGATTGATGAATGATTATAAATGAGTGAAAATCCACTGAGTGACAATCACCGAATGAAATTACTGAATGATAATGACTGAATTACAACCGGATATTACATTCTCCCCTTCTAAAAAGAAGTTTCGTCCCGAAACTTAAGAAATAAATAGTTCGGGGTATTCAACTCGCATCTTCTCTTCCGTATCCCAAGTCGCCTCTTCGACTCCATGCCTCGACCATTGTATTTTAACCAGTGGAATGGTCTTATGCCGAAGTTGTTTCTCACGGCGCTCAAGAATCTTCACGGGTTTCTCCAGAAAGGTAATATCCTCGGCTACGTCAATCTCACTGTAGTCGATAATGTGGCTCGGATCCGGTACGTACTTCCTCAACTGGGACACATGGAAAACACTATGGACGTGACTCAAAGCTGGAGGCAACGCCAAGCGATAAGCTAAATCTCCAACTCTGTCCAAAATCTCGAAAGGTCCGATATACCTTGGACTGAGTTTTCCCTTTTTCCCGAAGCGGAAAACTCCTCTGGTTGGTGATACTTTGAGCAAGACGTGATCCCCCACTTCAAACTCCAAGGGTCGACGACGAGTATCGGCGTAAGATTTCTGACGACTCTGGGCAGTCAGTAGTCGATCTCGGATAATAGAAATCTTTTCCTTGGTCTCCAATAACATATCCGGTTCCGTCCCAACTAGCTCAGAAGCCTCATCCCAACATAATGGCGACCTACATCGCCTACCATAGAGTGCCTCGAAGGGTGCCATTTTGATCGACGCATGCCAACTATTATTGTAAGCAAACTCGATCAACGACAAGTAAAGCTCCCAATCATTACTCCAATCCAAGGCACAAGCCCGTAACATATCTTCCAATGTCTGAATCGTCCTCTCTGTCTGACCGTCCGACTGAGGATGAAAGGAAGTGCTCAATCTCAACTCCGTACCTAGAGCCTGATGAACGGCCTGCCAAAAATGCGATACGAAACGGCCGTCTCGATCAGAAACAATGGTCTTGGGGGCACCGTGTAACCTAACGATCTCAGCGATAAAGGTTCGAGCCAATCTATCCGGTCCCCAAGTATCCTTAATACCCAAGAAGTGTGCAGACTTGGTCAATCGATCGACAATTACCCAAATCATATTCATTCCAGTCCGAGTTCTCGGCATGCCAGTGATAAAATCCATTGAGATATCTTCCCACTTCCATTCGGGAATGGGAAGTGGTTTCAACAACCCCGCCGGTCGTTGATGTTCGATCTTGACTTGTTGACACGTCAAGCACCGTAATACAAACTCCGTAACATCCTTCTTCATGTTATTCCACCAAAAATTGTGCTTCAAATCTTTGTACATCTTACTCGTTCCGGGGTGGATTGAGTAAGGCGTAGCATGAGCTTCTCGGAGAATCCTCTGTCTCAATTCCAAATCATTCGGAACGCAAAGCCTGCCCTGAAATCTCAAAATACTATCCTCGTGTACCATAAAGCCTGGAGCTTTTCCTTTAATTACATCTTCCTTCAGTTGAGAAATCATCGGGTCACTCCACTGTTTCCCTTTGATATCATCAACCAAGGACGAAGTAATTTCGAGAGTACACAACTGTCCCTGTACTCGCTGAAGCCAAACTTCGATCCCTTGTTTAATTAAATCCTGACGAATCTTCATCTGAGACGTAAGAACCTCAAGCATTTGAAGAGTTGCTGATTTGCGGCTCAAAGCATCCGCAACGACATTGGCTTTTCCGGGGTGGTAAAGAATCTCCAAATCATAATCCTTTATCAATTCTAACCAACGTCTCTGCCTCATATTTAGCTCCTTCTGACTGAAAATATATTTCAGGCTCTTGTGATCGGTATAAATCCGACACGGTGAACCGTACAAATAATGCCGCCAAATCTTGAGTGCGAAGACAATTGCGGCCAACTCTAAATCGTGAGTAGGATAATTCATCTCATAAGACTTTAATTGTCGAGACGCAAAAGCTATCGTCTTATCATGCTGCATAAGAACACAGCCCAGGCCTTGACCCGAAGCGTCACTATAAACTGTAAAGCCTTCGCTACCATGTGGTAAAGTTAGAATCGGCGCTGAAGTTAATCGTATCTTCAGTTCATCGAAGCTCTGTTGTCTCTCATCCGTCCAAATAAACTTTTCGGTCTTCTGGAGTAATTTCGTAAGCGGTCGAGCGAGTTTCGAGAACCCCTCGACAAACCGACGGTAATACCCAAAGAAGGCCCAAAAGCTACGAACCTCCTTAACATTTTTAGGCGGTGCCCGGCCTAACACCGCCTCGATCTTCTGCGGGTCTACACGAACCCCTTCGGCTGAAATCACATGGCCGAGAAACATAACTTCTTCCAACCAAAACTCACATTTCGAGAATTTTGCATAGAGGTGCTCGGTTCTCAAAATGTCTAAGACCAAACGCAAATGCCGGGCATGTTCCTCCTTATCTCGAGAATAGATCAAGATGTCGTCAATAAAGACGACTACACACCTGTCGAGGTACTCGATGAATATTTTATTCATTAATTGCATGAATACCGCCGGTGCATTCGTCAACCCAAAAGGCATAACTACAAATTCGTAATGCCCATATCTCGTCCAAACGCCGTCTTGAACGTCGGACTCCCTCACCCCGAGTTGATAATACCGGATCTTAAATCAATCTTCGAGAACACCGCAGCTCCTTGCAATTGATCAAATAGGTCGTCTATACGAGGCAAAGGATATTTATTCTTGATGGTTACTTTATTCAGCTCACGGTAGTCAATGCACAAACGTAGTGAACCATCCTTCTTCTGACGAAAAGAACGGGCGCGCCCCAAGGCGAAGCGCTCGGTCCGATGTACCCTTTTTCCAAAAGTTCTCCCAACCGAGTCTTCAATTCCTGCATCTCGGAAGGTGCCATCCGATAAGGTGCTTTAGAAATCGGGGTCGCATCCGGCTCTAAATCCACGGAAAAATCTATCTCTCGATCCGCGGTAATCCTAAGATCGTCCTAAAAACATCGGATACTCATTAACAACCGGAATTGAAGAGAAATCGACTTCAATTACTTCCGCTTTTCAACGCATAACACCAATAGCCGCATAACCTTTATTCAAAAGTTTTACGGCCTTCATGGAACCGATAAGTAACTTGGATTGGCCCAACTTACGTCCCAAAAATGAGTACTCAGATCCGTCCTTAGTCATCATAGTGAAAACTTTGGTACGGTAATTCATAATCGCCTGGTGATTATTAAGCCAATCCTCGCCGAGGATTACGTCCTCGCCTTCCATATCAACTACAATTAAATTTGATAACCATTCCATACCGGATATAACCACCGGAAATTCTCTAATCTCCTGATTCCCCACAATCCTATCCCCGCTAGGCAGTCTCACGATAAAGGGATCGCAAGCAGCTAAACAAGTTATATTCAAACGGCGTACACACTCCAAAGAAATAAAAGAATGTGTAGCACCCGAATCAAAAAGTACACGGACTGGATAGGATAGAATATGGATGGTACCTGAAGCCACCGCCGCATCGGGTTCGTCTGTTCGACGCATCTCATAAACTCGTGGTTGTACCGAACCGATGCTAGAGTTCCCCCCTCCAGCGTTCTGACCCCGTCCCCGGCCCCTGCCAAAATTCTGCTGAGGTTGACTAGCTGGGGCAGAAGCCCGAGTGTCCAAAGTCTGATTCGGCTCGGAACAATAAGTCGCTCTATGTCCCATCTGTCCGCACGTGTGACACTTCAACGGTGGAGAGTGGCATTCCAAATTAATATGGCCTGAACGGCCACAATTATAGCAAGTCACCGCGCGATTTGAGGTACCCGAAGTGGGACGGTAACCCCTCTTCCCTTTATTAGAACGTGACGACTGTCCGGCGAAACGGTTAGTCGTCTGTGACTTCTGAAAGTTGCCACCCTTAGAGCCAGAAAAATTTCCCCCGACTTTCTGCTTCTTCGGTTCTTCAACGGTATCATTGTCGGGGCTCAACATATCATGGGCTAAAGCTCTGTCCTGATATTCTTTCAGTGTGGTGCAAGCAAATCCGGCCATGTACCGCCGTAAGTCCAAATTCATCCTCATATCAAAATAACGGATCTTATCGCGCTCGTTACGTACTTGATCCTTCACATGGATTAATTGTTGGTTATACTCCACGATCGCCTGAGAAACGGGAATATCTTGTGGTTTAGCCTCGAAGAAGGCTCGGATTCGGCTCTCTCGTACCGGCCAAGGACAAAACTCGGCCTCCAAGAGTTCCTTAAATTCATCCCATGAGGCAATACGATCCTGTGGCTTGATGACCTTCCACCAGGTAGCGGCCTCCTTAGTGAGGAAATACTGGGCAATCGGTACTTTCCTCACCTCGGGGCAATCAAGCGCCTCGAAAATCTTTTCCAATTCTGCTAGCCAATCCTCCCGGCTTAACGGGTCTGTGGCACCGCCAAATCGTGGAGGGTGCATACGGATTACGTTCAAGCGGGGCATCCGTGTTTGGGTTCGGGTTATTCATTTGAACAGTTTGGGCCAAAATAGTCATCCGAGTAGCCAATTGTTGAAGTGCATTCGCCACTCCAACGTCTGCGTTGTTCCCGACCATCCGACCGGGTCGTGGCCGACTCTCGGTATCGGGATGCACCGAGTTCGACAAGCGGGGTTGGTCGACCCGCAATCGAATCGATGGAAACGGCCGCGCCACGACCTCTTCCTCGCCCACGGCCACGACCACGGCCACGGCCCCTACCGGTGACATACTGAAGAACACACAAGTCACGTAAGCACAATTCAATCACGCATCAACAAAGTGTCCGATTCTCAAGAATACCGATAAAAGGAAGCAAAACGAATAAGGAAACACCAGAAGAGTGAGAGGTCTTACAAGTACCGGTCGCACTGTGATGATGGCAGAGTAGTGATACTGTGGACAATTAACGACTCGATCGACCCAAAAGACCGACAGCCTAGGTATCCATAGACCTAGGCTCTGATACCATATTCTGTAACACCCCCAAGTTATTCAGGGATATTACAGCGCCGTAAGCCCCGCCGTGGGACCCACAAGGCTAAACATACGCGGAACCATAATCTTTGACCGATAAGGTCTACACACATTGGGATGAAAAACAATACAAAGGTATTCGAAATATAACCAATGTACTTACAAACATCACAACTCAATTCAATACTTCGGCAAACACAGGCCGGAACATCAAGGAAAAAGGAAAACAATACTCGAGTATTCAATAGCCAATCCAGTACAACAACACTGAACGGGAATTTCCAAAGAAATAAAACTGGAAGAAAGACACAGTATCACACTTGCCCACCATCTTTATGCCGACCCGATACCTTCCCGTCCTCTCTCCTGGAACTGAAATACATGAAACGTATTTCCCATAAAGGGGTTAGCCGTAGAATATCTACTGCAAGTATAACTATATGAAACATAATTCTTCTCGACAATAAAGTATATGTATTCCGTCAAGTCATCAATTTCCGTCAATTAATCAATTTAAGACTAGTATTCCGGAATAACTAAATCTCATAGCATCGCAACAATACATATACGAATACCGTGGAACCGCACCAGAGGCTACGGAACCCTCAGAGGACCCGTCGGTCCGTCCCGGAGTGGTTAATTCATATTATCCATGGAATCGCACCAGAGGCTACGAAACCCTCAGAGGACCCGTCGGTCCGTCCCGGAGTGGATATAAATAAGCATGCCATTAATATTTCATACTTTCAAAGTCGAGAACGCACATTCATAAATATATACTTGCCTTTGAGACATCGGGAAATCGAACGGAGGAAAGGTATGAGTTCGGTAGGTCCGAGAACGCGCTTCCGGCACCTAAATGATTCGCAAGGAATATGATAATCGATTATCCATATCCAAATTACACGAAGAAACCCCCCGAAAACCCGCCTACGATTCATGTATATTCGTATATAAACAACAACGAGGGCGGACCACAACCAAACCCTCTCGATTCCGTAAAAATCACGAAATATACCATGAATCCGTAGGGAAACTAAGAATACCAACAAGATTAATCATATTCATCATGAATTAATCAACAAAACGGAACGAATCGGACAAAAACACGAAAACCCCCAATTTTACCAAAAGTAGGGTTCTAAAGATCTAACCTTGATTATTTGGATCAAGGGATGATATCGGACGGATTATTGATGATATAACCTCAAGAACTCCATGGATATATTGTTAAACAACATGGCTTCAAGCTTAGAACACGCCCAGCTGCGGAAGAGGAGAAGAAGAAGGTGAAAAATGGCAAGAAAAACGTCTGCAGGGCCTTTTATAGGGGTTGGCGCTGCCGGACACGGCCGTGCCGGTCGGCGCGGTCGTGTTACAGCTGGCAGCGAGGACTCGGCCGTGTCTGCCCGGACACGGTCGCGGCGCTGAGGGCCTTCCGATAGCGACCCGCCCGATGACTTCGGCATGACTCGGCCGTGTCACGGGACACGGTCGGGCGTGTCGGCGATCGTTCGAGGCTTATCCGGAAGAAATGCAGGCGGGCCGTGTCGGGCGACACGGTCGAGACTGATCGGACGACTCCGGCATTTCCGGACGAGTACGGCACGGGCCGTGTCGGACGACACGGTCGAGTCTGGTCGGCAGTGATCGGCCAATAACGAGCGGGTGAGCTAAAACGACCATAACTCTCTCGTCCGGACTCCGATTGACTCACCGTTTGAACCATTGGAAAGCTAAATCGATGCTCTATAATATTGCAAAGATTTAGAATTTTTGGAGTTACCAACAATTAATGGTGATCTAATAAAGTCGAACTCATAAGAGGAAAGTTGAAACGATGAACAATAACGATACACAACTCGAAGTTTTTCCGAACGGTGAACACGGGTGAATGAACATGATTGATGAATGATTATAAATGAGTGAATATCCACTGAGTGACAATCACCGAATGAAATTACTGAATGATAATGACTGAATTACAACCGGATATTACAATTAACTCGGCCCCAATCATATCAGCCACGAAAGAAAGGAAGGCCATTTCGAAGGGAGCAACAGGATATCTGGCTTTTGTCATGAACAAACCTAAGAGCAAATCAGAGATCGAAGTGATACCAATAATATCATAATACCCCGATGTTTTTCCCACGGAACTCACTTCGCTACCTCTAGATAGGGAAGTCGAGTTTAGCATCGATATAATGCCAGAAAAAGCACCTGTAGCTAGGACGCCATACCGAATGGCACCACTAGAACTGCAAGAACTGAAGGTTCAGTTGAAGAAATTGCTAGAGGTTGGATTTATCCGACCAAGCGTGTCTCCATGGGGAGCACCAGTGCTATTCGTGAAAAATAAAGATGGCAAACTAAGATTGTGCATCGATTACCGAGAACTTAACAATATTACTGTTAAGAACAAGTATCCACTCCCTAGAATCGATGAGTTGTTCGACCAGCTACAAGGGGCAACAGTTTACTCCAAGTTTGACCTTCACCAAGGATATTACCAATTAAGGATCAAAGAGGACGACATACCAAAGACTGCCTTTCAAACTAGGTACGGTCATTACGAATTTAGGGTGATGCATTTTGGATTGACCAACACACCGGCTGCATTTATGGATTTAATGCACCGTGTATTCCAACTGTATCTGTATGAATTCGTGGTAATATTCATTGACGACATACTCGTTTATTCCAAATCAGATCATGATCAAGAAACTCACCTGAGGTTAGTGCTAGAAACGCTAAGGAAGCATAAGTTGTATGCCAAATTCAGTAAGTGTGAATTCTGGTTAAGAAAAGTAGCGTTCTTAGGATACATCATATCCGGAGAAGGAATTGCAGTAGATCCGTCGAAGGTAGAGACTATTCTGGACTGGAAGAGGCCAGAAACAGTCACAGAAATTCGAAGCTTTCTTGTACTTGCGGGTTACTACCGCAAATTCATTAAATACTTCTCAAAAATCGCAGGACCACTGACAAGACTAACGCAGAAACACGTTAAATTTGAGTTGAACGATAAGTGTGAGACAAGTTTCCAGGAACTCAAGAGAAAACTCACCACTGCACCTGTTCTAACACTTACTGAAGGGAGTGAACGATTTGTGGTATATAGCGATGCTTCAAAGGAAGGATTAGGAGCTGCGCTGATGCAAAACAGCAAGGTTGTGGCTTATGCATCCCGAAAGCTAAAAATCCACGAGAAGAATTATCCGACCCATGACCTTGAACTCGCTGCGATAGTATTCGCATTAAAGAAATGGAGGCACTACCTCTATGGAGCTACATTCACTATCTTCACCGACCACAAGAGTCTCAAATATCTGTTCTCTCAGAAGGACTTGAACCTAAGATAGAGACGGTGGATAGAACTTCTTGAAGATTATAACTTTACCATTCAACATCATCCGGGCAAGGCCAACGTCGTCGCAGATGCCCTGAGTAGGAAAACCAGTGTAGCTAGACTTATGGTAGGAGAATGGAACGCCTCGAGAGAAATAGTCCAATGGAACCCAAAGCTGGCTAAGACACATGTTCTATGTGCTAATTTATTAGTAAAGCCGGACCTACTTAAGGAGATTCAAGAAGCACATATTCATGATGGGAAACTGTGTAAACTTGAGGAAAGAATTGCACAAGGCGAGAAATCTGAGTTCAGCATGTTGGACGATGGAATACTAAGATTCAAGCACTGTACATGCGTTCCCGACAATGACGAACTCAAGAAGAAAATTCTCTCAGAGGCTCACTGCTCTCGGTATACAATTCACCCAGGCAGTAATAAGATGTATAAGGATCTGAAGAAATACTACTGGTGGGTGAACATGAAGAACTAAGTAGCAGAATTCGTAGCAAGATGTTTGACTTGCCAAAGAGTGAAGTCCGAACACCAAAGACCATCAGGATTGCTACAGCCGCTCGAGATTCCCGAATGGAAATGGGAACTAGTTGCGATGGACTTCGTGACAGATCTACCAACAACCAACGGAGGATATAACACGATCTGGGTAGTAGTGGATAGACTTACAAAGTCAGCTCATTTCCTACCCGTAAGGAAGAATGACAGTCTGCAAAAGCTAGCAAGGCCGTACATACGAGAAATCATTAGACTGCATGGTGTACCTATAGACATTGTGTCAGATCGAGATCCCAGATTTGTCTCCAGATTTTGGAAGAGTCTTCATCAAGAACTTGGGACAACATTGAGTTTCAGCACTGCGGCACACCCTGAGACGGACGGATAATCCGGGAGAATGATCCAAATCCTTGAGGATATGTTACGAGCATGCGCGCTGGATTTTCAAAAGGGTTGGAGTCACCACCTACCCTTAGCCGAGTTTGCATACAACAACAGTTATCAGGAAACTATCGGAATGGCTCCATATGAAGCATTATACGGAAGAAAGTGTCGATCGCCAATACATTGGGAGATTGACGACCGATGGACACCAAAGAGCAAGCAGAACCGAGACTCGATAGCAAGAGTTGATCTAGTAGAAGATGCCATGGACAAATTTTGAGTCATTCGAGATCGTATTCGTACTGCTCAAAGCCGGCAGAAGAGTTATGCAGACCAGAGGAGAAAAGATTTAGAGTTTAACAAGGGCTGTAATACCCGCAATTTCGATTTTTAGTAATTTTCTTTTTTCGGTGGAGGTCCATTTCGATGACTCGCTTGGGACCGTTTCATCATTCTGAGAATATTTAATTCTGCACTTTTTGTCATCCGAGTTCGTTTCGGTATCGTTTTGTTTAGTTCCGTGTTCTTAAGCGGCTTTTCCGTACTCGAGTTCGATTCTTGTGAATCTCATTTGAAATTACTGTTTCGAGTTTCCCGTAAGTCCATTTAACTTTTTTAGACATGTTGTGAGCTTCGGTTTGGTTATTCGATCATGTATCGTGATTTTCGGATGTTTGGGCCGTTTCGTAATTTCCTATAAGTTTAGGGAATTTGTTCCTTGTTCGATTTTTTGGTTGTGCACCTCGGACCGTCTCGGGTTATTGGATATTGTTTCTCATTGCATGTAATTTTCTCTGACCGTTGGGTCGGCATATCGTGTTTTAGTTTATCGTCTCTTTCGGTTTGGTAGCGTCGTCTTGTGTCTAGACCTGTGGAAAACGGCGCAAGATCCTGTGGAAAACGGCGCAAGATCCGCGGCATTCTGCGCCGTGTCTGTGTGCCGTGTTGCCCAGTGGTGCTCGCTGCCTTGCGAAATGGCGCAAGACCCGCGACATTTTGCGCCGTGTCTGTGCGCCGTGTCGCACAGGGGTCGCCCGCTGACCTGCAATACGGCGCTGAACACGGCGCTATTTGGGCCGTTTGTTGCGCCGTGTTCTTTCCAGTATAAATAGGACAGACACGGGTTTTAACCCCATTTTTCTATTTTCCTCTCGGTTGTCCACTCCTTCATCACGATCTTGGGCGATTTCATCCGGATGTTTCATTCTATCGTCGTATAACTCGGAATTGGAGTTTGTATCACGAATCAATCATCTTCCTTCCTCCATTCCATTGTTGAATCGAGGTGTTTGGGGTTTTCCGGGTTGTGCCGTATTCGTAGGAATATTCGGGTGACGACTATCGAGGCAAGTATCTTACTTATATGTTTTGTACCTTGTGAATATGACTACGCGTTGAAATGAATGAATTGTTGTTATTTGTGATAAACATGGAAATGTGTCTATATTGGTCGATTGTACACTCGGATGTGTACCGTGTTATAGGTATTGATTGTGAGTTATGTGACATCGATTCATCGAGGATTTGGATGATAATATTGGATTATATGTGTTTGATTATGTAAAGCTTGTATTGGTTGTAATGTCGGCTTCAGATAAGTATACTAGTTGTGTGAAATTGTAATGGACAGGATGATTGTTTGATTTTGTGCGTGTTGGTGTAATGTGAATGTGAATGTTGTGTGCTGGAACGCTAAGTTCACTCGTGTGGATTCGACGGGGCCTACGAGGATTCATGGCACAGGTCCATGGGATCAGAACTTAGTGTGTGGTGCTGAGGTCCAATCGTGCGGGTCCGACGAGGCCTACGATGATTCATGGCACATGTCCATCGAATCAGGACACAGTACGTCCAACCGTGTGGGTTCGACAGAACCTATGGTGACACGTGACACAGGTTCACGGGGTCAGGACTGGTTGTTATGGTTGATGTGTGACTTCCAACCGTGCGGGTTCATCAGAACCTACGGTGACACGTGGCACAGGTTCACGGGGTCAGGACTTGTTGTTGTGATTGATGTGTTTGTTTCTTTCCGTGCGGGTTGTCGAACCTACGGAGACTCGTGGCAGGAGATCACGGGGTCATGAATATGTTTTGATCGTCTAAGTTTAGAAAATGAAGTTTTCTAGAAAGGAATGTTGGGCCGAGCCCCGCGAGATTTGTGGAAATATTTTTGTACTGTAAATTACCGAAATGCGAATCGGATTTGGGTTTGAACCCTAAGGTTTTTCTAAAAGGATTACCAAATCAGGACTTGAGGTCTTAGAAGTTTTGAAATTCTAATAATCCCAGTGAGGAGGATCTTACTTTTAAATGCTTCATAGCTTATTTCCCTTGTTAAAACCTCCTGGGAATATTTTGGTACTTGGTTATTAAATTTGATTATGATCAATGTTTGATCGTTACTTTTTGTATGATTTGATACTTGCACTAGTAAAACAGTAGGGTTTTACTAACTCCCGAGTAATCGGGGGGTGGATGTCTGTTTTGCGTCCAGGTACATGCAGGTTCGGGGGAGCAGTCACAGGATCAGCACAAGTGGATGACGAGCTGCGATACTAATCAAGAGTCGAGAGTTGTTAGATTTTTGTTGTGTTGTCAGAGTTGATTTCAGTCTTCCGCTGTATTGTATTTCGACCCCTGAGGTGGTAATGTTGTTTAAGTCAGTTTGTTGATTGAGTTGTGTGACCTCACCGGTCAGTGTATTCTTGTGTAAGTGACCTTAACGGTCTGTATTATTTTATTGTTTGACCCTGGCCGGGCAAGTATTTGGTCATTTTGTAAGGTATAGCCTGGTAGATCCTCGTGAAAAGGGGTCTACGGCATGTAATATTCCCATATGGTTTTGGGGGTGTTAAATTTATGGTATCAGAGCTTAGGTTGCAGAAACCTAGGCTATCGGGTCAAGTCGAATCGTGATTTGTCGAGTATTATGTGGTTTTGTCATTCGAGAACTCGGATGACAATTTGAGTTGTGCGTAGTCACAACGCGTTGGATATGTTGTCGGATGGGATTAGTATCGTCGCCGACCGTCATCTCCGTACGGCCTGTGGACGTAAGTCTCCTCTTTTATGCGAGGTACCTGTGTATCATGATTTTATCTTAGTAAGTTAATTGCGGTGCATAATTTTATTTGCACGGTGTTGTGTAATATAGTGTATTTAATACTTGTGGCACATAGTATATGTATAAAGCTGGGCGTATTGTTGTTTTACCTTTGAACCACCGTGTGGGGTGGTATGGGGTGAAAGTTGTAAACCTTGATGGGTTTTGAAAAGGTATCGACGGTAGAGTTTGTGAGAAACTACGATGAATGATTTTGTTGTGTGTTTAAACTGGGTACCACGAGATGCATTTGGTTTCCGTTAAAGCATAGGGTTTAAATTCAATTGTTTTTGGAATGTTGTAATTTTGACCGCTACGGGTAGGTTTGAGAACGTTTTTCAGAAGGATTTTATGGTTTGAGCATTTTCGTAGAAATCAATTTTTGGAAAATATTTTGGGGGTGCGGTCAAATCACGGTTTGTATGGATTTTAAAAGTCAGTTAAATTTTGACAAATGGGCTGTGTATTTTCAAATGACACCATCAGACGGTATTTGGAAAATGTGTTTTGATGTACTTTGGATATTGCGAAATATTACTGTCGTTTTGGTTATGAACCAAAGGATTTTGGAAAATTTCTGTTTTGCAAAACAACTTTGGCTTTCAGAAATTAGAACATTATGTGTTTATGTATTGAGGTTAAGTCGTACAGTGAGTTGCTATGTTATTATTCTCGTCAGAAAATCTGGGTTTTATGCCCCAGTGGCGGGATACGTTGTTAGGTATCGTTCCCCACTTCAATGACCGAGGTATTAAACAAAGTGTTTTCAAAATTTCATCCCAGCAAAATCTTTCAAATCTCGCAAATTTTAAATTATTAACATTTGAACAAATACCTCGGAAAAATATTATTTTTAAAGAATGTTACGAGTGTCTAGTCTCAATGACATGTATGTGGTCTTGACCGTGTTTATTTTGGTAAAAGTCATGCACCTCTGTTGTTGTAACCGCGCGAATTACTTATGAATTTAAGTCTATTATTGCAGTATTTGTTCGTGTAGTCGTGTGATGACTTGGAGTGAATACTTTATTGTGCTACTGATTGTTGCCCTATGTTGATTATGTGGTATTTATTTTGTTGTTCTAAATGGTTGCCCGTTCAGTATGCTGAGGGGTCTAGGCAGAGGTCGTGGTCGTGGTAGTGGTTGTAATCAGGAGCATGAGAGGGCGACTCACTCCTTGCCGAGTACCAATCAGCTCGGTACAAATCAGGGACATTCTCATTCAGCCAGCGTTAACGTTGACGTTGGCGCCGCCACCATCCTTCGTCAGGTGGTTGACCAGTTAGTGCAGATGAATCAGGCCGTACGTCGGAATGAGAACCCAAATGAGGATAACGGAGCTAGTAAGTGGTTACGAGATGTGATGAGAATGCACCCGCCCCGTTTTGTGGGTTCATCTGACTCGTTAGGTTGGGAAAACTGGCTCTTCCAGTTGGGCAGAACATTTGATGCTGTAGCTTGTCCGGATGAAAGGAGGGTACCCATTGCTCAGTACTTGCTCGACAAAGAAGCTGTAGACTGGTGGCAGGTGTAATTCCTGCAGATCGTACACCTACATGGGCTGAGTTTAAGACCACCATGGAGGCAGAGTATTGCCCGTTGCCTGTTCGTGAACGCGGGATAGTTGAGTTTTTCTCGGCTATGCCCCAGAATGTGTCAATATCCCAGGCGATAGTCGATTATAATTGACAGTTGACTTATGTTCGTGATCAAGTGAGAAGTGAAGCGGACAAGGTCCGATACTTCAATATGCGCATAAAACCCCATATCCGTGAGAGTATGGCTCCACTCATGTGTACCACTCTAAAGGAATATCAGGACCGAGCTTTAGCCATTGAGATGGCCGTTTCTGTGACGGAATCTGGTTCAAGAGGTAAGAGGCAGAAGACCTCGAGTAACTCTTCAAGAGGCCAGAGAAGTGAGATTCGTGAGCCTCTTACTTTGCATTGCCCTTCTGGGAACACTCATAGTTTGTTCGATCAGACTAAGAATCCTGCTCACAAGCCGAGTAAGACAATCTGCGTGAAATTATGTTTCAATTATAGTCGTGTGGGCCATACTCGGAAGAATTGTCGCTCGCTGCAAGTTAACTGTTTCAAATGTGGACATGTGGGACATCAGGCGGTACACTGCGAGACCGTCGTTGAGATGTTCGGGAGCCGAGATCCCGCCCCTACTCATGGAGATCTCAGTGGTGCCCAGTAGCGTAGTTGCGTGTTGTATTTGTGTTGTAATTCGTGTAGAGATTGATATTTGTTGCGTGAACTTTTTGGTTTTGTTTGTATGCTACCCTGATGTTTTATTTTAAGTTTCGGGACGAAACTTATATTTAGTGAGATAGAATGTAATATCTAGTATTCTCGTTTTCTGTTATCTTGAATTGTTTGTGTCTTGACGTCGGACATTTTCTTGTTGACGAGAATCGGAGTCACTTCTATCGTAATACTATATTTGTTTCTACAGCATAGTCATTGTGGTCAGGTGCGACTTGTAGTCGCGTGCGTTCTTTGATTAAATGTGTGCATGTGATGTGTTGTTAATTACTCGTTGTTGTTTTGAATCATAGTCGGTGGCGTTGTGTTAGTCGTCGTGGGGCGTGTTTTCACGCCGTATATTTCTTTGCGTTGCATGTAACGTTTCACCGTTAGGCGCAATTTTTTTTTCGGTTCTTGTGTATCTCGTTGAGTTTTCCTGGCGGGATATTGCTTCTCCCTACTTGATTTAAGTTTCGGGACGAAACTTCTTTTAAGGAGGGTAGTATGTAATACCCGCAATTTTGATTTTCGGTAATTTTCTTTTTTTGGTGGAGGTCCGTTTCGACGACTTTCTTGGGATCGTTTCATCATTCTAAGAATATTTAATTCTGCACTTTTTGTCATCTGAGTTTGTTTCGGTATCGTTTTGTTGAGTTCCGTGTTCTTAAGCGGCTTTTCCGTACTCGAGTTCGATTCTTGTGAATCTCATTCGAAATTACTATTTCGAGTTTCCCATAAGTCCGTTTAACTTTGTTTTGTGAACTATGGTTTGGTTATTCGATCACGTATCGTGATTTTCGGACGTTTGGGCCGTTTCGTAATTTCCTATAAGTTTATAGAATTTGTTCCTTGTTCGATTTTTTGGTTGTGCACCGTCTCTGGTTATTGGATATTGTTTCTCGTTGCATGTACTTTTCTCGGACCGTTGGGTCGGCATATCTTGTTTTCGTTTATCGTCTCTTTCGGTTTGGTAGCGTCGTCTTGTGTCTAGAGGCTGTCTGGCCTGACCTGTGCAAAACGGCGCAATACCCGTGACATTATGCACCATGTCTGTGCGCCTGTTGCCCAGTGGTGCTTGCTGCCTTGCGAAACGGCGCAAGACCCGCGGCATTTTGCGCCGTGTGTGTGCGCCGTGTCGCACAGGGGTCGCCCGCTACCTGCAATACGGCACTGAACACAGCGCCATTTGGGTCGTTTGTTGCGCCGTGTTCTATCCAGTATAAATAGCACAGACACGGGTTTTAACCCCATTTTTCTCTTTTCCTCTCGGCTCTCCACTCCTTCATCACGATCTTGGGCGATTTCATCCGGATGTTTCATTCTATCGTCGTATAACTCGGAATTGGAGTTTGTAGCACGAATCAACCATCTTCCTTCCTCCATTCCATCGTTGAATCAAGGTGTTCGGGTTCCGGGTTGTGCCGTATTCGTAGGAATATTCGGGTGCCGACTATCGAGGCAAGTATCTTACTTATACGTTTTGTACCTTGTGAATATGACTACGCGTTGAAATGAATGAATTGTTGTTATTTGTGATAAACTTGGAAATGTGTCTATATTGGTCGATTATACACTCGGATGTGTACCATGTTATAGGTATTGATTGTGAGTTATGTGACATCGATTCATCGAGGATTTAGATGACAATATTAGATTATATGTGTTTGATTGTGTAAAGCTTGTATTGGTTGTAATGTCAGCTTCAGATTAAGTATACTAGTTGTGTGAAATTGTAATGGACAAGATGATTGTTTGATTGTGTGCGTGTCGGTGTAATGTGAATGTGAATGTTGTGTGCTGGAATGCTAATTTCACTCGTGTGGGTTCGACGGGGCTTACGAGGATTCATGGCACAGGTCCATGGGATCAGAACTTAGTGTGTGGTGCTGAGGTCCAATCGTGCGGGTCTGACGAGGCCTACGATGATTCATGGCACAGGTCCATCGAATCAAGACACAGTACGTCCAACCGTGAGGGTTCGACGGAACCTACGGTGACACGTGACACAGGTTCACGGGGTCAGGACTGGTTGTTATGGTTGATGTGTGACTTCCAACCGTGCGGGTTCGGCGGAACCTACGGTGACACGTGGCACAGGTTCACGGGGTTAGGACTAGTTGTTGTGATTGATGTGTTTGTTTCTTTCCGTGCGGGTTATCGAACCTACAGAGACTCGTGGCAGGAGATCACGGGGTCACGAATATGTTTTGATCGTCTAAGTTTAGAAAATGAAGTTTTCTAGAAAGGAATGTTGGGCCGAGCCCAGCGAGATTTGTGGAAATATTTTCGTACTGTAAATTACCGAAATGCGAATCGGATTTGGGTTTGAACCCTAAGGTTTTTCTAAAAGGATTACCAAATCAGGACTTGAGGTCTTAAAAGTTTTGAAATTCTAATAATCCCCGTGAGGAGGATCTTACTTTTAAATGCTTCATAGCTTATTTCCCTTGTTAAAACCTCCCGGGAATATTTTGGTACTTGGTTATTAAATTTGATTATGATCAATGTTTGCTCGTTACTTTTCGTATGATTTGATACTTGCACTAGTAAAACAGTGGGGTTTTACTAACCCCCGAGTAATCGGGGGGTGGATGTCTATTTTGCGTCCAGGTACATGTTGGTTCGGGGGGGCAGTCACAGGATCGGCACAAGTGGATGACGAGATGCGATACTAATCAAGAGTCGAGAGTTGTTAGATTTTTGTTTTGTTGTCAGAGTTGATTTCAGTCTTCCGCTGTATTGCATTTCGACCCCTGAGGGGGTAATGTTGTTTAAGTCAGTTTGTTGATTGATTTGTGTGACCTCATCGGTCAGTGTATTCTTGTGTAAGTGACCTTAACGGTCTGTATTATTTTATTGTTTGACCCTCGCCGGGCATGCATTTGGTCGTTTTGTAAGGTATAGCCTGGTAGATCCTCGTGAAAAGAGGTCTACGGCGTGTAATATTCCCATATGGTTTTGGGGGTGTTACAAGGGCGACAAAGTATTCCTTCGCTTATCACCACGTAAAGGATTAATCAACTCAAGGAAAAGAGGAAAGCTTAGCCCCAGATACGTCGGACCTTTCACGATACTAGAGCGAATTGGAAATTTGGCGTATCGTCTCGAGCTACCAACCGAGCTTGCCGGAATCCACAACGTGTTCCATGTCTCAAGATTGAAGAAATACCATCCGGATCCTGAGCATGTCATCACTCATGACATGCCACCAATCAAACAAGATCTAACCTACATCGAGAAGCCAATCAGAATCGTAGATCAACAAGTATGCGAGCTGAGAAACAAGAAGATTCCGTTAGTTAATGTCATTTGGTCGAAGCACAACAGAGAAGAAGACGCCACATGGGAAACTGAAGAAGAGATGAAGAAATCTTACCCCGAACTATTTTAGAGGAAATTTGGGGACCAAATTCTCTTAAGGAGGGAAGGATGTAGAACCCCATAAATTTGATAGTTAGTATATGTACGACATATCCTACTGTAATATGATTAAGTAACAATTTCTATATAGCACAATATAATCTAAGTTTACCATTTATTTTACTCAATTTATCAATTTTGAAATTCATATGTCAAACCATATAATTAATTAAATAAGAAAATAATATCTATCTAATGGACTACTTGTCAAACCTAATAGGTCAAGCCCAACCTATAAAATCTATAAGACTTAAAAATACAACTTAAAGCCCAATCTAATCACCTAGCCCACTTTATTAAATAAATACTTAATATCTATATCTATATACACCTAAAATACAAAAAAAAAAATATAATAACACACACACACACACACACACACACGGGGAGGCCATAAGGAGGAATATAAGACATATAGAGTCTTCATATCCTCCATGCAAGACACTATCCTAAGACACCTTAGCCACATGTCACTAGTTTTCTTTACACCTCCAACTTCCCAAGCTACTTTACACCCCTCTTAAATACATACACCACCCAACACACTCCCATTCTCCCAACACAAACAAAAAATCTGAGATTTAGATAGAGAGAGAGAGAGAGACAGAGACAAAAACGTGAGCAAGAGAGAAGAAGGAAGGGAGGAATAAAGAAGAAGAAACAAAAGGGAGGTAAGAACTACACTTCATACATTTGTTTTTTTAACTTATTTATTCTTCCCTTTCTAACATAAAACCTAACATTCAATCAAAATAATTAAACATGTTGGGATGATACATGGGCTGAAATGTAGAGGAGGAGGAAGAGAGGTCCTTTTTCAACCTACGAGACCTAGAATCAACTTCTACCGACAAAGAACGAGGTGGGTAAAATATTTTCTTTTTAAAACTTTTATATGTAAGCTACTTTCAAAGGAAATTAATAATAATGATATAATGCAACTCCTTTCTATGTAGTTATATAGTTCATTCATCATATATCATTAACATACAAATTAGTTAGTAACTTGTTGCATGTGAAATTACCGATTTGATGACTAGAATGAAATGTATAAATATCTTACCAACCAAACATGATTGCTATCCATTATATTCTGGAAATTGATTTTTAAGAAGTGTATTTTGTTTATATGAATATGCATGTGTAGTTGGATGCTTAAATCGTGGCCTAACAAAGATAGAACGGTTAAAACACGCTTAAGATACGAACTAAGTGAAGGTAAAAATAATTAGAAAAATTATTGCTTAAAAGATGTAATCTGACTTAAGGAATGAAAATACAACATAATTACTTGTTAGTCACCTACCCTTCAAATTTTATAAGAAACGGGAACCCTTTTCCAGGCCAACGGGCCAAAATCATCAAAACACGGAAATTGTGTAAAATCTGCAAATTGTGAAACAACTAATTGAAATCCGTGTAATTTCAGTTTTGAACATCAAAAGGGACATAATAGCATGTTTAGCCTCTGCCCTTAAAGTTTCGTAGTGATCGGATCCATTCTCGGTGTCTACGGACTAAAAAAATTGCAATTAAGATAAATTAAGGGGTCAAAATGGTAAAATCCCCAAAAAAATCCGGAGCCAAGGCAAAAATTTCACCTTCTGGACTGAAGTAATGACTTATATAAAAATAAATATTCTGACCTTAAAATTTTGTAGAGATCGGAAGTCGTTTTGAGATTTGGGGCCAAAATGTAATAATCAATAAAATTGGGGTCAAATAGCAAATTACAATAAAATTGAAATCTAAGATGAAATTTCAAGACTCTGGACCGGAATATTAAATTTTCAAAAAGATACGTATGATATCTGAAAAATCATATAACAATCGAAGTAAATTTGGGTCAAAACGATATTTTAAAAAGTTTTGGGGCAAAACGAAAATTTTGGAAAAACCGGTCAGAAACCGAAATTCTGGAAATTTACCCAACACTTAAGCTCCAAGTTCAACATGAACTCTCCTGTAAGTTTCGTCACCATCCGTGACGAAAACTAAAATTTACGGGTATAATAACCCACTTCGCAAGAATTATGGGCGGGACCGTAATTTTAGGAATTTTAATTCAAAAATTAAAGATTGAGAATTTACTAAATCTGAAATAAATGATCACAATTATATCTTAAAGATATGTCAACAACCGAACCATAATCTCGTGCCACGAATAAACTCCAAATGACAATCATATAATCGAATTACACTAGGTACCGTAATTAATTGAATGTATGACTCTGAATGTATGATGTGTATGCCCCGAAAATGTGACTAACTTACAATCACGTCTAACCGGGAACTAAGTGTCTCACAAACAAAGTGCCACGGACAGGACTGCCTCTAATTCTATCGGGACAAAGTGCCACGTCAACAGACGGGGGCCACCTCTTGAGCCCATACGAAACAGAGGGCCGATCAAAGATCCCGGGGCCACCTCTTGAGTTGTAAGGGCCACCTCTAGAGTCCCGAATTTGTGTCAGGGACAGTTAGACCAAGTCTTGGATCGCGCAGCATGGCTGCGGTTCATGAAGAAGGCTACTGTCGTTTCCTATTCCCTTGAAGCTGAAGGACGGAGTGATCCTGAGGTGACTGGGTCGTAGACTTAGGGTATAATCGCGATTATGGTGTGATCCGGGTATTAAACCCCAGCTAAGGACATACCGATCCCAGATAAGAGATAAGGTAGCACGTCACCAAGCGTGAGAGCTTTTAGCTCAAAGGCCAATGTTATAAGGACGGTCTGACAAATGCCCAAGGCTACGGTTATTAAACGAAAGATCGTGGCGAAAGTCATAGTCCGATCTTTGATAGCGGTCTAATACGTCATAAGGAGGCCAAGGGACTTTGTCACATAGACGACCTCCCGAAGCTAAATATTCACTAGGCGCTTGACGCCACATGTTGTCATACTTAACATCAATCTACGGAGATTGACTGTTCACTCATGCCATAATTCATTACATTCCTTTGAAAACTTGTACTATCTATAGACAAAGATATTTTCAAAAGTGGGAGTAAATATATTATCCTTCAAAATAGTTATATATATATATATATATATATATATATATAAATTGAGAAAATACTCGAAACCCCACTCACTGAGAATCTATTATTCTCACCCCATTTCGAATTGTTTTCTAAAACCCTACTAGATGAAGAGAATCAAGAGGAAGAAGAGAGAGATGCTGATGACCAGTGAAGATCATCCTCAAAGTATTACCAAGACGTAGGAATTAGGATGCTGCTTTAACGCTTCTTTTTATTCCTGTGTCACAATGTATTTTGGTTTCCGATGTACTCTTTTGCACTTGATGTAATAATTTTGCTGTACTCTTGAATATTTCTTTTCTATGAAATAACCAGTCTTAGTTCACCGGGCTGAGATCTGGCATATGTATGCTTTACTATAATGTATTATCACAAACGTTATTTATTACGTTAACTGTCGCATTCTCGTCCAACCCTGGTGTGGGGGCGTGACATCTTCGAATTCAAGGATACGAATATCATCATGGTGATCATACTTCAATCTTGATTACAATTACTCAAGCATAAATCGGAAGGCCTATGGTTGATATCAATATCTTTATATCATTCAAACTATCATCTTGAAGATTTACTTAACAATCCACCTTTACAAGATATGACAAATCCTTCGATGAACAACTTCCTAGGTTCATCTAATAACAATGATGTTAATACCAAGTCTGTGGTTACTACAAAGACACCTTCCAAATTTGTATTACCAATCTCATAAACTTCCATTACTTGTTTATCGTAACAAGATTCAAATTATGATGTTCTTAACCAAGGTACTTAAAGCATAATCATCTCAACTTCCTAAACATGAAGTTGGTCAAATAAATCATCTCTAGAACTTAATATCCTGATAGCATGATCATCATATCCTTAAGAACATGAATCCAAGGGTGGAGATAGTATAACATACCTTAAGATGAAGAAAACACCGAGACAATAGGTAGAATCCAACTCCGATTGCTTGTGTGCCAATCCAAGATGCTCCTCCACTTCAATGATTAAGCATAAATGATATCCAATATTCAATGATCAAGTAGAGATAGTCTATACGTGTTTAAGGAGGCTGGGATCTCTCTGGGCACGAAGTATGTTGAAGGCTAAGTGAAATAAACGAGTTGAAATGAAATGGGGTGATGTATTATTTATTATTTTCTGACCTTAACGTACGTTAGCCTTCATGCATAACATATGTAAGCCTCTTAGCGTACGCTACCCAACATAAATTAGCGTACGCTATCATCCTGATAGTTAACTGTCCTCATTTCTGAACTCGATTACGTACGTTACACCATCAGGTTACGTACGTAAGTAATACACATTAGCGTACGCTAGACACAATCCTTAGCGTACGTTAACAACCGTTGACTTCAAAAGTGTCCAGGTTCATCCGCGGGAATCTTATCCGGACCCATGTCCGGCTGGCACATGTGACAGCCGCCCAGCTCAATTATTGACTGCCTAACGTATGCTACGCTTCATCCATAGCGTATGCTAACTCTGGCCGATAACGTATGTTAAGCTACATTCTTAGTGTACGTTATCACGTATTTGCATGGGAAAATTTACATGTTGCCATACTCATGTACAAGGATACAAATACGAGAAATATCATACTTCCATTATCGATATCACGATTCCAAATAATTCAGGGTTCAAATACAGATGAAATACTCAATAATAAATATGGATATTACAAGCACTCGCCTCCCATTCAGACCACCTCAGAGCCCCTTCTGTTTACTCATGAGCCGGCGACTGATACAAATGATCAGACCGAGTCTGCTCCACCCCCAGTGAAAGATCACATTTTACAGGCGATGTTTGATGGCCTGAGGGAGGAGATGCGAGCAGAGCGAGACAGTGTGATCGCAGCCGTGCGACATGAGATATACGAGCAGGTCCGCCGGGCCAATCGGCGTGATGAGAGGCGCTTAGCTGCGAGGGACGCTTACCATCAGGATTACTTAGCAGTGTGGACGGACCATATCCTCCACCCAGACGGACCATTCATCCCTCCGACCAGGCCACCTACACCACCGACTTCACCTGACGAGGCTGATGCGAGTGCCTGAGCTTACTTTCATTCAGGGGAGTACTTTACCTGTCCTTTACTTATACTTATTTGTAGTCCATTGGGGTCAATGGCCTTCTCAAGTTTGGGGGAGGGGGATTAATTTTTAGTTGATATTTATTTAGTTTGTCTTGCTTGTCTTCTATGGTATTCTGGATATTATTTACATTCGTGAGCATGTCGTGCAGCCTTATGTAAGACAGAATATATGATACTGATTTCTATTTGAAGAAATGGATGAGTTTAGTCGAGTTCCAATTATGCTATATTTCTTTTCCTTGAGTATTCATTTCGGTCTGATTTTTGCGTCATTGTGGTAGCCTTGGCAATTTAAGAAATGAGACATACGTCTTCGTAGTGTCCGCATTACACGACCCGTCGTCTATATGTTTGGTGGCGCTATTCACTTAGCTAGTCGTCCAGTAACATTAGCCTTATAAGCATTCAATTAAGTACCTACGATTAGGCATTGGGTCGGGCAGTTTTAATTCCCAAAATTTGAGCAACCTTGCATGTTCTAGGATGGGAAGTCTAGTAACCGGGTATATTCATGTGACCCGTCGTTTACACTCGCGTAAAACGACAACCTTGAATAGACATGTTTATGATTAGATTAATTGTTAAGAAATCGCATTTCCGATGATAGGAAGCCTGTAACACCCCTAATCCGCTCAGGGATATTACACGCCGTAGAAGCTTTCCTCAAGGATCTACCAGGTTGGTAACAACATATAACAACTCAACCATGCCTTTAAGGCTAAAATGACTCAGTAGACCAATTTGGTCTTTCAATAAATACATACAACTCATGCCCATGCAGGGGTCAAAACACAACCACACCCGTACAATGGGAAAAATATAGCAGCGGAAAATAAAGTACAACTGAACCAATAAATAATGTATGGTTCCTCATGTGATTAGTATCGATCATCTTTCATCATCCTTCGTGCCGACCCTGTGTTATGCTCCAAAACCTGAATGCAAAAATAGACATCCACCCCCCGAATACTCGGGGGTTAGCAAAACTCCACTGTTTTGCTAGTGCAAGAACAAAGTGCAAATACGAGCCATACAATTCACATTCCGCGAATAACAATAACTAGGAATCCTTAAAAATCCAAACATAAAGAAAAGCACTTCCCGAGGCAAGAGTTTGGGTAAATATTTCCAAAAATGAAAGATCACAAATAAAGGGAAACAATTTATAAAACAGTTTCAAATGCCATCGAGAGTTTTAATAGCAAACAATTTAAGATTACTGAATCCTTCTCTTTCCAAAAATCAACAGGGTCACAACCCAAAGGTTTTGTTTTCGCAAATAAATAACCAACAGCAATTCACAGGGTTAAAACCCACGTCATGTGTCCTCGACGGATATAAAATCAATACAATATAATCGCCCAAGATACGTAAACCTTCGTCCCCAAAAATACAACACCAACTCGTGAATCCAGGGCTATACCATTGGATTCCCTTCGTGGCCCCGTCGGACCCTCCCAAGGTGAGCAGAATGCGTTTTCGAAATCATATACACCAACTCATGAAGTTTTTACTCGTGAACCCAGGTCTATACCATTGGACTCCCGTCGTGGCCCCGTCGAACCAACCACGGTGAGTAAAATACATTCACTAACACATACACACACACACTCGTGAAGTTCTACTCGTGAATCCAGGGCTATACCATTGGACTCCCGTCGTGGCCCCGTCGAACCAACCCACGGTGAGTAAAATACATTCACTAAAACATAAGCAACCGCACTCGTGAATCCAGGGCTATACCATTGGACTCCCGTCGTGGCCCCGTCGGACCAACCCACGGTGAGCGAAATACATTCACACAATTAACACGTCACAACAAGGATATTCATACAATCCACCAAAGGCAATAGACACAAAGCACGACATAATCGTCAAATCACAACGCATCGAAATGAGGTAATATATGCGCACACGCGTTATCAAGCGCAACATCAACACCAAACATATTCAAAGAATTCACATAGTCACTTACAACCCACACAATTTACAAAACACACGCGTTTTGAAAGCAAGACTTTAACAAGGCTAAACCGAATCTTTGAAAGTGAAATTCAAACGATCAAGTAAACACAAGGAGACGATCACTAATTATCATATCCATAAAACAAGAATTATATGGACAAGGTACTTGACTCGAATAAGAACAAAGCGGAGAATCGACCGAAGTAGGTTGACACGAACCGACTACGAACCCGCCGACTCCACCGATCGCCAACTCGCGTTAATAATCTACGAAGGACAATAACAACAATGAAATGAATTCCATAACACGACTCAAAGCCGTTGAATTCAAAGAACGAATGATGAAAGTTCAAGTGTTTTCCCCAAAACGGCCAAGAACACGATTCGTCCCGACAAAACACGAAAACGGAATTCCAAGTCGAAATATGGATATACACTCCATAGAATATGTTTAACAACATCATTTAACCACAATCTATCTAACAAAAACGGATGGAAAACGAGATCGAGAACAAATCCCCCAGACAGTCGATTCGAAGGAAATCAAGAAATATACTTCAATTCGACGAAGAACAATGGATTAAATGATGTTAAACACAAGAATACTACCAAGATTAATCATACCCATCATGAAATAATCAACAACACGGAACGAATCGGACAAAAATGCAAAAACCCCCCAAATTCACGAAATTAGGGTTCTAAGGTGAGATTACCTTGATTCGCTGGATTAAAGGATGATAACGGATGATTGATCAATGATATAACCTCAAGAACTTCGTGGATTTGTTGTTAAACAACATGGCTTCACGACCTCCGAATCGCCGGCCGCGGACAGAAAAGGAAGGAAGTGAAAAATGAATGAAAATGCGACTGCTCTGTCACATTTATACTGGACGGAACTAGCGTGCGCTAGCCTTCCTGGACTAGCGTGCGCTAGCCTTCCCGGACTAGCGTGCGCTATCGGCCCAGTACCCTCGGCTAGGGCCCGCACGACCCCCGCTAGCGTGCGCTATGGCCGGAAGCCTGCACGCGCTAGCTGACCTGTCCAGTAACCTCTGGACTAAACAACTCGCCCAGGTAACGTACACTAGTCGTCCGACAACGTGCGCTACCCTTGCCGGTTAGCGTGCACCACGACCGACAGTAGCGTGCGCTACCTTCCGATCCTACCCGAGTCCAGAACCTCAGAACCTCTCTGCCCTGACCCGATAGCGTACGCTGGGCTGCTTAACAGCGTGCGCTACTCCTGCCGAGTTAGCGCGCACAGCCTCCCGGCCATAGCGTGCGCTCCGCCGGTTCCTGCCGTGCCTGCTTGGCCAGTGCCCAGCGCTTCCGACAGTGCCGCACCTATCCGGCCACCTGCTCAGCCGCCATGACCCGACGACTTGATTTCCCGAAAACGCACGGAACGAACACGACGAAAAGTTCGCGGACAATATCAACGACCCGAAATGGAAACATAATACAATAATTAATCATATGTGACCAAGAAACGGGTCGAGACAATAAATACAGATACGGATACCCATAACTTTCAGTAAATTACAAAAATGGCCCAAAATGCCCGAAAATCACGATACGTGATCGAATAACCAAACCGAAGTTCACAACACGTCTAACAAAGTTAAACGGACTTACGGGAAACTCGAAACAGCAGTTTTGAACGATATTCGCAAGAATCGAACTCAAGTGCGGAAAAGTCGCTAAAAAACATGAAAATCAACAAAACGACACCGAAACGAACTCGGATGTCAAAAAGTGTAGAATTAATCATTCTCAGAATGATGAAACGGTCATGAGCGAGTCATCAAAACGGACTTCCGCCGAAAAAAAGAAATTACCGGAAATCGAAATTACGGGTATTACATTCTACCCTCCTTAAAAGAAGTTTCGTCCCGAAACTTAAAATAAGTAGGGAGAAGCAATATCCCCTGCCAGGAAAACTCGACGAGATACATAAAAACCGAAAACTCACGCCCAACGGCAAAACGCTTCAAGAAACGCAAAGAGACATACGACGTGAAAATACGCTCCGCGGCGACTAACACAATGCCACCGATAGAGACATAATAAAATCAACAAGTGACAAGCGTCATCAAACAGACAATATAATCGAGTCGATTATCCGAACAATCACAAAAACACAACGAATGAAAATCAATACGATTGACCAACCCAACGGTTCATCAATCAAAACGCGAGCCAAACGCTGAACAAATACGGAATTCCACCGCCCAAGGGTTGGAAGATGGAAACGAGACTAATCTCCCGAAGGCGTCTGAACGCTCAACAATCACGAGATGAGATCAACAAAAACCGAACAATCAAATGATCAAACCACAACGGCCGAGACAACAAAAAGCGAACAATCATGTTCGAATCACGAAGAACAATAAAATTAAAACAGCGACTCCAAGGTTCACAAGAATCGAACCGAACTCGGAAAAGTCACAGTGATAACCAGATCGACTCAAAACAAGATCAGATCTCGTCCGAACTATGAAACCAAAATACAGAACAAGTTCAGAAAGTATCAACGAACACGAGCGAGTCGATAGAATTGAGAAAGAGAAATGCAGAAGCCAAAAATAATATGGGTATTATATTCGACCTCTTCTAGAATAAGTGTCGTCCCCGAAACTCACAACAACGAAATCAAGGAGATGACATAACAAGCAACCGACAGAAACATCCTTCGAAGGCCTCTCAAAGCCGATTCTGATAACTGTGCTGAAGCGCGAACTCCGAAAGTGTCGGTAGCCAATTCGCAAAACTGAATTCGGCATCCCTCGAGTCCACACTTGAAATGTGTTACTGACGAGAAGGACAATTTACACGTGCATGCCCCGGCAAATCACGGTTGAAACGTCTCGGCCCGGCATACCGAAAATATAAATGCTAGATACAATGGGGCATAACGTCGCAAAACAACATAGCGGAGATGCCAACTCAGCACAACAAAGAATCATAACACATATCATATACAACGATTACCATCGTAAGGTAATACACACACAAACAATACAGCAACGACGGTATCATTCGGCGACCTTAACGGCCCGAACAATAACCAGCACATAATTACAAACATCATGAAACAATCACACATGTACACAAACGTACGAACCCAACCTTTAACAGCTCACAAAGGTGCGATAACACGCAAGTCACCATGAAATGACAACTTTAAAGATCGTCATCACACCTCCCACAAAGGGCGAACAAAACATATGCGTGGCGAACGAATCAACGTTCACACCACCAAATTCAATCACCATTCGGAGGGCTAACACCCTAACAACAATACCAACATCATACACACCTTCTCCGACCACAAGCAGGAAATGATGGGTTTTTAAAAAAAAACGAAAACCACCTTTTGAAAACAATTTGGAAACACGAGTTGATATTGAGTATCATTTTACAAAAAGTTGAACAAACATCATTTTCGAGACTTTGAAAATCATCTTGCGTTTGAACAAAAATGAGGACACCTTTCTTTTAGTGAAAAACTTTCAGAATATCCGACCCTCGGGTCTAAGTATAAGTGTTTCTAAACATCGAAAATATCTCAAAATATTTTGGTCCTCGAGGTAGAAGAATTTTTGAAACATGTTGTGGCACCTTGGATGTACCATGAGAAAATAATTCATTTTAAAAGTACGTCTCGAAACTTATTTTCTAAGATACTCAAGGTTTTCAAGGATAATTCAATTGGCTAGAATGCCCAAAAATTTCAGGTAATTACACAAAACTTTATAGCGCCGTGGGTCCTGCGTCGGAACCCACCAGGCTAAAAACCATTTACAAAAATGCCAAAAAGGCCGATGACGGTAATGTTTCAAAAACTTACAAAAGCCATTTACAACATGTTAAATACCGTCATAAGAATTTCGCTAAAACGATCAAGGCCATAATGTCAAAAACTCGGTTTAAGGGAATCGGTTTTTGAAATAAAACTCAGTCGGTAAAATACCGAAAGCCATTTCAAAAGAACTCACGCAGCGGATAAAAGAAATAAAGTCAAACATGCACAATCCAGCAATGCTACTCCTCATAAGAACGAAATATGAGGGTCAAATAACCACATATCAAGAAATCAAAATCCATAAGAGGATTCCGTCACTGAACAAATAATCATAAAAATAGCTCGTGTCACACGAGGCACAACACAAAGAAGGGAGACTTACAGCTACCGGCCGGAACTTGAAGAAATCCAACACCGAGGGCTTGAACACCAATCTCCAATGATCTACAATCTTCAAACTCGTGCTAGGAGGATGATATGAGAGGTTGAGGATGGAGGAAGTAACTCTCTAAGCTCAAAAATTCGGATTTGGGAAGTGAAAAGATCTGAAAAAATGAAAAAGTATGCTGTCCTATATATAGAAAATTGTTATTAGCGCGCGCTAGTCCCTATCCATAGCATGCGCTAACGGCCATACGAAGCTTACTGACTTCACTGTACTCAGCATTTAGCGTGCGCTATCCTCATATCATTAGCGTGCGCTACCGCGTTGACTTGGCTTTTCCCGAAAGCCGTCCAGGTTCATCCCGACATGATCCGACCGAAATCCACAGCCGATCTCACCTACCACCCTGTCTTAATCATGATGACTACATATAGCATGCGCTAAGGTTCATGCACAGCATGCGCTACGGATCCAAATTAGCGTACGCTACACTTAGTCGATAGCATGCGCTACTTGTGCAGAATCACAATTTAGATCACATTCCTGAAATCATACGTTCAACAACACCGGATCATGAAATGCGGAGAATAATACTCAGATCAAAATGCAACAATTACAATAACACAAGGTTCAAATACATATCATAAATCTCGGGTATTACATCCTTCCTCCCTAAAAAGAAGTTTCGTCCCGAAACTTAAGATGAAAACAACTCTGGATATCTAGTCTTCATACTGTCCTCCGTTTCCCAAGTGGCCTCTTCAGCTCCATGTCGTGACCATTGTACTTTAACCAAGTGTATTGGTTTATTCCTCAATTGTTTGATCCGACTCTCAAGTATCTTGATTGGTCTCTCTTCGAAAGTGCCATCATTGGCTATCTCGATCTCATCGAACTCAATGATATGACTGGGATCTGGTACATACTTCCGCAATTGGGATACGTGAAACACATTGTGAACGTGACTCAGCGATGGCGGTAAGGCCAACCTGTATGCTAAATCCCCAACTCTCTCGAGGATCTCAAATGGTCCAATATATCTCGGACTTAGCTTACCTTTCCTCCCAAAACGGAAAATTCCTCGTGTAGGAGACACCTTCAGTAGTACGTGGTCCCCAATGTCGAACTCTAGAGGGCGACGACGCACGTCTGCATAAGACTTCTGTCGACTCTGGGTAGTCAACAGTCTTTCCCGAATCAAAGCTATCTTCTCTTGAGTCTGAACTATCAATTCCGGTTCCGTCCCGATCAAGTTCGAAGAATCATCTCAGCGCAGGGGTGATCGGCATCTTCTCCCGTACAAGGCTTCAAATGGTGTCATCTTAATAGAAGCATGCCAACTATTGTTGTAGGTAAATTCAATCAATAGCAAGTGAACTTCCCAATCAGTCGACCAGTCCAAAGCACAAGCTCTAAGCATGTCTTCTACTGTTTGTATAGTCCTTTCGGACTGACCGTCCGTTTGGGGATGATAAGCCATGCTAAAGTTTAGCTTGGTCCCCAAAGCCCTGTGAACTGCCTTCCAGAAGTGCGACACGAAGCGACCATCTCGATCTGAAATAATGGTCTTCGGCGTCCCGTGTAATCTGACTATCTCTGCAACAAATACTCGTGCCAATTTCTCGGGTCCCCAAGTATCTTTAATTCCTAGGAAATGAGCTTACTTGGTTAGTCGATCAACTATAACCCAAATCATGTTCATTCCCGTCTTGGTCCTTGGCATATTGGTGATAAAATCCATCGAGATATCCTCCCACTTCCACTAAGGGATCGGAAGCGGCTTTAACATCCCGGCAGGTCGCTGATGTTCAATCTTAACCTGATGACAAGTCAAACACCTCGAAACGTACTCTGCTACGTCCTTCTTCATATTTCCCCACCAGAAGTTTTGTTTTAGATCCTTATACATCTTACTGCTGCCCGGGTGAATAGAATAGGGCGCGCTGTGTGATTCCTTCAGAATTGTCCATCTCAAATCATCATCGGGAACGCAAAGTCGACTCTGAAATATCAGAACTCCATCATCTTGTATCACGAATCCTGGGGCCTTTCCTTTCTTTACTTCGTCACATAACCGAAGGATCAGAGAATTGTTCAACTGCTTAGATTTGATTTCCTCGACTAGTGACGAAGTCAGTTCCATCACATATAGTTGCCCTTGGATTTCTGGTGACCATACTTCAATCCCTTCGCGGATCAGTTCTCGTTGAATGCTGGTTTGGGATGTAAGTGCTTCCAACACTCGAAGAGAAACAAGTTTATGGCTCACTGCATCGGCTACTATGTTTGCTTTACCCGGATGATAGAGAATTTCCAAGTCGTAATCCTTGATCAATTCCAGCCACCTTCTCTGCCTCATGTTTAATTCTTTCTGACTGAAAATGTACTTGAGGCTTTTATGATCTGTAATGATCTGACAATGAGTACCGTATAAATAATGTCCCCAAATTTTCAAGGCAAAGACCACAGCTGCTAACTCTAGATCATGAGTCGGGTAATTAACTTCATACGGTTTCAACTGTCGAGAAGCATAGGCGATCACCTTATCTCAACACACATCCCTGACCCTGATTTGAAGCGTCGCTATATACCATAAATCCATCAGTTCCATCTGGTAATGCTAATATAGGTGCTGTCGTCAGTCTCTTCTTAAGTTCATCAAAACCAGCCTGGCATTTCTCATCCCACGTGAACTTTTGAATTTTCTGTAACAGCTGAGTGAGTGGACGAGCAATTTTGGAAAATCCCTCTACAAAATGGCGATAATATCCAGCAAGTCCTAAGAAGCTTCGGACTTCTTTCACGTTTTTAGGAGCTTCCCATTCCAAGATTGCTTCGACTTTCTTTGGGTCCACCTGAACTCCGTCAGCTGATATCACATGCCCAAGGAAAGTTACTTCCCCAAGCCAGAACTGACACTTAGAAAGCTTCGCATAGAGCTGTTCCTTCCTCAAAGTGCTCAAAACCACACGCAAATGATCGGCATGCTCCTCTGTGTCCTTCGAATAGATCAAGATGTCATCAATGAAAACGACCACAAACTTATCTAGGTATTCTAAGAATACCCGATTCATCAATTGCATAAATACCGCAGGAGCATTGGTAAGTCCGAATGGCATCACCACGAATTCATAGTGCCCGTACCGGGATCTGAAAGCAGATTTCGGTATATCCAATTCCTTAATTCTCAACTGATGATATCCTGATCGCAAGTTCATATTCGAGAATACCCTTGCTCCTTGCAGTTGATCAAATAAGTCATCGATCCGAGGTATAGGATACTTGTTCTTGATCGTCACCTTGTTTAGCTCCCTGAAATCAATACATAATTGGAGGGATCCATCTTTCTTCCGGACAAAGAGAACGGGTGCTCTCCAAGGAGAAACGCTAGGTTGAATGTAACCCTTCTGCAATAATTCCTACAGTTGCTTCTTTAGTTCATATATCTCGGTTGGCGCCATGCGGTATGGTGCTCTGGAAATAGGAGTGGCTCCAGTCTCTAATTCGATAGTGAACTCCACTTCTCTCTGCGGAGGTAACCCAGGTAGTTCGTCAGGGAATACATCTGAGAATTCATTCACAACTGGAAAAGACGAGAGCTCTACTCCTTCTTTCCTCATGGCATAACACCAAAGTCCATGACATCCCTGCTTCAGCAATTTCACAGCTTTCATTGCTTTGATCAATTTTCCCGAGCTTCCCGGTCTCCATCCTCTGAATAAGTGTTTAGATCCGTCATCAGCAATGATAGAAATGACTCTCTTTTGTTAATTCAGAATAGCTCCATAACGGTTGAGCCAATCGTCTCCGAGAATTAAGTCGTCACCATGGATGTCAACTACAATAAGATTCGATGGCCAATCTCTCCCTCCTATAGACACTGGAAAATCTCTAGTTTCTAGGGTTCCCACAATTCTCTCTCCGCTCGGCAAACCCACAATATATGGTTCACAATCAAATAAACACGAGATTTTCAAACGATTAACATAGTTCAATGATATGAAAGAATGTGTAGCTCCGGAATCGAATAAGACACTAACTGGTTGCAAAAGGATCTGGATCGTACCTGATGCAACGGTAGTGTTCTGATCGTCAGATTTCCTCATCTCGTACAGGCGCGGAGGAACGGACCCAGCACTGGATGTCTCTCTCTTCCCAACATTCTGCTGCTGAAATCTACTCTGCTGCGTCTGGTTCACACTTATTTCCTTCGGAACTGGTGCCGGATTGCGAGTACCAAATGATCTAGTCGCCACTCCACAGAAAGCCGCACGGTGCCCTTCTTGCCCACAATCGAAACAAGTCACAGAAGATGTGGGGCAGTCACGTCGTATATGCCCTGCCCGACCACAATTATAGCACTTCTTTGATGCGTCCGAAACTACTGATGTTGTCCGGAACTTCTTTCCACCTCTAGAAGTATGTGGAGGTTTTCTAGATGAATAAAAGGAAGACTGGCCCTTGCAGGGCCCACCACTCTTGTTTTCCGAGAAGTTGCCGGTCACTTTCTGCTTCTTTGCCTCCATCAATTTCTCCACTGCCGCCTCTTTCATGTCGTAGGCCAGCGCTTTTTCTTGATACTGTCGCAACGTAGTACACTCGAATCCGGACATGTATTGCTGAATTTCCGGCTTCATTCGCATATCGAAATGAAAAATCTTTTCTGCCTCCGTTCTGACCAAGTGTCGCACACAAGTCAGCTGATGATTAAAAGTTTTGATTAAATCTGTCACAGATGCTTCCGAACTCTGTGGTGAGAAAAACTCTCGGATTTTTGCCTCTCTAACTGGACGAGGACAATACTATGCTTCCATCATTAGTTTGAATTCCGTCCAATCCGCGTTATGATTCTCGGGTCGAATAGCTTCCCACCAGTCAAAGGCCTCCCCAGTCAGAAAATACTGGGCAATGGGAACCTTCCGGTCCTCGGGACAGTTAATACCCGCGAATATCTTCTCTAACTCCTTTAGCCAATGATCTCAAGTAAGTGCCTCAGCAGATTCGTCAAATTTTGGCGGGTGCAATTTGACCACCTCAGCAAGCCATCTGTCTCCCCGGTTATCCTCGTGGTGCTGTTGTCCCATCGCCATCTGCATGCAGTCAACTACCTGAGCGAACTGGTTTATCTGAGCCACCACCTGTTGAAGCACTCCCGGCATGTTAGGATTTGCGTTGTCATTCTCTGATCCCTGTTGCCCTCTAGAATGGGAATCGGTTCGACTAGCCGATAATTCTGGGGTAGTTGCGGAATCCTCCTGTCTCATGTTACCACGTCCGCGTCCACGACCGCGTCCGCGTCCACGCCCTCCTCTCAACATATTGTAAACACAATTTCTCAATATCCAGGACAAAATTTTCAAAATAAAGCCCGTCAAATACTCACAAAACAGAAATCAAGTAAAACGGTAGTATGAGAGATTAGGAGGCTTACAACCACGGTCCACATGACGACTTTGGCTGAACAGTGATGTTACGAACGACCCATAAATCAAATAACGTAAACAGACCCAACTAAAACCCGACTACCAAGATATCCATTAATCTTAGCTCTGATACCATATTCCGTAACACCCCGAGATATTCGGAATAATTACAGCACCGAAAACCCTTTAAGTAAGGATTTACAAGGCTAATTAAAGGAATTGTGCATAATCCAACAATACCGCAGAAATTCAAATTACAAAACCGGTTCCAACTGATCCAACGATTTAATTAATACAACCATATCGAAATGATATTAATAAGACACGCGTACTCGAGTACTGAAAATGAACCAAGAAGACAATCAAAAGCAACGACAAACATCACTGAACCCCTTCGTCGTCACATCGGTACTGTGGCTGTTTCCCCGCTCCTTGGCTACCTGAACATCAAAACAAGTGTCCACCCCCGAAGGGGTTAGCAAAACGATGCTAGTACAAGTATCATATTAAACAAATTGAATATGCATCAACAATACATACAAGATACACCACACGGACTTCCGCTACCGAAATTCGAAAATGCAAATCCACAAGATTCCATTAACACAGCATGGGTATTCCAATGATCCAGCGCCCTCAGCATAGATCCCAAGATGATCTCGTCGGACCAACACGAGGTGGAAAAACCCGTCCAATGATCCAGCGCCCTCAGCCTAGATCCCAAGATGATCCCATAAGACCAACACGAGGTGGACAACCGATCCAGCGCCCTCAGCATAGATCGTACAACATAGACAAACACAACTCATGCATACATATATGCAAAATCGCTATGTCCATCAACATGAACATACAAACACTGAAAAACGAATATCATGACAATTCAACGAAATAAATCCCATGTTCAACAACATGAATAAACCACATGTATACTGAAAATATGAATATTAACAAATTACGATACTTGCCTCAAGGATGGCAAGAACAAATTGCTCCAACGATCTCAACACACTCGAAGGCCGTCTCCTTCGATCAACGTAGCAAGCTCGAACCTTAACAAAAGAATAATATAGAATTCATCTCAAGTCATACGAATGCCTATCAATCCGGTCTACGGCCAAAAGCTCTAAATATGTAATCTGCCTGAACTACTTAGCGTGCGCTACGTACTCTACGTAACGTACGCTAAGCCTGCCTGTTAGCGTACGTAAACGACGAAGTATAGCGTACGCTAACTACATACTGACACTCCTCTCTGATCAGCCGACTGACCCGCCTGATGACATAACGTACGTTACGTACCAAACGTAGCATACGTTACTCATTCCCGATAGTGCACGTTAATATGCCTTTCTTAGCGCGCGCTAACCATGCATGGCAGTTTACTACTGGGCAGTAGACTTAATTTAATGGTGAAGAAACTCATAAAATCTTCAGTGTTAATACATGTCATCTCTGTGCATATCATGCTCATACGGTTTGTTAAATATCCTTACGGATTAAACGACTACGAGATATAAGGATACGTATAATCATCACAACACCATAATTCATCTTGATCTCAAGGAAATATCTTAAGTTCAATCCATTTCATGTCCCAAAACGTATGATTCCATTATGTAAAGACATAAGAACTTTGATAATCTCCATATACTGGTCACAATCGGTTTGAAGCTTCATGAATATGCTAGGAGTTCAATCACTAAAAGGTTCAATGGTGTATACGATGAAGAAGTACCGAAACATCGAAAATATCCTTCTAACACATGATGTTCGACTACTTACGAATTTAACTGACTAGATAATCCCAAATCATGATCAAAACATCCTTCAAAATACTACTAATATTGGTGAAGAATCACCTACCTCAAAGTAGCGAAGAACACGAAGGAACTTGAAGAAATCCAACACCGAGGGCTTGAACACCAATCTCCAATGATCTAAAATCTTCAAACTCGTGCTAGGAGGATGATACGAGAGGTTGAGGATGGAGGAAGTAACTCTCTAAGCTCAAAAATTCGGATTTTGGAAGTGAAAAGATCTGAAAAAATGAAAAAGTATGTTGTCCTATATATAGGAAATGGTTATTAGCGTGCGCTAGTCCCTATCCATAGCGTGCGCTAACGGCCATACGAAGCTTACTGACTTCACTGTACTCAGCATTTAGCGTGTGCTATCCTCATATCATTAGCGTGCGCTACCGCATTGACTTGGCTTTTCCCGAAAGCCATCCAGGTTCATCCCGACATGATCCGACCGAAATCCGCAGCCGATCTCACCTACCACCCTGTCTTAATCATGCTGACTACGTATAGCATGCGCTAAGGTTCATGCACAGCGTGCGCTATGGATCCAAATTAGCGTATGCTACATTTAGTCGATAGCGTGCGCTACTTGTGCAGAATCACAATATAGATCACATTCATGAAATCATGCGTTCAACAACACCGGATCATGAAATACGGAGAATAATACTCAGATCAAAATGCAACAATTACAATAACACAAGGTTCAAATACATATCATAAATCTCGGGTATTACACTTTGAGAGGTCGAAGGCGTGTTGTCAGGCGAAGAATCCATGAAGTTATGGAGTTCATATAATTGATTAATCCTTCTATAACATCCTTTGATCCAGCGAATCAAGGTTAGATTTCCTAAAATCTTAGTTTTGGGAAAATTGGGGTGTTTGCTAGGTTTTATCCGATTAACCACTAATAACTTAGATTTTAGACGGATCGATGATTATTAAGTTATATTCTATCATTTTCCTTGTTGTTCCATGGTTCGATTGCTATAGATCCGTCGTTTTGTTGAGTTCTTAATCGATGCCTTGAAGGTGTTCGGTAAAAGGTCTTAGAGGGGAAATTTTGGTGTTATACGACTATTATTCCTCGTACGATCGTTGATTTATTGATGATATGTCTTAGGGACGAAATCCTTGTGAAGAACTCGAGTCGATACCCTCCCGTTCGTTGTTTTCTTTGGGGTCCAAGTTTTGTGGTTGAGCCGTATTCTTCGGAGTGTTTGATATCAGTTATTAAGGCAGGTATTCTATTTATACGATTTGTGTCTTGTGGACGAGTTTATATATTATATTTATGATGATTTGGTTTATCTTCATGGATATGATTCGTACGGCTTGATTAATTGAATGTTTGTTGGTATTCATGACATCCTTGCTTGTTTAAACTTGTGAAGTCGTGTTGGTCATGCTAGTTGCGTGGTTTGTGTTGGGCTTGATTGCCTAGATTTTAGGTACGGCGATGACTATGATTATTGTGTTGGATTGATCACATATTTGGACATGTGTTTTGGTGTATGATTGGATGTTTGAACATGTTTGTTTAAGGTGTGTTGTTAGTAGTGATGTATTGTGTTGTTTGGTATGTGCTTGGGAAATATGAGTGTGTGTAGTCCAGGTACGGTTGTGTAACCTCTGGAGTTCGGTACATGAGGTGTACGAATAGTGCGTGTGGTCCAGGTACGGTCGTGTGACCTCTGGAGTTCGGTACATGAGGTGTACGAACAGTGCGTGTGGTCCAGGTACGGTCGTGTGACCTCTGGAGTTTAGTACATGAGGTGTACGAACAGTATGTGTGGTCCAGGTACGGTGCGTGTGACCTCTGGAGTTCGGTACATGATGTGTACGAACAGTGATTGTGTGGATAATGTTTTGATGTTAAGATCCCGGACATGCGATGATATTTCACTAATGTATTTTGAAACAAGAACCGGGCTGAGGCCTTGATGATTTTCAAAAAAAAAGGTTTTGTAAATTAGGACTCGAGCTCCAAAAGAAATTATGTTCTAAAAACTCCCGAGATGCCGAGTTTTAATTCTTAAAACTTCATCACTTGTTTTCTGATTAACAAAACCTCTCGGTAATGTTTTGACATTTAAATAGTGTTACCTGATTCGTGGTTGCTTTCTGCTTGATACATTTCGTATATTATTATACTTACACTAGTAAAATAATGGAGTTTTACTAACACCCGAGTAATTGGGGGGTAGATGTCTGTTTTGCGTCCAAGTACATGCTGGTTCGGAGGAGCAGTTACAGGATCGCCACAAGAAGTAACAATCTACGATACTAATCAAGAGTTGAGAGTTGGTCAAGTTACGTTGTATCGACCGAGTTATAGTTAGAATTCCACTGTCGTGTATTTTTACCCCTGTGTGGGTATTTGTTGTAATAAGTTCTATTTCATCTTGTTGCGTTAGTCGTGTGACCTCATCGGTCCATGTGATTACATTATAATTGACCTTAATGGTCTGTATTATTGTAATGGCTGACTCTGGTCGATTAAAGTTTGGTAGTTATGTGTTGTTTAGCCTGGTAGGTCCTCGCGGGAAGGGTCTACGGAATGTAATATTCCCATATGGTCTGGGGGTGTTACAATCGGACGTCGATAGTGTACATAACGCTACTCCAGAACCCACTTCCTCATTTCGTGCCCTGTATTACGTACGTAACACCTGTGCCATAGCGTACGTAATAAAGAGTTGACTTGCTACAGTATATACCCATTTAACGTACGGAATGTACCACTCATAACGTACGTTAACTCGGAGTTATCTTGTCTTTTCGCACGCCAGCCGAAAGTTTCCGACCATGGGACCCACTTGTCGATCATAGCCTGATCATGTCCGATTCTCTTCATAACATATGTTATGTACTCTACATAACGTACGTTATGTCTGTGTCTTAATGTATGTACGCTCCTATGCTTAACGTACTCTATGCTTGTATTTTTACAAAGTTCTCTGATCAGACGACTGCATCTCACCTGATGCTAATGTAATGCATGATACACAACGTATGTTATACTTACCAACTTAACGTACGTAAGCTCACCAGCTTAGCATACGTAATGACTTCTACACTTAGCCAATTCCAAATGGTCATGTCCGTCTCGGCATAATGGTTATGTATACACACATACTGAATACATATACTCGTCCCAATAACATTCTCATACAATACACCTGATATCAGAATTAAAACAACCTGATACACGATGTCTTCAAATACAGTTGTCGACCAAGTAAGATGATTATATCAATACAGATGTCTCAGTCTTTCAATTATTTTATCCATACTGTACAGACTCCACACTGTACAACATAACTCGAATAAAATAACATTAAACAACCATCATGGAAATTTAGGATATTACAGGTGTTGGGAAACCAACTGCGAAGGTTCAAGCCCCAAACTTACCCATAATGAGATCATTAACATGACCGTGACCTACTGAATTGTAGGTGTTGGGAAACCAACCGTGAAGGTTCAAGCCCCAAACTTACCCATCGAGCACTAGCCAAGACTAGCCTCCAAACCACAATTAATCAAAAACGGCAACGATCATAAGATTACCGAATTCACAAGAATGATAGTGTGCTGCCTTGAGTCGAGTAACACGACATCAATAACTCACGGATGGGTACCATCCTCAGCACTCCCAATTCAATTACATCAATTGCCTTGAATTGGCCCATCGATAACAACGACTCAATGGATGGGAACTATCCTCGACAGTCCCAATTCAATACCTCGATTGTCTTAGAATGACCAATCGATAAACAATGACTCTACGGATGGGAACTATCCTCGATAGTCCCAATTCAATACCTCGATTGTCTTAGAACGACCAATCAATAACAATGACTCAACGGATGGGAACTATCCTCGACAGTCCCAATTCAATGCCTCGATTGTCTTAGAACGACCAATTGATAACAACGACTCGGAGTATGGGAACTATCCTAGACAGTCCCAATTCAATACCTCGATTGTCTTAGAATGACAATTCGATAACAACGACTCAATGGATGTCTCAGTAGCTTTAACTGGTTACCAACAATGGAAATGATAATCAACTATGTCAATGCCTTCAATCGGCTAATACAACATCGATATCAAAACACCAATATCAATAGGAACACTTATATCAATGTCTAAAACGAACATCAATATGAACAATAACAATCGATACATCGATACCGTGAACCGGACACTGACAACAACAATAACAATAAGGCGATCACAATAACATATGGCATAACTACCGAAGGGTATCGTATCAAACACTCCCCTGATATCAACAAAAATCATGAAGAGACTATGTCTCGAAATGATACAACACATTCTTACACATACAAGATAACATTAATCTCATTGACCAGTACAAGTATAAAATTTGCCTCAAACCGAAGGTGACTAAATCCTCCAATGAACGACAAACGATGTCCTCCAACAATCACAAGCACTCGAACAACCTTGAATGAAATACAATTCATTCAATACCACAATATCGATTGAAAACAACACAATAGATAACCTCGATTCAAACACAAATCCATCAAACCACCCAAAAGAATATCATAGTCCTCAACTATAAATTCGAACATCCTCCAATCACTCCAATGATCAATTAACATGAACATAATATTCTTAACACTTGTGAAAAATAATTCAACAAGGATTATCAAGAACAGCATCAAATTAATCATCCTATAATGATAATATTACCAATATCATCACTATTACCCCAAGAACATCATCATTACGACAAACGTGATGTCTCCACCAATATTGTTGGCCACTTAAGTATACTGGATACAGTTTGGGAAATCGTTTAAACAACAAACTGTATGGAATCTAAATCTGAGTGCGTAGCGGAAGTCTTGGATACAGTTAGTTGTCGTGGATACAGCAACGACGTATTAGGTGTATACTTAATATATCATAGTTATTTCAAACAGTAAAAGCAGAAGGTAAATAACACAGTAATTTAAGTGGTTCGAGGTAAACCCCTCTACGTCCACTGGTCCTCCACACAGGAGTAAAAAGTTTATTATATAATTACTGCGTACACAACTACATAATTATAAACAAACCTATCCTTGTATCGTTCACACAGATTGATACAAAGAATGTCGCTTTCAACCGTTCACACAGATTGGTTAAAGCTTCCTTCTTGACTAGCTTCTTCACACACAGTTCCAAAGCTTCGTCCTTATTCGTCCCACACAGTCGAATAACTTGTTGAGTTCACACAGAGCTCGGTTTTACACGAGGTAAAAGGTAGGTAACTGTAAGAACAGTGACTTTGAATATCACGTTCTTGAGCTGATGATAGCTGTTCTTGATGTTGAGCACTGTATATCTCTTTCGTTCTAACTTGCAGTATGCTCTGGAGATATGTTTGCTCAGATGATAACTTTGATAGCTTTGTGAGTTATGTTACTTGGGGTCGTTCAGTTCGTGTGTTTTTGGTAACTGATCTTCAATGTCTTCAAGGATATATATAGCCTCTGAAGAAAGTATCCGTTGAGATGTCCGTTTGAATAAGATTTCCTTCAACGGGAATATGACATGATCCGGATTTCGCGGATTCTGAAGATCTGAAGACTGACAGTATTTAAATACTTTATCCTTGAGTATTTAAATACTTCTTTGTTCAACGGAACTTGACTTGTGTTCTTTCTTGTCCTTTTGTGAATCTGTATGGAAGATGATCGTATTTAGGGCATCGAGACAGTTTCATACTTGATCTTTTGCAAGTCTTCTTGCCGCATGCATTTGAGCTTCACCGATGCCGATTCGAGGCGTGTTTTCGATATAGGATAAAGCCTTGAATCCTCGATACGCTTCCTTACTGTATATTTGGCATATATGTCAAAACCTTCTCAATAACAAATAACAATCGATACAGGATCGGGTATCCCTGATTCGATACAGGTTATTGTTTTTCCCAACAATTTCCCCTTTTTGACAATTTGCCAAGACTAACTTACTTCAACTCTTCGAGTCTTCTTGATGATGCCAAAACCTTCTTCATGAAGCATTCTTCTTCGATGACTTCCGCATTTCTTGGTCTTTTGTCAATAGGTCGACTTAGTGACTTAGTCTACAATAATGAACCGCTCGCAGCATGTTCGATCTGATTTGAGATTTATTACAACTTAAGCTTTATGATTGGCGCGCAGCACAATCTTACAATGTATTCTAAGTTTACAATCAAACTATGAACTGCTCGTAGACTAGTTCGTAAATGCGACTTATTTTTCAATCAAGTTTATCTAACTTGAGATTCCTATCAAAAAATTTAAGTAATCATACATAAACACAGAGATTACGAGTTGTAATCTTTCAAGACAAACAAACTATTTTATTGATATTCAAAATGATTGAGTACAAAGTTTCTGTGTTGAATAGAAATTACAAAGACAAAAATAAAATACAAAAATATCATCACCTCAACTAAAATCCGCATGCCTCCAAGGTCTCTTTCCTGGCTCATTCTTGGTGCCGCGCCACCAGTTTTGAAGTGAATCATTGCCTCGTTCCTGGTAAATCGCTCTTCCTTCATATGAACGATCAAAGGCAAGTATACAATCTTCTGGATGGGTGACCCGATCTCCTCTTCTATGTTTTGATTTCATCTCGACTTGTAGAGGGAGTTTACCTTCTTCTAGCATCTTTGAAAACTTGTCTGCTGCCTCCGCTAACGTCTTATAATTTTTGAAGATGGCGGATTCCCTGATGAGTCTGACAAAATATCTCATCAGTTCATTCTTCCTCCAGTGCTTCACTTCTTCGGCAGTTGGGTTGCGGTTGGTCGGCAGACGTATTTCCGAAGGTCTTTGGATAAGATTTTGCCAAGGGACATTTGGGTCATGGAATTCAGTCTGAGCACGAAATTCTAAAGCTTTGGGATTGAGGTGCTAGCTTGTTCAATTCGGCGATATCGCCCGAGCCTCAAATTCCCTTTCTGTTGCGCCTTATTCTCCTTGCACTTCGTAGGTCACAAGTCGTCCGTAAACAAGTCTAGAGGGGGTGAATAGACTTGTTGAAACTCTTGAACTCTTTTTCGAAGAGTGAGTTTCTTGGTGATGATCAAACAAATGACTAGGAGTCGTTTGTTCTTGGATATGGTGCGGAAGTCGGTGATGACGAATATAAATTAACTTAATGAAACACTTTAACAATGGATGCAAAGTAGCTAGAGTATGATGCAAGAAATAAGAAATAACACAGCGCTTTATAGTGGTCTCGAGGTGGGGTAATCCTCTACTAATCCACTTTTCTCCAAACTAGTTGGAGATGAATTCACTATAATTCTCAACCGGTGATAAATATTACGGTGATTCACTACACACTACAATGACTTCCAACCGGTGGAATTCCGTGCCGTTGTACACAAACTTGATCGCCTTGCACCTCTTGATCCGCGATCCTCGGATGCCTTCTGATCTGCTACTTCAACCGGTGAAGTACCCCTTACTCAAGATTTAAAGACAAGAGTGTTTGTCTTCTCCAACTAAAGAGCTTCCTTGAATATGAACTTTTGGATCTGCTCTTTTTCTCGATGCTATTTGTTTGCTTAGGATTGCTTTGTTTGCTTTGATCGCTTAGAGTATAAGTTCGCACCGTAGTTGCTCGCTTTCAAATCTCTGGATATATATAGATCACGATCTCTCGAGCTTCTTCCTTGTAGCCGTTGCAAATCTGAACAAATCCGTCCGTTGGAGAGAGACTTCATTGTTTATTCTTTTCTGAACGTTGCAAGGCTGGATTCCCATTATTTAATTTCATCTTCCGACCGTTGTGATGACTTCTGCATGTGAGCGCCGAATCTTTTGAATATAAAAGGTTTAAAGTCTTCACGGTGGGTTAGGATGATTTAAATAAATCATATCTCTTGCGGGAATCACTCCAATTTGTCTCTTCACGTTGCATGTGAGCTTTCCGTAATATTTGACTTTTCAAAGCATGCTGACGTGGACTTGGAGTACTAGGCTGTAGTTGAGTAGACTGAAGTGCAGCTTACTTCTCTGCAGGTAAGTCGTCTCGGCTGTATACTGTTTGAGACTTGTCTGATCAGGTGACTTCCCTGAGGTTCCTCGGCTGCAGTCTGGTCAAACTTCTCTGATAAATTTTAGTTGACCAGGGCTACTCTGATTGAGTCAGATTTCTTCTCTGATAGACTAGACTGTACTTTAGTACTTAGCCGATTTCCAGCCTAACTAACTTTGGCCTACAGAAGATACTCATTTGGTTCTTCTTTACACTTTGCCAATTTTATACTTAACACATTTTGGCCTATGGAAGATACTCATTTGGTTCTTCCTTACATTTTGCCAATAAATAAACATTTGATTTTAAATTAATGACATCATCAAAATCTAACAAGTATTCCTAACAAATTCCCCCTATTTTGATGATGGCAAAACTAAGTAAGAAATCAAATGGCCAAGTCTCGCACTTAAGTGCAAGACAAAATCAAATCGCCTAATATTGAGACAACTGAAAATTGTCATTCAACAGATCGTTCATAAAATTTTCGACTTTATCATAGAATTTATACAAGAATGTTTAAGTACGTAAAAATAAAATACAAGTAAGAAAAAATATATAAAAGGTCATCTCGCCTCTTCCTTCCTCTCGCGAATGTGCCGCTAAGTGTGTCCGAATGGTTTGGCTCCAATGGGTCTTACTTTGACCGGAGCAAGGCCATACTTCCTTTCACCACTAGGGCTGCGAAGTCCTGCTCCTCCTGCGATCCGAATTTGTTTTCAAGGCGGACTCGCTTGATTTCCTCCTGGAGTTTTAGTTCATCAAGTTCACCATCCATGCGGACTGGTGCTTCTTCACTACGAATTTAGGGATCATGGGAAAAGCTTTTGTTCTTTTGCATGCTTCTTTAGAATAGCCCAAAGCTTGGGATGAATCTGCTTCCATCCAGTTGATGAAAATCTCCTGGGAGAGTTTGTCATCTGAAGAAGTTCCTGGACATAAAAGTCTCGATGAACTTCTTCCTAGCGCCTCCCATATTTCAATAGCTTCAAGTGGGCAAAAATCTTCCACATACCACAGCCTGGACCTTCCCACTCAAGAGTAGGTTCAAGCCGCCTCGGTCCTTCTGCGCTTCCCTTCAGCCGGGTCACCTTGTCTTACGAATCTACAGTTCCTTCCTTTTAAGGCTAGATGGTCCTTCAAGCCGGGGACATCTGCTTTTCTTACTTCAATTCTCTCCCTTCCCCGAATCCTCTCTTCCCCTTTTTGCCAAAGATCAATGAGGGTTGTTAATTGTTGCTCCATGCGGCTCATCCAGTCAGACATGCCAAAAGGCATTCTGCTGTTTGTAGGAGGAGGAGGCTGAGGGATCTGTCTTTGCAGCAAGGTGTCTATCTTGGCATTTATCTGTTGGAGGTCAGGAGTGACCTGTGTTGACAGCAGCTCCCCAATGGTGTCTCTAACAATCTGCTTGATTAGCTCAGTCATGTTGGGAGATAACTGAGCTGATGGGGAGTGTTCTCCTGATCCTTCAGCAAGGGAGCCACTCGACTGCAGCTCTGTCTGCAGCAGGGAGGTCAGATAGAGTCTTCTCTGGAGTGCCTGACCTTGAGTCCTCTGCCAGCTCTGCATCTAGGCTGGTGTACCGGGGAGGCACAACAATCCTATCTGCAGCTTCGTTGGTAGACTCGGGCTCCTTCTCTGGCTCCTTTTCTCTTTCTTCTTCTTCTCCTTCTTCTTCAGATTTCTCTTTTTCTTTCTCCTCATCTTCTTCTTTTTCTTCTCCAGCCGCCACACCAGCTCCTCCTTCACCTCCATCATCATGATCATCATCATCATCATCCTTAGCATCATCTTTTTCCTTCTCTCCTTCATCAGCATCATCATCCTTATTTCCTTCTTCTTTTTCTTGCTCCACTTCTTCTCCTTCTTCTTCATCTTCCTCATCTTCCACTTCTTCTGTTTTTTCAATTTCCTCTGTCTCCTTTTCAACTGGTATGATTTATTCTTGTTCTTCTAATTCTTCTTCATCCTCCTCAACTAAATTGATAATTTCATTCTCTTCATCAACTTCCTCTATCCTAATCTCCTTTTCTTCTTTCTCTTCCTCCTCTTCTCCAAAAGTACCATCAAAAACACTCAACATTATAGAGTGGATAAAATGGTCCATGTTAGTCTCAAAGTGAGACATGAACCAGTTATCCTGGAGGAGTAAGGCCAAATCTGACTCTTTACAAAAATCAGTCAGAACATCCTCCGTGGCTTGGGGGTATTCCCAACCACTAGTTTCAATAAAAATTTGAAAATTTGAAAAGGACATGGTTTTAAGAGTTTTCCACTCCTTAAAAATATTGACAAAGGAATGTTTTTCTGCTTGTGGCTTGACAAGCTGAAGTTGTTCTATGGAAAGATTAAAAGTGTTATTTTGAAAAAGGTTGAATGAGTAGTCTGCTTCAGGGATTGATATGACAAGACCTGCTTCCTCTTCTTCGGTCATGTATACTGGAGGAGTAATGACAGGTACAATTCTTGTTTCGGTGCCTGGTGCAGGCAAGTCTGGGTGAGCTGGAGACTGAACTGGTGGACTGGTATGATGTTCAGGCTGATCTTCTTCACTGAACTGCAGCTTCCTTGGCCTCTTTGGAGAGGGTTCAGGTGATGACTGCAGGTTAGAAGGTCCTTCTGGGGCTGGTCCCCTTCTCTTGAAACGGATGGCGATAGGAGTATTATCAGACTCATGCTCGGACTCGGCTGCAGTTCCGACCTCAGCTGCAGGTTGGTCCGAGTCTGACAGATCGTACCTTGGGCAATAGCTTGAGTCTGGTAAGTCCTTCAATATCTGGGCTGCCCTCCCAGTGACTCCAACCTTTTTCTTATCATGGTCCATGTGACCAAGCCTCTTGTTCGGGTGGAAAGGGTCAATGTTTCCCTTGGCCACGCCAGTCTGCTCCAAGAACCAACTAAGATGCGTTCCGAACGCCAACTTAGTCTTGAACTTCTTCTCTCCCTCGAGCCATTCGACCTTGTTCACTTCACGAACAAGTTGCCTAAAAATGTAATCGGCCCAATCTACTTCCTCTCGCTGAATTAGCGCACCTAACACCATGAACTTTGAGGATGATAGTTGGTCATAGCTTCCTGCCATTCCCATGACTATTTTATTTGTGATGTCCAGAGCGACTCGGTAGACTCTTTTCAACTCATTTCTTTTCGCCGTGAACTTCAACTTCTCCGGGACATTTTCAAGCTTAATCGTCTTCCATGTTTCTGCGGGTGATTGTTTGAGTGCTTCGACCGCCAAGCCGCTATTTTTCATCCCGAATACAGAGCGAATCTTCTCTGTATCTATGGTGACTGGTACGCCACCGACCGTGCTCTGAATCTGGTGCTGAATTAGATAAGCGTTGCGGTAAAATTCAACCACATCTTCTTTGAACAAGTGTTGAGGGTTGATTTCAAGAAACGGGTAGATGCCGTTCAGTTTCATCGCTCGGATTAAGTCGAGCATATCAAAGTCGTCCAGATTCGCTTCCAGTAATCCTTCGAAATCGACGACCATGGAAAAGATAACCTGGTCCTTCATCGCCTTTAAGTTTGCTCCGTCAACAGATGCCATTTCTGCAAAAAGATTTTAGGATTTAGTGTGTATTTTGCTCTGTGAATTTTTAGGGTTTCTGAAGGCGTAAAGAGGAAAGTGAAAGGGTTTTTCTTCCTTATAAAGAAGATGAAGTGACGTTTGGATTAGTTTATTATAAGTTTAAACGGTGGTACGCCTTTTCATATTCTTTTGAATTTCAAATTTGAATCGGTGGCCCCATTTAAAATTTGACGGTTGATTCTGATTGGCCACCGTAGAGGTTAATTAAATGGGCGTGTGACGCGTGTATTTAAAATTGCCACTTGGCTTATAAAATGTATTTTAAATGCTATTCCTTAAGCCAAAATTATATTATAAATATGGCAGATAAAATTGAAAATTAGAGATCAGTTTAGAGAACTTAGCTGGTCTGATTCGTTGACTGTTGACCGCTCTGCTACAGGTGAGTTTGACTTCTCGCCTGGTACTCTGTACAGCTAAGTTGCTTCGACTGGCCTTCGTCTTCTCGCCTGCATCAGCTTAGGCTGATTCTGGGGGGTTCGTCCTTCCTTCAACTTGCTTCAGAACTGGATTCCCAATCTAGTAATCCAAGATCTCTGCTCAGCTCTAGGAATCTCTCTTCTGGCAGGGGTTTGGTGAAGATGTCAGCTATTTGGTAGTCTGTGCTGACTCTTTCAACTCTAACCCTTTTGTTAAGCACGTGGTCTCGAATGAAATGGTGCTTAACGTCAATGTGCTTCGTCCTTGAGTGCAAAACCGGATTGTTGGTTATTGCAATAGCACTATTGTTGTCACACCATATAGGAACTTCGTTGGCAATAATATTGTAGTCCCTTAATTGTTGTCTGATCCATAGGATCTGCGCACAACAGCTACCTGCAGCTAGGTATTCTGACTCTGTAGTGGAGATAGAGTTAGAAACCTGCTTCTTGCTAAACCAGGATATCAGTCTGGTTCCTAGGAATTGACACGTTCCACTAGTGCTCTTCCTATTGATTTTGCATCCGGCGAAATCCGCATCTGAGTATCCTGATAGCTCGAAGTTGTCATCTTTGGGATACCACAGTCCAACATTAATGGTAGACTTTAGGTACTTAATTATTCTCTTAGCTGCATCTAGGTGTGATTGCTTCGGCTTGGACTGGAATCTTGCACAAACTCCAACTGCATATGATATGTCTGGCCTGCTTGCAGTTAGGTACAGAAGAGATCCGATGAGTCCTCTGTAGTGGGTTGAGTCAACCGATATTCTGCTTCGTCCGCATCCGGTGAGTGCTTGTGCTCATTGGAATTCTTGCGAGTTTGGCTGATTCCATTCCATATCTCTTGATGAGATCTCGGGTATACTTTGCACGATTGATGAAAATTCCTTTTTCCATCCGCTAACTTGTAATCCGAGAAAGAAGTTAAGCTTTCCCATCATGCTCATCTCGAATTCTCCTTGCATGAGGTTGGAGAATTTCTCACATAGTTCGGGATTGGTTGACCCGAATATGATGTCATCCACATAAATCGAACTATTAGAATGTGGCCTTCGTGCTCCACTCTAAATAGGGTCTTGTCCACTTTTCCTTTGCAAAATCCATTTTTCTCAAGAAACACAGATGTGTTTCATACCATGCTCTCGGTGCTTGCTTGAGTCCATACAGAGCCTTCAATGCCTTATAGACTTTGTCTCCTTTGACAAAACACGGGGTTGCTCTACATAGACTTCTTCTTCTAGGATTCCATTCAAACGCACTTTTCACATCCATTTGGTAGACTTCAAAATCCTTGAATGCGGATATGCGAGGAATAGTCTGATGGCTTCTAATCTTGCAACAGGTGCATAAGTTTCATCAAAATCTATTCCCTCACATTGTGCATATCCTTTTGCTACGAGTCTGGCTTTATTCCTAACAACAGCTCCGTCTTCATCACTCTTGTTTTTATACACCCATTTGGTGCCAATAACTTTCTTGTGATTAGGTCTGTCTGTTAGTTCCCAAACATTGTTTCTCTCCATCTGCTCCAATTCCTCTTGCATGGCATTAATCCATGAATAATCTTCCAAGGCTTGTTCTGTCGTCTTGGGTTCAATTTGCGACATGAAACATGAGAACATTGCCATTCCTGCTGGTAGGGTTGACTGTCTTGTCTTGACTCCATCAGTCAACTTTCCGATAATTTGCTGAATTGGATGATCCTTGAGCCATTTGGGGATCTCGTCCTCTTCTGGGTTTGTTCCCCCTGTTGGATTGCTCTGGTGGTTATCTGCATCTGCTGGATTCTGGTCTGCAACTGGATCAGCTACCGCCTTGTCATCTGCAGCTTGGTTCTGGACTGCAGATGAGTCTTTATCAGCTCCGGCTGGGTCTTCTTGACATCAACTGGATCGGATAGGTTTGATGATCTGTCGATCTGCATTGGGTCTTCATCACCGCAGTTGGGTCATCAGGTGATCTGCAGGTGAGTCCACCATTCCAGTGTCATGTACAATGACTTCTTCAAGGGTTGCCGACTTGAGCTTGTTCTCAATTTGCTCAAGTTGTTTCTGTACTCAACAGTAGATTCATCAAAAACAACATGGGGTGTTTCTTCCACAACTAAGGTTCTTTTGTTGAAAACTCTATATGCCTTGCTTCTTTGGGAATATCCCATAAATAGACCATCATCGCTTTAGCATCAAAGGCATTTAGCCGTGTTTTACCGTTGTGGATGAAACACTTACAACCAAAAACATGAAAGTAAGCAACAGTAGGAGTTCTATTATTCCAAACCTCATAGGAGTTTTGCCATGTCTCCCTACTATCATACTCCTGATACGGTGTGACAGTGTGTTGATGACTTGACCCGTAACCTTTGGGTAGGTCCGCTTCGCAATCATGGACCTTCCGCTTCCTTCGTGGTTCTTCCTTCTTTCAAGAAACACCATTCTCACTGGGCCCCGGCCGCAGAGAGCTCATCCGGATCCCATTCGATCGCGAAATCGATTATCGCCTTGTTGAGAAACTCTCCTCCTCTATCCGATCTGATCTTGATTATGGAGAGGGATTTCTCATTCGGATCCTTCTCGGCACTCGTAACTTGGTCAAGGTTTCACTTTTCTTGTATAGAAAAATGATCCAAGTGTACCTTGAATAATCATCTACAATCACAAGAGCATGCTTTCCGCTCAAAGTCCTTGGCTTGATAGGACCAAATAGATCCATGTGGAGTAGATCTAAGATCCTTGTTGTGAGCGTTGTAGCCGTGACCGCTTGAACGACGCCTTGGTCTCGCTTCCCTTCGACATGCATCACAGAGTGCTTCCTTCTTGAATGCTTCATTTGGAAGTCCTCTGACCAGCTTGAGAGAGCTAATCTTGTTGATGGCTTTGAAGTTCGGGTGACATAGTCTTTTGTGCCACTAACCATTCTCACATACTTGGATAGAAAACAGAGTTAGGTGTTCCCGTGTTCCAATCAATCATGTATACATCTCTTCTTCTAAACCTTGTAGCTTTATTTCTCCAGATAAGATGTCTATCACCATACACTTCAAGATGGTGAAGACTACTAGATTCTTCTCGCCGCAGAATCGGCTTATGCTCGGGAGGTTGTATTTGAGACCTTTGACATAATGAACTTTGGATATTACAATGTTTCCTCGGTGCAGCCTCTCCAAAGCCTTTTGTCCATCCTCTAGAGCTATCTCCAAAGGTTACATCGGGACCTCTTTCTTTGATATATTTGGTCAAGATCTTCTTGTTCCTTGGTCATGTGCCTTGAGCATCCAGAGTCTACAAACCACTCTTCACCTCCAAAATTTGAGCTTGAGGAGATGTGGTTGTAGTCCTTCCACCTTTACGCAATTAAACAAGCAGAGATTTAGGTACCCAAATTTGTGTGGGTCCTTTGGGGTTAGTTGGTTTCTGGAGAATTGATTTCTCCTTGGATTATAAGAATTATTATTATAACCCTTAAAAGGTGCCTCGTGGTCGAGGTCTAAATCTCTGGTTGGATTGTATACGGATATTCCTCAAAATAGTGTGGGCCATTTCTAAATCTAGGTGAGACCATTTGTTAAACCTTTGTGGTCTCCACACTTGTTCGTTTGGTAATTTGGATAACCTTGAGGTTTCCATCCGCCTCCCATTATGAAATCTATTTTTAGGGAGTTGTTGGTAATAGTGGGCATGTTATGCAGTTTCTTGCTGCTTTTGCACATCGCTTAGTCGCTGTCTAGGTGGCATGCAGTGTAACTGATCACAGCTTTAGACGTTTGGGCCGTTACTGCTTTTGAAAATCGGTTTATGCAGGCTCGTGAATGAGACCATTGTTTCTCCCTTGATGAAAGTGGTTTTAGAACTAGAGGGAGTGTGGGGATCATATCCAAGGCACGATCTGGAATACGGTGGCCTCTTGTTAGTACACAATTCGTCCCGAGTTAACGACGCTTTCAGGGAGGTTATTTCCTGCGCTGAGTTTTATTTATACGTGCTACTTAGTAAACTCGGCTTTGGCATGAGCAAGTGCGGTGACTTTTCTTTAAGTAAAATATTTAGCCGGTCTATCTCAATTGTATTGGCACTTGCCTCGGTTTTTAAAATCACCGTATTTGTCTCGGTCTTATTTAAATCTAGATCGAGTTTTTCAAAATCATTTTTCACCGCCTATTCTCATCTTGCACTTAGTCTTCTCTGTGATCTGACTTGATGTGCGATTTAAGTGTTTCAAAATCTTTGAATAATTGATTTACCGATTCATGTAAATCCATATCTTGCGACATGGCTGAGCTATTATTAGAACCGGTAGGTTTAGAGGTTACCTCTTCATCAGCCAAGTTTGCCATCGTGCAATCATATTCCTCGTCGTCATCGTAAAAGAAGCCGCCGCTTGATTCGACATGCTCTGGTCTTCTCCGATGAGAGCTTTTCTTCCGTCTTCCTTTACGCCACCTCCTTTTTGGTTTCATCCTTCTTGAGCTCGGGACAATCCATTTGGATGTGTCCTATCTTGTGGCATTGTAACATTCAACTTTCCAGCTTCCCGCTTTACGGTTTCTTAAGGGATTCTCCTTGTAGTTTTTCTTATACTTGGCGTAGTTCTTCCTGAAGTTCTGAATCTTTGCATAATGAAAGCAATTTCCTCCTCAAAGTCTAGCGGATTTGGAGGTTTCACATCGATGTGCTCTTAGCGAGGACTCGCCGCAAATGCGATTCCCTTCTCTGCAGGCTCAGTCGAGGATGAACTCGGAAGTTCGAACTCGTAAGCCTTCAGATCAGAGAATAGCTCCTGAATCTTTATCTTATTCAGGTCTTTGGACTCTCTCATAGCTACAGCCTTCATGCTCCATTCTGGATTTAGAGATCTGAGGACCTTGAGTGCCATTTCCCTGTTGCCATAAGTTTTGCCCAGGGAGTTGATCTCGTTGATAATTTCGGTGAACCTTGTGTCCACTTGGTCTATAGATTCTCCATTCTTCATTTTAAAGTTGTCAAACTTTTGGATAGCTATTGACAACTTGTTCTCCTTGATCAGCTCCGTTCCTTCACACATTAGAGCTAATGTGTCCCATATCTCTTTGGCATTCTTACAATTTTTGATCTTGACCATTGTGGATTTGTCAAGAGTTTGGTACAGCACATCTCTGGCCCTGTTGTCAAGATTGGCCAGCTTTCTCTCTTCGGGGGTCAGCTCAGTTCTCTTCTTAGGAATCTTTTCGGGCCTCCCAGCTGCGATCTCCTCGGGTGTGTTGTCCTTCTCGAAAATGAATGGACCATCTTCAATGATGCACCACATGTCGTCATGGATTGAAGATAAATGTGCCTGCATTCTTATCTTCCAGAGATCATACTCGTCAACTGAAAAGACAGGTAGTCTAGAGTGCATGTGTTCCATTATAACGTGAGAGATAAGATATATATCTTAATAGATCTGGTTCGTGAAAAAATGAACCAACCGCTCTGATACCACTTGTAGGTCACAAGTCGTCCAGAAACAAGTCTAGAGGGGGGGGTGAATAGACTTGTTGAAACTCTTGAACTCTTTTTCTCGAAGAGTGAGTTTCTTCAGCTGATGATCAAACAAATGACTAGGAGTCGTTTGTTCTTGGATATGGTGCGGAAGTCAGCTGATGACGAATATAAATTAACTTAATGAAACACTTTAACAATGGATGCAGCAGTTAGAGTATGATGCAGTAAACAGTAAATAACACAGGCAGTTTATAGTGGTCTCAGAGGTGGGGTAATCCTCTACTAATCCACTTTTCTCCAAACCAGTTGGAGATGAATTCACTATAATTCTCAACCAGTGATAAATATTACAGTGATTCACTACACACTACAACAGCTTCCAACCAGTGGAATTCCGTGCCGTTGTACACAAACTTGACTGCCTTGCACCTCTTGATCCGCGATCCTCGGATGCCTTTACAGTCTGCTACTTCAACCGGTGAAGTACCCCTTACTCAAGATTTAAAGACAAGAGTGTTTGTCTTCTCCAACTAAAGAGCTTCCTTGAATATGAACTTTTGGATCTGCTCTTTTTCTCGATGCTATTTGTTTGCTTAGGATTGCTTTGTTTGCTTTGATCGCTTAGAGTATAAGTTCGCACCGGTAGTTGCTCAGTTTCAAATCTCTGGATATATATAGATCACGATCTCTGAGCTTCTTCCTTGTAGCCGTTGCAAATCTGAACAAATCCGTCCGTTGGAGAGAGACTTCATTGTTTATTCTTTTCTGAACGTTGCAAGGCTGGATTCCCATTATTTAATTTCATCTTCCGACCGTTGTGATGACTTACGCATGTGAGCGCGAATCTTTTGAATATAAAAGGTTTAAAGTCTTCACGGTGGGTTAGGATGATTTAAATAAATCATATCTCTTGGGAATCACTCCAATTTGTCTCTTCACGTTGCATGTGAGCTTTCCGTAATATTTGACTTTTCAAAGCATGCCGACGTGGACTTGGAGTACTAGGTCAGTAGTTGAGTAGGCGAAGTGCGACTTACTTCTCTGCGGAGTAAGTCGTCTCATTTATATCTTGTTTGAGACTTGTCGATCGTGTGACTTCCACGAGGTTCCTCAGTGCGATCTGGTCAAACTTCTCGATAAATTTTAGTTGACCGGGGCTACTCGATTGGAGTCGGTGTACTTCTCGATAGACTAGACGTACTTTAGTACTTAGCCGATTTCATTCTAACTAACTTTGGCTCTGAGAAGATACTCATTTGGTTCTTCTTTACACTTTGCCAATTTTATACTTAACACATTTTGGCCTATGGAAGATACTCATTTGGTTCTTCCTTACATTTTGCCAATAAATAAACATTTGATTTTAAATTAATGACATCATCAAAATCTAACAAGTATTCCTAACAGCTTCTCGTGCCTCTTCCCCCTTTTTGGCTTCATCAAGACTTTGCAGGATTTCAAGAGCGGCGTCCTGTTTGGTCTCGATGTTGTTTATTCTTTCAACAAGGGAGGAAAGAGTCTGCGACATCTCTTGAATGCTTTTGTCGTGCGCACGCATTGAGAGTCATTCTCAATCATTGCACAGGCGGTCTTGGCTTCACAATTCTTGTTTTTGAAGCTTCCTCCTTCGGATTTCTCTTGTTTATCTTCCATGATCTTCAAGGCTTGCTTGAAAACTTCTGGCAGAAGGATGAATGCGTCGACAACTCGAGATACTTCGTGTTGAAGAGTGGTCATTTCTTCTACGGCAGAGGTGTGCATCCAATTCAGTGCCTTTTCAACAGAAGATAAAGCGTTTACTGCGTCTTGGATAAATACAGTCTGAAGGCCAAGAGCTCGCATGTGCTCTTTACGTGCAGCATAGATAGGAGAGTCAGGCTGGACGAAGTCTTCAGTGCAGTTCAACCTCCTTACATTCACGGATGGACGTGAAGTAAGTTGGACATCCTCAGGTTCGTTACCGTCCTCGGATTCCAAGGTTGCAGGGGCGGGAGTAGCTTCTTGTGGTATGGCGACAGTTGGTTCAGAAGCATCCTGTGGCGAAGGTTCTTCGGCAGATGCGGATGCAGGAGGGACTGAATCCTCCTGTTGGCTGGCAGGAATGGCTTCTTCGGTCGCAACAGGCTCGGGTGCCTGTTCCAAAATTTCTTGATCTTCCTCGACTGGAGGGACTGATTCCTCCTGGTCGGGAATGTTCTCCGGCTGTGGCGAAGGTGGATTGGCTTGGTTAGAAGGTCCTTCGTCTTTTCTGGGTGGAGAGGCGGCTCGGGCTTCAGCCTCTTCACGGCTCATTCTCGGACACTGCGAAGAGCATCGTCGTCATCGTCTCGAGTCATGATCGTCGTCGACTTTTGGATTTATGGGAGAGTCCTCGACTTCTTCTTTCCTTTTCTTACGGCGTCGGATTTGTGCGGCGGTGGCTTTCAATGAGATCTTTGCAAGAGGCGTTGTCCCATCGTAGCAGGCCTCAATTTCGTTGAGTCATTACTTCGAGACGAACCGCTCTTCGTGGCTCCATTCGCTCCAATTGTACAGTGTGTCGTACGGAGCTAGCCTATAGCCTTTCCATTGCAGGAATCTTTCGTACGCTTGTTCAATTTGAACCGAAAGAAGTGTTTGATTTATGATTGAGTCAGGGGAGGGACTTCGAATCACGTCTGGAGACGCTGTTTCGAGGATTCCTACAGTATGGGATCACACGGAAGATGGACTCCTTGCAGGGGATGGTGCCCCGAAGGAAATTGGATCCTGCACGGGTGTGGAATCCCGTAGAGGAGAAGTAGCTTTTGGCTCCAAATGGGCAGCCGACGTGCTAACGTCTTGAAGGTTGGCAGATGTCTCTATATCCGTCGTAGCCGCCAAAGGCTCGGGATCTGTTGTCGATGCAGTAGGAGACACCTCTTCCGCAGGGGTTGCGCCCTGGGGTTCTTCAGTGGGTTGCGCCACGGGCGAGACATCCTCGGAGTGCTTGGTTTTGATTTTTGAGAGCCTCCGGAGTCTCTTCTTGGACTTCTCACCAGCAGAGTGCTTCTTGCTGTGAGAACGCTTGCGCTTCTTCTTTGAAGATTCCATTTAAGGACCTTCACGGTTACATCTCTGGGGTTGTCAGAAATAGGCATGTGCCTGGTTTGCGGATGGTTGGCATGCATGGTGCTCTGGTTATAAGCAGTGGGCTTGACGCCTCCTAAATATATCCGTGAGCTATTTTTCTTGGCGTCGGCGGATTGCATCACTCCGCACTTCGTCAGTATGTAGTTCAGCATTAAACCAAATGATTTCTTTTGGGTGGCAGGCTTGCACACCTCTTCTTGAAGACGTTTCAAAATGATTTGGCACCAATTGACCTTTTCACAGGTCAAAATAGCTACCATCATTATGAACCTTAGATTCGTGCACATCTCGAACGCACCGGTTCGATTTTCAATGATTGAGCGAAGTCATGCGAGATAAACGAAATAAAGAAGAAAATTTTTCTTGTGATGGTGGTTGTCACCATGTCAACCACTTTGGACCCTGTAAAAAGTCCATAAAACTTGGTAATCAGTTCTTGAGACCCGAATGTCTCAAGCTGGTCCATGGTCAGGCCGTCGGCGGGCAGCCTGTAGATTTTCTGGAGTAGGTCGCTATTGATGCAGATTTTCACTCCTTGGATATTGCGGTGATGTCGCAACATGTCCTCCTGGGCTAGTGACATAAAACGAACGGCGGCGTTGAGGTAGAATTCCTCAACCAGATGGGCGTCGTATTTGTCGGCGGTTTTGCTCCTGAAGCGATAAAGACCTTGTTGCTCAAGACGAGTAATAATATATTCCATTGGTTCGGTGTCGTTGATTTCAGAGATGATACGCTCGATGATGACAGGTTTCGAGAAGATCCGGCCATCAATGATGTTGGAGGTTTTCTTCAGAACAGGGGAAGAAGATTGACTAGCCATGGATGTTTTCTTAAAACGAAGGTGGAAGAAAACAGTAGAAATTTGCAGTGATTATGCAGAAAATATGTAGGCTGTTTGCTTGAGATCTCTTGTAATTGCAGAAAGCGTAAAGAGTCTCTAATGGCGAATCTGATCCTTTTATACTTGGGCGAAATAGGGTTTGCAGAGTACGAATGGTCAGATTTTAAGGGATGGGAACCGGTTTTGAAATCGACGGTCAGGATGGATTTAGTGTAACTGGTACGCTAATCCATTAAAAGGTTTTAAAATACAGCGGGTCCCACTTCTGACATTGGTTGATTACCCTAAATGCCTAAAACGGCGGTTTAAAAATAATAACCAATTTAAAAACATCGCGGCTTTTGAGATTCAGTTGTCCAGATGTCGTGTAAGGCATTTAATGAACATGACGTTTGACATAAAAACAGGGCACGTGGACAAAAATTATTTTAAAAAGGAAATAATATTATATTACATACTGAATCGAAATCCTATAGTATGTGCTGTTCTCCGCGTCGATACAGCGTTCCCCCTTAAAAAGGTACTAATAGGTTTTAAATTCCATACAACAATATTTGGATTTATGCTGTATTCATGGGTCCTACAGTATTCCCCCTTAATTATTGCACACATCAGCTGTAGGATTCATATGCCTTCGTTCGCTACAGTACTGTATTGATGTTTCTGAGTGTACAGATAATTAATGTTGGATTGTGTTTTCACGGGTCTTACTGATTCCCCTCAATTGTTGAGTAAAAACAGAAATTTACTTACAGGGAGTCTGGCTGTAGTATCCCCAATTCTGTTCTTAGCATGTTGAATCTTGCTGTGTCGAGAGGCTTGGTGAAAATGTCGGCCAGCTGGATGTCTGTATGAACCTTTTCCAGGCGAACATCCTTGTTCTCGACAAGATTTCTGATAAAATGATGCTTCATGTTGATATGCTTAGTGCGCGAGTGAAAAACAGGATTGTGCGTGATTGCAATTGCACTCGTGCTATCACACATGATTGGAGTCTCTCTAGCATCGATTCCATAATCGGCGGTTGTTCCGCATCCAAAGGATTCGCATACTGGCTACCAAGCTGACATAGTACTGCGATTCAAGTGGAAAGAGAATTTGCCAATTGCTTCTTCTTGAACCAAGATACGAGTCTAGGTCAGAAAGTGACAAGTTACGCTTGTACTCTTCCTATCTAGCTTGCGACCTCCGAGATCCGAGTCATTTGTATCAACTAAATCGAATCCGCCTTCCTTAGGATACCACGATCCTGCATCGACTGTTCCTTTAACGTATTTCAGATTCGTTTAGCCGTATTGAAGTGTGATTCCTTAGGTGCAACTTGGTATCTTGCACACACTCCAACAAAGAAATGGATATCGGGCACTGCTAGGTTACACAGGAGCGAACCGATGAGCTTCTGTAGAGTGATTGGTCAAACGGCTTTCCGGCTTCATCAAGACTAATTTGCGGAAGTGCTCATGGGGGTTAGCGAAGATTTGGAATTGTTCATTCCAAATTTGTTGAGAAGCTCCTTCTTTGTATTTCTCTGGTTGATGAATATACACGTAGGCAACCGCTTTACACCGCAAACCTAGGAAATAACTAAGTTCCCCCATCATACTCATTTCAAATTTGCTTTGCATGAGATGTGAGAACCTCTGACATAGAGCAAGGTTAGTTGAACCAAAAATAATATCATCGACGTAGATTTGTACCATTAGAAGGTCATCACCTTCCTGTATCTTGAACAAGGTTTTGTCGACAGCACCTTTCTCAAATCCGTTGTTGGTTAGATACTGGGACAGGGTTTCGTACCAGGCTCTAGGGGCTTGTTTAAGTCCGTACAAGGCTTTCCTTAGCCTGTAAACTAGATCGATACCGTCTGTGTTGGCAAACCCTGGTGGTTGTTCAACATAAACTTCTTCTGTAAGCTCTCCATTCAGGAAAGCACTCTTGACGTCCATTTGGTATACGATGAAACTCCTATGGGCGGCAAAGGCTAAAAATATCCTAATGGATTCTAGTCTCGCTACAGGGGCGAAGGTTTCATCATAGTCGATTCCTTCTTCCTGACAATAGCCTTGTGCTACTAGTCGGGATTTGTTCCTTATGATAAGTCCATTTCCATCCTTTTTGTTTCGAAATACCCATTTGGTTCCTATAACCGATTGGTGTGTCGGTCTGGGTACAAGATACCATACATTATTTCTTTCGAAACCGTTAAGCTCTTCTTCCATAGATGTTATCCAATGAGAGTTGTTAAGAGCGTCTATGGTCGAAACAGGTTCGGACTGGGCTAAGAATACAGCGATAGTGCACATATTGAGTCTCCTAAGTTCGGATTGAGATTTCCATTCAGAAACCGTGAGACTTCAAAGATTAGATTCTTCTTGTGCACAAAGTACATTTCCTTGTGTACTCTGTATTCTCCTACGAGTAGAAACACCGGCATTAATGTTTCCAATGATCGGCTCTTGTGGGTGATCTCTCAACCATCTTCGGTCGGGTTCTAGTTCAGATCCCGTCTTGTATCGAAAGTTTCGTGGGTACACTTGACTTGAATAGCGTCACTTCATCCACATCGATTCTTACAATGCGGGGTTGATTTCTAAATCAACTACAGGTTCTATGGGTGTAGGTGGATCCAAGATAGATAGATGGTGAATGTCCTGAGTGATATCATCTACTCCTGTAGGGTCATGGTGTGGTTCGTCGAACACTACATGAACTGATTCCTCGATCGTCAGCCTCCTTTTATTAAAGATTCTGAAAGCTTTGCTGACGGAGGAGTATCCTACGAATATTCCTTCATCTGATTTTTCATCAAAGGTTCTAAGTTGGTCCTTCCCATTGTTAAAAACATAACACCTGCATCCAAAAATGTGAAAGTACGAAACTAATGGAGTTTTGTTATTCCATACCTCGTAAGCTATTTTGTTGTGGTGCTTGTTCACGATACAGCGGTTTTGAGTGTAGCACGCTGTATTGGTTGCTTCACCCCAGAAACGATGTGGCAATTTGCTTGCGGCAATCATTGTCCTTGTTGCTTCTTTCAACGTCCTATTCTTTCGCTCGGCAACACCATTTTGTTGAGGTGTACGGGCAGCTGAGTACTCGTGCTGTATGCCATTTTCCGAACAGTATTGCTCTATAAAGCGGTTAGTAAATTCAGTACCTCTGTCGGAACGAATGCACACGATACTCGATGCTTTTTCATTCTGCAACTTTCTCAGGAGCTCGGGCCGCCTTAATGTTGTTTCCTTCTTCTTGCTAAGAAAGATCGTCCAAGCATACCTGGAATAATCATCAACAACAACCATGCAATATTTCTTACCTCCCAAACTTACTGGGTCTACAGGACCGTAGAGATCCATGTGTAGCATTTCCAACACTCTTTGGGTTGAAAGGTAGGATTTGCTTTTCAGGGTTGACTTGATTTGCTTGCCTTTCTGGCATGGACCGCAGACGCTGTCCTTCTTGAATGACACATCTGGCAAACCTCTAACCATACCCTGTCTTGAAAGCTTGTTGATCGTCTTGAAGTTGACGTGAGACATCCTCTTCTCGCCATAGCGCCTAAGATCTGCAGTGCCTTTGGCAACAAAACATGGAATTGAGGAGCTCATAGGCTTCCAGTCAGCAATGTACATATTACCTGATCTGCTTCCTGTAAGCACAACTTCCTTGGTTTGGGTGTTCTTGACTCTACAGCGATCTATATAGAACTTCACCGAGAACTGTTTATCACTGAATCAAGCTAATACTAAGTAGATTATACTGTAAGCCTTCAACATATGCAACATCGGTGACCTTGAATTTCCCGACAAGTAGGTTTCCTTTCCCTCTTGTTCTTCCTTTAGACTTATCACCGAAGCGAACTTTTGGACCGCGACCTTCTACAAAATCAGATAGCTTGCTCCTATCTCCAGTCATGTGACGAGAGCATCCACTATCGAAGTACTGTATCCTCCTCTAGAATGTCCCGTAACAAAGAAATTAGGTAGATTTAGGTCCCCTTTGATTTTGGGTCCATATATGTTAGTTCCTTTAGGTACCTGATTTTCTGACAGAATTGGTTTATCGTAAGATGTACTGTGCAAGATTGCGGTATCTACGGGGGGCATATCCGTAGTTGTTATAATCACGATAATTATTATGCATGTAAAATTCAGGGTTATTATTATTCCAGTACGAGTGCCGTCTAGGAGGTGGAGCCATTTTCTTAGGCCTAACAGCTTGTCTTCTGGGTCTCCAGTTGGATTCCCAATGCTGTTGTTGATACTGAACTGGCATCTGCTGTCTTGAGGGATAACGGGGCTCTGTATCCAATACCTAGGCGCACTGCATCGAGTGTACTTTGTGCGGGCCTTTGGTGGTTGGATACTGTCTTCTTTCTGAATGACTGTCGGCTTTGATGATATGCTTGTGGAGCATGCTGTAGATTACGCCTTCTGAGTGGTTGATGGTTCCATTGTCTCGAATAGTAGAGTTGAGGGGGCGGAATTGCAGCTTTCGGTTTTCTCGGTACAGCAGGTTCCTTTATGGGACTAGGAGTATCTTCTGATTCAGGAATGTGTTCCACACTCTTGACGAACACAGTACTAGTTTTACCTTTATTCGAACATGAGCTGTATCCTAAGCCACTTTTATCATGAGCATGTTGCCCAGTGCTCAGAATTTCTTCCATTCTTTTGGACGATTTTTCAAAAGACTTCAGAATGGTCTCAAGTTCGGTTTCTCGCTTCTCGAGAGTTGTAATTTTGGTTTGTAGTAGAGCCAAATCATTTGTCTTGCTCTCATTATGGGTTTTAACCTCATTTAGTTCATGAGCAAGTTGACGATTGCTCTCCATGAGTTTTTCAAAATCGACCTTGCTTTGGTTTCATACCAAGAGACATATTTTCATAGTTTATTTTCAGCAGGTCATTTTCATCTTTCACTCTAGATTTGTTAATTGAAGTCGTATATTCTCGCTTTTAAAGTCTCATGGGCCTTTTGAATGTTTTTGAATTCATTCATCATATTTTCGAAAGTATGAGATGCATTAGGTGGAATAACTGAGGTTGAACTTACCTCATCGTCACTGTCTTCACCTTCTGGAACATCTTTGGCCATAAAGCACATGTATGCTTTATCATCGAACTCATCGCCGGATGAATCACTTTCGATGACCACCGAAGACATTCTTCGATTTGGATGGTGTGGGGAGGCTTCGATTCTCCAATCGGGGCCTTGAGCTTGTCTTTCCAAGCACGTCTTCTTTCATCTCTCTCTTCTTTGCTCGGCCTCAGGCAATCTTTGGACTTTGGGATGAGGACATTTGTTTGCATAATGGCCTGGTTTCCTGCAGCTTATAGCACAAGTTAGCATCACCAGATGATGTTTCGGTATTTACCTTGTTGATGAGGTTTGGGCTCGTAGGAGTCTTTCCAGTGTTTAATGAACTTTTGAATTTATGCATTAGAAGCGCCATTTCATCTTGTGACAGGATGTCGTCACTTGTCAGCGCTCTTGTGACCGGGCTTGACGAGCTAGGCATGCTTTGTGTCGATTGCTCGATACAAAATGAGAGCCGTGACTTTTGAAGGAGATTCTTGACTTTCTCTCTTCACAATGTCATACTCAAATGCTTTAAGGTCGAGAAGAGATCAAAAGTGGATATTTCATTAAGATTACAGGATACACGCATAGCTGTGGTCTAAATGTCCCATCGGGCTGGGAGAGATCTGAAAATTTTTAAGTTCTTCTCCTTTTGGGTGTAAATTTTGCCCAACGCTTCAAGTTCACCAACAATACCAGTAAATCTGAGGTCAAGTTCCTCAAGTGTTTCAGTTGGTTTCATTTCAAAAGATTCAAATTGCTGAGTAAGTTTTGAAATCTTGTTTTCTTTTGAGAGCTCAGTTCCCTCACAAATTAACTTGAGTTTATCCCAGATTTCTTTGGCTATTTTGCAGCTCTTTACCTTTGAGAACGTGCCTTTGTCAAGAGTGACAAATAACGCGTTCTTAGCCACGTTGTCGAGATTGGCTCGCTTCCTTTCATCGGTTGTCCATTGCTCGCGTTCTTTTTCGAGCATTTCAAAGATGGGCTTAGCCCTCAATCCTTGCGGCCGGATTGACCTTCATGATCTTGATCGGACCATCTGTATAACAAAAATCATCTCTTCGTGCATTGCTGCAAGATGAGCTTCCATTCTAATTCTCCAGTCGTCAAATTCGTTAATAGAGAACATAGGGACTTTGTTAATCATAGAAGTATCCATACTGATAATATAGGAATGAAAGAAACTGTTTTGAAAATAAGTGATTTGAATCGATTCGGTTAAAAGAAATACGATTGATTCTTTTTAGAATCAACCGCTCCGATACCACTTGTTGGCCACTTAAGTATCTTGGATACGGTTTGGGAAATCGTTTAAACAACAAACCGTATGGAATCTAAATCGAGTGCGTAGCGGAAGTCTTGGATACGCTTAGTTGCCGTGATACAAAGAACGACGTATTAGGTGTATACTTAATATATCACGCTTATTTCAAACAAGTAAAGCGAAGGTAAATAACACGGTAATTTAAGTGGTTCGAGGTAAACCCCTCTACGTCCACCGGTCCTCCACACAGAGTAAAAGTTTATTATATAATTCTGCGTACACAACTACATAATTATAAACAAACCTATCCTTGTATCGTTCACACATTGATACAAAGAATGTCGCTTTCAACCGTTCACACATTGGTTAAAGCTTCCTTCTTGACTAGCTTCTTCACACACAGTTAAAGCTTCGTCCTTATTCGTCCCACACAGGTCGAATAACTTGTTGAGTTCACACGAGCTCGGTTTTTACACAGGTAAAAGGTAGGTAACTGAGTAAGAACTGACTTTGAATATCACGTTCTTGAGCTGATGATAGCTGTTCTTGATGTTGAGCACTGTATATCTCTTTCGTTCTAACTTGCAGTATGCTCTGGAGATATGTTTGCTCAGATGATAACTTTGATAGCTTTGTGAGTTATGTTACTTGGGGTCGTTCAGTTCGTGTGTTTTTGGTAACTGATCTTCAATGTCTTCAAGGATATATATAGCCTCTGAAGAAAGTATCCGTTGAGATGTCCGTTTGAATAAGATTTCCTTCAACGGGAATATGACATGATCCGGATTTCGCGGGATTCTGAATATCTGAAGACTGACAGTATTTAAATACTTTATCCTTGAGTATTTAAATACTTCTTTGTTCAACGGGACTTGACTTGTGTTCTTTCTTGTCCTTTTGTGAACTGTATGGAAGATGACTGTATTTAGGGCATCGAGACAGTTTCCATACTTGATCTTTTGCAAGTCTTCTTGCTGTACAGACGAGCTTCACGTCTTTGATTCGAGGCGAGTTTTCGATATAGGATAAAGCCTTGAATCCTCGATACGCTTTCCTTCCGTATATTTGGCATATATGTCAAAACCTTCTCAATAACAAATAACAATCGATACAGGGATCGGGTATCCCGGCTGATTCGATACAGGGTTATTGTTTTTCCCAACAAATATCAATCACCAATTCATCAAGAATTTCGGATTAATCAACAAGATTAACTTAACCATTTTAAGATTATGATAATTATCCACATAACTCATCATAATTCTACACTAAAATGATTATAATCTCTCAAGAACACAACCAACAAAAATAATCATCTCGAAGCTATGTTAATCATCTAAAAATCTTAACGTAACTCTTTCTAGATATGATTATAATCTCCAAGTATACTTAAACATCAAGAACACAATCAAACTCAAGCCATATCATCATGTTCTTCATCATAACTTCATAAAAACTATGAAGAATCAAACTATCCTCAAACAATCACTAGATACATGAGGTAATCAACAACAACATCATCATAATCTCGGTTAAACACAAGATTAGCCAACATAGCTCTTGAAAGTGAAGAACAACTTCAAACCCTTCAAGAAACGCTCCAATCTTCAAGATCCCAATCTCCAATCCAAGTTAGAAAGCTCCAAAACAAGTTTGATAGGGTTGGAAATCACTAAGGGATGCAGAGGGATGATTTCTAGAGAGAGAAATTGAAAATGGGTCGTGAAGAAATGAAAGACGAAACATGTCTTTATAATCTGCACAACGCATTATGGCCGCTATACAATCCACATAACGTACGTTATAGGTTTAACATACATTATCACTTCTATGTAGCGTACGTAACGGCCTACCAGAACCTACACCTCAAAACAGGGTATCCATTACATACATTAATGACATTTACGTACATAGCGAACCTCACCAGTTCGTACGTTGACCGAAAAGGTATAATGTGCGTTGACCAACCTATCCCAATCGAACCACGTGAATCCAGCCAAGCCCGGTCCCACATGCTGAAAGTCATATGCGATCTAATCCCCATCGTTACGTACGTAAGCCTCAACATATAGCGTACATAATTCTATACATATAGTGTACACTATGTCTAGTATACTTAGCCAAAAAAATCCAAACTCACCATGCAACATCCAATCGGTAAAACAATAATGACGACAAGTATAGATATTTCGACACCGAAATATCCCAATACAATATACATTGTATCAGTCAAATAGAACAACACTTGTATAATTTCAAATGAATATGTACAACACAATAGTAAAACGAAAAAAAATTACCCCTGAGTATTACATACTCCCCCCCTTAAAAAGAGTTTTGTCCCTGAAACTAAGGGTATACAGCTCGGGATATGAGCTATCCATCGGGGCCAAAAAACAACATGTCCAGGAATACTCCTAAATGCGAAAAAATTGGAGTTCGGATGAAGAATTTAATTGATTTAGTTTTCCAATGGTTCAAACAACGAGCAAATCGGAGTTCGGAAGAAGAAGTTATGATTGAATTAGTGGAAGCCTGCCAGCTGCCGGGCACCATGCGTCACTGCATGCGTCAGTGTCCGACAGGGTTCCGGGAATCTCAGGTGAGCGAGGCATAGGTCATCACTCATGATGCCTAGTCAGGACGCTGTTTGACTGACTAGCGGAATTTTAACCTGTAATGAATGTCCTTACCTTTAATACTGACTCATTCCATTTGTCAATATCTGTAGAAAATGTACACCTCTTAAAGGACGTCTTTCTATATACTAGTTTTGAGATTTCTAAGACCTCCAAAACACTCAAACACCCAGTAAATCTGAGCAGCCTATTCCAGGAGACGTCCGATAGGCGTTTGACGAAATTCCCCAGTCCGTGAATTCCAGACTAGATTGCCTTCTTTGAACTCGGTTTTCTCACAACTTGTAAGTTATTTTGAAAACCCATCTCAAGTATTTTATAAATATAATACATGTTAGTATGAAAGGAGATTGTATCGTTGGTATTGAGTCAGAATACCTGAAAAAAATAAGCCATTTTACACTGAGTCAGCCCTGTTCATATCAGTCATTTCCAGCAACATGTCTTTTGAAAGTTGATTGAGTTGTCTAACTTGAACACGTATATCATTGAACATGCAAGTCAAATTTTGATAATTTTTCATGAAAGTTATCTGTGAGATGCATTTTATCATTAATCAGTTTTATTTTGATTTTTCACAACTGTTAGGACCCCTGTATTGATCAATATATTACCGAGTCAACTCTATATTTTTTCGTATGTATGGAACGGGCTGAGTTCCTTATATTTGTGTTTAAGGCTGGAAAATTTAATAATGGTGATTATTAGTATTTCTCTATACGAGGATCATGAGTTTTTGAAATTGATGATTTTGAAATATTTTTTGTATTATAATAATATGAAGTTTTCATTCAATCAAATTGATATAAATAACTGTTACACCATAAATACGGCTGAAAAATATTGAATATTATTTTGATATTTATAATAATATGTTGGAGTTGTAGTAATGAAATTGTTAAAGTTCGGATCGTCATTTTTGAGAAAGGGGAAACTAAAGTTATAGAATTGGGATAATCGTTCTTCGCGGAAATAGAATGCGTAATATATTGCCTTTAGTGAGTTATTGATATCGGGATATAAATACTTTTTCAAGGTGTGGAAATCGAACCTCTCGAACTCCAACGGATTTGCTTTACCGACCTGGCTATCTGAGGCAAGTTATTACTTGTTCAGTGATAGTGTTTCGATAAGTAATTTCATTTGCATTTCATAAGTATTTCATGTTGTATTGCATATTGATGAATGAATAAGTGAAGTTCTATGAGGATTGTAGTATATAGTTGGTGTTGATGAGAATTTGGATATACTTTGTCGATGGTATACATTTGGAAGGGATCCGGATCGAGGTACGTTTCAATAGTAATTGTACATGGAGATCATGTATGAGGAAGTATCGGTATTTGATTATTGTACAGTATTGATGTGATATTGAGCTCATAGTTGATACATCGGTGAGAATCGAATCGTCGTTGGATTACCAAGAAGTGGTAAGATTATAGTTTTGGGGTGATCATTTTCATGATGCATAACATATGAGTATTTATGTTTATGTAATTGTGGTTATTTGTTGGGCATTATGGCTGACCCCATCGTGGGACCTATTCAGGCACTGGAGATCTCGTTAGCAACAGCCATGAAGAGATGAGGATGCGAGTATTTTGTGAACAGTGAAAAATACCACTAGAAGGGGGGTTGAATAGTGGTGTTGCGGATAAATAAAATTTCTTGAGAAATTAAAAATAATACGGAAAATAAATGACACCTGATTTATAGAGGTTCGGCAACTTTCCTACGTCCTCTTTCCGTTTCCTTTTTCTATTAGCTTTGTAACACCCCGATATATTCGGAATAATTACAGTGCCGTAAATCCTTTGTATAAGAATTTACAAGGCTAATTTAAGAAAATGCGGAGATAATATTAAAACGTTATTAATGAAAAGAAATTCAAACCCATTTGACAATTTTAATAAGTCCAATATTACAACACATCTCCAAAGCAACAATAACATAAGCGTACTCGAGTACTGGAAAAATAACCATAAAACCAAAATAACGTAATCCACATCACTGAGCCACTTCATCGTCATGTCGGTATTGTGGCTGCTTTCCCGCTCCTCGGCTACCTAAACATCAAAACAAATGTCCACCCCCGAAGGGGTTAGCAAAACAATGCTAGTACAAGTATCATAATACATAAACCATCAATGCATCATAAATCTTGCAAAACAGACTTCCGTCATCGGAATCCAACGATGTGAATCCTCACGATTACATCAACACAATACAGGGTAATCCAATGATCCAGCGCCCTCGGTATAGATCCCCATGATGATCCCGTCGGACCAACGCATGGTGGAAAACCCGTCCAACGATCCAGCGCCCTCAGCATAGATCCCCCTGATGATCCCGTCAGACCAACGCATGGTGGACATTCGATCCAGCGCCCTCAGCATAGATCCTCATGATCCCCTCGGATCATTTACAACACAAACAATACCATTATGCATACACATATGCAAATCAACACGTTCATCGACGTAAATATCATGACAACTCAAAGAATATAATCTCATGTTCAACAACACGAATAAATCGTACACACGATCAACAATACAATATCAATAAGCTTAAAATACGATACTTGCCTCAAAGATGGCAAGAACAAATCACTCCAACGAATCTCAGCACACTCGAAGGCCGTCTCCTTCGATCAACGTAGCAAGCTCGAACCTTAACACAAGAAATAATATAGAATTTATCTTATGTCGTACGAATGTCTAACAACCCGGTCTATAGCCGAAAGCTCTAAAAATGCAATCTGCCTGGACTACTTAGCGTACGCTACATACTCTACGTAACGTGCACTAAGCCTGCCCGTTAGCGTACGTAAACGACGAAGTCTAGCGTACGCTAACTTATGTACCGGCAGTCCTCTCTGATGAGCCGACTGACTCGCCTGATGACATAACGTACGTTACGTACCAAACATAGCGTACGTTACTCATTCCCGATAGCGCACGTTAATATATACATCTTTGCGTGCGCTACCTGTGCATGGCAGTTTACTACTGGGCAGAAAACTTAATCTAATGGAGAAGAAACTCATGAAATCTTCAGTGTTAAAACATGCCATCTCCGTGCATATCATGCTCATACGATTTATGAAAGATCTTTACGGATTAAAGGACTTCAAGATACAAGGATACATATAATCATTACAACACCAAAATTCATCTTGATCTTCAAGAAAATATTCTAAGTTCAATCCATTCCAAATCCTAAAACGTATGATTTCATTATGTAAAGACCTAAGAACTTGCTAATCTCCATGAACTGGCTAATATCGGTTAGAAGATACATGAATATGCATAAGAGTCCAAACACTAAAAAGGTTCAACGGTTTATACGATGAAGAAGTACCGAAGCATCGAAAATATCCTTCTAACAACATGATGTTCGACTACGTACGAATTTTAACTGACTAGAAAATCCCAAATCATGATCAAAACATCCTTCAGAATACTACTAATATTGGTGAAGAATCACCTACCTCAAAGTAGCGAAGAACACGAAGGAACTTTGAAGAAATCCAACACTGAGAGCTTGAACACCAATCTCCAATGATCTACAATCTTCAATTCGGGCTAGGATTATGATATGAAGGGTTTAGGATGAAGAGAGTGACTCTCTAAGTCCAAGAATTCGGATGCAAAGTGATGAAAGCTGAAAAAATGAAAAATGGTGTTGTCCTATATATAGAAAATGGTTATTAGCGCGCGCTAGTCCATATTCATAGCGTGCGCTAACGGCTATACGAAACTTACTGACTTCACTGTACTCGGCATTTAGCGTGCGCTATCCTCATATCATTAGCGTGCGCTACCGCGTTAACTTGGCTTTTCCCGAAAGCCGTCCAGGTTCATCCCGACATAATCCGACCAAGATCCGCGGCCTGATCTCACCTACCAACACGTCTCAATCATGCTGACTGCGTATAGCGCGTGCTAAGGTTCATATATAGCGTGCGCTACTAAACCCAAATTAGCGTACGCTACGCCTAGCCGATAGCGTGCGCTACAAGTGCAAAATCACAATATTGAACAAAATCATGAAATCATTTGCTCAACAACACCGGGGTATGAAATACAGAGAATAATACTCAGATCAAAATACAACAAATACAATATCACAAGGTTCAAATACACATCAGAAATCTCGGGTATTACAGGCTTAAGGAGCAACCACACTTCACTTTGGCTCGTCTTCTATTGGTCCAGGCACAACAGATACCAATTGCTTGTCTTCTATTGGTCCAAGCACAACCGACTATAATTGATACAATTCTTTTTTATAGTATTCTATCGGAACTAAAATAACCTCACTTTGAATCTAATAATTTAATCCTAACAATGCCAAATCACTGATCTTAATAACACCGGATTGAACTTCTTGATTCGACTCGTGAAATAGCGATGCGACACTCTATCACAATGAAAAAGACACAGTATATGATACGGAAAATTAAGTACAATGCTTTGTATCTTTTTCGTACACAACTTAATAAAATAAAATTGCTTGAAGATGATATTAACTTGAGCTCAGAATGTATGCTTGATAGCTTGAGGTTGTGTGTCCATCAATTCCAAATGTGATGGTATTTATAGGCATTTTGAGCCTTATAGGGATGAAAATGGTTGGAAGAGGTTGGAAATCAAGTTATGAAGCTCCAAATCAAGTTGGAAGAGGTTGGAAATCACTAAGGGATGCTGATGGATGATTTCTAGGGAGAGAAATCGAAAATGGGTCATGAAGAAATGAAAGATGAAACATGTCTTTATAATATGCACAGTTTATTACGACCACTATCCTCCCATCTTAACGCACGTTATGCATATAATGTACTGTATCACCTCTACATAGTGTGCGCTACGTAGTCAAAATAAATCATACTTCAACCAAAACCCTTAAGAACTTATATCTATAAATATAATTTTTCCAACCAGCACCATTCACGTTATACACAAAACTAAAAACACACCAAACTCTGCCGGAACAAAACAGCCTCAATTCATGGCACCCCCTGGCACCAATTTTTCTTCACAACAATCAAGATCTATCAACACCTTCTGCAACTTCTTCTTCTTAACATATTCGGACGATTTTATTCCAGCAAGGTAAACTCAATTTTCTCTCCTTACTGTAAGAAAATCCTTACAAATATTTTAGCCTCAATCGGCCCTGATACACAAAATCAACGCCACTAGGAATCAATCTTAAATTCCAAGTTAAACTAGAAACATCACAACCGATCCCAGAATTCCAACCTAACCCATTCTAGAGACACATGTTTCAACACTCATCAGAGCCCGATTCAATCCAGAACCAAAAACCCATAATCAATGTCCAGAGATATTTAGAACACTTGATTCCGGCAAACCATTAACCCATTCCTTCAGCCGAAACCAAACCAGTCCCTAGACCCGTATACCTGGATCAAAAGCTCGAACCAGTCGACTCCAAATCCGACTATAATCGGACCTTTCTCATCTTGGCCACGAGCTGCCGCTGCACCGAGCCACACCTACACCTCCGCACCACAGAGTACTGTGAGCCCATCGCCGCTCGAGCCGTACAGTTTGTGACGGGTCCGTGTAGGAGCTTCTATCGGTGTGTATGCGTATCGTGTTTATGAGTGTGTGCTGTCTGCAAGTTTTTTTTGCTATCGGCCGAGAGGAGTTCTAGAAGGAAAAGGGCCGATTTTTGATGATGTAGTAGGGAGAGAGAAGAAGATAGAGAAAGGGACTAGAGGAGGAAATAATTGAGTCTGTCGGCCAACCTCAGTAGAGAAAATGGGTTTATATACCCTATATTTCTTAGGGTTATTCAATTTAACAGCCAGATATCTGTATATTTCAATCTAGACCCATTCTAATTTATAATCCTTTCATATTAACCCCAGCCAGTTTCCTATAAGTCGAAGTCAGACCCTTTATAACATTGACTCTTCAAATAATTATGTTTCAATTATATATTTAAATTGCTTATTTTCTTTTAGTAATGTATTGTTGTTATTTATTCTTGTACATAATAACAAGTATTTTCGGGCATAGGAATTTGTGAGTCAAGCTTTGTGCATTTCATCTAATTCAAGCTACATACATCAGGTGGGAATTTTAGACTATCACTTTATTTACTTTTATTGGACTGTGTAGGTAATAACTGTAATATTTGTTGGTAAATTGGCACCCCACTTAGAATGGTGGATAATATTGCGGAGTAGAGTTTCAAACACTTTTGCATTGCGGAAGCGTGATTAAATTGCGGAAGATAAACGACACAAGATTGATAGTGGTTCGGCCAAACGTGCCTATGTCCTCTCTCCATATCTTTTTCTATAGGCTCAAGATCAATCTTTTTCGCCTTGTCTTTGTAACACCCCCAGATTTATCCGGAAATATTACAGCGTTGTGGGCCCCGAGATGGAACCCACAAGGCTAAAAAAAATTTTCGCAAACATTTACAAATGCCCAAGAGCCCAACAATGGTACTATCTTAAAAGAATGTACAAAGACTTATAAAATCCGTTTATCAAAAACCGTCGTAAAAACTCATTTGAAATCGCATGGCCAAACAGCCGACACTCAAAGGTTTAGAATAACGATGTCCAAAGTAACCTCATCTACTAGATACCAAAAGAACATTTCAAAATACTCACGCAGCGGAAAAAGACCAACCATAGATATACTCTAGCAGCGGAATACAAGAACCAATCAAGAAACTCGATGCACAAAACATGTCCTAGCCAGTATCCTCCGGGAAGCTCATCTCTTCACGATCGCTACAAGCTCGATACTCCAAGAACCTAAAAAGAAATCCCACGACAGGGTCAGCCATAATGTCCAACAATGATAACCGTCACATTACATTAATAATTACATACCAATGAGAATACAACATAAGAATACGACCAACGTAATCTTACCGCCATAACTTTACTTACTCAAGTCATTCTCATCAGAATAACCATTATCACATTTCACATCCCGTACTTGATTAACCAATAAACTCGAACCTAATATTTGTATTGCACCTCAAACGATACTCAAGATTCTCAAACTATCATCATCAACTCACGATACGGAAATATATCAGTTCTGACCAATACGATCCATCAAATAACATCATCAAATCCCAAGACGATAACCGATTGTCCTTCAAAGACAAATACCAAAGGGAATACGGAACATACCTCGAGATATGAAGTGCCATGACAATCATATCAGTCTAATCCGAGATCAGAACAATGCAATATGGACACGGTCCGAACACAAGACCTACAAATGCATACTCATATGACCACGTCAATATGCTCAAAAACAAAAACAATCATGTATACTCAATGTAAATCCATGTTCCAGCGCCCTGAGCATAGATCCCCGTGATGATCCTACAAGATCAACATCATGTGGAAAACCTGTCCAACGATCCAGCGCCCTCAGCATAGATCCCCGTGATGATCCTACAAGATCAAAATCAGGTGGACGACCTGTCCAACGATCCAGCGCCCTCAGCATAGATCCCCGTGATGATCCTACAAGATCAAAATCAGGTGGACAACCTGTCCAACGATCCAACGCCCTCAGCATAGATCCCCGTAATGACCCTACAAGATCAAAATTAGGTGGACATTCGATCCAGCGCCCTCAGCATAGATCCTCATGATCCCTTTGGATCATTTACAACATGACAATGCAATTATGCATACACATATGCAACTCAATATGTTCATCAACGTGAACAACACAACAAGAACGACAGTATGACAAAACAACTAGGACGACCTCATGTTCAATAACATGAATGACAAAATGCATGATCAAAAATCATTAATACTTAACCGAATCAATTTAGGATACTTGCCCTGAGTCCTTCAGGAGCAACCTCGATATCAAATCGTCACCGTCGACTATCCTCAATGCTCGGCAACCCAAACGTACCATCGGCTGCAGATACTCATATCCTCGTCTTCATCATAATGTATCCTCGATACCCAAAATTCCAATAACCGAAATGAATCATAAACCTTATGATTTAACTCCCAGAATCGGAAAGACAACACATAATACAAATCTCCAGAATTTACAGTAATAATCATTGCTATATGAATTATAAACGAAATGAAACTGAAACCATTCATTAAACATTATAACTGAGCAAGTAATAACTTGCCTCGATACCGATACCACGAATCTGTTACCGAACCCATTGCCTTTGTCTACGATCTCCTCAGCCCCGATCAAAAGCAACACAACAGTCGTAATCCTCGATCAATTATCACAACCTAATGCAATAATCAAATGACAACACACGACAAAACCAACCAATCAAACTCAACGGTTCAACAAAAACCTCGAATAAATGCAGTCTGAACAAACCAAATCAAACCATCACGAATTCATAATCACAACACAAAAATATTGCACTGTCTGCCTACTTAGCGCACATTAAACGCATAACGTAGCGTGCGCTAAGTTGCTCCCGTTAGCGTGCGCTAGCCAGTAAGCTTAGCGTGCGCTAATGCTGTACAGTGGCATGCATTCCAAGCATCGACTCACATCTTGCGACTACGAATCCGAATGAAGGGAGAGATAAATATCCATATCTCTTGAAGATAAACGACCCCATAATTATCACAATGATCATATATCAATAACAACATCAACAATCAAACCGACTCGATAACAAGGATCATATCATACTAAATCTGGAATTCAACCTAGTATCATGATTCATCTCATCTAAATCGACCAATATAATTACCAAGATTCAGAAATCCATCTTAGATCGGGTTAAATGAATCAACATCCTTATAGTATGAAGAATCTTAACAAACATCCGAAACTCTTATCAAAATTCTATTGAATCTCATATAACATCATCATCTGATTATCCAACATGCTCCTCACATGTAATTATCCAAGAAAAACGAACCACCATCAAAGGGATACGAAAATTACCTGGATTGGATGAACCAAGAATAAGAACACTTGACTCCATTCCAAAGAATCATGAATAACTTGAAGAACAAGGCTTGAATCCATGCTCTCCATCTTAATCTTGTTAAAGATCATCATTTCACCATGTTTGGGAACCTCAAGAACCTCCCAAAGCTCTCTCTATCGACTGAAGGAGAAGGAATAGACTAAATGCATCTCAAAACCCGTCTGTCCCCTTATATAGAATACATTACTAGCGTGCGCTAACATCTCATGTTTAGCGTGTGCAACAGCCTTAGCGTGCGCTAACTGACTTTGTTAGCGTGCGCTATCGGGGTCCAGAGGCCACTGTCTGGCTTCGTACATTTGCTTGCGTACGTAATGCCCATGCATTAGGGTACGTAACTTACACTGTCTAGCGTACGCAAGTCCTTTGCCCTTAGCGTGCGCTATCCGAAGTTGACTTGCTACAGTCTGCACCTACCCCGAATATGCTCGTGACCCCATATGCCGGAAGCAACCAATAAAGCCAAGATTCCCTGTTGAACGATCTGATATTAGCGTGCGCTAACAACAGGCATTAGCGTGCGCTAATGCTTTACGACAAACATCAGTTGACTACGTCGGCACATGCGCCGAAAGTGACCGGGTCCACACGTATATTCCCTCTGATCTGTTACGAACTAGCGTGCGCTATCTTTTACCATTAGCGTGCGCTAAACATGCACGATAGCGTGCGCTAGGAATGCATATTTGCGTGCGCTAATAATGCTACACTTAGCCATTTTCCGCAATTTCTGTCCAACATCTCGACATACCAAAAACGAACATAAGACACACTGAACACAAACACTGAATCCAATAATATTCTTATACGATATACTCTATATCGAAAGTACGATAACCTGATACACGATATCCTCAAATGCAACTGTCGACCAGATACGACAATTATACCGATACTGACATCTCAGTCCTTTATTTATTTTATCCATACTATACAGATTCCACGCTGTACAATATAACTCGGATAAAATAATATCAAACAACAGTAGTAGAAATTTCGGATATTACAGTCTTCTATCGGTCGGAGGTAAACCGTTACAATCTTGTCTTCTATCGGTCCGATATAAACCATTACATTCTTGTCTTTATGTCGGTCCAAGATAAACCATTTTCCTTTTCTCTCGGACAAGGAAGCAACCTATCTAGATTTCTATTGGTACTAGACAAACCTCTCTTGGATTTAGATATGATTCTAATAATATCGGATCAACGATCCTAATAATACTGAATCAATCTAGAATCCGTATCTTTCCTCTCGTGTATGTTTTTGTGTATGAACACTCAAACACCTATCAATTTAGCTCGGTTACAACAACAATGATGATTATAACAATATACCAAGTGTATAGACTTTGCTTGGAGTTGTTGTTATGAATAATACCAAATGACTTGGTATTTATAGGTAAATTCTCTCAACTAGCCATTAGCCGTTGTCTTCATTAGCGTGCACTATTTTTCCTATTTAGCGTGTGCTATTCCATGTTACGTACGTTAATGTTACATAGTTACGTACGTTAACTGCTCTTTTCTTCAGTCTAGTAACTTCTGTTTCTTTCATTAGCGTGCGCTAACTTTCACACTTAGCGTCCGCTACCTGGTCTTCGTTTACAACGGTCTGATGCTTGAAAGTATTCTGTCCAAAGAACAAATTTCAAACTTATCATGGGCTAAGTATTCTTCTGTAGCATGCCCTAACTTGTTCAAACTTCACTTTTTCAGTTCAAACTTCACTTTTCATCGCGTGATCTCCGTGTTGAAAGTCTTCATAACGGATATATTCCTTCGTTAGCGTGTGTTAACCTCTATCTGTAGCGTGCACTAACTCAGTCATTTAGCGTGTGTTATTCACACGGTGTTGCGTAAGTTATCCATCAGTTGACTTCAAGTGAGACATCAGGTGACTTTCTTTAGCGTGCGTTACACTATATACATAGCGTACGTTAGCTTGCTCAACTTAGCGTTCGCTAGACTGATTTACTTGCGTGCGCTATCTGTTTTTATACACAGATCATTTTCGACTACTTCTTTGTTGTTTTGCTTCATTTCATTGCTTTTTTCTTTGATCAACAACACATCAACAACTCATCATCAAAACCATTTTATAATTATGTGAAATAGAATATTCAAACAATATCAGTTCATGTTATACATGACGGACATTTGATCACAAAATATATACCACGTTATGCATGCTCGATTCATGTTATAGGTGTCAGATTCACATTCTATTATTGCAGCATTTTATTATTCTATGCCTCCATGAGATTGTATATTATTGTGATATTGTGTTATTTCCTACGAGCTGAAGGAAGGTCACCCCCACCTTATTGGGTTAAACCTCAGGTTAATTAGAATCGAGGTGGATGAATTGCGAGGCTACAAGGCATATGATGAAGTTTTATTTTATTATTTCTAATTTTAAATTCAAGTATGGGGAAACCATTTTTTGACATATATTCGATTAAATATTCCACTGCAAATTTATCCGATCATGTTTTGATACTCTAGGGTTCTGAATTCCTTGACATAAAATGCTTATTTAAGTTCAGTATCACTTGTGTGACGATTTGATTTTCTATACAAGTACAATTATTTTCAAAATATATAAATATATATGGGCGATTTACATCTGACTACCTTTTTAGATGGCCCAATTACAGTTTAGTCCCTATAGTTTCAGATATTACAATGAAGGACAAACTTTGCACTATCCAGAAACTATATTTAAAACGAAGGAGAAAAGTCAAACTCTCAGATGATGTCACTGGAGAGAGAGTACTGATATTCCGAATTTGCCTTTTTATTTTTATTTTTCTTTTTTACTCATTTATTTTTGCCTCACGTGAGTGGCACATGCTGGACCTCATTCTAATATATATAACACTTTTGGACTTCAGTGTAATAAATTTTCAAGCTTTCTAGAAAAAATATTTATTACAAAAAAGAAATTATTTTCTGGAAAAAAATATATTATTTTTCAAAAAAATAAAAAAAAAAAAATTTCTGGGAAAAAAATTATATTTTTGAAAAAACATTATTTTATGGAATTTTTTATTTTTTTCGAAAAAACTAAAAAATATTTTCTGGAGAAAAAATTATTTTCTCGAAAAAATATTATTTTTTCGGAAAAATAAAATTCGTTTCAGGAAAAAAAATAAAAAAATATTTTTTCGAAAAAATTAAAGAAAAAATTCTGGAGGAAAAAATATTTTTTGGCAAAATAATTTTTTTCGAAATAAAATTATTTTCTGAAAAAAAAATAAAAAAAAATATTTTCCGAAAAAAATAAAAAGTATTTACTAGAGAAAAAGTTATTTTTTGGCAAAATAATATTTTTTAGAAATAAAATTATTTTCTTGAAAAAGTATTATTTTTTGGAAAAAATAAAATTATTTTCTGGAAAAAAGAATAAAATAAGATATTTTTGCGAAAAAAAAAAATATATTTTCTGGAAAAAATTATATTTCGAAAAAAAATTATTTTCTTAAAAAAGAATATTTTTTAAAAGAAATGTATTAGCCAAACACTTTAATAACTTATAAGCTATTTGTTTCATATGAAATGTATTTTAAAAGAAATATTTTATTCAAGTAAATAGAGGGGCATTTTCGTCTTTTTAATAGAAGTCAACACCAATTCAGATTTTTGTCATTCGCTGTAATTTATGAAACAATAGGGACTAAAGTGTAAAGAGGCCATCTAATAGGGTAGTTGGTTGTAATTTTCCATATATATATATATATATATATATATCTGCATAAACACACACAGACTTACCAACACCGTTCGGCCGAGCAATCCTCGCCGGAATCCGGTCAGAAAAACAACTCCCCTGTCGCAACACTGGAACTCGGTCGCCGGCAAACTGACCCGCTGGACCTCGTCCAACTCTAACCCATTTCCGTCCATGGCCAGTTTTCACCCAGCTCCATCTCCGCCTGCAACTCCTCGCCGGAAGTTTTACCGCGCCTCCGTTCCGTCGTCCGTCCCGGTCAGAAACCATCTCCGGTCGCTGGAATCTATGGAGCCGTGTCCATGGCCGGAAACCATGACGAGCACCCGACGCCTGAGCTCCATCTCGCCAGAGAAAGGCCGGAACATCTCGACCGGATTTGCAACGCCGTCTGTTTCGGACATTCCGACTGTGCCGCCGCTCGATCCACGAGCCACCACGCCGCCGAAGCCGGCGTCGCCGGAGACGTCAGTCCATCACTCCGGTCGTCAACTCCAGTCCGTCGCCGGAAACTATGAATAAGTCGGCTGCCCGTCCTCAAGCTCTACCTTGTCGGAAAAAAAAAACGAGAGAGATGGAGAGAAGAGAGAGAACGAGAGAGAGAGAGAGAGGACGAGAGAGCTGGAGAGAAAGGGAGGAGAGAGAGGATGATAACGTGAGAGAGAAAGGTGAGAAAGTGAGAGAAGATGAAATAACATGTGAAGTGATAATATATATATATATATACATATATACATATATATATATATATAAATGATACCCCAAAGATACCCTGGCCCTACTAGCCGAAAGTTGACTACGGGGAAGGTTCCTACCACCGACCACGTATTACGTACGTAAACCTCAGGGCGTAACGTACGTAATCACAACAAATTAGCGTACGTAATGCTACACAGGTAGCGTACGCTATGGCTATAAACTTAGCCAAAATTCCAAACTCACCAAGCAACAACCAAATGACGAAACCAAACCGACGACCAGTAAAAATATTTCGATCCCGAAATATTCTAATACAATATACATTGTATCGGTCCAAACAACAACTCTTGTACAATTCCAAATGAACACGTACAACTCAACAGTAACACGAAAAAAAATTACCCCCCGGATATTACATACTCCCCCCTTAAAAAGAATTTCGTCCCCGAAACTCATGGTGCACAAGTCGGGGCACGTACTATCCATCAGGATAAGAAAACAACATCTCCAGAAATAATTCTCAATACGAGCAATTCCGACTGAGCAACTGGGCCGACCCCACGGGTCCCCACGTCTCCTCTGCCTGAACAAGGCGAAAAAATCAAGTGATAAAGACACTCAACCAAGTGCGAGATTAACCGAATCATGACTCTCCTGCTAGAGACCAGCCAAGAAGTCGTACTAACCGCAAGACTCGTAACACGGGCATACACGTCCCGAGGGAGCCGCTCATTGTACATGCCTACAACCCTCGGTGTACACTTCCCCGTTCTTGTCAGCATTGGACGCCCATGCAATCACTGACTCGCACCACAAAATAAATTAACAACTCACAAATAGTCCTCGGGACCATATCAATCGCACGACCAAGTCCTCATGACTTGACGTCTCGAATCACAACGAATAATTACCCAGATGATCACGAAATCTCGGTTACAAGACCAAAAGGAAAGGAAACCACATCAAATGACTCAAGTGTCAAGATTCTCAAATACAATCATTACAAGATAGATCAACCATAAATGATTCGAAACCACAATAATAAAATACAGACCGAGTCAAACATCAATCCGAAAGACAAGGAAAATACAAATCAAGGCTACATCTCAAATGTACCCGAAATCAACCTCCTCCAGATCATCGGGCTACTCCCCCTCGGGTGTCCATACCTCTGGCTCCGGAAGCCCGATATGGCCCCTTGGATGAAGTACAGACTGAAGCAACAAAATCTCTCGAGGCCCGTGAGCTCTCCCGAGATCTACTAGTACTAGAACTCCTGCAGTATTTCTGAAGGTGTCCCTACCTCCCACATGGAAAATAAATAATAGCTGGAACCGTACATCGAGTACTAACATGCCCAGCTGAATCACAGTTAAAACAACAACAGTCGAACTCGTCACCTAAGAAGAAGATGCTTTCCCAGCACGAAGCGGAATAGAAAATGACCTCTTGGACGTCGGAGCTCGATGTCCCTCTGAACGAATCAGCATCCTAGCCCTCTCACCAGAAGAAACTGAAGGATCCTTCTGAGTAAGCTCCTTGATCGAAAGCTCTGCTCCAAGAGCCTTCTCGATGAATTCGCCAAGTGAACAACAAATGTGATTAAACAACTGCATCCTCAACTGCGGGTTCAACCTCTTGTTAAAATACTTAATCTTATCCGCCTCAGTACGGATAACAAATGAAGTAAACTGAAGAAGTCCTTGAAACTTTTCAGCAATAATAATAACACGCTCGTCCTCGACGAATTCGGGGTTCAAAACCCCCGACAACTTGGCTTCACGAAGTGGAGCTGGATAATACCTCTCTAACATTAGAGTCTTGAACTCGATCCAAACACAATCACGATCGGTGGGTTCTCGAGCACGACTCCGAAAATGATTCGTCAACCACCAAAGTATTGGTACGAGGTTTCGGGTTTCGGCCCACTCTGCGGCCTCTACCCCCTCTGTCAAGTCCTCTATCCAGACTGAAAGAATAACACTCAATCATGACCACAACTCAAAAACGCCTCAACGGCCAGAATGATAGGTCAACGCAAAACACGAGTATACATACTTAACAGATAAACGATCACATCGATCGCGCTAATCATAGCCGATACAGAGCCCACACGCTCCAAAGCAAATATTCCTGAATGAATCGTAACACAAATGTTACATACAGGTTTCAACAAAACAAGTATAATCAATGACATAATGAATGTATGAATATAAAGAGAATCGAGTCCTTACACAGGTCATACGAAGATTCGAGGTCTTGCGATACTAGTCTTCACTGACGACGACTCGATGAAAAAAAATAACTCATACAGTCGTCCAACTATCCCGACTCACAAAACCCGACTGCCCAGGTTGTCATAATCTGACAGCCCCACTACTACCGCGTCGGTATAGCCACATAACTGACATATCAGGGTATCTCACAACCCAATTCTCCTATACCATCTTCTGTAACACCCCTAAATCCCTTTGAGTTATTACAGTGCCGTGGACCCCACACCAGGTGATCCACCAGGCGAACACGACTGAAATACAACAAACTGACCAAAATAGGAAATCACGGACCTACTATGATGCCCGACATACTATTCCGATATGGAATTTCAACGACAAGGATGGGCCTACAAGGCCAAAATAAAATACAACAACATCCACGAGCCTTGCGCGGATAATACAAAACGACAACGACTGAACAAAATTGGAGTACTCCAAACTGTCTGACTGACATGAACCCAAAATATCTCGGACTAGTATCTCTCGAATGCCTCGTCGCCATCGTCATATCCCTGTGTCTCAACTCTCTCCTCGCAAGCACCTAAAACATGAAAACATGTTCCGCCCCCATGGGGTCAGTCATCTAGATAATGAATATGAAATACATGTACAACATAATATGCATCCAAAGGCAGAATGAACAGTACAACAATGGTAGTACGAGATGCTCACAAACCAAAGTAATAATCAAGCATTCGTGAAATATTATGCACACGGCATACGATCAATACCTGCTCAATAGGTTAGAATATAAGTGCCCAACGGCGAATCATCAATATAGAACACAACAATACATTACCCGAAGGTAAACCAAACCAACGCTGAAATAAATAGGAATCACAATGCCCGAAGGCTCCAACGGAAATACCGATACATCACAATGGCCTGAAAACCCTCAGCCAAAGCTGTATATCATAATGGCCTGAAAGCCGAACAACCCGAAGCTGTAAATCATCACAATACAGATCTCAAAAAAACAAACCCGACTGTTGAACATATCCCTCGGCGTATGAACAAATAGTCGCAAATCGTCGGACATATCCAATACATGGACTATCAACGACCAAAATAGTATGGCTCAAGATGGACATCACAGTACGCCCGATCCAGAAATGTGTTCGTGCACATGTCCACTCCGTATACGGAATCCAGAATATACGTGGGACAATGTACCTAATTAGCCTCACGAACTACGTCTCGTGTGCATGGTCCAATGCGGAAACATCCACGCATGACCATTGTGTGCCTGGCTAAAAATCCTACACATAACCAATCAGCACGCAGATATGATTCCAGATATTTCACGATACAACATGACAACGAAACTCAAAGGATAACACATCCAATACGGATCATACGACTCACCAAGTGAACGATGACACACGAATAATGAAAGATCGACACGACCAACAATATTCAAAACAACCATCCTGGGATCAAAATCCATAAGGACCGATTAACACGAACAACAATCACAACACAACGATCCGGGAAATTCTCAACCTTCAACGATCACAAAATTACCGAGTTCACAAGAATAATAGTGTGCTGCCGTGAGTCGGCCAACACGATAATAATAATTCAACGGATGGGAACTATCCTCGACAGTCCCAATTTAATACTTCGATTACCGTAGAATGGCCAATCGATAACAACGATACAACGGATGGGAATGTTTTCGACAGTCCCAATTCAATACATCGATTACCTTCAGGACGGTCAATCGATAACAATTATACAACGGATGGCAATTAGCTTTGATAATCCCAATTCAATATATCGATTACCTTTAGAGCGGACAATCGATAATAATTATACAATGGATGGGAATTATCTTTGATAATCCCAATTCAATATATCGATTACCTTTAGAGCGGACAATCGATAATAATTATACAACGGATGGGACTAATCTTTGATAATCCCAATTCAATACATCGATTAACTTTAGAACGGTTAACCGATAACAATTATACAACGGATGTCTCGGCACCTTTAATCGGTTACCGATAACGAAGATGATAATCGAATACGTCAATGCCTTCAATCGGCCAATACGACATCAATAGGAAAACACTGATATCAATGACGACGATTCACAACAATATCTTGATGGAACATCAATCAACAATAACAATCGATACATCGATGCCGCGAACCGGCTATCGACAACAATATCTCAATGGAACATCAATCAACAATAACAATCGATATATCGATACCGCGAACCGGCTATCGACAGATATATTACCAACAAGTATCGCAATGCCTTAAACCGGCCATTTACGAACAACAATAATTTTTGGCATAATTTGCCGAAGGGTATCGTATCAAACAATCCCTTGATGTCAACAAAATCATAAAGAGACCAAGTCTCGAAATGATACATACATTCATACACATATATGATAACATTAATCTCATTGACTAGTACAAGTATAAAACTTGCCTCAAACCGAAGGTGAGAAAGTCCTTCCACGATCAACGTCCTACCACGAATCGATCAACGGCGTCCTCCGACAATCACAAGAACTCGAACAACCTTGAATGAAATAAAATTCATTCGATAACACGATATCGACCGAAAACAACATAATAGATAACTCCGATTCCAACACGAACACATACTATACTCGTATTTACCCGAATACACACACATATATATAATATACATACAGCACACACACACACATATCTACTTGTGTACACACATGCACACACACATATACATATATACACACACGACACACACACACACACACTTTACACAAAATATATTTATATAACACACACTTGCACACAATATATATATAACGTACACTGCACACAATATATATATATATATGCAACACCCAGTACACAATATATATATATATATATATATATATGTATACACTTGCACAAACACACAGACTTACCAACACCGTTCGGCCGAGCAATCCTCGCCGGAATCCGGTCAGAAAAACAACTCCCCTGTTGCAACACTGGAACTCGGTCGCCGGCAATCTGAACCGCCGGACCTCGTCCAACTCCAACCCATTTCCGTCCATGGCCGGTTTTCACCCAACTCCATCTCCGCCTGCAACTCCTCACCGAAAGTTTTGCCGCGCCTCCGTTCCGCCGTCCGTCCCGGTCAGAAACCATCTCCGGTCGCTGGAATATATGGAGCCGCGTCCATGGCCGGAAACCATGAAGAGCACCCGGCGCCTGAGCTCCGTCTCGCCAGAAAAAGGCCGGAACACCTCGATCGGATTTGCAACGCCGTCCATTTCGGACGTTCCGACCAGGCCGTCGCTGCTCCAGTCATGAGCCACCATGCCGCCGTCGAGTTTCAGTCATCGCCGGAGACGTCAATCAATCACTCCGGTCGTCAACTCCATTCCGTCGCCGGAAACTATGAAGAAGTCGGCTGCCCGTCCTCAAGCTCTACCTCGTCGGAAAAAAAAATGAGAGAGATGGAGAGAAGAGAGAGAACGAGAGAGAGAGAGGACGAGAGAGCTGGAGAGAAAGGGAGGAGAGAGACGACGATAACGTGAGAGAGAAAGGTGAGAAAGTGAGAGAAGATGAAATAACATGTGAAGTGATAATATATATATATATATATTATTTTGGGAGAAAGTAAAAAGAATGTAAATAGAGTCAATCAATTGCATTCATAACACTGATAGAGGGGCCTTTATATAGGCATTACAATGAGAGTCCTTCCATACATAGGATTCCTAGATAAGGTAAGATATCTAATAGGATCCTACTACCTATAGAAGGATCTAGAACCTTCCATCTATGTATCTACAACCAGTATTAGGTAAGACACATCACGGGAATAATAATTCCCGGAACACTCCCCTTGTGTCGAGCACTAATACAACAATGGTGTAGAAGATGTTGCCTTCGTAAAAACCTATTCCAAGCCAAAACAAAACCCCATGGGAAAAATAAAAGCTTGATGAGGAAAAGATTGCAACGCACCAAGATAGCATGTCATGTATACTCCCCCTAATGTATACATAACGACTCCCCCTCATGAGTACCTCAAATCATAGTAGTTGGATGCCAAGTTGCCCTCACAACTATACCAAGGAAAAACCCAGTGAGAAAAATACCTCTTTGTCTAAGTTGAACAGAAGTACAACGCATCATTGTATGGATGTTCTCATAGGTCGCCTCGTTAAAAACCTTACCAAGTGAAAACCCTATGGGAAAAAACAAACCTTGGTCTAAGGACAAAAAGAGCGCGACACATCCAAAGTGCAGAGTCGCTAAAGACTTATCAAGTTTTCTAAAGTCTTGACCTCCATGCACTAAATCAGCCATAACTTCTTCGATTCAATAGGCATCAACGAAACTGTCAGAACTTATGAAAACTAGACACTCATATCTTTTCATTCACATACAATACGTAACCTAGATCGACCTGAGCATATCACAAAGCTCTATCGAAGTTGACTCAGCAAATTAGCGGACATATCCTGTCCTACTTTGCAACAATAGTCATATGTCACTCAACATGATGGATGTGATCAAATGGTTGGTTTCCTTGGAAAGTAGACACAAACCTTTCCAATGGCACCAATTTCACCATTTTCCATCAAGTGAGCTGCCCTGTAGGTCATATGGGAGATAGACCAATACATTCTGGGCAGATTTGGGTATCAGTTTTCAAGTGTCCTTTTTATCGAGATAGAGCGAGCTTCAAGCTTCTTGTCAATCACAGACATTGCGTGAGCGCATCCTAGGCCATCATCACAGTAGCTTTACCGGATTATTACGAATGAGTACATCGAGTCAAACATGAGTACATAATACCGTACTTTTATCTTAAGACTGCATCATCACTTAAGTGAGTCAAGTCTTATGATGACTCCGACTAATCATCGGGAATCATATAGGCATTACTTTATCATCATTTAGGGAAAACGTCCCTTAGATTGCCTTAAACCGATTGATGAATACGCATCATTAAGTGTCCCAAAGATCCTTTCATTCTTAACTTTGGATTTAGTGGAATCTCTTAGTCTCACAAGAGTACATCACTATAAACCCTTAGTTTTACACGCATAAGCTTCATATCTCTTCCAAATCAAGTATATACTTAGTATGCGTTCCCGACGCGCTCCGTGGTCAGGAGCCACTTGATTTGAGTTTGATCCACCACGAGATCCTTCCATCACTTAACTTAGTTCCCCACTAAGATGAGATTTAACCACAAGCTGCATGTCAGTTTTTGGGAAACTATCTAACTAAAAAGATAGTGGATGCTATAACATCCATTACGATATCACAACTAAGTTTTGTGTCATCATAGTCGATTACAGTGCGTTCATGAGAAACCTCACGCCATGAGGTGAGTTTAACTCCTTCTCTCACTCGCTTTAACAAAGTATACGGATAGATCTTATCTTTGGAGTGTCGGTACCACTTCAATAAAGGGCTATCACTTTGTTCATACTGGAGTCGCATATATTTCCATTTTAGGCCAAGCTACAACGTTGTAGATTTTTAACGAAGTATGGTTCGATTAAACTCACATTCCACGTCCTCATGAACCGGGTTTATTCATAGAGTACTCTTTATGGATTGGCATTCATTAAGGCGTCCCCCAATGATGACTGTAATCCAGAATCACATGAGACGGATGGGTTCATTTGATCATATGATCAAGTTTCATATACCAAACTCACATACATTCTTTGCGAGAGTATTTATCGAACCAAGTGGCATCCCAATACTCTATGAGATCCATGGCCTAGTAACACCATCTACCACAATTTGTGATGTTACCATATCACCATTCATAGGTGACGAACGTCCATGACCAGACACAATCCTTGCAGACATGTTTGCATCATGTATTTAATCTCGTCACTTTAGGGAACTTGGTGAGGCACAGTAGGGACAAACTACGACAATTCCAAGTTATTCTACTCAAACATGATCGTTCGCATCTCCCCCTAACGACGGGAAGACTGGCTCATCAAAGTGACTTACGAGATCGTCTGCCAAGGTATATTTTAAGCGGACTATGACTGAAAGCGCATGTCATATTCATCATTTATAACCCATCATAATGCATGGTGGTGACGCACTTTGGCACATGAACATGTGGACGATAAAGGTTTTTCATTTGTTAACGCAATCCACCTAACAAAATGCATACTATTACACTCGTAACTAAGCATTTGAATGATGATAGGTATAGGTGAATATGACATGTTGACCGATGCTACATAACCGTAGCTACTAGTCTTAAGAATCAAACAAAACAGCTACCATGCACCATCAGGATCGAACATAAAGAAATGATTGAACCGATGATAGGCCGTTGGTTTTATCGAACCTCTAGTGCTTTCTTGAAGAGTTAACTCCCTTCACCAGCTCCAAACACCTCAAAATTTCGTGAGCATATATAAACGAGTGTTTAGAATTCCAAAAACATCAACCTTGTGGTTAAAAACCGGCCGAAATGACATCGAACTGGTCGTTAGGACGGCTGGTGGTATGTGAAAGCTTCATTTAAGTGGCTCACCTCCTTCAAAATCTCCAAATGGCATCAAAAAATTATGAGAGGGTAGCCTTGGATGTTAGGAAGTACTTGTTAAAATTTCACTTTAAGACTTGGTCTAAAAAGTGGGTGAACCGACCTTTACAATGACTGGTCCGCAAGTTGGACAACCATAACTCAGGTTTCATCAACTTATAAATCATTGTCAAAGGAACAACATAACATATAAATGTTATCACTTGTGTACGAACATTTGTGAACACCATCATAGCATCATAAGCCACCCAGGCTAATACTTATGATCATGTATGTATAAGGACTCGGTGAAAAGGGAGGACTCAGCACCATGCTTATGCGAGTCGCTACATTATTCTCTTTAGCATAGGAGGGTGTCATCTCTTATTCGTGCCAAAGAATAGGCTTAAATCAATGAACATGGCGAAGAAGGATCATTGGGGGGGTCTTTGGCATCACACATGTTTATGAAAACAAGACGCGGATGACATAAACATCATCATCGGTCATGAGCCCTGCTCATGACTCCACCAACGTACTATGGTGTCTTTGATCCAACTAGTTTCTTAGTTCAAAGAAATGATGTCCATGACAATACCGTGGTATGTGGATCATCAAATTGTCCAAACTCCGGACTATTAAAGCCTAAATGTGTCAATGTCCCAATACATCTTCTGGTTACACAAACCGATGCAAGCCGGACCATATTGACTCATGAATATTTTTCCTTTTCACATATCCAATACAAGTGATGCATAAGATTTTATTCTCACAAATCATAGTGAGATGCTATGAGTGATACACTTTGGCATATATATCACCGAGTCATAACATGGTTCAATTGTTACGGAACATATGTGACTAGAAAACGCCATTCGGCATTCAACAACTTGAGCATTATACCACTCATTGATTGTGATGACCTATTCATCATAGTCACAATGGATTTATAAACCAAAATCCAAAAATATCGTGTTCCTTGAAAATAGCTTAATACGCACTCAATTTCGCTTGTAAAATTTTACAAATATGAGCATAGCGAACACTCTAACAACATAGAGATTTTATACCAGATACGATCAAAATGATCTATCATATTGAGTGCATAACATGGCAAGGTTATATGCCTAAGGGGCAAAATCATGACACAAGTATGTTGTAAAACTACCATGCATACGCTCGACCTTCTTATAAGGGTGCGTATTTTGGGCTTCCCCAAGGAAACTATTTTTCAACATTTGAAAGATGATAGTTTAGCGTACAACGCATACCAAAAACTGCATCATCTATGGCAAATTCGGCCAAAAAGAGGTTGAAAAATATGTGTCATAAGACCACTTGCAAATTCAAGATGGGAACCAAGTTGGTTGGGACAAAAGTTAGCACAATCGCTGGAAATAAAATTCCGTGCAGCTTGACCTTTGTTCACTAAAACAGTGATAAGTCCCTTGTTGGGAAGGCTGTAGATGAACGGTCAGATGTTCTGGAAACTAGACTTCCGTATCTTCTATCCATATATTGTGAACCACACGGATCATTAAACTCCGATCACAGTGCATGTTTTAATTGGATGCTTTAGTATTTCCCAAGTTTAGTGAGAAAACAAGGTTGAGACCATATCCAATGGCATAAGTGTTGATGCAAAAACATGGCAATAACAGCCATAGGTGCGTCTAAACGCAGCAGGGTGTTCGATTTCTTAGCTCGACTAATGATCCTTTCGGTAACTCCAACTTGGTAGACTTGCAGAGAAAGTAGGAATGTCTGCTGACTAAAATTTGTTTAAAAACCACTGATTCTGTTTGAACTTTCAAAGCATAAACAAATACCAAGGAGGATGCGCCTAGTCATGATCAAAAGTGTAGACAAAATCCACCAAAGTGAATCAAATCAACCAAGTATTTTAATTCTCAATTTGCAAGTATATGTCATAATAGCCATGTTATATAGATACAACGCGGTGCATCATAATTAAGCATTTTGAACCATGAGACATAATGAATATACCATAACCAACTTGTCTTGACCATCCAATGAGATCGACTAAACATAGCCAAATTTATAAGGCACATGCCTTTACAAATACTTGGAAAAGTATTCGGACCTATAGTCATACGGACTATAATCGAGGTCAACGAATTCATGTATTTACCGCAATATGCCATTGCTTTACATGTTGAAATTCATGAGAATTACTCGTACATTCTTTCATACATCATATTGCAAGGAGACGATACATGTCTACACCCACATGCAATATTTTATTTTAATAGGATGAAAGATGGAGTTTTCCAAGTATGGGATTGGGTCAAGACCAACGTGGTGGTCGCTCAATTCATCGTGATAAATCCGCCACAAATCGATTTTAACCACGACATATCTGTCGCAATCGATGTTTGTCCCATTTGTACGTCACAATTCCATAGCTAATCATGAACAAGTCATAACTTTACCGTTACCGACAATATTCATTTTATTCAATTGTTGGTTTAAAATCGACAAAATAGAGACGTCAAATCGCACCCAAAACGTGGTGTATGCAACAACCACAAATATCGACTTTCAACAATTATCCATGACTCCCCCAGGACCGCCACACAGTTTACTTCGACATATGAGAGTGATACCACCTCTTATAGTCTCATCCACCGCAAAGTAGCGTGGGAGATAAAGAACCCAAATCCCCAATTCCCCAAAAAAAATTTCCCAAAAGAGAGGAATTGAAAAACGGGAACTTTAATAAAATCTTATGGGTACTTGGTTCCATATTTGCTTTGGTCCTTGAACGGGAGCTTCTCTCCATATGAGCAATATATTTCCGTGGGTACTCCATTCTATATTTACTTTGATCCTTGAACGGGATAATAAATATGACTTCTCTCCATATTTTGCACATCATCATGAGCAACATATTTTCCTATATGTCACGTAAAGCATAAACATAGTTAGATTCATAAACATACAAGTTAATGATAAATTAATCATGAATTAGGAAAATAGAGAGTTGAGAAACGCCCGGATAGGGCTACTGGGCTCGATAATTCGGCCGAAAAAGGACTCGAGCGCGGCGATGCAGCAGCTCAGTATTGGATGAGATCAGATCTCCAAATTTCCTCGTAAAAATCTGCTTCTGTTCGGCAGCAGATTCAGTATAAAATACTACTCAAAATCTGATCTCCACCGTTGAATACACAGATATTTGTGTTCAGAAGTTGCTGTCAAAATTTCACACAGATCCGACGGTTAACGAATCGCAAAACATGTTTTTAGTACGACTGCACTGTGCAGAAAATTTACGCGCAGAAATTCTCGTCTCTCGTTTTTTTTTCGATTTTGATAGGTTTTGTCTCGAATGCAGTAGGTTTTCAAGCAGTAAATATCACGTGCATAAAACTGTAGGACAATCCGGCGGTGCTTCGATCAGATCGGATCGCATCTTTAGACAATAATTGGCTGGACAAAAGCGATCAAAACGGATCGGGGCGGGTGGTCGGGTTCCTCTTTAAGTTACAGTCACGGTCCGGGTTCTGGACTTTTTTTTTCTTTTTGTATCGGGCCGCTTCCTGATCTGCTTTTCATTCTTCTTCGATTTCAATGGTTGATGCGCGAAGCTTTCAGCAGTGGTAGTTGTGGTCGCGAACGGGAGTTGCACGGTTGGGGTGCGGGAGTTGATGGCGGCGGTATAGATTTAGGGTTTCTTTCCTATGTTTTGTTTTTTTTTTCGGGATTTTTCAGAAAAAAAATGAGATGGTTTTTTCTTGCTCAGTTGGGGATTACGTGCTGATAATGTGTTTCGGGAGAATGTAAAAAGACTGTAAATAGAGTCAATCAATTGCATTCATAACACTGATAGAGGGGCCTTTATATAGGCATTACAATGAGAGTCCTTCCATATATAGGATTCCTAGATAAGGTAAGACATCTAATATGATCCTACTACCTCTAGAAGGATCTAGAACCTTCCATCTATGTATCTACAACCAGTATTAGGTAAGACACATCACGGGAATAATAATTTCCGGAACATATATATATATATATATATATATATATATATATATATATATATACCCCAAAGATACCCTGGCCATACTAGCCGAAAGCTGACTACGAGGAAGGTTCCTACCACCGACCACGCATTACGTACGTAAACCTCAGGGTGTAACGTACGGAATCGCAGCAAATTAGCGTACGTAATGCTACACCGGTAGCGTACGCTATGGCTATAAACTTAGCCAAAATTCCAAACTCACCAAGCAACAACCAAACGACGAAACCAAACCGACGACCAGTAAAAATATTTCGATCCTGAAATATTCTAATACAATATACATTGTATCGGTCCAAATAACAACACTTGTTCAATTCTAAATGAATACGTACAACTCAACAATAACACTAAAAAAAATTACCCCCCGGATATTACATCATATATTTTGAAAAATGTGGAAGCATGTACTAATATGAAATTTTTATGTAAATGCATGTTTTTAAAGATGTATGTTATGGTTATAATAACATATAATATGATTTATTGAAATAAACGACAACCGATTTGGTAGTCGTATGTCATTTTGTGATAAATTGAATGTTTTATGTTTTCTTTTAAATGTTGTTGAAAAACCTACCAAAATCTAAAACTTGTGTTATATAACTATGTTATGATATGTGGATAATTTATTTGTGACCAAAACGGGACTTGAAACGAGTATTCGAAACTTTTGGGCACAAATCGTAATTTCTTTAAGTTTGGGTACTAAACTGAAATTTATGAAAATAAAATGTTCTGGACCTTGGACAGTACATATAATATCATGTATATGTTGTTCGTAAGTTTTCAAGTATTTCAGAGTTCGATATCCAAATTCATTAGTCATATTACAATTTCAAAATAATTCCGGGGTCAAAATGCAAGAATTCAAAACTTCTAGGTCAAGTCCGAATTTTTCTGGAATTTTCACAAATCTGGAATTCCAGGTTGATCACGAGTCATCTCGTAAAATTTCGTTAAATTCTGAGCTAAATTCATAGCTCTATAAGCCTCGGAAAGATTTCCTTAAGTTTTGGGGCGATACCGTAATTTCTGTAAATTTCTGTCCCGAAACTGAACATTTCTGAATTTTCCGTTAAATATGGAGTCGAGGAAGTATTTTTGGCTTTCTCATAAATTTTCATAACCATCCGATTTCGTCTCATACTCCAAACGCTTAGGCTTGAACCTAAGGGTAAAAACGTCCTTGCAACCTATTTCAGAAAATCCTCGTTTCGTTTCGTCGAACCTACCCATTTAATATATCTGACCTAAACCCAACAAACCGTTAGTAAAATTTTGAGAGTATTATCGAAATTATATATAAGGTCCTATTCCGTATTACCGTGCTACAAATATAAGTAACCATATTCCATACTTAATCAAAAGACGCTATTAACCTCACTGACCGAATATTTGCGTGATACTTGATAAATGCGTCTAATTGATAACTGTGACTGTCCGGGAACTAAGTGCTATATAAACAAAGTGCCAAGGACGGGTCCGCCTCTAACTCTATTTTAACAAAGTGCAATATTTTATTTTAATAGGATGAAAGATGGAGTTTTCCAAGTATGGGATTGGGTCAAGACCAACGTGGTGGTCGCTCAATTCATCGTGAGAAATCCGCCACAAATCGATTTTAACCACGACATATCTGTCGCAATCGATGTTTGTCCCATTTGTACGTCACAATTCCATAGCTAATCATGAACAAGTCATAACTTTACCGTTACCGACAATATTCATTTTATTCAATTGTTGGTTTAAAATCGAAAAAATAGAGACGTCAAATCGCAGCCAAAACGTGGTGTATGCAACAACCACAAATATCGACTTTCAACAATTATCCATGACTCCCCCAGGACCGCCACACAGTTTACTTCGACATATGAGAGTGATACCACCTCTTATAGTCTCATCCACCGCAAAGTAGCGTGGGAGATAAAGAACCCAAATCCCCAATTCCCCAAAAAAATTTTCCCAAAAGAGAGGAATTGAAAAACGGGAACTTTAATAAAATCTTATGGGTACTTGGTTCCATATTTGCTTTGGTCCTTGAACGGAAGCTTCTCTCCATATGAGCAATATATTTCCGTGGGTACTCCATTCTATATTTACTTTGATCCTTGAACGGGATAATAAATATGACTTCTCTCCATATTTTGCACATCATCATGAGCAACATATTTTCCTATATGTCACGTAAAGCATAAACATAGTTAGATTCATAAACATACAAGTTAATGATAAATTAATCATGAATTAGGAAAATAGAGAGTTGAGAAACGCCCGGATAGGGCAACTGGGCTCGATAATTCGGCGGAAAAAGGACTCGAGCACGGCGATGCAGCAGCTCAGTATTGGATGAGATCAGATCTCCAAATTTCCTCGTAAAAATCTGCTTCTGTTCGGCAGCAGATTCAGTATACAATACTACTCAAAATCTGATCTCCACCGTTGAATACACAGATATTTGTGTTCAGAAGTTGCTGTCAAAATTTCACACAGATCCGACGGTTAACGAATCGCAAAACATGTTTCTAGTACGACTGCACTGTGCAGAAAATTTACGCGTGGAAATTCTCGTCTCTCGTTTTTTTTTCCGATTTTGATAGGTTTTGTCTCGAATGCAGTAGGTTTTCAAGCAGTAAATATCACGTGCATAAAACTGTAGGACAATCCGGCGGTGCTTCGATCAGATCGGATCGCATCTTTAGACAATAATTGGCCGGGCCAACTTGATCAAACGGGGTATCGGGCGGGTCGGGTCGGGTTCCTCTTTACGGTTACAGTCACGGTCCGGGTTACGGACTTTTTTCTTTTTGTATCGGGCCGCTTCCTGATCTGCTTTTCATTCTTCTTCGATTTCAATGGTTGATGCGCGAAGCTTTCAGCAGTGGTAGTTGTGGTCGCGAACGGGAGTTGCACGGTTGGGGTGCGGGAGTTGATGGCGGCGGTATAGATTTAGGGTTTCTTTCCTATTTTTTGTTTTTTGTTTTCGGGATTTTTCAGAAAAAAAATGAGATGGTTTTTTCTTGCTCAGTTGGGGATTACGTGCTGATAACGTGTTTCGGGAGAATGTAAAAAGACTGTAAATAGAGTCAATCAATTGCATTCATAACACTGATAGAGGGGCCTTTATATAGGCATTACAATGAGAGTCCTTCCATACATAGGATTCCTAGATAAGGTAAGACATCTAATAGGATCCTACTACCTCTAGAAGGATCTAGAACCTTCCATCTATGTATCTACAACCAGTATTAGGTAAGACACATCACGGGAATAATAATTCCCGGAACATTTATATATATACATATACATATATATATATATATATATATATATATATATATATATACCCCAAAGATACCCTGGCCATACTAGCCGAAAGCTGACTACGAGGAAGGTTCCTACCACCGACCACGCATTACGTACGTAAACCTCAGGGTGTAACGCACGGAATCGCAACAAATTAGCGTACGTAATGCTACACAGGTAGCGTACGCTATGGCTATAAACTTAGCCAAAATTCCAAACTCACCAAGCAACAACCAAACGACGAAACCAAACCGACCACCAGTAAAAATATTTCGATCCTGAAATATTCTAATACAATATACATTGTATCGGTCCAAATAACAACACTTGTTCAATTCTAAATGAATACGTACAACTCAATAATAACACTAAAAAAAATTACCCCCCGGATATTACATCATATATTTTGAAAAATGTGGAAGCATGTACTAATATGAAATTTTTATGTAAATGCATGTTTTTAAATATGTATGTTATGGTTATAATAACATATAATATGATTTATTGAAATAAACGACAACCGATTTGGTAGTCGGATGTCATTTTGTGATAAATTGAATGTTATATGTTTTCTTTTAAATGTTGTTGAAAACCCTACCAAAATCTAAAACTTGTGTTATATAACTATGTTATGATATGTGGATAATTTATTTGTGACCAAAACGGGACTTGAAACGAGTATTCGAAACTTTTGGGCACAAATCGTAATTTCTTTAAGTTTGGGTACTAAACTGAAATTTATGAAAATAAAATGTTCTGGACCTTGGACAGTACATATTATATCATGTATATGTTGTTCGTAAGTTTTCAAGTATTTCAGAGTTCGATATCCAAATTCATTAGTCATATTACAATTTCAAAACAATTCCGGGGTCAAAATGCAAGAATTCAAACCTTCTAGGTCAAGTCCGAATTTTTCTGGAATTTTCAAAAATCTGGAATTCCAGGTTGATCACGATTCATCTCGTAAAATTTCGTTAAATTCTGAGCTAAATTCATAGCTCTATAAGCCTCGGAAAGATTTCCTTAAGTTTTGGGGCGATACCGTAATTTCTGTAAATTTCTGTCCCGAAACTGAAAATTTCTGAATTTTCCGTTAAATATGGAGTCGAGGAAGTATTTTTGGCTTTCTCATAAATTTTCATAACCATCCGATTTCGTCTCATACTCCAAACGCTTAGGCTTGAACCTAAGGGTAAAAACGTCCTTGCAACCTATTTCAGAAAATCCTCATTTCGTTTCGTCGAACCTACCCATTTAATATATCTGACCTAAACCCAACAAACCGTTAGTAAAATTTTGAGAGTATTATCGAAATTATATATAAGGTCCTATTCCGTATTACCGTGCCACAAATATAAGTAACCATATTCCATACTTAATCAAAAGACGCTATTAACCTCACTGACCGAATATTTGCGTGATACTTGATAAATGCGTCTAATTGATAACTGTGACTGTCCGGGAACTAAGTGCTATATAAACAAAGTGCCAAGGACGGGTCCGCCTCTAACTCTATCGGGACAAAGTACCACGTCGATGGACGGGGACCACCTCTTGAGCCGATACGAAACAGAGAGCCGACCTACAATCCCGGGGCCACCTCTTGAGTTGTAGGAGCCACCTCTAGAGTCCCAAATTGATTTGGGATAATTGGACCGTGTCTTGGATCGAGCAGTGCGGCTGCAGTTCATGAACGAGGCTACCATTGTTTCTTATTCCCACAACCAAGGAACGGAGTATTCCGAGGGACATGGGTCGTAGACTTGGGGTATAATCGCGATTATGGTGTGATCTGGGTATTGACCCACAGCTAAGGACATACCGAGCCCAGATAAGAGATAAGGAAGCACACGCTAAGTGTGAGAGCGAAGGCTCAGCTATTGGGGCGACGGTCTAAATCTTGGGGCGACGGTCTAAATCTTTGGGCGACAGGATTCAAAGTCCACATCGGCAGGAGTAATAAGGAGAGTAATAAGGAGAGTCTAGAATTCAAAGTCCACATCGGCAGGATTCGAAACTGGATTGACTGATCGACTGATTGACTGACTGCTTGACTTGACATCCGTCCACGGGGACAAGATTATAATATTACAACTACATAAAGGTTATTGCTTTTATAAAATTCCGATGTAATTGTAACTGTTTTCATATTTTCATAATTGATAAAACCATGCATCACTTAAAAATTTTCAAAGGAAAGAGCCACACTCGCACACGATCACCCACTCACTGAGGCCTTTTGTCTCACCCCACCATTTTCCATTTTAAAACCAGAGAATGAGCCACCAGTCGAAGACGAAGAAGTTTTCGAGGAAGAGACTGAATAGAAGACTGCCATCAAGACTTAGAATTTCTGTTGTTGTCCCAACTTGTAATAGTTAACTATGCTTAGTACTTAATTCATTTGGTATTTGGAAATTTTCCGCTGCAAACTTATGATCAGTGTAATTTTATTATCAGATTTGTCACAACGAATCTTAGAACATCGGGTTAAGATTGTTGTTTTAAAATATTATCCAATCGTTATTTTGCTTCGGCTCTTTATTGTTGCACTTTGATTGATTGATCGACCGATGCGTCGCATCCTCGTCCTTCCCGATGTTGGGGGCATGACAGAAGTGGTATTGGAGCCCGCTTTGTGAGAAGGACACTTAGAACTGGCTAACCAGGATAAGATTCTTCGGACTTAGATGGGAATTCCACCTAGGACGAAGTGAACCATAAGATTGAGACCTAATGTAGATTTCTCGAGTCAATTCTCATTAAAGATCTCTTTCAACTTGTCGCTATTCACTTGGAATATGCATAGTCAAATTCAAATTTCCTAAGTCATTGGCCAAGATACTTGATTAAGTATCCACGGCATTTCCTTGACTAAATCGATCCTTCTATTGAACTCTTGAAACGGATATAGATTATTTCACTTATCCATTTCTCAAATATCACTATTCATTCGAAGTTGATGAAGTTCCTTTAAACTCCACTAAACTTCATTGTCTTCTTAAAAATAGAGTATTATTGTTACTTTGTCGTTAGTATCATATAAGCATATTTGTTAAATTATAAAGTTCACTGCCTTAATAATTATTCATGCTTAATAGAGCCTTATATTGGATATTAGATTTTAAGAGATACTGACTTAGTTTCATTTTATTAACTAGATGGACACACAGATAAGAAGGTTGTGACCCAGGAAAACGAGGATACGCCTACTCCGCTGGTGACGATCATTGAATATCAGCTTCGACAGGCACTGGCTCAGATTGAGAGCGTTACGAGACCCCCCGTGGATGCGGTGACCTTAACTGACACCTGTGAGAGACATATCTAGTCTTTGAGGGAGGCTATCGCACATGTGCATCAGGACGCGTCGACATTCCGCAGTCAGATGAATGAACTACTTGAAGCACTAGAGCGTATGAGACCGGAGTACTTGGATCTAGAGTGTAAACTGGAATCCTTGTGGAGTTAGCTACGCCTAAAGGATCGGACCATTGCCCAACTTCGCAGAACCAAATTCTTCCAGATGCATAAGATCAAAATGCTGGAGAAAATGATCCGTTCCACACGTCACGAGCATGAATAGTTCCAGATGGTGGCCAGGAAGAAATTATCTATGGTGATGCGACTATTCCGATACTCCACAACTGAGGTAGGGGAGGCATCACATGCTCCACCGGTAGACCCTACGCATTTTGAGGAGGATCCGGAGGAGGAATTCGAGGAGGATCCGGAGGAGGACCCGGAGGAGGACCCCGAGGAGGATGTGAGGATGGGTTCCGGAGAGGACTAGAGACTTGGTTACGAAGTTTTGTTATTTATTTCTATTTGATATTTTCCTATAATATGAGACTAAATGACTAAATTTCGTAATTTGGTGTGTTACGGTTGTGTATTAACGATAAACTTGTTTAAATGTGACAGTCTTGATTAATAGAATAATGTAGTTACTTATAACAACGATTATCATTTGATATGCACTCACTTAGTTTTATATATTAACTTGATTCATAACAAATATTTAAAAACAACAAATAACTTTTATCACACTATACCAACTACGTTTACATCTTTATGTTATATTCACATTATATACAAATTATTAGTGTTCAATTGTACACTTAATTCTGCATAACAACAGAATACTAATAATTCCACATAAGTCCGTAAATCCTCACACATTCCCTAACTTATAATAGATGGCTGACCGAAGATGTGGACGCCCTTGCATGAATCGTGACGAGCAGCATCAACGCGATGATCGCTCACGCTCTCCTCCATGAGGAGGAAATGGGAACGATGCCATGGCTCAAGCCCTCACTTAATTGACGAACTTCCTACAACAGCAGACTTCTAACAACGGGAACAACAACGAAACTCATGATCGCACCTTATAAATATTCTTACGCTTCAACCGGCCTACGTTTGACGGGGAACCCGACGATATCAAAGCTGAACTCTGGCTGGAGAGAATTGAGGGAATTTTTAACGCCCTTTAGCATACTGATGAACAACGGTATCACTAGCTACATTCCGACTCGAGACCACAACTCATGACTGGTGGAGGAATGTAAACGAGCACTGGACGAGAGAAAACCGTGTCAAGACATGGGCTAACTTCCTGACCGACTTTCGAACTCAATACGTGTCAACAGTATCCAGGGAAGCTAGACGAGACCAGTTCTACCTCTTGAAGCAAAGAGCCATGACAGCCGCTCAATATGAAGCCCAGTTTAACAGGTTATCTAAATATGCACCCGGATTGGTAACAACTGAGGAAGACAAGCTGTATAAATTCACTCGAGGACTAAGACATACACTTCAACAAAGCCTTTTAACTGTTCAACTAATGACACTTGCAGCAGTTGTGGTAGCCACCACCAGGATCGAAAGTGGAATGGCAAGGTTAGCTCAACAACAAAGCCGATTCTCCATCAACGCCAAGGGGCCTGCTACCCGACCCACATCAAAGCTACCACAGAAGTTTAAGAGGACGAGAACTCAGGGGAGTCCAAGAGGAGCAAAAGCACCAGTTCTCACCAAACCAACAGCGCCATGAACCCACTGTGGTAGGAAAGGGCATAAGTCAGATTTGTGTTGGAGGAAGCTCGAAAAGTGCCTACGTCGCGGCAGTTCAGATCATCAAATCCGGGAATGCCCTGATATGAACCCCCGATGGTTAAAACAGCTACTGCAGCTAAGCCAAGAAACAACCGAGGGAAAGCCCCAGCACGAGTATTTGCTCTAACTGGCCAGGAGGCACCGGAAAACAATGATGTGGTGGAAGGTACACTCCTAATATCTAATCAACTTGCATGAACACTTATAGATCCAGGATCGTCCCACTTTGTTGCACCACATTTTTCTAAGAAACTTGATAGACCGTTAGAATCCTTACCATTATGCCTAGAAGTATCTACCCCGATGGGAGTTAGTCAGCTAGCGGATAAAGTCCATTCTGCGTGTGATGTGATCATCAGTGGCAACTGTTACTCTGCTGCTTTAGTAGTGCTTCCAATATTGGAGTATGACATCATCCTAGGAATAGATTGGCTGTCCAGATACTACGCACAATTGGATTATCATTCTAAGATAGTTTGCTTTTGCGAACCTAACAAGCTAATTGTGGAATTAATTGGAGATGCTAGAGTTAACCTAGCACCTATAATGTCAGCTATCAAGGCGAGGAAGGCAGTTGCCAAAGGGGCAACCGGATTTTTAGCCTTCATCGTTAACAAGCCCATGAGTAAGTCGGGCATAGAAACCGTACGTGTAGTGTCCGAATAGCCTGACGTATTTCCTGAAGAATTAACCTCCTACTGTAATACACCCAGAGCCATCCAGGAATATTACAGTGCCGTGGGCCCCGATATGGAACCCACAAGGCAGAAGAAAATTTTTGCAAACTTTTACAAACGTCCAAGAGACTAACGACGGTATTATATATTTAAAACATTTGAAGACTTTATAAAACTCGTTTATCAAAACCGTCGTAAAATCTCATTTGAAACCACAAGGCCTGAAATGCCAAAACTCAACAGTTTAAAAACATACGTTAAGCTATCGCTTACATGTACCGACAGAATAGATGTAGAAAATGATTGCCAAAGTAACCTAAGTTACCAGATACCAAAAGGCCATTTAAAAATACTCACGCAGCGGATAAAGATAAATAATTAAAATACTCTAGCAACAGAAATACAACAACTGATCAGAAACTCAATACACAAATACATGTCCTAGCCAGTATCCTCTGGAAAGCTAATCTCTTCACGACCGCTACAAGCTTGATAATCGAAGAACCTAAAAAGAAAGCCCACGACGGGGTCAGCCATAATATCCAACAATGATAACCATCACATCACGTCAATAATTACATATCAATGGAAATACTAAGTAAGAATGCGACCAATGAAATCTTACCGTCGTAACTTTACAAAAATCCACGATTTGTATCCTTAACAACATAATAAGATAATACCGAAATACTTGTACGGAATCTCAACAATACCCAAGGTTCTCAAAACATTATCATAACTCGCGATACGGAAATAATACCAACTCTGGCCAATTCAATTCATCGGATAACGTCAACAATTCCAATATGATGATCGATTGTCCATCAAAGACAAGTACCAAGGAAATACGGAACATACCTCAAGATACGAAATACCATTACAATCACGTCAGTCTAATCCGAGATCAGATCAACACAACATACGGACATAGTCCTAACACAAGACTTACAAATACATACTCATATGACAACGTCAATATGATCACAACAATAACGACAATGTATACTTATGGCAAACCCATAATATACATATGCACAACAACAATACATGGCAATCCGATGATCCAGCATTCACTGCCTAGATTCCCCGATGATCCCGTCAAACAAACCCGAGGTGGAAAACCCGTCCGATGATCCAGCGCACGCTAGCATAGATCCCCCGATGAGCCCGTCGGACCAACACGAGGTGGACATATGACCTCAATGCACAACTGCACAAAACAACAGTAAACAATACACGACAACAACAATGCACAAATGCATGACAACAACGATACATAAATGTATCACGACATGATCGACACAAATGATAAAAATGATTAGAGTACTTCCCCCGAGTCCTTCGAGAACGATCTCAATGTCTAAACCATCACGAACCATTATCCTCAATACTCGACGGTCCAAAGTATCACGGATTGCAGATAATTCATATCTTCGTCTTTATCACAATATATCCTCGATATACAAGTAAACCAATAACAAAAGTAAATCATATACATTATGATTTAGATTCCCAAAACTCGAATACGATTTATAATCCCAAATCTCCTGTGATTACGATTATAAACATTGCTATACGAATTATACACAAATGAAACGGAAACCATTCATTAAATACTATAAACTGAGCAAGTAATAACTTACCTCGATACCGATACAACGGCGAGGAAGCTGTTACCAAATCCATTGTCGTCATCTACAAGTTCCTCGGTCCCGACCAAAGCAATTCACGAACATCCTCGAACTCGACCGCAACACACGGTTATAATCACCTATCAATATTCTCAACCTAGTAATTCTATAAACAACAAGTTCGATAACAATCAACAATCGATAAAATCAATTCACAAACCCAACAGCTCAACAATATCTCAGTTAACCACAAGTCCGATCAAACCAACTTAAACGATCACGAATTCATAACTGAAACAGAATATACTACCCTGCCTGTTGACTTAGCGCACGTTAATTACTTAACGTAGCGTGCGTTAAGTTGCTCCCGTTAGCGTGCGCTAGACAGTAGGCTTAGCGTGCGCTAATGACATGCAGTTTCAGGTATTTCGGATACCGATCAACATATGGCGATTATCAAGAACACTAAGTGATCTTGAACCAAGTTCAAAGCTATCAAAACAACGAAATCCGATATCCTTTAACATATAGGTGATCATCCTACTCTTAATCCAATTCATATATTCACATATCATCTTGTTCCTCAAATATCAACATCATGAACACCAAGAACCTTAACAACACTTCTCTAACCTAACAATACAGAGATTAATCATCAACAATGACATCAACATCCGCAGAGGAGGAGAAGGATTAACCAACTTATCTCAAGAAAACGAACTATACAATTCAAATCACACGAATCATATTAATATCATCATACTCCGGTAATCCATCTCATAATCATGCTTATCAACTTGTTTATATAATAATCATCAACTCAAGAACATCAACATTCAATCCAAAAGTAAATCTAAAGATGAAGAGTGATTACCTTTTTGAAGGAATGGATTGATTTCCAAGGTTGAATCCATTTCCAAGAATCACCAATGATTTAAAGAACAAAGCTTTAATCCATGATTTCCATCTTTAATCTTGTTAAAGAGGATCATCCCTCAGTGTTTAGGAACTCCAAATGTCCTCCAAAGGTTCTCTCTATCAGTTGCAAGAAGAGAATGGACGAAATGAGGAATGACAGCCAACTACTCATATATATACACTGTACATTATTAATGTACGCTAACCTCTTCATTTAACATATGCTACCAGTTTAGCGTGCACTAACATTCTTTGTTAGCGTGCGCTATCAAAGTCCAGAGGCTACTATCTTGCTTCATACAATGATTTACGTACACAATGCCCATGCAATAGCGTACATAAATCACTCTATTTAGCGTACGCAACCCTTCAAACGTAGCGTGCGCTACTCGTAGTTGACTTGCTACAGTCTGCACCTACCCCCGTATCCCCACATGCCGAAAGTAACCTGACAACGCCAAGATTCCTTTGGTCCGATCTGATTAGCGTGCGCTATAAATATACATTAGCGTGCGCTAATCGTTCACAACAAACATCCGTTGACCTTTTCGGCACATGCGCCGAAAGTGACCGGGTCCACACATAGATTCCTTCTGATCTGGTCTGTACTAGCGTTCGTTATCTTTTGCCTATAGCGTGCGCTAAACCATAACGATAGCGTGCGCTAGGCATGTATATTAGCGTGCGCTAATAATGTTACACTTAGCCATTTTCAGCTACTCTTGTCCAACGTCTCAACATACAGAATACGAACATACGACATACTGAATACATATACTCAACACATTATATCCTCAAATACAATTATCGACCAAATACGACAATTATACCAATACGGACATCTCAGTCCTTCATTTATTTTATCCATACCGTACAGATTCCACACTGTACAACATAACTCGGATAAAATAACATTAAAAAATAGTAGTAGAAATTTCGGATATTACACCTACCACCTGACAGAGAGGTTGAATTCAATATTGAAATCATGCCTGGAAAGACACCCATTGCAAAGGCACCATACTGAATGGCACCACTAGAGCTGCAAGAGTTGAAGGTTCAACTGCAGAAGTTACTCAACGTGGGTTTTGTACAACCCAGTGCATCACCTTGGGAAGCTCCGGTATTGTTTGTCAAAAAGAAAGATGGAACATTGAGGCTTTGCATAGATTACCATGAACTCAACAGTGTTACAGTTAAAAATAAGTATCCTCGCCCGAGGATAGTTGAGTTGTTTGAACAACTCCAAGGAGCTATGGTGTATTCCAAGTTCGATCTTCAACAAGGATCCTACCAGTCAAAGATTAAGAATGAAGATAATCCTAAAACTGCATTCCAAACTGGATACGGCCATTACGAGTTCGTAGTGATGCCTTTTGGACTCGCGAATTCTCCTGCGGCATTTATGGATTTAATGCACAGAGTATTTCAACCCTATCTCGACCAATTCGTAGTAATTTTCATCGATGACATACTCGTGTATTCTAAGTCGGAAAAAGATCACCAGAGACATCTTCGACTAGTGTTGGATACACTAAGGCAACACAAGTTTTACGCCAAGTATGGCAAGTGTGAATTTTGGTTGAGGGAAGTGGCATTTATAGGCCATATTATTTCTGGAGAAGGGATTGCAGTTGATCCATCTCAGATAGAAACTATTATGGATTGAAGAGGCCGTAAAAATGTCACTGAGATCAAAAGCTTTCTTGGACTTGCGGGCTACTACCGCAAATTCATCAAGGACTTCTAAAAGTTAGCGGGACCCCTCACACAGCTAACTCAGAAACAAGTAGAATTTGAATGGACGAATAAATACGAGTCAAGTTTCCAGGAACTCAAGAAGAAACTTACCACCGCACCGATATTGACACTTCCTGAAGGAACCCAAGGATTTGTCGTATATAGTGACGCCTCAAAGGATGGACTCACTGCCGTACTGATGCAGAATGGTAAGGTTATCGCATATGCTTCCAGGCAACTCAAGATGCACGAGAAGAATTATCCAACACACGACCTCGAACTTGATGCGATAGTATTCGCCTTAAAGAAATGGTGACATCATTTATACGATGTTGAATTCATCGTGTTTACGGATCATAAAAGTCTCAAGTACCTATTTTCTCAGAATGAACTTAATCTACGTCAGAGAAGATGGGTAGAGCTTTTAGAAGATTACCATTGTGAGCTTCAACATCACCCGGGGAAAGCGAATGTCGTGGCTGATGCCTTAAGTAAAAAGGCTAGGGTGGCCCGACTCATGGTTCGAGAATGGCAAGCTCTTGAGGAATTGAGCTGTCTAAAACCCATTCATGAAGGTGCTCATTTAAATTGCACCAACCTTACAGTTAAACCGAATCTACTGGACGATAATCGATTAGCCCAAGAGAGAGATCCAAAACTTCAAGAGTTTAAGGACAAGATCACTAAGGGCGAGAAACCCGAGTTTACAATTACCAAGGATGGAATTGTAAGGTTTAAGGGACGATTATGCATTCCTCATGGCGGGGAGCTCAAAAGACTAATTCTCGAGGAATCTCATTGCTCGAGATATACGATACACCCAGGAGGTAACAAGATGTACCGAGACCTGAGGAAACACTTTTGGTGGGTGAACATGAAGAAACAAGTGGCAGAATTCGTTGCGCGATGCCTCACATGTCAGAGAGTCAAATCTGAACATCAGCGACCCTCAGGACTACTACAGCCACTAGAAGTCCCTGAATGGAAATGGAAAATGGTAACCATGGATTTTATCACGGATTTTCCAACCACAAGGGGAGGCTATAACACCATTTGGGTGATCGTCGAGAGATTAACGAAATCATCACATTTCGTGCCGGTTAAAAAGTACGACAGTCAGCAAAAGCTGGCTAGGATTTATATTAGAGAAATCGTTCGACTCCATGGAGTGCCAACGGACATAGTATCAGACAGAGATCCTAGATCTGTATCTCGTTTTTAAAAAATCTTTCATAAGGAATTAGGAACTTCCTTGCGCTTCAGTACAAGTGCACATCCCCAGACCGATGGGCAATTTGAGTGAACCATCCAGACCCTTGAAGATATGCTACGCGCCTGCGTACTAGACTTTCAAGGAAATTGGGATTATCATCTACCATTAGCCGAATTTGCATATAATAATAGCTACCAAGCGACAATCGGAATAGCACCTTACGAAGCTCTGTATGGGAGGAAGTGTCGATCCCCGCTCCATTAGGAAATTGATGATCATTGGACGCTGAAGACTCAATGAACAGAACCTTCAGTAATGAGTACAGATTTGGTGAAGGAAGCCGTAGATAAAGTACAAATAATCAAGGATAGGATCCGCACAGCGCAGAGCAGACATAAGAGTTACGCCGATCAACGTCGGAATGATATAGAATTTGAAGTAGGAGATCAAGTCTTCTTGAGGCTAACCCCACAGAAGAGTTTAATAGCGGCAATGAAAGGAGAGAAGCTGAGTCCCCGATACGTAGGACCATTCAAAATCACGTAAAGAATCGGACGATTAGCGTACTGGCTGGAGTTACCATACCATGTGGCTGGAATGCACGACGTTTTCCATATCTCGAGGTTAAAGAAGTATCATCCAGACCCAGCGCACATTCTTACTTCTGACAGCCCGCCAATCAAAGATAACTTGTCTTATGAAGAGAAGCCAATCAAGATCCTCGACCGGCAAGTACGCGAATTAAGGAAGCAGCGAATTCCCTTTTCAAGGTCGTCTGGTCAAATGACAACAGAGAGGAAGACGCTACGTGGGAGGCTGAGGAAGAAATAAAGAAATCTTACCCTGAATTCTTCGAGGAGGAATTCGGGGACCAAATTCTCCTAAGGAGCGGAGGATGTAAAACCCCCTAAATTTGATGGCTTATCATGTGTGCAATGTATTAAATCATGATGTATTTTGATAATATTTATTTTATGACATGATATAACCTACATCTATTTTATTTTATTTCACCCTTTAACTTCATAATTTATTTGATAAACCATAACATTAAAATAGTATATTGATTCACCTAATGGGCTATGTATCAACACTTGCACATATAAACTCATTAATGTACCCAAATCCAACTTAATAAAATTTCTAAGACATGAATTACATGTTAAAGCCCAATCCAACTAATAAAATCACCAACTATTACAATTATAATTATACCCTTAAATTAACAATATATTGTAATACCCGGTTGTAATTCAGTCATTATCATTCAGTAATTTTATTCGGTGATTGTCACTCAGTGGATTTTCACTCATTTATAATCATTCACCAATCATATTCATTCACCGTCTTCACCGTTCGGAAAAACTTCGAGTGGTGTATCGTTATTGTTCATTGTTTCAACTTTCCTCATATGAGTTCGACTTTGTTAGATCACCATTAATTTTTGGTAACTCCAAAAATTCTAAATCTTTGCAATATTATAGAGCATCGAGTTAGCTTTCCAATGGTTCAAACGGTGAGTCAATCGGACTCCGGACGAGAGAGTTATGGTCGTTTTAGCTCAACCGCTCATTTTTCGGTTTGGCGATCTTTGCCGAACGAACTTCGGCCGTGTCGTCCGACACGGCACGCGTGCCGTACTCGTCCGGAAAGTGCCGAAGTGTCTGCCTCGGGACCCGACCGTGTCGCCTGCAGCGCGGCGAGTCGAACCCTTCCGGATAAGCCGGAAGAGATCGCTGACACGCCCGGCCGTGTCGCATGCACGGCCGATCGAGTCATGCCGAGTCATTGTCGGACGGGTCAGCTCGGGAGGCCCTCCGCGCCGCGACCGTGTCAAGCGGGACACGGTCGAGTCCTGTCGGCCAAGCTGTCGGCCGGTATGCGACACGGCCGTGCCGATCGGCCGGCCGTGTCCGGCAGCGATCAACTCCCTTAAATTCGTTTTTTCAAAGATTTCAGCCATTTCTATCCCTTTTCTTCACCTTCAACCGTGAGAGTAAGCTTGAGGGAGGGTTTTTCCTTCACAAATCATTTGGGTGTTTGATTTTCTTCATCTCCTTTCGATCGTGAAGCCCGGATAATCAATCTAACGCGTGTTCTTCGGATCAAAGTACTTGGATCATCAAGAGGTAATTCCTTCAACACTTTGGACTTCGATTTTGTGTTGAGATATGATGTTTTAGACGTTATAATCATGTTATATGAAGGGATATGTATATGATTATGAGTTTGTATAAGGATTCATTGGATTATTGAGGAATTATTCAAGAACACCTTGAAAATCGAGTTGGAATTGAGGATTTTCGACTAATTGTTGTTATAATCACGTTTTTGGATATTCATAACGGATTATTGATCGTATTGGAGATGTTTTGTTGGTTTGAAACACTTCTTGGGGATTTTGATATTGGTATATTGAGGTTTGATTGTAAACAATCGGAGTTTGGACACAACGTGTTTGATTTAATGCCTCTATGGACTTGGTTTAGTCGTATCGACGTTTTGAGTTCGTTATATTCGTGTTTGATTCGTATATTGAACGGATTGTTGGTAATTGTATTATTTAAGGTTGTTCGAGCGACCGATATCTCAATTAGAACGTTGTTCGTGGAAGGATAATTGTCGCCGGTGTTGTGTAAGTTAATTCTTACTCGGTTAAAAGGATATTCATCCCTTTTGTTGTTGTTCATTCATAATCATAACTCATTCATCATTATATTAACCGTATCAAAACTTGTTGTTATCAATTAATAATTTGATCATAAGGAGCAGCGGTTCTAATCTTTTCATTGGTTGTCATTTATTTCATTACCATTCCATTTCGGTGAGTCATTATTCATTTTCGATGTCACTTTTGTTATATCGTGGCATTCGGGTCATCTTGGCGTGCAGTTGGTATGTGTTGGATTTTCATGTCGGGCACATTATAGTCGTGTGTTGGTTGGTGGCCTCACATTGGGTGTGCACACGAGTCATATTGTCTCGTGAGGCGATTAGGTACAAGACCACACGTGTATTCGATCGATACTCGTTGGTGGCTTGTGCACGGACACATTTCCATCCGGGCGTAGTGTGGCGCCATTTCCTTTGAGCCGTCTTGTTAGTTGATTCATATAGCATGTTTGATTGCGTATGTTTCGAGGATATTTCATAACTTGTATATAATCATGATTGTGTATTTTCAACTCTTGAGGATTGTTGTTACATTTAAGCCGGCCCGTTTGGGGATTTTGTTTTTCAGGTCTTGGTAAGGCAAAAGTACGGGAGAACACGCGGCGTCGAGAGTCAGTGATACTAGTAGGGGCCCCGATCTTTCGATTATTCATGTTATTGTCCTTTATTTTCCGCCGCAAACTTTCATTTGAATACTCCGTTTCATTCGGTGTTGTGTATTTTATCTTCATATAAAATACACTAGTATTCAGTATTGTCTGGTGTGTTGTAACTAAACTCCTCATCGGAGTAATTATGGTTGTAATGTAGTTCGGTACTACATTTATCTTGTGTAATTCATTCATTTTCATTTGCACAGTGGGTCCCAGTTGGGGATCTACGGCCCGTAATATCCGCCTAGTTTGGGGTGTTACGAGTTGGTATCGGAGCGTGGTTTTGAATACTACCTTCCGAGTCATGTCTCATTTGAAATCATCGTCATCGGACTAGTATCATTGGACTTTCGCGTCACGTGTGACTGTGCGAATGCCGAGCCAATCGAGGCAGAAAGAAGCTGTAAGACTTCTAACGCCATGGTATAATTTCTGGCAATAGTCATTCATTCATCATTCATTAATTTACAATCCTCAAACATCATCATTCATTGTGATTAGGACGATCATGTTAACTAATCAATCACTTAATTCATTTCATTACTCAGTTAATAATCAGGACGATCATGTTAACTCATTATTTACTCAATTCATTTCATTACTCAGTTGTCAATCTAGATGATCATATTATCAATCTTGTTAAGTTATTCAAGATAATCATTTCAAGAATTTCATCAGATAATCATGTAACTTCAGTAAATCATTCATATAATCACTAAGTTAGAGCATGTATACTCATTTTCATCATCTCATGACATAATCATAACGTGCTAATCATGCGGGAAATATAATCATTATGCGACCTTCCTACTTCAGTATGGAGAGAACTGTCAGGGGTTGCACGGGGAGAGGCCGCGGCGCGGACCGAAACCTGAGAAATAATTACTCGCTGCCGGGAAATCGTGCCCAGGACTCGGCTCGATCAGAAGATGTTCGGGTTAATCCACTCACTTTTATGCAGGCCATGATGACCCATGTGCAGTTGCTCAATCATCATTGCGCCACTCTGACCGGATTAATCGAGAGAACTCTCCCGTATGAGCCAGCTGCTAAGGAAAGTGCTGAACAACAACCTTCATCTGTCAGCAAGAAATCAACGAAGCGTAATCAATCCGAAGGCGGTCAGTCAACCTTCAAGAAGCCTCGTGTGAGTCCTATCGTTTCTGAGCGACCTCCTACGGCGCATAATCGTGCGGGATCTCAGTCACGAACGGCCAATTCAGCCATCACCTGTTATAACTGTGGGGATCTTGGTCATGTCAGCACCAAGTGTCCGAGACAGTCTGTCACGTGCTATAATTGTGGGAATTTTGGACATAAGGCCCGTTTTTGCCGAAAGGACTCCAAGTCGGCTCCGGCGGCATCCCAAGCCCCGAAGCAACCAGCGTTTCAGAATCAGACTGCTTTGTCATCGTCGTTTAAGACAATGGAAGCAAATAGAGTTGGAGCTCGTATTTATCAGACGGGAGCGTCCGGTTCGGGGACCAGCAAGTCCCAGATTCATATGATGAGGAGGATCGACGATCCGGTGGTCCGAACGATTTCAGGTATACTCGTAATTTTATTTCATCTTGTGTGTACCTTTTGATGCTGGTACACCGCATTCATTCATTTTCGAATCATGCTTGAATAGACTTATTTCGGGATAGTCCTATTGCTTGTGGACATCATACCATCGGTCTACCTGACGATGGAAGAATTTTCGGAATCATACCGAATTAAGCTTAATGACCGCGATTGGTTGATGGATCTAATCGTGGTGAATTTATCTTAGGACGATGTAATTTTCGGTATTAGTTGGTTTAACCATCTTGATACTATCCTCAGTGTTTGTTAGCGTTTGGTCGCTATCTTTCCGTCGTTGGTTGTCGAATGTGTGCTTCAGGGAAGTAATCCCCCGTTGTTCCAGTAGAATTTTTATTATGGCGGAAGCAGAGAAATTCCGCAATCGAACTATTCAATCATTCCTTGTATCATTTCCATCGATTGGCCTTTCTAAGGCAATCGAGTTATTCAATCATTCCTTGTATCATTTTCATCGATTGGCCTTTCTAGGGCAATCGAGTTATTCAAACATTCATTGTATCATTTCCATCGATTGGCCTTTCTAAGGCAATCGAGTTATTCAATCATTCATTGTATCATTTTCATCGATTGGCCTTTCTAGGGCAATCGAGTTATTCAAACATTCATTGTATCATCTTCATCGATTGGCCTTTCTAAGGCAATCGAGTTGTTCAATCATTATTGGTATCTCTTTTTATCGATTGACCATTCTAGGGCAATCGAAATGTTCAATCATTCGTGGTATCATTGTCATCGATTGACGATGTATTTCCAGACGAGTTATCTGGTTGCCTTCACATAGAGTAAGGGAATTCAGGAGTGAGTTGGAGCCGGTACGTCCCCTTTATCGAAGGCACCGTATCGGATGACCCCGACCAGAATGCAGGAGTTGAAGATTCAACTTGAGGAATAGTTCGAGGAAGGTCATCTCCGACCGATTGCGTCCCCGTGAGGAGCACCAGTGTGATCTGTCAAGGAGAAGGATGGCTCGTCTCGTGTGTGTATTAATTTCCAGGAGTTGAACAGGGTGATGATCAAGAGTAGTATCCTTTACCTCGTATTGATGATCTTTTAGATCAACTTCAGGGAGCTTCAGTATTTTCCAAGATCGACTTAAGATCTGTATATCACCAGTTGCGGATTCGAGAGTCGGATATCGCAAGGACAGCGTTTCGTATACGCTATGGTCATTATGAGTTCGTAGTTATGCCGTTCGGGCTAACTATTGCACCTGCGGTATTCATGGAGTTAATGAATCGGGTTTTCATAGACTTTTTGGATCAGTTTGTTGTTTTCTTCATCGACGACATTTTGATTTATTCTCGTAGCCGAGAGGAATACGAGGTTCATCTTCATCAGGTTCTCGACGTGTTGAGACGAGAGCAACTTTATGGAAAGTTTTCCAAATGTGAGTTCTGGAGGCCCGAAGTGACTTTCTCGGGCATGTAATTTCATCTGACAGAGTTCGTGTCGACCCTCAGAAGACGGAGACTATCCGAGTTTAGCAACCTCCGAAAGATATTAAGTAAATCCGATGTTTCCTCGGATTAGCTGGTTAATTATCCAACCCACGGCCGGAGCTAGCAACCGTGGTTTTCTCGTTGGAAATTTGGCGTCGTTACTTTTATGGAATCACCTGTCAGATCTTCACCAATCACAAAAGTTGAAGCATATATTTACTCACAAGGAGTTAAATATGCGACAGAGGCGGTGGTTGGAACTAATCAAAGATTTTGATATCGAGATCCTTTACCACCCAGGTAAGGCGAACGTTGTCGCCGACGCCTTGAGTCGTAAGTCCGTTCAGGAGCAGATGCTTGCTCGTTTAACAGTTCAGAAGGAGCTTCAACAGGAATTTCTTAGACCCGAGATCGAGGTCTGACTCCAGCGAGTTCAGGGACAGCTTTGTATGTTAGAGATTTTATCAACTCTTGAGGATGCAATCAGGGAGAATCAGGGTTCAGACCCAGCATTGTTGCGCATTCGTGAGGATGTGGCTCAGGGGAAAGCCCCTGGATTCGTGGTCCACGAGGATGGACTTTTGAGGTTTAAGAACCGGTTGTGCGTACCGGCGAATGACGAGTTGAAAAACTCTATTTTGAGAGAAGATCATGCTACCCCTTATTCTGTTCATCCGGGGTCCAGCAAGATGTACAAGGACTTGAAACAAAATTACTGGTGGAGTAATATGAAGCGAGAAGTCGCGGAATTTGTTTCGAGATGCTTAACTTGCCAACAAGTCAAGATTGAACATCAGCGACCGGCGGTTATGCTGAAAACCTCTCCTATTCCTAGGAATGGAAGTGGGAAGACATTACTATGGATTTAATCAAGAGTTTGCCGACGAGTCGTCGTGGCATGAATGCTATCTGGGTGATTGTGGACCGCTCAACTAAATCATCTCATTTCCTTGAGATCAAGGATACGTGGGGTCCCGATAGACTGGATCGGTTGTTCATCAAGGAGATAGTGAGGCGCACGGTACTCCTAAGAGTATTGTTTCCGATCGTGACGGACGATTTGTTTCCCATTTTTGGAAATCGATTCATCGTGCTATGGGAAATCGGCTTAATCTCGTGTGCCTTTCATCCTCAGTCCGACGGACAATCAGAGAGAACTATTCAGACATTAGAGGACATATTGAGGGCATGCGTCCTCGATTAGTAGACGATTGGGAAGCCCAATTACTGTTGTTTAAGTCCACGTACAGTATAGTTGGCATGCCTCCATTAAGATGGCACCTTACGAGGCCTTGTACGGTCGTCGTTGTCGATCTCCTTTGTGTTAGGATGACTTGTCAGAATCAATCGGCACCGAGCCCGATATGCTTATAGCCGTCCGGGAGAAGGTAGCTTTGATCAAGAGTCGTATGTTGACAGCTCAGAGTCGACAGAAATCGTATGCAGATAATCATCGTCGACCACTAGAGTTCGAGACGGGTGACCATGTTTTGGTCAAGGTATCCCAGAGTCGAGGTATTTTCCGTTTCGGAAAACGGGGAAAGTTGAGCCCAAGATTCATTGGACCGTTTGAAATTTTGGATCGAGTAGGCGAGTTAGCTTATCGATTGGCTTTACCTCCGGCTTTGAGCAGGATTCATAATGTGTTTCACGTCTCTCAGTTGCGGAAGTATGTTGCCGACCCGAGTCACATACTTCAGTTCGACGAAATCGAGATCGCGGATGATCATTCGTACGAGGAGCGTCCTGTACGAGTGTTAGAGCGGCGAGTCAAACAGTTGAGGGATAAGTCGATTCCTTTGGTCAAGATTCAGTGGTCTAGACACGGAGTCAAAGAGGCTACTTGGGAAAATGAGGATAGTATGCGGGAGTGTTATCCCGAGTTGTTTGACCCTTAGTTTCGGGGACGAAACTCTTTTAAGGGGGGGTGTATGTAATACCCGGTTGTAATTCAGTCATTATCATTCAGTAATTTTATTCGGTGATTGTCACTCAGTGGATTTTCACTCATTTATAATCATTCACCAATCATATTCATTCACCGTGTTCACCGCTCGAAAAACTTCGAGTGGTGTATCGTTATTGTTCATTGTTTCAACTTTCCTCATATGAGTTCGACTTTGTTAGATCACCATTAATTTTTGGTAACTCCAAAAATTCTAAATCTTTGCAATATTATAGAGCATCGAGTTAGCTTTCCAATGGTTCAAACGGTGAGTCAATCGGAGTCCGGACGAGAGAGTTATGGTCGTTTTTTCTCAAACGCTGATTTTTTTTCTGTTTTTGGCGATAAATTCCGAACGAACTAGGCCGTGTCGTCCGACACGGCCCGTGACGTACTCGTCCAGAAAGTGCGAAGTGTACGCCTCAGGACCCGACCGTGTCGTGCAGCACGGCCGAGTCGAACCCTTCCGGATAAGCGAGCGATCGCTGACACGCCCGGCCGTGTCGCCAGCACGGCCGAGTCATGCCGAAGTCGGCTCGGACGGAGTCATCGTCGGGAGGCCCTCGGCGCCGCGACCGTGTCAAGCGGGACACGGTCGAGTCCTGTCGCCAAGCTGTCGGCCAGGTATGCGACGGCCGTGCCGATCGGGCACGGCCGTGTCCGTGACGATCAACTCCCTTAAATTCGTTTTTTCAGCATTTCACCATTTCTATCCCTTTTCTTCACCTTCAACCGTGAGAGTAAGCTTGAGGAGGGTTTTTCCTTCACAAATCATTTGGGTGTTTGATTTTCTTCATCTCCTTTCGATCGTGAAGCCCGGATAATCAATCTAACGCGTGTTCTTCGGATCAAAGTACTTGGATCATCAAGAGGTAATTCCTTCAACACTTTGGACTTCGATTTTGTGTTGAGATATGATGTTTTAGACGTTATAATCATGTTATATGAAGGGATATGTATATGATTATGAGTTTGTATAAGGATTCATTGGATTATTGAGGAATTATTCAAGAACACCTTGAAAATCGAGTTGGAATTGAGGATTTTCGACTAATTGTTGTTATAATCACGTTTTTGGATATTCATAACGGATTATTGATCGTATTGGAGATGTTTTGTTGGTTTGAAACACTTCTTGGGGATTTTGATATTGGTATATTGAGGTTTGATTGTAAACAATCGGAGTTTGGACACAACGTGTTTGATTTAATGCCTCTATGGACTTGGTTTAGTCGTATCGACGCGTTTTGAGTTCGTTATATTCGTGTTTGATTCGTATATTGAGCGGATTGTTGGTAATTGTATTATTTAAGGTTGTTCGAGCGACCGATATCTCAATTAGAACGTTGTTCGTGGAAGGATAATTGTCGCGGTGTTGTGTAAGTTAATTCTTACTCGGTTAAAAGGATATTCATCCCTTTTGTTGTTGTTCATTCATAATCATAACTCATTCATCATTATATTAACCGTATCAAAACTTGTTGTTATCAATTAATAATTTCGATCATAAGGAGCAGCGGTTCCAATCTTTTCATTGAAATGTCATTTATTTCATTACCATTCCATCTCGGTGAGTCATTATTCATTTTCGATGTCACTTTTGTTATATCGTGGCATTCGGGTCATCTTGGCGTGCAGTTGGTATGTGTTGGATTTTCATGTCGGGCACATTATAGTCGTGTGTTGGTTGGTGGCCTCACATTGGACTGTGCACACGAGTCATATTGTCTCGTGAGACTGATTAGGTACAAGACCACACGTGTATTCGATCGATACTCGTTGGTGGCTTGTGCACGGACACATTTCCATCCCGGTCGTAGTGTGGCGCCATTTCCTTTGAGCCGTACTGTTAGTTGATTCATATAGCATGTTTGATTGCGTATGTTTCGACAGGATATTTCATAACTTCAGATATAATCATGATTGTGTATTTTCAACTCTTGAGGATTGTTGTTCTGTTTAACTGACCCCGTTTGGGGATTTTGTTTTTCAGGTCTTGGTAAGGCAAAAGTACGGGGAGAACACGCTGACGTCGAGGAGTCCCAGTGATACTAGTAGGGCCCCCCGATCTTTCAGTTATTCATGTTATTGTCCTTTATTTTCCGCTGCAAACTTTCATTTGAATACTCCGTTTCATTTAGTGTTGTGTATTTTATCTTCATATAAAATACACTAGTATTCGGTATTGTCCTGGTGTGTTGTAACTAAACTCCTCATCGGAGTAATTATGGTTGTAATGTAGTTCGGTACTACATTTATCTTGTGTAATTCATTCATTTTCATTTGCCTGGTGGGTCCCAGTTGGGGATCTACGGCACTGTAATATCCGCCTAGTTTGGGGTGTTACATATATAATATATATATATATATATATATTATATACATAGGGGCGGCCAATGTAGAAAAAAGAGAAAGAATTTTCATCTCCCATGCAAGACTTTGACACATGTATTCAAACTTCTTCCATTTTCCTTCCCAAACTCGTTCCACTTCCCAAACCCTCATAATACTACCTCTTAATACTACACACTTAAAATATAAAAAATATATATATATATACATATTATATACCAAAGTGGGTGGCCAAAGTCGAAAAAAAGGGAGAGAAGGGAGTCTTCACCTCCATGCAAGACCAATCTCCTTCATGCTATTCCATTTTCCCAAAACCCTAACTACACCTATAAATACCTACATTAACTACTAGCCACATTTTTCATCCTTTTCATTCCCATATAAAAAATAAAAATCTGCATCTTAAGAGAGGAAAGAGATAGGGCCGAACCAAGGAGGAAGAAAGAGGGAAGAAGAAAACTCAAGCAAGAAATAGGTAATCTCACTTCTTACTTCCATTTTCATAAATTCTAGCAACAATCCTTCTAAACTTTAATCTCAAAATATGCAAACAAACATATATCTTGGATGCATGAATCGACCAAACCATGTAGTGCGATAGGGGAGATCGTTCTTCAACTTCCGAGACCTATAACCGACTAATTCCGACAAGAATCGAGGTGGGTGAAACTCTTTCAAACCTTTAAAGTAAAAACCTCTTCTTCTACTTGTGATGCATGTGCTAAATCTGAAATATTTCGAGATTTTATTGATATGATATATGTTAAAATTTTCATGTTAAAAATACATATTATGATATTATGTATAGCTATGTGTAATTCATTTCCCTTAAATTTAATTCTCATGTATTTTGAAAAATGTGGAAGCATGTACTAATCTGAAATTCTTGTGTAAATGCATGTTTTTAAAGATGTATGTCATGCAATACGATTTATTGAATTAAACGACAACCGATTTGGTAGTCGAATGTCGATTTTGTGATAAATTGAATGTTATATGTGTTCTTCTACATGCTGTTGAAAACACTACCAAAATCTGTAACTTGTATTATATGACTATGTTATAATATGTGGGCAATTTATTTGTGGCCAAAACGGTACTTGAAACGAGTATTCGGAACTTTTCGGCACAAATCGTAATTTCTTAAACTTTGGGTACTAAACTGAAATTTACGAAAATAAAATGTTCTGGACCTTGGACAGTACATATTATATCATGTATGTGCTGTTCGTAAGTTAGTGATTCGGAGTTCGATATCCAAATTCATTAGTCATATTACAATTTCAAAATAATTCCGAGGTCAAAATGCAAGAATTCAAAACTTCTGAACCAAGTCCGAATTTTTCTAAAATTTTCACATATCTGGAATTCCAGGTTCATGACGAGTCATCTCGTATAATTTTGTTAAATTCCGAGCTAAATTCATAGCTCTATAAGCCTCGAAACGATTTCCTCATGTTTTGGGGCGATACCATAATTTATGGAAATTTCTGTCCCAAAACTGGAAATTTCTGAATTTTCCGTTAAATATGGAGTCAAGGAAGTATTTTTGACTTTCTCATAGATTTTCATAACCATCCAATTTCGTTTCATACTCCAGACGCTTAGGCTTGAACCTAAGGGTAAAAACGTCCTTGCAACCTATTTCAGAAAACCCTCGTTTCGTTTCGTCGAACCTACCCATTTAATATATCTGACCTAAACCCAACAAACCGTCAGTAAAATTTTGAGAGTATTTTCAAAATTATATACAAGGTCCTATTCTGTATTACGGTGCCACAAATATAAGTAACCATATTCAATACTTAATCAAAAGACGCTATTAACCTCACTCACCGAATGTTTATGTGAAACTTGAGAAATGCGTCTAATTGATAACTGTGACTGTCCGGGAACTAAGTGCTATACAAACAAAGTGCCACGGATGGGTCCGTCTCTAACTATATCGGTACAAAGTGCCATGTTGACGGACGGGGGCCACCTCTTGAGCCCATACGAAACAGAGAGCCGACCTACAATCCGGGGGCCACCTCTTGAGTTGTAGGAGCCACCTCTAGAGTCTCAAATCGAGTAGGGATGGTTAGACCGAGTCTTGGATCGAGCAGCGCAGCTGCGGTTCATGAACGAGGCTACCGTTGTTTCCTATTCCCATAACCGAGGAACGGAGTGTTCCGAGGGACCTGGGTCATAGACTTGGTATACCGAGCCCAGATAAGAGATAAGGAAGCACATGCTAAGTGTGAGAGCGAAGGCTCAGCTATTGGGGCGACGGTTCAAATCTTGGGGTGACGGCCTATATTGCTAGGAGTAATAAGGAGAGTCTAGAATCCAAAGTCCACATCGGCAGGATTCGAAACTGGATTGACTGATCGACTGATTGACTGACTGCTTGACTTGACATACGATCACCCACTCACTGAGGGCTTTGTCTCACCCCACCGTTTTCCCTTTTAAAACTAGAGAATGAGCCACCAGTCGAAGACGAAGAAGTTTTTGAGGAAGAGACTGAATAGAAGACTGCCATCAAGACTTAGAATTTCTGTTGTTATTCCAACTTGTAATAGTTAACTATGCTTCGTACTTAATTCATTTGGTATTTGATTCTGCTGCAAACTTATGATCAGTGTAATTTTTATTATCATATTTTGTCACAACGAATCTTAGAACATCGGGTTAAGATTGGTATTTTGAAATATTATCCAATTGTTATTTTTCTTCCGCTATTTATTGTTGCACTTTGATTGATTGATCGACCGATGCGTCGTGTCCTCGTCCTTCCTGATGTTGGGGGCGTGACATGTAACACCCCCAAGATATTCAGGGTATATTACAGCATCGTGGACCCCTACATAGGACCCACCAGGCTAAACACGAAAATACCACTCGTCTAACCATCTCGGTTAGTGAGGAAACACATATCACTAACATGAAAATAGAATAGAACGCCCGGTAAGACCAGCGGAACAATCATCACTGACAATCATAAATAACAATTACTAATGTAAATCACAATCCGAGTAAAATGCCTAAGTATTCGCGAGTACTATCTATATGTTTGTAAATTTAGAAAACAACCACATCGTAAAGGACAACGGAAACAAGAAAACTCAAATGCACACGTCAACAACCTTGGCCAACATCCTCGTACTGTCCCAGCGCCAAAACGGGTCCCCAAAGGGGTTGCAATTACGTTAGTACAAGTAACCAAATGAACAACTTACACCTTACACATATAGTCAAAGCATGCAAATGACAAAACATCACTTTGAAACACACATTTCCGGAAACGCCATAATCCAAAACACATTTATAAAATGCACCACAATTAACCGCAGACCCACACCTCTGTGGACCCCTACCGAGAACCCATCGGATCTAATCTGCAGTGGTTAAAAGCCAAGCTCGCAGATCCACACATCTGTAGACCCCTACTGAGACCCCGTCAGATCTAACCCGTAGTGATACTTTCAAGACGTCATAACATATATCTGTTGTGACACTTTTTATATATTGTGACACTAAAAGTGTCACTACAAATGTCTATTGTGACACGTTTATTCTTTTGTAACACTATTTGGTGACGCTAACTAGGGTCACAATAATGTATTTTAGTAACATTTTCTCGCGCCACCAAAAATATTATAACTAACGTAACCACCTCATTTAGTGACACTTGCATGTGTCACAATACACTTTTTGTGACGCTTTGTCGCGTCATTTATATACATTTATAAATAATGTAACTACCCTATTTAAATCACTGTCGTATCTTTTTTCTAATGATAATTTACAAATTCAATTTAAAATAACAAGAAAGTTTCCATAAACAACCAACCAATTACACATCCATATATAAGTACAATTATACATCCATATGCAAGTACAATTATACACATAACTATACAGAACAATTACATGTCCAAAAAGTATCTTAAACATCAAGAACTCTATTTTCATTTCATGAGTCAAATCTGACCAAATAATCCGCCTTTGCACTACAGCCTATGCATTTTTCAAAAATATTCTTCTTCCAAGAGCTACACTCACCTGTATATAAAATAGATTTAAAGAAATTCAGACTAGAGAATAACAACTTTTCAAGAATCGCCAAGTATAACAATTATACACAGACACATAGATACACAAGTTTATTTTTTTCACCAAGACATCAAGCAAGTATACTAAAAAATTTAGAGATGTATCACCGCAAGAAACATGTTTTTCTTTTTCTTTTCGGAATTCATAAGGGAGAAAACTGAAAAAGTAGAGTAACTATATGAAATACGATCTTGTTTATTTGCAGGTAATAATAATAATAATTACAAATAAATTAATACAAGAAACTCCAACTTTTCACCTTATATTTTTACAATTACATGCCTCAACTTTTTCTAAATATCACAAATTAGACAGGCGAAGGTGGAGCTAATTATAATATTTGGAGAAGTTGAGGGGTGTAATTGTAAAATATACGATGACATCAGCAAAACTATTATGTAATGGTTGGCGCACGATATAAGATAGATAAAACTTCAAGGGTGGCTTCTGTAATTTTAAAAGTAATTAAGCCAAACCTCGGGGGTAGCTTTGGTAATTAATTCCTAGAAACTAATTACAGGCGACTTTATGTTAAGGCGAAGTAGAAATAACCTTCATCTCGCTGTGGTCATTACTCTGAAGGACTATTCTAACAACAGGATCAAATGAAACTTGATACGCTGCTTTTAACACATCAATACTTCAATAGGAGCATTCTGCCAAATAATACAAATTACAATCCCAAGAACTCTTTCAATCATATTGCAAACACCTGTCGTAATGTAAAAAACAGTTCTAACCTTCACTAATATTGTAACAAGATCCAGAGAGCCAGCAACTAAGCCATCGGGTTGCTGTTGTGGCTGAAATGTAGACAGTATAATGAGAGAAAAAAAAGTAAAACTTCAATTTGTTTGATTTTATTTTTGATTTTCTTTTTACTGTTAGCAATGGGTAAAGTTTACTTACATTACTGAGAATTGGCCCGATATAAGGTAAACTCGAGAAGCCAAAGGATGAATACATCCAGGAGCCTTTTTATAGGCTGAAAAGGTGAAAAAGACAGATTATATAATATCCTTTACCGAAATACATTGAAATTTAACAGTTTCATTTTATGGAACTTTTAATTTGTTAATCATGAGAAATTTCAAAAAAAAAAAAATACCTCCAAGACCTCTAGAGCATCAATACTGATGAAAGGATCCGAAACATGAGAATCCCACATGCTAAGCATGATAGGAGATATAACTGGCTCAATTGATGCTGCAACTTCATGGCCTATAAAACGAAAAGGAACACAAACTGAACTTCTAATGAATTGAGATCAAAATCGGAACCCATATCGATATCAAACGTGAAGTTGAGTCGTAAACTCCACTTGTACTAACCAGATGTCACAGCTGCTTGCAGAGTTTCAAGTACTAAGTGCATAGTTTCATGAGAAGCCTACAAAGGAAATAAGCACATAGTATCAATAAGGGTTCATTACGAATGTTACCCTTGAGGTTTAACCTAAGTACAAAAAAAAAATCTAACTTTCAGAACTACTAAAATTACCTCCCGATATCTTGGTTTGTCTATAATTTACCCCTTCATAAGCAAAAAATATTTCAAAACTCCCCTTCATATTTTGTAAAAATATTAAAGTTAGCTCTCCAATTTTAACACTGAACTATAGGGGTATTTTGTAGCATTGAAAGTTAGCTATTTTTTTTTGTAATTAAGTAAATCTGAAACTTTGGTTCCAAACGGGATTTTCGAAACTGTAAATAGCACGTGTTAGAACCACCTGAGTCCTAATGAGGTGAATTGTGACATGTGTGCCCCTAGTTCTCCTTTGACTCTGATCACGCTTAAAAGTATTGTTACTTATTATATAAATCTTTGGTTCCCCAGTTATTAAAAGCCACTGCTCAATAGTATTTTTTAGAGAATTCATGCTAATCTGCTTAACTATAACATGGTCTAGCACAATTTTGCTTCCCCCAACATATTTTGCACTAGTTGACTGCACTAATGTTCCTCCATATTTCAAGACAACTGATAGATAAACACCAAAAGGCTCTGCAACAATACAAACCAAAAAATAATACAATGAAAACCACCCAATGCTCACCATAGTAACAATTTCAGAATACAATAAAATACATTAATATTTAATATATATTCTGAATATTTCCAAGTAGATCTAAAACCTCATTCCCATTCTCAAAACCCACGTCAAAAATCCACTTTTCAAAACCCCAAGCAGAAAAAGCAATTGGAAATAACTTACTGTACATCACATGGGTGGTGGTCTTTTATTGTTTTTCTTCTCTCGCAGTCTCACCATCGTCGCGTGGACCTTGCTTCAGCTTGCTTTCACCATGGTTTCAATGGATTTGGGACTAGGGTTCTTCGGTTTTTGGGGGCAGCCGATTGAATTTTTTGTTTTTTGAACAACTTAGCTTCTGTATTTGCAATAGAATTATTAATTTTACTTTTTAATTTATGTAATGTGATAAATGTATTGCTTAGTTGGCAGAGCCACATGACATCAGGCCAAATAAAATTGAGTTAGCCCGATCGGGCCCAAATATGGCCTGAAAATGATCAATTTTGTAGATATTGTCCTAAAACTGAAAGCCCGAAAAATTTTGGCCTATTATTGAAAAACACTAAAAGTTAGTGTCCTAAAAAAGCAATTTGCTCTAATCTTGCCCCTACATTTTATTTGAAAAATAAAAGCAATGAAACGATAAATATAATAGAAGTCCAGATATATGGCAATGAAGACAAGAAGCCAAATCTAATATTCAAACTACGCATAATACCTGGTAAAGACAATAAGATATTAGTAGTGAAACGGAAGTGATAAGACCAATCAAGACAGCCAAGTGCCTTTCTGAATTGGAATGCAGCATTTGTGGTAATTGGACTACCATGAAGGGAATCACAGATACAGCCATAATAATGCCTGCATAGCTCGTCCTGATATCAGTAGTGACGCCAGAACCAGCACCAATAAGTAAAATGGAAGATCTCCAAGTGTTAAAGCAACTTAAGCAAATTTTGTTATAAACTACAAATACTGCCATGAAACCCTTGGAGGAAAAAATAAGAGAGAAACCAGTAAAACTGACGAAGCCTTTCGTGTCTCGAGAGTCTATGGCGACATTATTTTCTATATCGCACTTTCCAACAAGAATACAGGTACCCCAAATTACAGTAAGTAGCATCACTGTTGACCCAGCTAGAAGCCCCATTCCAACTGATACCTACTTTGAGCAACTTTTGTGCTTCCAGATAGCCCAGAGACTGAGATTAAAACAAAAATCAGCACTTTTTTAAGTCGCAAATCCATCGAGATGTTGAGAAATTCATGTTCTGGTTGATTTTTAATTTTTGAACTCATAGTTACTTATTGAAATCTTCTGTGCAATCATATTATCCTAAAAGCCCCAATCCTTAACTCCAAACGCAATTCAGAGCTTAATTTTCAAAACATGACATTTGTATTTAAAAAAAAAGAAGCAGGGGGGAGGGGTGGAGTTACCGAAAATAAGCATAGCATCAGGAAGTGCTCCTAGTATCAGAATGAAAAGTCCGCCGAAAAGTCCAGGTCTGAGGATCTCAAGCAGTAGCTCACTGCCGGCGGAGAGATAAGTTGCGGCGAGGAGCATTAGATAACCATACACCAGAATTAAGAAGAGGTTTCTGAGTGTGGTGGAGGTACACAGCATGAATCTGTAGGTCTGCTCACAGGTCTCCTCCTCCGCTATGGGGAGCCAAATGAGCTGGTGAACTTGGAGGCGCCGATCCCATCGGAGACGAGATCTGATTGGTCGGAAATGAAGCGGCCGTAGGCCAGGCCGAAGAGAATTAGTAAGGAGATGATTGTTAAATCAGAGGCCAACCGAAGAAGAAATGATTTTTGAGATGGACAGATTTTCTGAGGTAATGGGGGCGGAGGCAGAGATGGACAGATGTGAGAGGTAATGGAGGCGGAGGCAGCAGATAGATTTTGATACACGATTAAGAGCGGTGAAATAGAAAAGAAAATTATGTTCAGCGTCACAAAATATGATTATAAAATTAATAAGACATTAAAGTGTCATTACATGTACATATAGCAACACTTGTTCAAAAGTGTCACACAAAAAAAGTGTCACTATAAGGGTATTTTTTTAGTAGTGAGTATTTTGATGTTGTGATGATTAAATTATTATGTAATTGAAATTTTTCTATTATATAACTCATGTTATACTATATTATATTTCTTATCATTACCTTTATCATTACTATTTGGAAGGGGTCCACCACGCGAAAGGGAAAGTACATTGGCATATGGTTTTGATAACTCGGAAGAAATGTATATTGCAGTTATGAACTACTACAGTTGTTGTAATGATGAACCTTCTTTTATCTCAAGCTTCAAAATTTATCCACTACATTTTCCTAAATACAATTTTTTTAAAATGGTAATAAAGCCCGTGTTCTTTTTCATAAATCCACATGCCAGCTTCACATTATGTCTCATTACAAATTGGTCATACATATTTTCTAAAAATGTTCCAGCTTTGCAAGTTCAGAAAATAAATTAACATATATTATCTGCATGCAGGCCCAAGTTGCTAACGAATCACATAACAAATTTCCAACAGATATAGATGCAACACATAATTCAGTGTCTCCTAATACAGAAAAGGAGAGGCGTGGCATTGAAACTGACAAGCACATTACAAATGAGAAGGAAAGTAAGAAAGAAAACTTTGATGGACCAGTAATTGATGCCATTTACTTTGGTGACGTTACCCCACCGATGCAATCATGGAGAATAGATGACGGGTATGCATCAACAGATGATGGTAGTGAGAAGCAGGAAGTAGAAAAGTGTGACGAGAGAACAAATAATTAATACACATATTTCAAATTTAGTGGAGATTCTCCCCATGTGCCCAAAGTCCCTCCAACACTTGAGGCTAGAGTTAGCACTATGAAAACCATATGGTGCTAATTATCTCAAATTTTGAATACAAAATGTGTTGGGCAAAGCATTCTAAATGTCAAAAACTCTGCCATGCTCACTGATAATCTACTTAGGCAACAAATCAAACTCATCTAGGAACTAAAATATTCCATGACTAAGATGCCCAAAAATATGAAGTCGACAATATGGTCCGTGATGTCTGAGTTTGTTATTAAAGAGCGTCAATCTGATAGCAATCAAATAAAAAAAAGGCATAACAACCGCAACTTTGTTGTCTTATTACGCAAAATCGAATGGTATGTTTGAAAATATCAAGGTACTCATATGCAATCCTGTAACATCCCCAACCCATTTGGGAATATTACAGACCCGCATACCCTCTTAAGAGCATCTACTAGGCTGGATACCGATATAAGACATCATATCTAATGCCAACATGGCTAAACAAGTGAAACAATAGACCGATTCGGTCTATAATCAATACATACAACGTGAACATCATATACCACTCTGTCAAGAAACTCATACCCGCACAGGGGCCAAAATACAACAACACTACCATAAGACGGGAGAACAATACAGTAAAAGAATAATACAATTCGACCATGTCGAATACCCAATGCTGGCCCTCATGTGATTAGTCTCATTTATCTTCCATGATCCTTCGTACCAATTCCCTGGTTTGCTCCCCAAGAATCTGCATGTACCTGAATGCAATACAGACATCCACCCCTGATTACTCGGGGGTTAGCAAAATTCCACTATTTTGTTAGTACAAGTATAAAGTGCAAATATGAGCCATACACAACATATTCGAAGAATATAAGAGTCTGAATAATCCTCCAGTCAAAACACAGCGATAGATCTCCCGAGATGTTTTATTTGAAAATGATAGCCCAAAGCCTTGAAAGGCAGTAATAAAACAAGTAAACAACTTGTAAAGCTTTTTTGAAATCTCAGGTGTTTCAAGAAAAATACATTTAGGATTAAGAATCCTCATCTTTACAGAATTCCCCTTTAGAGTCACAACTCAAAGATTTGTCATTATCAAATTAATAATCCGACAATAAATTACGGGATCCACGACCCAAACATCCATCAATCATAATAATAAATTATGGGTCCACGATCCGAACGTCCATCTCAATCATACGCCCAAAGGTTATTATCGTTCCCATGCTAGCAAGCATGAACCTCGGAGCTTCTACGTGCGTACCTGAGTGAATAAACCAATGATAATCAAACGGAAGATCCATACCTCATGATTAATCGTGGATTTTGCCCTATAAGCTACGATCCCTCAGAGGACTCGAAGTCCCATACCTGAGTTGTAACACCCCAAAAAGGCAGTCATTACAGTGTCGTGGACCCCACACTAGGACCCACCAGGCGATACCCAAAATACAGATTAAATACGCAATACTTGTGATACCACCACAATACAAAGTATTTACTCCGATTAGGAGTTTACAGTAGTATGGCCAATGGCCTTATTACACACAGGATCCGAAATACGAGTATAATTCATATAGAGATGGAATATACCTTAAATAGCAATACATTAGTCCACAATTTAAAATAAAGCATAAAGATAACATTACATGGTTCGAACAAAACCGGACAACGAAAGACTTGGCCCCCCCGAACTAGTATCCTTCGAACCCTTCGCCATCGCCATGATCTTCCCGTGCCTTGCGTTTGCCTCGACCTAAAATACAACACAAGTATTTCGCCCAACAAAGGGTCAGATATACATGATAAATGATTCTCAAGATATTATACAATTCGCATATATAAGATTTCAAGGAAAACATCCTAACTAACGAACATACCCCTCGGGCGTATGAACGATTAATCACAAAATGGAGAACACATCCAAATATATAAATGGACTATGAACGACCAAAATAGTACGGCTCAAGATGGACATCACAGTACGCCTGATCCGGAAATGTGTCAGTGCACATGTCCACCCCATATACGGAATCCAGGATATACGTGGGATAATATACCTAATTAGCCTCACGAGCTACGTCTTGTGTGCACAGTCCAATACGGAAACATCCACGCATGACTATATATGTGCCTGGGTAAAAATCCTACACAATAACCAATCAGAACGCAGATATAATTCCGGATATATCACAATACAACATGACAATGAATTAAATAAATCACATATCCAATTAAGGATCAACAAACTCACTAAAATGAAAATAAGGATCAATGATATCAAAGGTTCAACAGTGACGAACTTGGGAATGCAATCCCACGATGAAAATGGGACATCATCAAGAATAATATCAAATCACGGGTCACAAATTTATAAGTGTTTCATATACACGAAACACATAATCATCACAAGAATCTAAACATCATTATAACCAAGCAAGATAACTTGCTATAATGCGGAGACGAGAATAGTCCTTCCTTGTCGAACGAACAAACGGTCCATCTCAATCATACACTCAAAGGTTATTATCGTTCCCATGCTAGCAAGCATGAGCCTCGGAGCTTCTATGTGCGTACCCGAGTGAATAAACCAATGGTAATCAAACGGGAGATCCATACCTCATGATTAACCGTGGATTTGCGCTATAAGCTACGATCCCTCAGAGGACTCGAAGTCCCATACCTGAGTTGTAACACCCCAAAAAGGCGTCATTACAGTGTCGTGGACCTCACACTGGGACCCACCAGGCGACACCCAAAATACATATTAAATACGCAAAACTTGTGATACCGAACCACAATACATTGTATTTATTCCGATTAGGAGTTTACATCAGTCAACGGCCTTATTACACATAGGATCCGAAATACGAGTATAATCCATATGGAAATAGAATATACCTTAAATAGAAATACATTAGTCTACAATTTAAAATAAAGCGGAAAGATAACATTATACGGTTCGAACAAAACCGGACAATGAAAAACTTGGGGCCCCCAAACTAGTATCCTTCGAACCCATCGCCATCACCATGATCTTCCTGTGCCTTGCCTTTGCCACGACCTAAAATACAACACAAATATTTCGCCCAACACAGGGTCAGATATACATGATAAATGATTCTCAAGATATTATACAATTCGCATATATAAGATTTCAAGGAAAACATCCCGACTAACGAACATACCCCTCGGGCGTATGAACGATTAATCACAAAACGGCGAACACATCCAAATATATAAATGGACTATGAACGACCAAAATAGTACTACTCAAGATGGACATCACAGTACGCCCGATCCGGAAATGTGTCAGTGCACATGTCCACCCCATATACGGAATCCAGGATATACGTGGGACAATGTACCTAATTAGCCTCACGAACTACGTCTCGTGTGCACAGTTCAATACGGAAACATCCACGCATGACTATATATGTGCCTGGCTAAAAATCCTACACAATGACCAATTGGAACGCAGATATGATTCCGGATATGTCACGATACAACATGACAATGAATTCAATAAATCACATATCCAATTAAGGATCAAGAAACTTACTGAAATGGCAATAAGGATCAATGATATCAACGGTTCAAAAGTGACAAACTTGGGAATGCAATCCCACGATGAAAACGCGACATCATCAAGAGTAATATCAAATCACGGGTCACAAATTTATAAGTGTTTTATATACACGAAATGCATAATCATCACAAGAATCCAAACATCATTATAACCAAGCAAGATAACTTGCCTTCATACGGAGACGAGAATAGTCCTTCATTGTCGAACGAACGAACGGTCCTCATCTTAATATCGGTTACTCGAACAATCAACCTTGTAAGGGATACTGTAACACCCCAATTTACAAATGGGACATTACACGCCGTAGAACCCTCGTGAGGTCTACCAGGCTAACACATGACACATAACCACAATGAAATCCCAAAAGATGCACTCAAAAGTAAATAAGGCCGTGGCTTCGGCCAAAACATTTCAACGGAGTACATGAAACATAAAGTAAATATCAATTCATTGCCCACGCAGGGGACTTAAACCAAGTTTAGAAGTAAACATTCTAACTCCAGTACTCGACAAATGAAACGACAAAACATAAAAAAATACAGACTCGAGCCACATCATCAAGCCAGCCCATCCTTTGCGTGCATGTCCCGTGCCTGCTCCTCAGCTCTCCCGGTACCTGAAATGCATAAGACGCATTTCCCCATTTAAGGGGTTAGCATTCGAATAGCTAGTGCAAGTACACAATTACACAACATTATATACAAATACGGTTTTACACGATCATCTCAATCAGATATCATTTGCCATAAATATTCCAGAATACTACATTGGCAATCAATCCAGTTTCAATCATCACGATATCACAAAATCACAACTGGTATCCCGTGGCCGTACCCCTTAGTATCGACCCCCAGACATCCCGTCGGACACTCCGGGTGGAAGGAACACAACTCACGCACTCGAAAACCACAATTCATTAATCATTACGAAAACACAAGATACATAATGAAATGTAATACATATACTTGCCTTGAATAAGACAAAACGAAGAAAACGACGAAGGAATAGGTTTTGGTCTGAACAATCCTCCCAACTCCATTCCTAATCATAATAACGGTATACAACAAGTCTCATTAATGCGGAAAGGTAAGAATTAATCCTAATTCGACCCGCTGGAACATTTTGTCGGTCATGACTTGGGTATCGTCGACTATAAGCGACGAACAATGGAAAACTTGGAGTTCAAAATCACAAATTATCATCAATACGATCAATAATCCAATATGAATACTCAAATTCGTGATTACAACAACGATTAATCGAAAATCCCCAAATCCAATTTAATATTCAAAGTGTTCTAGAATAATCCTTCAATAATCCAATGGATAATCAAACATATCCATAATCATGTGTATATCACTTCATACAACATGATCTTAACATCCAAAACATCATAACTCAATACAAAATCGAAATCCAAGATGTTGAAGAAATTACCTCTTGGAGATCCAAGCACTTTGATCCGAAGAACACGTGTTAGATCCACAATCCGAGCTTCACGATCGAAAGGAGATGAATAAAATCACACAATCAAGTGATAGATGAAGGAAAATCTCCCTCTCAAGCCTCTCTCTCTCGTATGGTGGATGAAATGAGAAAAATGAGTGAATCTCATGAAAAAACGCAGCTTATAGAGTTGGCCCTGTGTGCGCGGCCCGACCAAAGTGTGCGCGGCACAAAATCGCGCCAATGATCGGCGGTGTGCCGTGGCCCGGACGAATGTGCCGCGGCAGTGACTCGGCAGTGTGCCGCGGCCCCGTCGGCATGTGCCGCGGCACACGGTACAGAAGGTTTGGCCGATAAGTGCAACACGAATGTGCCGCGGCCCAGATGAGTGTGCCGCGGCAGTGTGCCGCGGCGTTGCCGGCATGTGCCGCGGCCCACGGTACAGACTGCTCGGCCATAAACTGGACAATGTGTGTGCCGCGGCGCACATTCCTTATGCCGCGGCCCACACCCCCCTTGGGTCCCAAAATGATGAAAAATGATCCGGGAAGAGAATAAAAGCAATATGAATCGATATTTGGGAAACAATAACACGAAATGGAAGTATGGAAACCCCAAAACGGTCCGAGGTACACAACCAAAATCGAACAAGGAACAAATTCCCTAAACTTATAGGAAATTACAAAAACGGCCCAAACATCCGAAAATCACGATACAACGTCGGATTAACAATCCGAAACTCAAAACATGCTCTACTCAACCATACGAACTCATGGAAATAGGAAAATGACGAAATCGAACGAGTTTAACGAGAATCGAATACACATGCGATAAAATATAACTCAAGATGAAATTACGTAAAAACATCATCGAGACTCATCCCAACGGAGAAACTCCAAGAACAAAATAGATTCAGAATTCCAAAACAGTGCCAAGCGAGTTGTCCGAAACGAATATACACTGAAAATAGAAATTACCAAAAATAGAAAACACGGATATTACATTATCTCCCCCTAAAAATAAGTTTCGTCCCGAAACTTACAGCACGAATAACTCGGGGTATCTCGATCTCATACTCTCTTCCGTCTCCCACATGGCTTCCTCGGACCCATGCCTCGACCATTGCACTTTAACCAAAGGAATGGTTTTGTGCCTGAGTTGCTTCACCCGACGCTCTAAGATCTGAATCGGCCTCTCCTCGAAGGTAATGTCAGGCCCCAACTCGATCTCTCCAAAATCAATAATATGGCTAGGGTTCGGTACGTACTTCCTAAGTTAGGAAACATGAAATACGTTATACGCGTGGCTCAGGGGCGGCGGCAAACCTAACCGATATGCAAGCTCTCCAACTCTCTCTAGAATCTCGAACGGCCCAATAAATCTCGGACTAAGTTTACCCTTCCGACCGAAGCGGTAAACTCCCCGTGTCGGTGACACCTTAAGCAACACATGGTCTCCCACCTCAAACTCCAACGGTCGGCGACGTGTATAGGCATAAGACTTCTGCCGGCTCTGGGCCGTCACCAATCTATCGCGAATCAGGGCAATCTTCTCTCTCGTCTCAACTACCATATCGGGCTCGGTACCAATCAGCTCAGATGCATCATCCCAACACAACGACGATCTGCACCTCCTCCCATACAATGCCTCGAATGGTGCCATTTTGATCGAGGCATGCCAACTATTGTTGTACGTGAACTCGATCAACGGCAAGTGCGACTCCCAATCATCCTTCCAATCTAAGGCACATGATCTCAACATATCCTCCGACGTCTGGATCATCCGTTCTGACTGTCCGTCAGTCTGAGGGTGGTAAGACGTACTCAGTCCCCAAAGCTCGATGAACCGCATGCCAAAAATGTGATACAAACCGGCCATCTCGATCTGAAACAATACTCCTAGGAGTCCCATACAATCTCACGATCTCTGTAATAAACACTCGCGCCAACCTCTCCGGTCCCCAAATGTCCTTAATACCCAGTAAATGAGCTGATTTGGTTAGTCGATCAACAATAACCCAAATCATGTTTATTCCAGTCCGAGTCCTAGGCATCCCGGTAATGAAATCCATAGAGATGTCTTCCCATTTCCATTCCGGAATGGGAAGTGGTCGTAGCAACCCCACGGGCCGCTGATGCTCAATCTTAACCTGCTGACAGGTCAAACACTTCGCCACGAACTCGCTAACGTCTGATTTCAAATTACTCCACCAATAGTTACTCCTCACATCCTTGTACATTTTGCTCGTACCAGGTTGTATGTAATAAGGCGTAGTATGAGCCTCACTCAAAATCTTCTGTCTCAACTCAATGTCATTCGGTACACATAATCTGCCGCGAAATCTCAGAACGCCATCATCCTGAACCACAAATCCAGGGGCTTTCCCCTTCCTCACATCCTCCCTCAGCTGGACTAAAAATGGATCATCATATTGTTTCGCCTTGATATCATCAGTCAAGGACGAAGTGATCTCCAACGCACATAACTGACCCTGAACTCTCTGAACCCAAACCTCGATATTCTGACAAATAAAATCCCGACGGATCCTGCTCTGTGGCGTGAGTACCTCTAACATCTGTAACGCCACCGGTTTTCAGCTCAATGCATGAGCCACTATGTTAGCCTTACCCGGATGATAAAGTATCTCAAGGTCGTAATCTTTAATTAGCTCCAACCACCTTCGCTGTCTCATGTTCAACTCTTTTTGACTGAAGATATACTTCAAACTCTTGTGATCCGTAAATATCTTACATGACGACCCATAGAGATAATGTCTCCAGATCTTTAAGGCGAAAATGACCGCAGCTAACTCCAAATCGTGCGTGGGGTAATTCGCCTCATACGGTTTCAACTGGCGGGATGCATAAGCAATAACCCTATCTCTCTGCATCAAAACGCATCCGAGTCTGAGGCCCGAAGCATCACCATATACCACGAAATCTTCGTTCCCCTGAGGCAATGCTAACACGGGTGCGGTAGTTAGTCGTCTCTTCAACTCGTCAAAACTATTCTGTCTGTCTGCGGTCCACTCGAATTTCTTAGTCTTCTGGAGCAACTGAGTGAGCGGTTTAGAAATCCTAGAAAATCCCTCAGCAAATCGACGGTAATAACCGGCGAGACCCAGAAAACTCCTCACCTCCTTCACATTCTTAGGCGGATCCCAAGCCATCACTGCTTCTTTCTTCTGCGGATCTACCCGAACTCCCTCTGCTGAAATCACATGCCCGAGGAACATCACTTCCTCGAGCCAAAACTCACACTTAGAGAACTTCGCATACTACTGCTCAGATCTCAAAATGTCTAATACAATCCGAAGATGTAAGGCGTGCTCCTCCCGACTCCGTGAATAGATCAGAATGTCATCGATAAAGACGACTACGAATTTGTCCAGATACTCAATAAAAACTTTGTTCATCAACTGCATGAACACTGCTGGGGCATTGGTTAGCCCGAAAGGCAAAACCACAAACTCGTAATGGCCATATCTCATCCGAAAGGCAGCTTTCGGTATATCGATGTCCCGAATCCTCAACTGGTAGTAGCCCGATCGCAAATCAATCTTCGAAAAGACTGTCGTCCCCTGAAGATGATCGAACAAGTCATCAATCCGGGGCAAAGGGTATTTATTTTTGATGGTCAACTTGTTTAATTGTCGATAATCGATGCATAAACGAAGCGATCCATCCTTTTTCTTAACAAAAAGTACGGGCGCACCCCAAGGCGATGCGCTTGGTCGAATATACCCTTTATCTAACAACTCTCCCAACTGATTCTTCAACTCTAACATCTCCGACGGTGCCATACGGTACGGCGCTCGAGAAATAGGGGCTGCATTTGGCTCTAGATCAATAGGAAACTCCACTTCTCGATGTGGTGGTAATCCCGGCAAGTCATCCGGAAATGCGTCGGGGTATTCACTAACAACTGGAATAGACGACAAATAAACTCCACCATCTTCCGCCTTCATAGCGTAACACCAGTAACCGACACAACCCTGGTTCAGAAGTTTCATCGCCTTCAAGGCGCTAATCACACTCCCCGACCTACCCGGATTACGACCGACAAGGGTATGCTCGGTGCCATCCTCGGCCACTATCGAGATGGTACGAGTCCGATAGTTCATGATAGCACCGTGACGATCCAACCAATCATCTCCCAGGATCAAATCCTGACCCTTAAGGTCTATAACAATGAGATTCGAGGGCCAATCCCGGCTCCCGATCCTCACTGGGCAATCCCTAACCTCCCGGTCCCCAACCATACGATCCCCACTGGGCGTACTCACTACAAACGGTTCACACTCAAACAAGCAGTCAAAACCAATGCGTCTCACACAATCCGATGCAATAAAGGAATGGGTAGCACCCGAATCAAAAAGCACTGAAACTGGATGAGTAAGGATCTGAGTTGTACCTGACGCCACCGGAACGTCTGCCTCCTCTGTGCGCCTCATATGATACATTCGGGGGTGAACTGAACCCGAACTCGATGCTGCACGGCGATCCGGCTGACCCCGACCCCTACCACAACCCGAATTTTACGGAACACGAGTAGCTGGAGTGCTTTGATCCCTCTGATCGGCAGTGGTAGTCGGAACTCTAGCGGCCCTGGTGGCCCTCTCACAATGAGCTGCCCGATGCCCGGTCTGCCCACAAGTAAAGCAAGTAACTGGAGGAGAAGGGCAATCCTTCATCAAATGCTCATATTGGTTGCAGTTAAAACAAACCACATACCGAAGCAATTTGGGTGAACGATTACCACGAGATCCCGGCTGATGAAACGGTCTCTTCCAGTGTAAAGGCGGTGTGCTCTCGAAAATCGGCCACTCTTGCCGGCTGAAAAACTGCCAACCGTTTTCTGTTTCTCGGCCTCGGTACCCAACTTTGATTCCGGTGCGGCCATCTCGATCGCTAGAGTGCGATCCTGATACTCCTTCAAAGTGGCACATATGAGCGGTTCCATACTCTGTCTGATATGCGGCTTCATGCGCATATTGAAGTAACGGATTTTATCAGCCTCTGATCGCACTTGATCTCTCACGAAACCCAACTGCTGATTGTAAGTAATGATGGCCTGAGAAATAGGCACATCCTGTGGCGTAGCGGTGAAGAACTCCACAATTCTGCGCTCCTTAACTGGCAGTGGACAATATTCTGCTTCCATAGCAGCCTTGAATTCCTCCCAAGTAGCTCAACGGTCTCTGGGCGCAACTGCCTCCCACCATTCCGCAGCTTCCTTATCCAGGAGGTACTGGGCAATATGTACCCTCCTGTCTTCGGGACAAGCTACGGCATCAAAGGTCCTGGACAACTGAAAGAGCCAATTCTCCCAACCGAGGGAGTCAGAAGATCCGGAGAAACGAGGAGGGTGCATCTTAGTCACCGTCTGAAGCCACTTACTAGCTTCCTCTTCAGGTGTCGGGGGCGGATTCTGGCGTCCACCCTGAGCTATCTGAGCAAGCTGGGCTACTAACTGCTGAAGTACGGCAGTAGCCCCGGCGTCGGCAATATTACCCGACGGCACTGAGTGAGAGGCTGAGTCCGCAGAGGACTGAGAAAGTGAGCCCTCTTCATTATCAGCACCCCGACCACGGCCTCGGCCGCATCCCCTAGCTGGTCTACCACGACCTCTCAACATACTAAAGGAAGAATAAAAAGGACAAGATCAAAAAGATTCACAATTGACAAAGTTGGTATCACAATTCATAATTCCGAACAACGCAAGAAAACGAATTACAGAAATATAAGAGTTCGAGGAGACTTACAGCCACGGGTCGCACGAAAAGACGGTAGCATGATGATATTAGGCTCAACGGCTGACTCTAATGATGCAACTGACGGACCCAAAAATTTACCGACAGCCTAGGTATTCAAAACCTAAGCTCTGATACCATAAATGTAACACCCCAATTCACAAATGGGACATTACACGCCGTAGAACCCTCGTGAGGTCTACCAGGCTAACACATGACACATAACCACAATGAAATCCCAAAAGATGCACTAAAAAGTAAATAAGGTTGTGGCCTCGGCCAAAACAATTCAACGGAGTACATGAAACATAAAGTAAATATCAATTCATTGCCCACGCAGGGGACTTAAACCAAGTTTAGAAGTAAACATTCTAACTCCAGTACTCGACAAATGCAACGACAAAACATAAAAAAAATACAGACTCGAGCCACATCATCAAGCCAGCCCATCCTTTGCGTGTATGTCCCGTGCCTTCTCCTCAGCTCTCCCGGTACCTGAAATGCATAAGACGCATTTCCCCCATTTAAGGGGTTAGCATTCGAATAGCTAGTGCAAGTACACAATTACACAACATTATATACAAATACGGTTTTACACGATCATCTCAATCAGATATCATTTGCCATAAATATTCTGGGATACTACATTGGCAATCAATTTAGTTTCAATCATCAAGATATCACAAAATCACAACTGATATCCTGTGGCCGTACCCCTTAGTATCGAGCCCCAGACATCCCGTCGAACGCTCCGGGTGGGATACCACTTCCGCGGCCGTACCCCTTAGTATCGACCCGCAGACATCCCGTCGGACACTCCAGGTGGAAGGAACACAACTCACACACTCGAAAACCACAATTCATTAATCAATACGAAAACACAACATACATAACGAAATGTAATACATATACTTGCCTTGAATAAGACGAAATGAAGGAAACGACGAAGGAATAGGTTTTGGTTCGAACAATCCTCCCAACTCCGTTCCTAATCATAATAACGGTATACAACAAGTCTCATTAATGCGGAAAGGTAAGAATTAAACCTAATTCTACCCGATGGAACAATTTGTCGGTCATGACTTGGGTATCGTCGACTATAAGCGACGAACAATGGAAAACTTGGAGTTCAAAATCACAAATCATCATCAATACGATCAATAATCCAATATGAATACTCAAATTCGTGATTACAACAACGATTAATCGAAAATCCCCAAATCCAATTTAATATTCAAAGTGTTCTAGAATAATCCTTCAATAATCCAATGGATAATCAAACATATCCATAATCATGTCTATATCACTTCATACAACATGATCTTAACATCCAAAACGTCATAACTCAATACAAAATCGAAATCCAAGATGTTGAAGAAATTACCTCTTGGAGATCCAAGCACTTTGATCCGAAGAACACGTGTTAGATCCACAATCCGAGCTTCATGATCGAAAGGAGATGAAGAAAATAACACAATCAAGTGATAGATGAAGGAAAATCTCCCTCTCAAGCCTCTCTCTCTCGTATGGTGGATGAAATGAGAAAAATGAGTGAATCTCGCTGAAAAAAACGCAGTTATAGAGTTGACTGCCCTGTGTGCCGCGTCCCATCCGAAGTGTGCCGCGGCACAGGGCCAAAACTGCGCCCAGTGATCGGCAGTGTACCGCGGCCCGGACGAATGTGCCGCGGCAGTGACTCAGCAGTGTGCCGCGGCCCCGTCGACATGTGCCGCGGCACACGGTACAGAAGGTCTGGCCGATAAGTGCAACACGAGTGTGCCGCGGCTCGGATGAGAGTGCCGCGGCAGTGACTCGGCAGTGTGCCGCGGCCCTTCCGGCATGTGCCGCAGCCCACGGTACAGACTGCTCGGCCGGAAACTGGACAATGTGTGTGCCGCGGCGCACATTCCTTTTGCCGCGGCCCACACCCCCCTTGGGTCCCAAAATGATGAAAAATGATCCGGGAAGAGAATAAAAGCAATATGAATCGATATTTGGGAAACAATAACACGAAATGGAAGTACGGAAACCCCAAAACGGTCTGAGGTACACAACCAAAATCGAACAAGGAACAAATTTCCTAAACTTATAGGAAATTACAAAAACGGCCCAAAAATCCTAAAATCACGATACAACATCGGATTAACAATCCGAAACTCACAACATGCTCTACTCAACCATACGAACTCATGGAAATAGGAAAATGACGAAATCGAATGAGTTTAACGAGAATCGAATACACATGCGATAAAATATAACTCAAGATGAAATTACGTAAAAGCATCATCGAGACTCATCCCAACGAAGAAACTCCAAGAACAAAATAGATTCAGAATTCCAAAAAAGTGCCAAGCGAGTTGTCCGAAATGAATATACACCGAAAATAGAAATTACCAAAAATAGAAAACACGGATATTATAGATACAATCCATTCAATAACACATTTTCATAACTATCGATATCTAATTCAGCGAATCGATATCCTAAATTCATTTCGCTTAGTTCAACTATCTTAGTATCATAGTTCCATTTCAAGGATTCATACTAAGTTCAATTTATACTCATTATCGGTTATCATTCAAGGTGTTCTCGATTATTCGTATGGTTCAAACGGATGAGAATTTATCAAGAACAATCATCAAGGAGCTAGTGGCAATGCCAGGCGATAGGCTAGATCACCTACTCGATCCAAAATCTCAAACGACCCGATATACCTCGGACTCAGCTTGCCTCTCTTCCCAAAACGAAAAACACCTGGAGTAGGGGACACCTTCATTAGAACTTGGTCGCCGACCTCGAACTCAAGTGGTCGTCGGCGGTTGTCTGCGTAAGACTTATGTCGGCTTTGAGCCATCAACAAACGACTCCTAATCAAAGTGATCTTCTCACAGGCTGCTAGCAACATATCGAGTTTCATACCCAAGGATTCATATGGATCGTCCCAACATAAAGGAGATCTATAATGATGGCCATACAATGCTTCATAAGGTGCCATCTGAATCGAAGCATGACAGTTATTATTATACGTGAATTCCACCAAAGGTAGTTGGGCCTCCCAATCATCCTTCCAATCAAGAGCGCATGCCTTTAACATATCCTCTAGAGTCTGGATAGTTCTCTCAGTCTGATCATCCGTCTGCGGATGAAATGATGTGCTAAAGTTCAATTGCGTACCCATCACACGATGAACTGCTTTCCAAAAGTGTGACATGAATCGTCCGTCACGATCTGATACAATACTCTTGGGGGTACCATGTAACCTTACAATCTCTTTGATAAACAGCTGGGCCAATCTCTCGGGTACCCATGTGTCTTTAATCTCTAAAAAGTGGGCTGATTTGGTCAGACTCATCGGCAAACTGGTGATAAAATCCATCGATATGTCCTCCCATTTCCACTTGGGAATCGGGAGCAATTTTAGCATTCCTGCGGGTCGATGATGCTCAATCTTAACTTGTTGATAGGTTAAACACCTCGAAGGAACTCTGCAACTTCACGTTTCAAACTCCCCACCAATAATATTGTTTCAAATCTTTATACATTTTGGTAGACCCCGGGTGAATGGAGTACGGGGTAGCATGAGCTTCTCTCAGGATAGAGTTCCTCAATTCGTCGCTTGCGGGTACACAAACTCGATTCCTGAAGCATATCAATCCTTCTTCATGGATCACAAATCTAGGGGATTTACCTTGAGTTATTTCATCCCGAACTCGAGATAAGAATGGGTCCGTAACCTGCCTCGATCTAATTATATCCTCAAGGGACGATGAAATCTCAAGTGTGCAGAGTTTTCCTTGAATACGCTGTAACCAGACTTCAATTTCTGGCCTCACCAACTCTAACTTCAATTCTCTCTAAACTGTCAAGCGGGCAAGCATCTGCTCCTGTACTGTTTTACGACTCAAAGCGTCGGAAACTATATTTGCTTTGCCCGAATGATAAAGGATCTCGATATCATAATCTTTGATGAGTTCTAGCCACCTTCTCTGTTTCATATTTAACTCCTTCTGAGTAAAAATATACTTCAGGCTCTTGTGATCGGTAAAAATCTGACAGGTAACTCCGTACAGATAGTGACGCCAGATTTTTAAAGCAAACATTACGGCTGCAAGTTCCAAATCATGGGTGGGGTAGTTTACCTCGTATGGTCGTAGCTGCCTTGATATAGGAGATCACATTCCTGTTCTGCATTAATACACATCCAAGGCCCTGTTTAGACGCGTCACTATACACCACGAATCCTTCCGTTCCTTTCGGTAGAACCAAAATAGGTGCCAAAATCAACCGACTCTTGAGTTCATCAAAACTCCACTGACATGCTTCTGACCATAAATACTTCTTATCCTTCCTCAACAGATTAGTCATTGGTTGCGCAATCTTGGAAAAACCTTCCACGAACCGTCGGTAATAACCTGCTATTCCCAAGAAACTACATACTTCCTTCACATTCTTTGGTGGTAGCCAGTCTCGGATAACTTCTATCTTCTGTATGTCTACTCGCACCCCATCAGCTGATATCACATGTCCGAGAAAGATAACTTCGCGCATCCAAAACTCACATTTAGAAAATTTCCCATAAAGTTGCTCCCACCTCAAAGCATCGAGAACCTGATGGAGATGACGCGCATGTTCTTCACAGTCACGAGAGTAAATCAGAATGTCATAGATAAAAACGACTACAAAGCGATCTAGATAATAATAAAGACCCAATTCATCAACTCCATGAATACTGTGGGTGCATTAGTCAGTCCAAAAGGCATCACTATGAACTCATAATGCCCATAGCGAGTACGAAAAGCGGTCTTCGAAATGTCAGACTCACGAATCCTCAGCTGATGGTAACCAGACCTCAAGTCGATCTTAGAAAACACAACAGCCCCCTAAATCTGATCCAATAAATCATCAATACGTGGCAATGGATATTTGTTCTTAATGGTTACCCTATTCAACTCACGATAATCAATACACAGACGTAGGGGTCCATCTTTAATCTGTACAAATAGCACTGGTGCTCCCCAAGGGGACGCACTAGGTCGAATATAGCCCTTCTTGGTCAAATCCTCAAGCTGGCTCTTCAACTCCTACATCTCAGTCGGAGCCATACGATACGGTGCTTTTGAAAGCGGGGACGTACCTGGCTCTAACTCAATATTGAACTCTACATCACGATGTGGAGGTAAGCCTGACAACTCATTTGGAAATACGTTTGGGTAGTCTCGGACTACCGGAATATCGGCTAATTCGACTGGTCGATCCGCTGTTTTGGTCATGAAACACCAATAGCCAATACACCCCTGATTAAGCAGTTTCAGTACTTTCATAGCGCTGATGACTCTCTCGGAACGGCTGGGATTGTCACCGTGAAAAGTACACTTAACACCATCGTCAGATGTGATGGTCACTGTTTGCTTGCGGACACTAAGTATGGTATTATGACAATCCATCCAATCTATACCCAAGATCACATCATCTTTAGGTAAATCGACCACAATTGAATTCGACAACCACTCACGGTCGTTCATGCGAATCGGACAGTTCTGTACTTCACGATTCCCAACAATTCTTCTACCATCGGGTAGACCAATTATATAAGGTTCACAATTAGTAACATGATCTAATTGCAAACGACTCAAACAAGAAACATATAAAAAGAAAATAGACAGGCTGAGATCAGATCTCGAGAGTACCTACAATGATGCTGGATTCGGGATCTTCGGCCTTCTTCATCTCGTAGACTCTAGGTTTTGCAGCCCCGATACTAGATTTACCAGCTTGATTTCCATGGCCCATCCCTCTGTTTGCCCCGGTAGTCTGATAAGAAGCGGACGGAGGTACACGGTCCTGGACGGAAGACTGAACTGAGCATGAGGTATTGCTGGAGTATGTCCTGGCCCATCCCACAAGTATGGCATGCAACGGCCGGCCTCGGGCATTTAGAATTGATGTGCCCCTGGTCTCCATAGTTATAGCACACAACAGATAGGCTGACCGCTCGAGGTTGCGATCCGGTTGGCTTCGATGCCATGGGTTGCCGTTCATAAGGATTTGGCACTGGTTGGGGCCTCTTGAATGTTCCGTTCTTTGTCGATCACAGTTACAGTTCTGAATTTCTTTTTGTTGGACTGCGGTTGCTTCTGGGAAATTTCTTTCGTGGTCAGTTCATACTCTAGAGCTTTCTCGATGAACTCCGATAGGGTCGTACAGTGATGATTCAGCAATTGCATTCTCATTCGGGGTTTTAGCCTATTGAGAAAATATTTGATCTTATCGGCCTCTGTTCGGACAATCGTCGAGGCAATAGGAAGAAGTGGCTGGAATTTATCGGCTACAGATAGTACATCATCATCTTCAGACGGGTCTGGATTCAGCAATTCTGATAAATTGGCCTCGCAGAGAGGACCCGGGTAATAATGGTCTAGCATGAGATTCTTAAATTCCTCCCAAGTACCTACGCCATCAGCTGGCCTCACCGAAAGCCACCAGGTGTGGGTGCCCTTGCCAAGGAAGCAAGCTGCTACGGAGATGCGATTCTCTGCTGACAGTCTACCATATCGAATAATTTCGCAAAGTGTTTAATCCAATGCACGATATCAGCAGGCTCAGAGGAGCCTTCAAAAGTCAAGGGTCGCTGGCGAGAGATGTCTCTAATGATCCGACTCACCGGTCCGCCATGTACAGGAGGTGGTCCCTGTTGTTGGTCGGTAGTAGCTCTCTGCATAGCTTGCATTAACTGACCCATCTGGGTCATCTAAGCCATCATGCCCTGCATCACAGCGTAAGGATCGACACGCGCATCCTCGCATCCAGTATGGTGCGATTGGGCCCTAGAAGGCGAATTACTACCTGCGGAACTATGTTCTGCATTCGCACGCCTGTTGGCTCGTGGTATCGGGATTCGGCCCCTTCTGCGGCCTCATCGCCCTCTGACACGGCCTGTTAGATTTCTTTCCATACTAAAAGAATCAATTCATAATGATAACCATAAGTACAGTTCATGATACCAATCAAAATTCATGCTAAGTTATTAGCAACAAGGAATTACATATTCAAGAAAATAGCTCATAATGAATTATTGACACTACGAGTGTTACACCGAATATCATATCGACGTTGAGTCGAATATTTTCAATCATATAATCAATCCAGAATTTACATCGAATTATCAATCAGATAAATCCTGTCACAAATCCTCAAAATATCAAGATCAACAAAGAGATCCATTCCGATATCAATATCATGCCAGTAATTAAATCATGGCTCATAAAGTACTTACCACGTTTGACTCGTAGGACCAGGCGCTTGCACAGGTCACACGTGACACGAAGGTCTCTTGATACTAGTTCAATACACAATGACTCAAAAAAAAAATTATGATACCATCTTCTGTAACACCCCAAAAAGGCGGCCATTACAGTGCCGTGGACCCCACACTGGGACCCACCAAGCGATAGCCAAAATATTGATTAAATACGCAATACTTGTGATACCGAACCACAATACAAAATATTTACTCCGATTAGGAGTTTACAGTAGTATGGCCAACGGCCTTATTACACACATAATCCGAAATACGAGTATAATCTATATGGAGATGGAATATACCTTAAATAGCAATACATTAGTCCACAATTTAAAATAAAGCAGAAAGATAACATTACATGGTTTGAATAAAACTGGACAACGAAAGACTTGGGCCCCCGAACTAGTATCCTTCGAACCCTTCGCCATCACCATGATCTTCCTGTGCCTTACCTTTGCCTTGACCTAAAATACAACACAAGTATTTCGCCCAACACAGGGTCAGATATACACGATAAATGATTATCAGGATATCATACAATTCGCATATATAAGATTTCAAGAAAAACATCCCGACTAACGAAGATACCCCTCGGGCGTATGAACGATTAATCACAAAACGTCGAACACATCCAAATATATAAATGGACTATGAACGACCAAAATAGTATGGCTCAAGATGGACATCACAGTACGCCCGATCCGGAAATGTGTCTATTGTAGGCCACAAGTCGTCCAGGAATAAGTCTAGAATGGGGTCGAATAGACTTATTGAAACTCTTAAACTCTTTTTCACGAAGAGTAAGTTTCTCAGCTGATAGATATGCAAATAACTTAGAGTCATTTGTACTCAATACGTGTGGAAGTCAGCTGATGACGAATACAAAAACAACTAATGAAACACTTAACAATGAATGCAGCAGTTAAAGTATGATGCTATAAAACAGTAAAATACGTAGGCAGTTATAGTGGTCTTAGAGGTGGGGTAATCCTCTACTAATCCACTTTTCTCCAAACCAGTTGGAGATGAATTCACTATAATTGTCAACCAGTGATAAAGATTACAGTGATTCAACCAATTACAACAGCTTCCAACCAGTGGAAATCCTTGCCGTTGCAACTCCCTTGACTGCCTTGCACCTCTTGATCTGCGATCCTTGGTTGCCTTTACAGTCTTGAACTTCAACCAGTGAAATACCCCGAACTCAGGATTAAAGACACGAGTTTTTGTCTTCTCCAACTAAGAGCTTCTTCAAATATGAACTTTGAGTACTGCTCATTTCACGATGCTATAGTTCGCTTTTTGATTGCTTTGAGTGCTTGGATTGCTTGAGATTTTGTTCGCACCGATATTGCTCATCTTCAAATCTTCGGATATATATAGGTGTTGATCCTTTGAGAATTCTTCATAGTCGTTGCAAATCTTGTAACAAATCCGTCTGTTGGAGAAATAGATTTCTTTGTTTATTTTCTGAACGTTGCAAGGCTGGATTCCCATATTTTAATCCATCTTTCGACCGTTGTGAAGACTTTGCATGTGAGGCGTCATATCTTTTGAATACAATAAGATTAAAGTCTTCAGTGGTAGGTCTAGATGAATTTATTTAATTCATATCCTTGCGGGAATCTCTCCAATATGTCTCTTCACGCTTGCATGTGACTTTCCGTAATATTTGACTGTTCAACGCATGCTGATGTGAACTTGGAGTACTTGGCTGATCTATTATAACTCAGTTTAGCTAATGTATAGTCATCTTCTCTGCAGCTTGGACTTCTCTGATGGTGACTTTTTGAGACTCGCCTGATCAGATGACTTGTCTGAAGTCACTTGACTGCGGTCTGGTCAAACATCTCTGATGACTTTTTGTTGACCAGAACTTCTCTGACTTGACTCAGCTGTACTTCTCTGATGTACTTAGCTGTACCTTTGTACTTAGCTGATTTGAGCCTAACTTATTTGGCCTATAGAAGATACTCATTTGGTTCTTCCTTACATTTTGCCAAGTATTAAACTTAACATAATTTGGCCTATGGAAGATACTCATTTGGTTCTTCCTTATATTTTTGCCAAGTAATAAATATTTGAATTACATTAATGACATCATCAATATCTAACAAGTATTCCTAATAAATTCCCCCTATTTTGATGATGGCAAAACTTAAGCAAATTATTCAAATGAACAGGTTTGCACTTGAGTGCAAGACACAAACTAAAATCAGTCTTGTTTTTTAGACAACTTTGAATTGTCATTCAAAAGACTGTTATATAAATTTTTCTTTATTGTTTTACAAGTACATGGCTTTCAATGATCAAAACAATTACAGAAAATTTACAAGTACAAAATTTTCATAAAAAATATGAATACAAATCATCTGCCTCTTCCTCTACCTCTGCGAATAGGCTGCTTGGCACTCCATGTAAACGTACAATTTCACGGACATATAACTGTGCCAACTTCTCCGATCTGTAAGTGATTGGGATAGGCAAAAAGTGAGCTGATTTCGTGAGTCTGTCTATTATAACCCATATAGCAGTATTTCCTCGTTTGGTCCTCGGCAAACTAGTCACAAAACCCATAGCTATTCCTTCCCACTTCCATTCTGGAATGGTCAATGGCTGTAACTTTCCATACGGTCATTGGTGAAGTGCTTTCACTTGCTGACAAGCCAAACACCGCTCGACAAAAGAAGCTACATCCCGTTTCATACTGTCCCACCAGAAATTTCTCTTCAGGTCTTGGTACATCTTGGTACTCCCGGGGTGAGCGGTATAGGGAGTATCAGGAGCCTCACCCATAATCTCATTCCTTAATTCCTCATTACGTGGGACACATATTCTCTCTTCGAACATAATTGCGTTATCAGCCGCTTTGCGGTAACTTCATGGGTTATCGGATCTGATTCTCATACGTAAAATCTCGAATGCTTCATCTCTCCTCTGCACATTCACTATCTGTCCTCTCAGATCTATTGTCATCACTAACGTCGCGACACGACCCATTATCGTTTCCGCTGGATGAACTGTAATGCCCCCGTGATTACAGAGATATTACAGTGCCGTAGATTCTTTTTGGAGAATCTACCAAGCTCAGACCAACATAAATCCTCACATCCATTGACGATACTCAACTTCAAACCATATACATTACAACACTCAATAATACACTATCCTGTGGGACACCAACCGACATAATAACATCATCAAAATGACTGAACCACAACCAGACCCTATTACCCGACAGTACTCACGCGAGCACAAGGCAAAACACAACTCGGTTCACAACCGGACAACCACATACTCAAAATAGTGCATGATATCAGTGTTGCTCACCATCCTCGTATCCTTCCTGCGCTAGTTCGCCACTAAGACCTGCACCTGAATAAACAACAAGTATATTCACCCCAGAAGGGGTCAGCAAACAGCCGGTGCAAGTACAACGATTCATGAATATGTACTACAAATGAATAAATATCTAAATCATAATGCCATCACATATATTCTGGAATACAATACCACAATCATCATTATTTTATGTGCAATGCGATGCAATTCCCAGGCATGCCATGACTCATGCACACGGGCCTATTTTGCTCAGCTCTTTTGGCCAACCCAAGTCAGCTAACTTAGATTTTCTGCTTAGCTATGCATACGTATGACATATTATTTCATGTCAATGCACAATGATACTGAATATCCGCAAATTCACACATCCGCTGATTACTACTTTTCACAGCAACCATATTTTTCACATATTCATTATTTTCCGCTCCGCGATGCATGTTATGACATATTATTTCATGTCAATGCACAATGATACTGAATATTCAGAACTTCACACATCCGCTGATCACACATATCACAAACCACATAAATCAATTACCACTTTCTGAAATCACATTTTCTGATATTCCCACATTTCACAGAAAACACATTTTTCACATATTCATTCACATAAAGTACATCAAACGTAATCAAAGTACTTTTCCAGCTAATGGAAAAGGTTCGACTGACAAGGAAAATAGACTGAGTGATTAGCCAGACCTTCAACCTAAAACGGATCATATTATATGATTAACGGGTTAAGAATTATATAGCCATTAGAACTCTATATTCTAATTTAGCCGAGTCTAGGTGAGACATAGTTACGGACACACTCTGCAGGTTATACGGGTGTACAAATGTTGTGTTTCGAATTTGAAGCCATTTGGAGTTCGTTTGACCCATTTTGGATTGAAACCAAGAAGGTTATACACTTTTCTAAGAAAATATTAAAGTTTAGGGTCAAATTGAAGATTTATAAAACTTCAATCAAGTCCAACTTTATTTATAAATTTCAATTGGCATAGCCCTGGGTTTTCAAAATTTATGTTTTCCACCCCAAAACTTTATATGACTATCTAATAGTCTTTTTCACGCCTCCCGTCTATCGTAGCCTTACAAGAAGCTTCTTTACCATCAACTAACGGTATTTTTAGACGTAAAAACAGGCCGACGTCCCTAGTCGTCAGGCCCGAACTTGAATACACAAACCCACACACAACACACACACCCTCTTACAAACACACACTCGCATACAAACACATACACACACCAACACACACACACACACACACACATCAGCACACACAAACACCTACACACCCGCACTCACATACACACACACAACACAAGCATAACACACAGGTAACACACACAGTAACACACACATACACACACCTCGCAGACACACCCACCAAACAGCTATGAAGCTTCGCAATAGGGATAAAAACGAGTCCCTTACGACGAAAGCTCCGCAATGATATAAAGTTTGTAAAATTCCGATAGCCGAAGAACTGGTACGGGCCACCCGAAGGCAAATGACGTTTTTGCCCCGTTCCAACAATCCCGGTATCAGTTTGAAAAAATAAATATAGATTCATGTTCTACTCATGGAGGCGAACCTAATGGTAGAAAGGTTTCAATGTTCTGACAACCGGAGAGTCCGTACGAGCAAAGTCGATGGCAATACCATTTTTTGGCCCGTCCGGACAAAACCGACATCGGTTTGAAAATCTAAATACATATTCACGATCTACTCATCAATATGAACAAATCGATATATAGATTGTGAAGTTTTACCGAAAAAATCTCCTCACTCTTCTCGGGTCTCTCTGTTGCTCATTCTCTCTCTTTCATTCTTTCTTTTCCTGTTTCTTCATTTCGTTTCATTTTTCTTTTTTTCTCTCTTCCTCTGTTTCTTCTTCTCTCATCCTTCTCTATTTTCCAGGGTCATTCGCGACCCTTCTTCCCTTCTTATCTCTTCTCTCTTTTTTTTTTGTATAAGGCTGTTACACACACACACACACACATATATATATATATATATATATATATATATATATATATTATAGAGAGTATGTATCTCATATATATATATCATCGTAATTATTCGGATTATTATTTCTATCTCATCCCGATGAATGTTGACACAGCGGTGATGTAATATAAAATATATATTAAAACTCCGCAATTACAAAATTCAAGTTCGTCGCTCTAAACCACACGAGCGACATAATTCTCAACTCCGACACGATGACCGAATTATTCGACTGTTCACAGAATATAAAATCACCCTGCTTATTTACTACGGGGTATCACATGAACCACCTCTAAACTCATTCCTTCAAAATTTTGGTCTAGATCCCCTTCTGAGGTAAGTAGGTGTCCTAATTGCGATTGAGTCTTACGACTCAAGGCATCTGCTACCACATTAGCCTTTCCGGGGTGATAGTTAATACCACAATTGTAATCATTTACCAACTCGAGCCATCTTCTCTGTCTCATGTTCAAGTCCTTCTGCTCGAAAAAGTACTTTAAACTCTTGTAATCAGTGAAAATTTCACATCTTACCCCATAAAGGTGATGCCTCCATATCTTTAAAGAGTGCACAACTGCAGCTAGTTCCAAATCATGCGTGGGATAATTCACTTCATGCGGCCTAAGTTGTCTTGATGCATAAGCTATCACTTTCCCATCTTGCATCAATAAACAACCTAGCCCATTGTTAGAAGCATCCGTGTAAACCACATACTCCTTGTTCGCTTCTGGTACTGCTAAAACTGGCGCAGTAGTCAATCTTTTCTTGAGTTCCTGAAAACTCTCGTCACATTCATCCATCCATAAATACTTAGTTCCTTTCCGCAATAGTTGTGTCATTGGCCTAGCTATCTTGGAAAATCCTTCGATGAATCTTTGGTAGTACCCAGCTAGACCCAAGAAACTCTTAATCTCATTAGGGTTGGTTGGTGATTCCAATCACGTACTGCTTCCACATTAGCTGGGTCCACCTTAATATCATCTGCTGACACAATGTGCCCAAGAAATATTACTTCTTTCAACCAAAATTTGCACTTACTGAATTTGGCAAAGAGTTTCTCCGTTCTTAGTGTTTCCAATACTATCATGAGATGTTCTTCAGGCTCTTTCTCATTTCTAGAGTATATGAGAATATCATCTATGAACACCAAGACAAACTTATCCAAGTACGTGTGGAAAACTTTGTTCGTAAGATCTGGTGGTAAACCCGGTAACACTTCGGGGAATACATCCTCAAATTATCGCACAATTGGCACATCATCTATTGTTTGCTCTACTCCTACTTCTCCATTAAGGTAAACAATGAAAGCCTAACAATCCTTCTTTCTCATCATCTTCTTAGCTTGTAGAGCAGAGATAACGGGTGATCCTCTACCCATTCTTATGCCGTGAAAGTATGTGGGCTCTTTTCCCAGTGGTCTGAAGGAAATTTTCCTCTCACAACAAAGAATTGTGGCATAATTCTCAGCTAACCAATCCATTCTTACGATTACATCAACATCCCACATCGTCATAACAATCAGATTATTAGTTACCACTTTAAGATTCCCGAGTTCTAATTTTAGATTAGAACAAACATGTGTGGTAGTGGAAATTCCTCCTGGTGGTGAAGATACTCTCATGACATGAATAGCACGTTCTCGTATAATGCTAATATTATCCACACATGCTCTAGCAATAAATGAATGCGATGCTCCAGTATCAAACAAAACAATTACAGGTAGGTTAAGAAGTTTTCCGATACCTGCCAAGTTACCCTTATCCTTCTCGGGTTGCGTCTAATTGATGGCATACGACCTAGCATTATGATTCTGCTGTTTAGGTGGTGGCGGCAGTTGCGGCTGTCCTTGTATTGCTCTCAGTGTCTGGGGTTGACCGTGGTGGCTTGGTCTCTCTCCCTGCTGCTGCTTAGGACAATTCCTCATAATATGGCCTTTCTGACCACCCGTGTAACAACTTCCAGTGCCCAACAGACAGTCACCATGATTCTGCTTGTTACACTTGGGACATATGGGGTTTGTAACTCATCCCTGATTATTGCCTCCATGAGCAGGAACCATCTGCCGTCCCTGATTGTTGCCTCCCTGAGCCTGAGGCTGTCCATGAGATATATTTCCCTGCCTCGGCTTCCTGTTAGCCTGGCTGTTCCCATTTTCCCCACTGTTTCGTCCTTCCTACTTACGCTTCCCCTTATATTCATGGGAATTTGTCTGAGTGGGTGGTGGTGTAACTGTGGGAGCTCGCTTCTATTTTGGCATTGCTTCCTCAATATCCAGAGCTCTGTTCAGCGATTCAGTGTAGATCGGCCTTCCATGGCTAGCTAGGGACATGCCTATCTCATGCCTCGAACCTGATCTAAATTTTCCTGCCATCTTCTCATCCGTATCAACTTAGTATGGAGTATACCTTGATAACTCACAAAACATCCTATCATACTCGGTTGCTGACATCCTTCCTTGCTTCAGATTATAGAACTCAACTTCCTTCTTGACTTTGAAGGTTTTTGGAACATACTTGTCATACAGTGCCTCCTTGAATTCCTCCCAATAGTAGTTTTCCAGTTGCTCAGCCGTCAGGATCTTCCTGCGCGCTTCCCACCAGAAGTCTGCAGATCCAGTGAGTTGGAAGAGCACACAAGAAAGACGCTCTTGGTTGCTATACCTTAGAAAGTTAAAAATTCGTTCCATAGCTCTAACTCAAAGCTCAGCATTGCTTGGGTTTCCTGACCCATTAAAAGTAGGGGGATTTTACTTGAGGAAAAGCTCTTCAATAGCCCGTTGGGGCGGAGGAGGAGGTGGTGTAGGGGCGTGTTCATTCCCTCCTGTCCTTCTTTCTCGTCTGGTTGGCATTCTGTGGTGTACATAATCATCATTAGTTCATTCTCATTGGTCCTTAATTATCGTCATACTGGATCATAGAAAGGAGTTCGCGAGTACATAATCATAACGCATCAACACATATTCATAGATAACTCTCGTATCAAGGTCTAGAAAGAGATCATAAATAAAAACATCATACTCATGAGAAGAAAAGCACATGAAGGGTCAAAATATTTATCAATATATCATATGCATCATAATAGTACAATTGCCTTCAACGAGGTCTTACTAACTATTAATATAAGCTGATCTAAGCTACATGCCTACACATATACCAATATATGGGACGCTCTAACAAATAGCATTGTTGTCTATAATAATAAGAAAGTGCTACACATCGGAATGACACGTATAAGCAAAAGAAGTTACGTTCCGCATACAAAATACAAAATAAATGTCTAGCACCACCCTGAGCTATCTCAAGTCGCCCTCGACTCGGCGGTCGAGCTGTCCTCTTTGGAGGACTCCTCCGGATCCTCTTCCGGATCTTCTTCTGGATCTTCTTCTGACTCCTCGTCTAAAGCTGGAGAGACTGCAACAGGGTCTTTAGTGACTCTGCGCTTCTTCGGGAGAAATAGATGAGCATCATCTGCGATCGGTCGTGGGTGGACTGGATCGATGACTGGCATAGGTCGAAGTGGCGGAGACGTCCTCCTGAGAATAAAAGGCTTGGTCCTACTCATGTCCCTACCTCCATGTCTAACCCATCTTGAGCATGATACGGTGCAACAAGAACCACCTGGCTCGGTATAGGTATAGCTAGCCTCTCCGGCAAAGCTCCCCTAGCATAAGGTCGATACACGCAAGCTCCAGGGGGAGGCGCACGGTGCTGGAGGTACTGAGTGGTGATGCGGATAGCAAAGGCCAAAAAATCTCCGGACGGTACTAAAGTCGGCTCACGCAAAAAGATATAGCACCATGAGACTGCAGCTGCCCACTCCCTCCACTCGATCGGAAGGAGGTCGATAAGGCGCTGAATGCCCTCGTAGTCTGAGACACTATGAGGAGCATCTAAGCGCCATGTCGCCTCGAGGTATGCAACGCACTGGCTCACGGTGGAACCTGTGCCTCGATACGTGCTGTGGAAAGCCTCCACAAGGTCGCACGGTGTACGCCTTCTCCTTGTTGACTTACGCGGCGGCGTCTTCGTGGCCGCCATCCTATGAAGAAGGTATACGTATAATACATCAATGTCTCAACATAATAGAACAACTCTACTAAAGGGTTCTCATAAGAAGGATATAAATCTCGTCCCAAGTTCTCGACTCAAACTCTGGACTCCGAGAAACACCTAACATAAAAATAATAATATACTCTCTAACGGGGTACATTATGAAAGTTATCCGGGTTCCGTCATAAATGGACATCTCAATAAAATAACCATACTCGTATAACTCATACGTAAGTGATATTCGTTAGAGACGTCACTGCATCGTCGATCCTCGTTATTACATCGTCATTGTTCATCCATCATATTCATACACGTGCTGAAATACTTAAGGCACATAAGTTCTCGTTTATCAGCAGCAATTCATGCGTAATGGAAAAATAAGAATTCATATAGTACATGCTTCGTCATACATATATCGTTCCATATATGTTCATAATTAACATTTCATAAAAGCTCGTAAAGAGATACATTTTCATGGCAAAAGAAGTTTGAATCATAAAGACTAGTAAATCTTTTACCTTACTCTTCAGTTGAGCATGACGTGACGGGGTGTTGAGTTGACAATTGATTCTTAAATCAGTTTAGAGAATCAAACTAAACTTCGCTTGAAATAACATAGACTCAAAGCGAATGAACTGCTCCGATACCATTCTGTCATGGCCCCTTATCCCTAGGGACGGCCCAGCCGGAGCGTGACACGGGGTAGGGATTAAGAAGCGGGGAAGAAATGGGGAAGCATACGTTTCATAAGGAATATGGGTGGTATTCCATGAATGACCTATCAAGGTATCATGAAGAGGAGTCAATCCCGTGGGAATGACTTAGAATTCAAAGTAGAATACATAGTTATAATATTAGCCTTGAAGTTTAGAAAAAGGCTTCATAGCATATTACAATCGGCATAACTTATAAAGCAAAATCATAAAGAGTGTTCGCGGCGGAAAAACATGGTTGGTTACATATATGAAAATATGTAACCAGGGCTTAACATTGATCGTAAACAAAAGACTTCCACTCAACACCCTCCGTCACATCCCTTGCTCAACCTGCACATTTTAAAAGATATACAGGGCTGATTACAACGTACTCCGTGAACATATTGCCAAAACATAAAACATGTTTTTGTATTTTTCATCATGCATATAAGCAGTAACACATGGGGGTTTTAAGAAAAAGCCCATGTTTACTAAATCAGTTCATATCATAGCATATATCATCATATTCACCATATCCATAATTTACGCCGGGGAAGGTGGCCACCCCCCGCGAACGTTACTCCCCGAGATCGGCCACTCCGAAGAGAGTTCACAATCCCGAGTACTGTGTACACTAACCATGGCCAGCAACCTTTGTCTTGCTCAGGATCCGATCATTTCTTTGGTTGGCAAGCCAACAGTGATAGGTTCATAAGAATCCACATAAAAGTTTTTATGCATCATAATCATTTGAAATCATAATTTACTTGTAAAACATTTCATCAAAATAGAGCAAAGCTCTATTCATTTTCGTATAGAAATCCCACTTGGACAAGTAATAGACACAAACAAAAATAATTCTCGACTTCCTTATGCTTCAGTCTGCTGCTCCACCTTTCATCGAAAACAACTATGTTTAGCGGTCGATTGAACTTAACGAAGTCTAACGGACAACGGACTCGATCTACATGTTTGGACTTTAGAGTTTTGCATTCGACTTAAGTTTAATAATAAAAGCTATTATTCTATTACAAAACCTAACTGACCATATAACATATAAAGATACTAACAACGGTAACCAATACTCGATTCCGTTACACATTCCTTGGTTTGAAAACCAACATCAAACACTTAACATAATCATAACATAATATGCATTAATGCTGGAAATAATTAGCATTCTGTTAACGTACAATAAGAAATAGATAGTGTATTTTATGCCACTTGAAAGCCAGTGAAGTCTAGTTTCATTTCCATTCTACAGATCTCAAAAATATTAAAGGTAGAGAAAGTTATGGCCATTTCCGTGAAGTATAACAAAACTGCCAACTTCCCCTTAAAATGGGAAAAACATCATATAAACCTAGAGATCGTTTCTAGCATCGAAAACCCTAAACATGTAAATTCTAATCATGCACATCATACATATAACATATATAGGAGTTGACATACAATCATGCTTCTTGGCATTACGAACTCCATTCCATAATCTTTTCTTTTGGAAACATGTTACTTACTCATTTTTTATTTCCCAACTTAAACCTTCAAACATCATTAACATCAAGTATCATCAAGCACCATGTTGGGATAACAAATACCTGGTATCGAAATTGTTGGGATAATAATCCCTGCATCAAAAGATCATGATAGAATGTTTTGACGATATGCCAATCCAGCATACAGCAAACAGCTGTATCGAAAAGTTGATCAAAGGTGTCAACCTGTATTGAAAACCCCAACATACAGTGAATCTATCATACAGCAAAGAGTCTCGTAAAAATAAGTATGGAAGCTGTCTCGAATCATTAATACAGCAATCCTTCCATACATTATCCAAACAGGACAGAAGGAATCTTCATTATTCGCTAAAGTCTAAATCTCGTTTAAAGGGATATATTTAAATACTAAAGGATAAAGTATTTAAATATCAAGTCGTCAAAGATCTTCAAATCTCGCAATATCTGGATCTTAGTCAACTATCAAGTTGTCACAGAATCTTGCTCAACGGATCTATCTCAACGGATATATTTCAAAGGCTATATATATCCCCAGACTTTGAAGATCAGACACAAAAACAACAACATAGACAGACACGAAATCAACTATAATGAAGTTATCATCATATACATCTGAGCAAACATATCTCCCAAAGCATACTGCTATTCTGACAGACGAGATATACAAGTGCTCAAACCGTGAACAAAATATCATCACCTCAAAGCCCAGAAAGTCAAAGTTGTTGTTCAACCAATTGTTCTACCCTTGAACAAAACCCATCAGCCCTGTGTGGACTGAGAATCTTTGCTATTCCTGAACTGTGTGACAGACTTGCATTGAAGAGATGAAGGTTCAGAAATGTGTGTGAAGAAGCCAGTCACGTGTTAGCTCAAACCAATCTGTGTGAACGGTTGGAGGCTAAGATCATTATAGCAATGTGTGAACGATATATTGGTTAGGTTTGGTTATAATTACGTAGTTGTGTACGCAATAATTATAATAAACTTTTTACTCCTGTGTGGAGGACCAGTAGACGTAGAGGGGTTTACCTCGAACCACTTTAAAAATTGTGTTATTTACCTTCTGCCTTTATTGTTTTATTAATTGTGATTATTTAAGTATAAACTGCACACCTAGTTGCTGTATCCTCAGCATCTTACTATATCAAAGACTTCCGCTACGCACTCAAATTTGAAAACCGTACAGCTTGTTGTTTAAAATACTTTCCAAGCTGTATCCTGTATACTTAGTGGCTAACAAGTGGTATCGGAGCGGTTGATTCTAAAAATAATCAGTCATATTTTTAACCGAATTAGATCCAAAATCACTTATTTTTGTAAAACAGTCTTTTTCATTCCTACATTCTCATATGGATACATCAATGATCAACAAAGTTCCTATGTTCTCTATTAATGAGTTTGATGATTGGAGAATCAGGATGGAGGCTCATCTTGCAGTTATGCATGAAGAGATAATTTTTGTAATACAGGATGGCCCCATCAAAATTATGAAGGTAAATCCGGCCCCTAGGATTGAAGGCCAAGCTCATGCTGAGATGCTTGAGAAAGAGCGCGAACAATGGACTTCTGATGATAGAAAGCACGCCAACCTCGACAACGTTGCAAAGAACGCGTTATTTGTCACCCTTGACAAAGGCACGTTCTCGAAGGTAAAGAGCTGTAAATCAACCAAGGATATCTGGGATAAACTCAAGTTAATTTGTGAGGGAACTGAGCTCTCTAAAGAAAACAAGATTTCAAAATTAACTCAGTAATTTGAATCTTTTGAAATGAAACCAACTGAAACACATGAGGAACTTGACCTCAGATTCACTGGCATTGTTGGTGAACTTGAAGCATTAGGCAAAATTTATACACAAAAGGAAAAAATCTAAAAATTTTCAGATCTCTCCCTGCCCGATGGGACATTAAGAGCACAGCTATGCGTGTGTCTTGCAATCATAATGATATATCTACTTTTGATCTCTTCTATGACCTCAAAGCTTTTGAGTATGATATTGACAGAAGAGAGAAAGCTGAAGAATCCCCTACAAAGGTTATAGCTCTAGCCGCTGTATCCATCCAATGACATAGCATGCCCAGCCCATCAAAGCCAAATCACAAGAATGCTGACAGCAATGACAACATTCTGTCACAAGACGAAATGGCGCTCCTTATGCACAAGTTCAAAAAGTTCATCAAGTAGTCTGGAAAGACTCCCTACATGCCCAAGCCTGTTCACAAGGTAAGTACTGAAACTTCCTCTGGTGACGCTAACCTGTGTTATAATTGCAGGAAACTAGGACACTATGCAAACAAATGTCCTCATCCTAAAGTTCAAAGGTTGTCGGAAGCAGAGAAACAAGAGAGGGATGAACGAAGACATGCTTGAAAAAAAAAGCTCAAGGCCCTGATAGGAGAATAAGAAGCCTCCCCCACACCATCCATATCCGAAGAATGTCTTTAGGTAGTCACTGACAGTGACTCGTCTGACGATGAATTTGAGGATAAGGCATATATGTGCTTTATGGCAAAGGACATTCCGGAAGAAGAAGATAGCGATGATGAGGTAAGCTCAACCTCAATTATTCCAGGAAATGCATCGCATACTTTCGAAAACATGATGAATGAATTTAAGAATATTAAAAAATCCCATGAGACTTTTAAAAATGAAAACATTCAACTTCAACTTTCCAACATAGAGCTGAAAGAAGAAAACGACTTGCTGAAGATAAACTATGAAAATATGTCAATTGATTGTCAAAAAAGAATGGTCGAGCATGAAAAACTCGTGGAGAGCAATCATCAACTTGCTCATGAACTAAGTGAGGCTAAGTCTCAAAATGGAAGCAAGACAAATGATTTTGTTCTACTTCAACCCAAATTTAACACTCTCAAAAAATGAGAAGGCAAACTTGAGACCATTCTGAAATCATTCGAGAAATCATCTAAAAGAATGGAAGAAATTCTAAGCACTAGGCAACATGCTCATGACAAAAGAGGCTTAGGACACAGCTCATTTTCCAACAAAGGGAAAACTAGTACTGTGTTCGTCAGGGGTGTGGAACACATTCCTGTATCGGAAGAAACTCCAAGTCCTGTGAAGGAACCTGCTGCACCGCAAAAAGCAAAGTCTGCCATTCCGCCCCCGAAATCCTATTCGAAACAGCGGAATCCTCAGCCATTCCAACCTGTAAGGCGCACGCAACAGCATGCTCCACGAGCATATCAATAGCGCCAACAGCCGTTCAGAAATAAGGCTGTATCCAAATACCAAAGGCCCGCACGGCAGTACTTTTAGTACAACACGCCTAGGTACTGGATACAGGAGCCTCATTATCCATCAAGAAAGCAGGTATCCGCACAGCATCAACAATAGCTTTGGGAATCCAACTGGAGACCCATAAGGCAAGCTGTAAGACCAAAGAAAATGGCTCCACCTCCGAGACGGCATAAGTACTGGATTAATAATAATAAACCTGATTTTTACATGCATAATGATTATCATGGCTATAGTAACTACGTACATGCTCCATGTAGATACCGCAAGACTGTACCTAATGTAACCTACAGTAAGCTAATTACTGTTAGGAAAATATGGGTACCAAAAGGCACTAACCTACTTGGACCCAACAATCAAAGGGGACCTAAATCTACGTAAATTATTTGCCTACAGGACATTCTTGAGAAGGACATCTGGTACTCCGATATTGGATGTTCTCGGCAAATGACAGGAGACAAGAGCAAGCTCTCAGATTTTGTAGAAGGTCGCTGTCTAAAAGTGCGCTTCGGTGACAAATCTAAAGGAAGAACAAGAGGGAAGGGAACCCTACTTGTAGGAAAATTCAAAGTCACAAATGTAGCCTATGTTGAAGGCTTACAGTACAATCTACTTAGTATTATCCAGTTCTGTGACAAACAGTTCTCGGTGAAGTTCTATATAGATCACTGCAGAGTCAAGAACATCCTAACCAAAGAAGTTGTGCTCACAGGAAGCAGATCAGGTAATATGTATATTGCTGACTAGATGCCTACGAGCTCCACAATTTCTTGTTTTGTTGCCAAAGGCACTGCAGATCTAAGCTGGCTATGGCACAAGAGGATGTCACACGTCAACTTCAAGACGATCAACAAGCTCTCAAGACAGGGATTGGTTAGAGGATTGCCAAATGTGTCATTTCAAAAAGACAGTGTCTGTGGACCATGTCAAAAAGGCAAGCAAATCAAGACCACCCTGAAAAGCAAATCCTACCTTCCAACCCACCGAGTGTTGGAAATGCGACATATGGATCGCTATGGTCCTATAGACATGGTAAGTTTTGGAGGTAAGAATTACTCTCTCGTTATTGTTGATGATTATTCCAGGTATGCTTAGACAATACTTTCAGTACAGCATGCCTAGGTACTGGATACAGGAGCCTCATTATCCATCAAGAAAGCAGGTATCCGCACAGCATTGACAACATCTTTGGGAATCCAACTTGAGACCCATAAGGCAAGCTGTATGACCAAAGAAAATGGCTCCACCTCCGAGACGGCATAAGTACTGGATTAATAATAATAACCCTGATTTTTACATGCATAATGATTATCATGGCTACAGTAACTACGTACATGCCCCACGTAGATACCGCGAGACTGAATCTAATGTAACCTAAAGTAAGCCAACTGTTGTTAGGAAAATGTGGGTACCAAAAGGCACTAACCGACATGGACCCAAAAATCAAAGGGGACCTAAATCTACGTAAATTATTTGCCTACAGGACATTCTTGGACATCTGGTACTTCGATAGCGGATGTTCTCGGCATATGGCAGGAGACAAGAGCAAGCTCTCAGATTTTGTAGAAGGTCGCGGTCCAAAATTTCGCTTCGGTGAAAAATCTAAAGGAAGAACAAGAGGGAAGGGAACCCTACTTGTAGGAAAATTTAAAGTCACAGATGTAGCTTATGTTGAAGGCTTACAGTACAATCTACTTAGTATTATCCAGTTCTGTGACAAACAGTTCTCGGTGAAGTTCTATATAGATCACTGCAGAGTCAAGAACATCCTAACCAAAGAAGTTGTGCTCACAGGAAGCAGATCAGGTAATATGTATATTGCTGACTGGATGCCTACGAGCTCCACAATTCCTTGTTTTGTTGCCAAAGGTACTGCAGATCTAAGCTGGCTATGGCACAAGAGGATGTACCACATCAACTTCAAGACGATCAACGAGCTCTCAAGACAGGGATTAGTTAGAGGATTGCCAAATGTGTGATTTCAAAAAGACATTTTCTGTGGACCATGTCAAAAAGGCAAGCAAATCAAGTCCACCTTGAAAAGCAAATCCTACCTTTCAACCCTCAGACTGTTGGAAATGCTACATATGGATCTCTATGGTCCTGTAGACCCGGTAAGTTTGGGAGGTAAGAAATACTATCTCGTTATTGTTGATGATTATTCCAGTTATGCTTGGACAATATTCCTAAGCAAGAAGAAGGAAACAATATCAAAGCTGCCCGAGCACCTGAGAAAGCATCAAAATGAAAAAGGGTCGAGTATCATGTCCATTTGTTCCGACAGAGGTACATAATTTAATAATCGCATTATAGAGCAATACTGTTTGGAAAAAGGGATACAGCACGAATACTCAGCTGCCCGTACACCTCAACAAAATGGTGTTGTCGAGCGAAAGAACCATACGCTGAAGGAAGCAACAAGGGCAATGATTGTCGCAAGCAAGTTTCCACATCGTTTCTGGGGCGAAGCCACCAATACAGCGTGCTACACTCAAAACCGCTGTATCATCAACAAGCATCACAACAAAACAGCATACGAGGCATGGAACAACAAAACTCCATTAGTTTTGTACTTTCACATTTTTGGATGCAGGTGTTATGTGTTGAACAATGGGAAGGATCAACTTAGAACCTTCGATGAGAAATTGGATAAAGGGATATTTGTAGGATATTCCTCTGTTAGCAAAGCTTACAGGATCTTTAATAAAAGGATGCTAACAATTGAGGAATCAGTTCATGTAGTGTTCGACGAACCTCACCATGACCCTATGGGAGTAGAAGCTGTTACTCAGAATATTCAACATCTTTCCATCTTATATCCACCAACTCCTATAGAACCTGTCGTTGACCTAGAAATCAACCGCGTAGCTGTAAGAACTGACGTAGATGAAGCCAATGCTGTACAAGCTGAAGCCGAAACTACATCAACTCACGATATAGTACGGGACCCTGAATTAGAACCCGATAGAAGATGGTTGAGAGATCACCCACAAGAATTGATCATAGGAGATATTGATACTGGAGTATCAACCCGTAGAAGAATACAGAGTACACATGGAAATGTATTTTGTGCACAAGAAGAATCAGAAGAGTATGAGATTTCTCCTTTCCCTGTATGGAAGTCTAAATCTGAACTTAGAAGACTTAACATGTGCACTATTGCTGTATTCTTAGCCCAATCTGAACCCGTTTCTACCATAGAATCCCTGAACCATTATCATTGGATTTAATCTATGGAAGAAGAGCTTAATGGTTTCGAAAGAAATAATGTCTGGTATCTTGTACCCAGACCTACGTATCATACCGTAATTAGAACCAAATGGGTATTTTGAAACAAGAAGGACAGAAATGGACTTGTTATTAGAAATAAATCCTGCCTAGTCGCACAAGGCTACAGACAGGAAGAAGGCATTGACTACGATGAAATCTTTGCCCCTGTAGCCAGAATAGAAGCCATCAAGATATTCTTAGCCTTTGCCACCCACAAGAGCTTTGTTGTATATCAAATGGACGTCAAGAGTGCATTCCTGAATGGAGACCTAGCCGAAGAAGTTTATGTTGAACACCCACCAGGGTTTGCTAACACAGACGGAGAAGACCTAGTATACAGGCTAAGGAAAGCACTGTATGGACTTAAGCAAGCACCTAGAGCATGGTATGAAACCTTGTCCCAGTATCTAATCGATAATGGATTTGAGAAAGGTGTTGTGGACAAGACCTTGTTCAAAATACAGGAAGGCGATGACCTTCTAATGGTTCAAATTTATGTAGATGATATTATATTTGGTTCAACTAACCTTGCTTTACGTCAGAGGTTCTCTCATCTCATGCAAAGTAAATTTGAAATGAGTGTGATTGGAGAACTTAGTTATTTCCTTTGTTTGCAGGTAAAGCAGTTGCCTACAGGGATATTCATCAACCAGGAAAAATACAGCAAGGAGCTTCTTAACAACTTTGGAATGAATACTTCCAAATCATCGTCAACCCCCATGAGCAATTTCGTGCAAATTAGTGCTAATAAAGCTGGAAAGCCGGTTGACCAATCACTCTATAGGAAGCTTATTAGCTCTCTCATGTACCTAACGGCTAGTAGGCCCGATATCCACTATGTTGTAGGAGTGTGTGCGAGATATCAAGTAGCACCTAAAGAATCACACTTCAACACAGCTAAACGAATCCTGATGTACATCAAAGGAACAATCGACGTAGAACTATGGTATTCTAAAGAAGGCAAATTCGATATAGTTGGCTACAGTGACTCGGATCTCGGAGGCTGCAAGCTAGATAGGAAGAGTACAAGCGGAACTTGTCACTTTCTTGGACCTAGACTTGTGTCTTGGTTTAGCAAGAAATCAATTGGCAAACTCACTTTCCACACTTGAATCAGAATACTATGCTGCTGGTAGTTGCTGTATGCAGATCCTTTGGATGCAGCAACAATTGTCAGATTATGGGATTGAAGCTAAGGAAACACCGATTATGTGCGATAGCACGAGTGCAATTGTAATAATGCAAAACCCTGTATTGCACTCGCGCACTAAGCATATCAACATGAAGCATCATTTCATCAGGAATCATGTCGTGAACAAGGATGTTCGACTGGAAAAAGTTCATACAGATATGCAGTAGGCCGACATATTTACCAAGCCTCTTGACACAGCTAGATTCAACATACTTCGACAAGAATTGGGATTGCTACAGCCTGACTCCCTGTAAGTATTTATTATTTTTACTCAACAATTGAGGGGGAATGTTGTAAGACCCAAGAATACAGTATCCACCGTTAATTATTTGTACACTCAGAGCCTTGACTACAGCACTATGGGAACAAAGCAATATGAATCATCTTACAGCTGACGTGTGTAATAATTAAGGGGGAATACAGTATGACCCATGAATACAGCATTAATCCAAAAGTTGTTGTATGAAATTGAATCTCGTATGTACCTTTTAAGGGGAACACTATATCATCGCGGATACAACACATACTATGGGAAAGCGATTTATTATAATATCTCATATATAATAATATTTCATTTTATTTTAAAACAATTTTTGTCCACGTGCCCTGTTTCATGTCAAACGTCTTTTGCATTAAATGCTTTATACGACATCTGGACAACAGTATATCAAACGCTGTGATGCTTCACATTTATTTAATATTTTACACCGTCGTTTCAGGCAATAAGGGTAATTTAAAATGTCAGAAGTGGGACCCGCTCCTATTTTAAAATTCAATGGATACGTTTACCTGTTACACTCAGTCCATCGTGGCCGTTCATTTCAAAACACCGGTTCCCATCCCTTAAAGCTGACCATTCAGTCTCTGAAAACCCTTCTTCGCCGCCTACTATAAAAGGACTGTAAGTGCCATTTGAGACTGTTTACGATTTCTGTATATTATAAGAGTTCTCGAGCATACAGCCTACAAGTTTTCTGTGTTTACTGCATTTCTCCTTGAATCCTTTTTAACTGTTCTTTGAGAATCATCAATGGCGTCTACCCATACCTCTTCCACCTCTCTCAAGAAATAATCCACCATCATCGACGGACGGATCTTCTCGAGATCTATTGTGCTTAAATGCGTTCATGCCGAAGGTGATGACATTGAATCAATGGAATTCGTCATTACAACAATTCGTCAGCAAGGCCTCTATCGCCTTGGCAGCCACACTGCTGAACGATTTGATGTTCACCTGGTTGAGGAATTCTACCTCAATGCTGCTGTTCACTTCCTTTCATTGGCTCAAGGAGGACATGTTGCCGACATTACAGCCGTCATTCGCGGAGTAGAGATCCGTGTTGACCAATAGCTACTCCAAAATATCTACAGGCTACCTGCTGTTGGCCTGAACATGGAAGATCTTTAGACCTTTGGCTCCCAAGAACTCTTGACCCAATACTATGGCTTATTCACCGGTTCAGCGATGGTGGAAACAGTTCATACCACTTGCCATAAGAAAATTTTCTATTTACCTTTCGTCTATTTACACGATTTCGGTTGTCGTGTTATTGAAAACTGAACTGGTGCTTTCGAGATGTGCACCAATCTCAGGCTCCGAATGATGGCTGCAATAATGACCTGTGAGAAGGTCAATTGGTGTCAAATCATCCTCAAGCGTTTGCAGGAAGAAGTGTCTAAGCTTGCCTCGCAGAAGAAATCATTTGGTTTGCTGTTGAACTACATTTTAACGAAATGCGGAGTTCTGCAATCCATAGAGGCAAAGAAAATTAATTCACGTATATACTTAGGAAGCGTCAGGCCTACTGTCTTCAACCAAAGCAACTTGATTGCAAACAGACCTTCCGTCCGTAGACTGCCTCTATCTGCCGATCTGAGGGATGTATCTTCGAAGTCCCAAAGTGTAGAATCCTCGAGAAAAAGAAAAAGATCTCACAGCAAAACTCCAGTTGCTGTTGAGAAGCCAAAAAGGAAGCTAAGGAGGCTTACAAAAGTTAAGGCTACAGAAACCTCCAAGGATGTTCCTTCCGTAGCTCAACCCACTGAACAAATCCCCCAGGTCCCAACCCATGTGGAAGAGATGCCCACTACTATCGATATAATAGATCCCGAGCCCTTGGCGGCTATGACGGATGCTCGGACATCTGCCAACTCTAAAGACTCTGGCGAGTCGCCTGTCTCTATGGAGCCAAAAGCTACTTCTCCTGAACGGGATTACACACCCGTAAAGGATCCATCTCCCATCAGGGTACCATCCCCAGTTAGGGATCCCTCTCCGATAGAGGATCCCACACCTGTAGATGAACCCATGCCTACAGCGAACCCAGGCACTGTACGCAGCCCCTCTACGGACACAATTATTTCTAAAACCTTACGTTCTGTGCAAATCGAACATGCTTACGAATGGTTTGTCCAATGGAAGAACTACAGACTTGCTCCTTATGACAACCTGTACAACTGGAGCAAATGGAGCAATGAAGAAAGATTTGTTTTGGAAGTGACGGACGCTCGAGATGTTGCTGTCCTGATCCAATGAGACAACCTATGCGTTAAAGAGCTTATTGAGAGCCATTTGATTGAAAAAGCCGAAGCACGAAAGAAAGGAAAATCTAAGTCCGTAGAATCTCCCAAAAGTACAAAATCAGATCCCGACTCAGACGATGATGACGATGCCCTACAAGCTGGTCTAAGAAAGAGTCACGAAGAATCTGAATTTCCGATGGGCGCAGGAACATTGAGTCATCACCAATCACCTCCCCATCAACAAGACACTATTCCCGACAACGAGGATTCAGCCCCTCATGTTGCGGAGGAACAATTTGTTTCGCAATAGGCACCCGAGCCTGTCGCCGCCCAAGCAGAAGAAGAATCCGACGCCATCCCGCACGAGGAATCAGTCCCTCTGCCGGAGCAGGCGGATGCTGAGAGACAGCAGGAGGAATCAGTCCCTCCTGTACTTATGTCTTCAGAACCAAATACTGAACAGGAGATATCAACACCCCCTGTCGCCGAGCCCGAATATGATACTCCCGCACCCTCAACCGCCTTGGAATCCAACGACGGTGTTATACCTGAGGATGTCCAACTCAATTCACGCCCAAATGTGAACTTGAGAAGGTTGAACGGAGTCGAGGATTTCGCCCAGCCAGATTCTCCCAGGACAGCCACAAGAAAAGAGCGATTACATGCTCTTGGCCTCCAAACTGTTTTCATCCAGGATGCTGTCAACGCTCTATACTCTGTGGAAAAAGCTCTTGATTGGCTACACACATCTGCCGTTGAAGAGATGACAGGACTACAGCATGGAGTCTCCCGAGTGGTAGAAGCCTTCACTGTCTTGCCACACGTCTTCAAGCAGGCCCTGAGCCAACTGCAAGAAAAATAGGTGCAGATCCTGAGAGACGAGCAATCAAAGCTACGCGTGTCTGAGGCCAAGACAGCATCTGCTATGATCGAAACCGGTTCCGAGCTTCAAGCCCACGACAAAACCATTAAAGATATGTCGCAGGTGCTCAACGCCCTTGTTGAGAAAATGACAAGTATTGAGATGAAACAGGATGCTGCTATGCAAATCCTGGAATGCCTTGATGAGAAGGTGTCATACCTTGATGACGCCAAAAAGGGGGAAGAATCGAGGGAAGCTGCTAGGAGAACAAGGCTGAAGCAAGAGAAAGAAATGTTAGCTCCTTTTGAAGACTCCATCACTGCTGATATAGCCCGTATTTCAACGCCGAATGTTAAAATATAGGCAGATCGACCAAATTTCCATGATCCTATGTATCCTTGGATGAGCCTAGTTTAAAAGCCTCAAGCTATGAACCTCCCAGCTGACCGACAACCTACTGCAGCAGAGATCAAGAACTGGAGGAGAAATGAACTGCTAAGATACTTTGTTGTACTTATCAGGCAATCCTCATTATTCAACAGATGCAGGACGATGCAGGAAGCCGCAGAGGAATATAAAAACAAGCTGGAACAAGGAACGCTCCCGCTACAGCTGCAGATGAAGTCTAAGCATAGAAAATGTGACTTGGTAACCCATCTAGAAGATTGGATCCTAGTCTTCGATAAGTCATATGATGGACGAGCCATATATCTGAATCGAGACAGGGACGCTCATCAGAACTGGTGGAAAAATACCAAGAATGACCCTACCAAAAGGCAGTGGAGACACTCAGACTATAGGAGTTAAATTCCTTGTATTATTTTTTTTGTAAACTTATTTTCAGACAGCAAAATATTGTACTCTTTGTTTCAATATCAATAAAATATTTGCCTGTCTTGAAAGATTACAACTCGTAATCTACTGTGTTCTTGTATGTTTACAAACACTTAATTTATTCTTGCTGTATTCAAATTATGAAACTCATTTTTAATACACAAACTGTACGAACTTGTCTGCTTCATAGTTTAATTTGTATGTATCTAGAATACAATGTAAGATTGTGCCTGCGCGCCAATCATAAGTTTAAAGATGTAACATTCTTTTGATAAAAGCTGAACTTGCCTGCGAGCAGTTCTCAATGTTAGGCTAAATGCTGAAGGCCAGAACATTTGAAAACAGATCAAGAAGCCTGCCCTCCTTCAAGACGCTAAGTGTCAAAGTTTTGGCATCATCAAGGATGTTTGGATAACATCATAAGGTTTTAAAAGAAAGACTCGGAAGGACTTGGAAAATTATCAAAAAGGGAGAAATTGTTGGGATAACAAATACCCGGTATCGAAATTAGTGGGATAACAATCCCTTTATAGAAAGATTATGACAGAATGTTTTGACAATATGCCAATCCAGCATACAGCAAACAGCTGTATCGAAAAGCTGATCAAAGGTGTCAACCTTTATCAAAGACCCCAACATACAGTGAATCTATCGTATAGAAAAGAGCCTCGTAAAGCTAAATATGGAAGCTGTCTCAAATCATCAATACATCAATCCTTCCATATAGTATCCAAACAGGACAGAAGGAATCTTCATTATTCGCAAAAGTCTAAATCCCGTTTAAAATGATATATTTAAATACTAAAGGATAAAGTATTTAAATATCAAGTTGTCAGAGATCTTCAAATCCCGCAATATCCGGATCTTAGTCAACTATCAAGTTGTCACAGAACCTTGCTCAACGGATCTATCTCAGCGGATATATTTCAAAGGCTATATGTAACCCCGGACTTTGAAGATCAGACACAAAAACAACAACATAGACAGACACGAAATCAACTATAACGAAGTTATCATCATATACATCTGAGCAAACATATCTCCAAAGCATATTGCTGTTCTGACAGACGAGATATACAAGTGCTCAAACCATGAACAACACATCACCAGCTAAAAGCCCAGAAAGTCAAAGCTGTTGTTCAACCAATTGTTCTACCCTTGAACAAAACCCATCAGCCCTGTGTTGACTGAGAATCCTTGCTATTCCTAAACTATGTGTGACGGACTTGCATTGAAGAGATGAAGCTTCAGAACTTTGTGTGAAGAAGCCAGTCACGTGTTAGCTCAAACCAATCTGTGTGAACGGTTGAAGGCTAAGATCATTATATCAATCTGTGTGAATGATATATTGGTTAGGTTTGGTTATAATTACGTAGTTGTGTACGCAGTAATTATAATAAACTTTTTACTCCTGTGTGGAGGACAAGTGGACGTAGAGGAGTTTACCTCGAACCACTTTAAAAATTGTGTTATTTACCTGCTGCCTTTATTGTTTTATTAATTGTGATTAATTAAGTATACACTGCACACCTAGTTGTTGTATCCTCAGCAACTTACTGTATCAAAGACTTCCGCTACGCACTCAGATTTGAAAACTGTACAGCTTGTTGTTTAAAACACTTTCCAAGTTGTATCTTGTATACTTAGTGGCCAACACACCAATTGTTACCAACATCAAACAACACACTTAACATACACTCATGTTGCTAATCAAAATCTTGGTCCTAACATACAAATGACCTAAACATGACTTTAAAATTCTCAATACATAACATACTCCTTAACTACATCAAATATTTCCAACACATCTTCCAACTTCGAAAATCTAACTTCATGCTCTTGTTTTCAAGTAAATTTTCAAAAACATTTTATAAAAATCTAACAAAATCATATCATATACTCCTTTCATACATCATCACAATTATCAAGTCACTTTTGAACATAAAACAACATATCAAGAACTAAACATGTTTCTTCCTTACTTTCCAAAATACCAAACATTTTATAAAAATCTCATAAATTCATCATAGCATCATATCATCATATAACAACATATTGTGCAAGAAAATCATAAGAAAAACAATACATGATTTGGTTTTAAAACCCTAAAATTTTCGGCCAAGACATGAAAATGAAAGCATGATTAAACATGTTCTAAACACTTTCAAGAACCTTAAAATCAACTTAAAAACAGCATACAAAATATTATAACATTAAACCTAAGCTCTTCACATATTCCCAAATTTTAAAGTTACCTAAAACCTATTTCTATTTGGATAGAAATGAAGAGGAGAATGTTACTTACTTGAATATGAACTTTGTTTCAAGTTTGGAACACAAAGTGAGCTTGTACTTGAGTTCTAATGGAAGAATAATGGTGTTTCAATGGTGAAGGGGGAGGAGGGGCGGCCAAAGTGAGAAGCAGCGAGGAATAAGATGAAGTGAGGAGGAAAAATGAAAGGGAGGTGATGTCCCTTTATATCCTAGGTTAACCTTAGATGTCATCATAAAGCGGTCAAATAATATTCTACGTTTCGCTCCTCCACAGATAAAATTACTCGAGTATTGAATGTATGTATATATTTAAATTATAGTGTTGCACTTACAACACAAAGTCGGAGAAAAGTTTCGCGATTTATGGAACGTCTGCGCCTCTTGGGTGTGTTTGAAACATTGTGAAATTAATTTTTAGCCTTGTGGGGACCACGGTGCTGTAATATCCCCAGTTGGTTTTGGGGGTGTTACAGAAGATAGTATCAGAGCTTTGGGTTTCATAAAACCCGGGCATGTGTGTTGTGTGGCTATACCGGTGCGGTTGTAGCGTGACTTTTGAAAATAATTTTCTGACTTTCGAGTCAATCTGATTTTTGGAGGTCCCAAAATTTTTGAAATAATTCCAAATTGCTATATTTGTGACGCCGATGTGTTGTTATCATGTTGAGGCTTTGTGTGGGAGTCATATGCTAGTATCACGGGAGATCATCGACTTCACGACCTGTAAGTATGTTCTTTCAGTTATTTGGTTTTGATGATGATTATTTGAGTATGGTGGCATGATTTTAAGATATTTCGGATTTGGGATATTGATTCTGACACGATGTTAGGTTTCAAGGACGAAACTTATTTAAGTGGGAAGATATGTAATATCCTAGAATTTCGCTATGATTTTTTCGCATTGTTTTATATGAGTTGTGCTGTACAGAGTGGGACCTACATAGTATGGATGAATATGTTTGGGAACTCACAGTTGTACCAGTATATCTATCGAGGTTATTTTTAATTTTAAGTTACTACATGCTTGATATGTCTTTCGATGTCGGATATATTGTATGAGTATTTGTATAATTGTCGTACTTGGTCGACAATTGCATTTGAGGATATCGTGCATCAGGTGTATCATATGAGAATGTTATCGGAACGAGTATATGTATTAAGTATGTCGCGTGTACGTGATCGATATATTGAGACGACAGACAGGAGTAAAAATGGCTAAGTATAAAAGCCATTACGTACGTTAAGCATAGGAGCTTACGTACGTAAAGGTGCAAACGTAGCGTACGCTAGGCAAAGGAGCTTACGTACGTAACGGTGCGAGCATAACGTACGTTAGGTAGAGTACATAACGTACGTTATGAAGAGAATTGGACAGGTCCGAGCTGTGATCGGCCAGTAGGCCCAGTGTCGGTAACTTTCGATGTGGATGTGGACAGTTGAGTCAACATCGAGCTTTACGTACGTTAAGGATAGCCCATTATGTACGTAAACAAGTATGGCACTGTAGCAAGTCAATAGCTACATTACGTACGCTACGGAAAGGAAATTACGTACGTAATGTATGCCACAAATTGAGGCAGTAGCCCCTGGGTATTGTTACGTACGTTAACAAGGTAAGTTAACGTCCGTAAAGAAGGTTACGTATGTTAAGCTGATTATATAACGTACATAATGGTTGAAGTTATATATCTATGTGAAACCCGTCCCTTTGGCATTTTTGGAGATGTTCACGTCATTTCTTTTCCCTTCAACCCTCTGAGGCCTGTTTTGGCTCTTTCAAATAGATTGGGGACTTGAAGTCGTGGATGTGGATCTTTAGATAGAAAGATATTGTGTATTCTTGAGGTGTTTGATTGTGTTCTTGAGGTATGCTGATCAATTCTACACTTTATTTTCGGATTCTTGATGTTGTTATCATTGTTTGCTTTGTATGACGATGAATATGGTAGAATTGTGATTCTTGATGATATATGAAGTGTATGTTGAAGGAGATTATGATATGTATGTATTGATCGAAATATGGGGGGAATTTGATAGATTAGAGGATAGATAACACATTGGACAATGATATCATGATGATTATGAACAAGTGATGTTAATTGGATATGATTAATTCATGTTCTTAAGGAATTCATGAATTTTATGATAAACATGTGTAAGGTGTTGGTGTTTTGGATATGAATATGGAATATTCATATCTAGAACCAAGTTATGTGATTTTGGTGTAATGTCCGTATAGGTAGTACGCATATGGTTATGAGATGACGAGATTATTATGATAACAACCTTATTCCTCCTTATTACTCCATTTATTTTATTTCCTCCTTATCGCTCCAATAAATCTCGTTTTTTTTTTTCTGCCCACTCTTTGTTTTTGTCTTTTCATATAGTGGACAACATCATCATTATAATCACACCATTCTTCCTTCAAATTTATTTTGATAAATTATTGCAATTGAACCAACAATCTTCCCAATCGCCTCCACACACCTTTTTATTCTTTTGCCAATTTGTTCTAATAAGCTCAAGTATAGGGACAAAAGTTTATAATGGAACGGAAAGCTCATAATGTGACTAACAAAAAATAGGCTTTAAGCTCAATCGGGCTAACTAGGGAAATAATTTTCGGGTTGGCCAAAAGGTTTGAAGGGTTGCCAAAAAAAATCGTCTAAAATCACTTTCACTAATTTGCAAACACGCTTATAGTTTTGAATAAGATACCAAGGCAAGTTCTAGAGTCTTAAAACATGAATGATACACTCGACAATGAAACTTGCATATTTAATGATGCATGAAGGCTCAAAAGCTCACAAGTTAGATGTGTTCATATTTCCAAGATATTAAACTATTTATTCAATTTCACACCCTTTCGATTATTCTACAATTTTTCCTCTTCAAATTATCCTCGATTTGCATATCAAAATAACAAAATAAATCCCGAGGTATCCAATACAAGAGTTCATTCTTTCGAGTTTCATCCAAGTACATGATACTCAAAACACACCAAGTTCAAAAACAACAATTCACACCAAAATCCAAGCAAATCTCCACACCAAAATTTAAAAAAAAATAGAAACAAACAATCAATAAAATAAACAAACAAAACAAGGTTTCTAAAAAAACGAACAATATAAGTATATCTTGACCCAATATCTCCCTCCAAACTTGAATTAAATAATATACACACGAAGTGGGTATAGTATTTAAACAATAAAAACTTTGGCTCAAGAAATACTTACAACCGGTCATATTGATTGGGCGGAGGGAAGTGGCCTTGTTGGACATGCCTCGTGTCATACCTGCTCAGATTTGCCAAAAATCGTCTGCCCACCTGACCCGACCGTGTCAAACGACACGGCCCATGTCGTACTAGCCTAGAAAGTGCACTTCTGGTCTCCGGATCTTTTTCCTGCGAATTGGACACCTACAGTTGAACCAGTCAGTTCCTCATCAAGAAAAAATAAAAATAAAATGCGAATAAGAACAAAATAAACTAACAAGAACCATTGGGTTGCCTCCCAATTAGCGCTAAATTTAACGTCTTCAACCGGACGCAAGTGTTGGGTTGCCTCCTAACCAGCGCTAAATTTAACGTTTTCAGCCAGACGCCTGTTTTCTTCATCCCGGATCATTCGACGAGCTCTTAAAATCTGGTTTACATGCAATTTTATCAGGAGGTTCCCCATCAAATTGAGGGGTCATCAAAAATACAACATTTTCACCATGCATCCTAATCGTTAATTCTCCTCGGTGTGCATCAATTCATGCTCGTGCAGTATCTAAAAACGGTCGTCCAAGTATTACTAGACCCTCTTTCTTCCCCTCATCATCAAGCACTATAAAATCTACGGGGAAGGCAAATTTATCAATCTTTACAATCATGTCCTCCACTATTCCACTTGGGCACGCCAAAGATTGATCTAAGAAGTGTAAATGCACTGGAGATGGCCTCAATTCTCCTAATCTAAGTGTCCTGAAAATAGATAAAGGCAATATATTAACACTTGAACCGTGATCACAAAATACATCTTTTAATGAATATCCAGAAATAGAGCAATTAATTGAAAAACTCCCTGGATCGTTAAGCTTTTTCGGTAGGCGCTCCAATTCTTTTTTCTTTGACGCCATCTCTTGCATGAAAACCTCAAATTTCTTCTTCTCCTCGATCTGGTCAATATCGGACCGATCCTTCACCTCATTAATGAACATTATCAAATCATCTTTATTAGACAACACAATTGCATCTTTGTCTTCATTCTATGATTCCGTTAGCTCTTCATTCACAATATACGAAAAAATAGCATTGCGTTGTGCTTTTGGATTTTCCTCGGTGTTGCTTGGAAATTGGCCCTTTTGATGTTGGCTTCCTACGATCTTAGCCAATTGACCGATTTGCGTTTCTAGATTTTTTACTTGAGCTCCAACGGTGGTTGCTAATTGAGTCACATGATTTTCAATCCGACCAAGCTTTTCTTCATCTCGGGTAAACCAACTCTTTGTTTCCATCATGAAAGTAGCCAAAATATTCTCTAGATTAGAATTTGGCTTGGACTCTTCTATCACCTCACCATTCGACACTTTAAATCCCATCGATGGTTGCAACACATTTCTTGAATTCCCATAGCTAAAACTCTCGTGATTCCTATTTGAAGGATGATAAAACCCCGGATGAGGATTATTTCGATAGTTATTGAAATTATGGTTATTGATGTAATGAGCCTCCTCCAAAGAGTCGGGTGGTGGTGCACTTCCTTTAGGAGTTATTTTTTCATTTGCACTCTTTGTCAGAACTCCCAAATGGTTGGTCAAAATCGACATTTGTGTAGTTAAAGCCTTTATGGGATCCGAATCTGAAACTTCAGCCACTCTACGCACATTAGTTCTCTCAGTAGGCCATTGGTAGCTATTCATGGCAATCTCCTCGATCAATTCATATGCTTCTTCAGCACTTTTAGCTAGCAAAGCTCCTCCGTCCGAAGCGTTAACAAGATTTCTCGTCTCTCCGGTCAACCCATTATAAAAGTAACACATTTGTTGGTCTTACGGAAAACCATGACGAGGACATCGTCTTAACAAATCCTTGAAGCGTTCCCACGCCTCATATAACATTCTGAATCCATTTGTTGGAATTGCATTATTTCGCTCTTCAATCTCATGGTCTTGTTGGGCGGGAAAAATTTGAAAAGAAACTTTTCACCCAACTCGTCCCATGTACTGATGCTCCCCGAAGCAAGAGTTCCAAACCAACTACGAGCATTCTCTCTCAAGGAGAACGAAAATAGCTTCAATCTTATTGCATCGTTCGGCACCCCATTCATTTTGATGGTATCACAAATTTGAATAAAGTGGAATAAATGGGTGTGCGGGTATTCTGTGGCAAATCCCCCAAACTGATTTTGTTGAACCATCGATATTAATGAAGGTTTCAACTCAAAATTGAGTGCGTTGATAGGAATATGAGAAATTCCCCCATAATTTTGGTCAAACCTCGGCCGAAATCCATCCCGAATCGATTGAATTCGAACTACTGGCTGCTCAGCCCGTACGCCTCCATTGTTTGGATTGTGGGCTATTGTATTATCATTGCCCATGTCGGCAATCATGTCTCCCGCTCTTTCCATTTCATCAGTTAGATCCCTTCGTAATTTCCGTGCAGCAACACTTGTTCTTCGAGCAAATGCCTCTACTTCGGGAATAAAGTTTTCCAAAGGTTCTCGAGAGGAGCGGGTGATCATGTACGTCCTGCAATACAACCAAAAACAATACGGAAGTAACAAAATAAAACAAAACAAAAAAATTGTCTAAAGTAAGACCGGAAACACTTATTGTAACGCCCTGGATTTCTTAATTAAAAAGAACGTTACACAACTCATTTTTTCCTTAATTTTTTTTCTATAAATTCGGAGTATTTGAGGAAGCATTTTAGTCAGTAAATCTTTAATAAAACTCGTTTATTCAAACATCAGTACAGTTTTACAAAAACATGGGAAATCACATATTCGGACATAGTCCGTTGAAATTATATTCGTTGAAGAACATCAAGTGTTTCGTAAAAATAATAACAATTACGACGACAACATCTTTTATTCTTTAGAACTTCATCGTGTTGGGAGTATGTATTCATCTTCTGCTTGTCCCGTTCGTCGATTCCTTAGCCTGAAAAACATAAATGACGAGGTGTGAGTACGCGAGCATACTCAGTGAGATTAAATCCGTATAAATCGTCAAAATCATGTTGTGTAATGCACATAAAACATTCTTGTCTGTGTGAGACTCATCTCGGATTTCTTTCATTCTTTCGACCCCTCGCGGGTCGTCATGTTACACGACACAACGATGACCGTAACATATTAAAACAATATAACCTCACCTCGTTTGCTGAAATCTTGAAATATCTTCCTTTGAATTTGGCTCGGTTGTCCTTATTGGATCCCGGATATTCTGCTCCTAGCACTTGAAAATACTTTTTCATATTTCCGGCCATAAATTCTTGATGTAAAATCTGAAATCTCTTTGGGGACTTTTATCAAACACCTTTGAAAAACTGTCAGATTTGAGCTATTTATTTGATCGGGATTTTTCTGGCTTTTATAATTTTGGAAGGGAAATATGTTACGGGCGTTTTAAAGTAGAGGTCCCCAGCTTCAAAATGATATATGATATGTAAAAAAGCACGTCCGGGAACATGTATAAATAGGGGCTCAAAGTCGGTTGAAAATCAATCTTACCCGGACAGCTGGAAGCCTTATCCGGACAGCTGTCCGAGAAGCTTCTGTCAGTCGTGACCGACCTTTTCCGGACAGCTGGCCGAGAAGCTTCTATCGGTCATGACCGACCTTATCCGGACAGCTGGACAGCCTTATCCGGATAATGGTCGAGAAGCTTCTGTCGGCCGTGGCAAGCGGTATCGGTAGGCGTGTCCGTGATAGCAAACGGATGTCCGTCAACTTGGCTCGGCCGGTTCGACCCCTTCCTGATTTCCAAATTCGATTTTCCGACCTGTTCCGGACTCGTCGGAGTTAAATCTTCGATATGCTCGGAACGGATTTTCGATAATAATAAAATAATAATTTAATATTATTTTTGCAGTATAAGTGTTCTGTGATAAAAATTTTATCGTATCAAATCGTCGGAACTTTTTGAAATTACTTTCATAAATTCTAAATGATCCTTATAATTTATTTTGAAATCGTTTCCTTTATTTTATGCTAGGAACGTATCGGTCCAAGTATCGGAACCTGTAAATATTAAAAAATCAAAATCCATGATCGTTAGCAAAATAAATAGCATTTAAATAAGTATTGGGGCGCTACACTTATCGTAATATCAACACTAATAAAAATAAATTTATCCCCGGCAATGGCGCCAAAAACTTGTTCGCTATTTTTTTTAAACAATCCACAAGTGTACGGAGTAAATGTAGAAAGTGGCGAGCAAGGTCATATTCCACAGAGACTAACTATTCGTATTGTATTGAGTACTAGATTATAGTGTTCCCAGTTTTATCTAGACGATCGAAAGGTGAATGGATGGTTAATGAAATAAAATAAAATGATGATAATAAAAGAAAATATTCAAATTAAAGAGAATTGCAAGAGTTTAGAAAGGTAGATTCCAAGGCTAGGTTTCCGTTGATTACTAAGTTTAGTCGGGATTGGTTCCAAAAAGTTCTAAGTGTGTTTCCAAAATGATAATCACAATAATATTCTAAAGTCTCTCTCGAGATGCATTAAAACGTAGAAAAAACAACTTATAACAACGTCTCCGTCTATTATAAATTATCTAACTCCAAAATATTCATAAGATTAAACATCATCATAGCTCATCATCGATTTCTCAATCTCGTAATTTACTACGTCAAATACTCGAAAGCTATTAATGCCCTCTTCTCTCGAATTATGAGCAATTAAGTTAAACATGTAAAAACATTGATCAAGTGTTCTAACATGAATTAAAACCAAATATTTGATAAAGAAATCACACTATATATATATATTTATATATATATATATATATATTCATCAATCCCTCAAAACCATAGCAAATCAACGTACTCCCATGCCCAGAATCTAACAAGTTTAGCCGGACATGGTAATGAAAGAAAGATTAATAATCATCATGTACATGCTAAATAAAACAGCAAAATGAGTAAAAGATAGGAAGAGGATAAAACTCGGATGGTGTCTTGATTAATCCCGGTTGAAGCCTTCAAATGTTCTTGAAGTGTTCTTCAAGATCTCCCTTTAAATCTCCTTCTTTTGGTAAGTTTTCTCTCAAATCTCCTGTTTTTCTTCCCTTGCCAACTCTCTAAATCTCTCCAAATCAAGATATATCTATAAGTCCAGCCAAATATCCTTTTTTTATAAAGCCACAATACCATTTCTCTTGTTCAAATCATGCAAAATGTCAAAAAAGTGATTTTACACCGAAAAGTGACACGACCCGTGCACTGACATGGCCCGTGTCAGAGTGCTCTAGAAACAGCAAAAGTCACTAGACAAGGAACTCGACCGTGTCAGTTGACACGGCCGAGCAAGTGACACGGCCCATGTCAAATGACACGGCCGAGCCCGTGTTGGTCCATTTTGACTCTGTTTTGACTCTACTCGATCTTTCGTTTCCGTATTGGGGGGTTGAGACTTCATTCTTGCTTGATTAATATCCATAAAATACCTATAAAATCAATAAAACGTACCCAAGCGTGATCGAGTCCAATAAACACAATATGAGCACAAACGACACAATTATACACATTTTTGGATCTTAAAATCCGAAAAAGCTTTGGAAATATGTGTAAAAATGAGTATTATCATTTACACGTATACGGTATTCACGACATAATATTTTTTGAATGATCCTATCATTCATTCTTAGTTGGATTACAGTGCGGGCCATTAGGCTGGCTAAGTGTTACCCACACTCATTGGTTCCTCTCATTGCCGATTGAGACGGACCTATGGAGTTGTGCGCAAGGATATTGTAATATCCGGATAAATTGTTGAGTATTTTCATCTGTATTTGAACCCTGTATTATCTGAATTGGTGCTATCAATAATCAAAGTACGATCGTTTCCGTATTCGTATCCTCATGCATGATAACACCCCCAGAATACATCCGGAAATGTTACACGCCGTAGGCCCTTCTTACAAGGATCTACAAGGCTAAACTCTACTAGACTACAAAATGATTGACCGACCGGGGTCAATCTAAATACAACGCAGACCGTCAAGGTCATTAAACAATTTAGAAAACAAATGAATCTTACATCTCAATGATGAAAATAAACTTGAACACAGAAAAGAACGACAATTCAATTTAATAAATGAAAACTACACCCATGCAAGGGTGAATACTCGAACGACAGAGAAATACCGACCAAAATGAAACAAAAGAAAAGACTCTAACTCTGGTGTGATTAGTATCATTGTCCTCCATCTCCTTCCCGGCCAATCCTGTGTTGCTCCCATTGCCAAAACTCGAGCGCATATGAGCACCCCCCGAAACTCGGGGGTTAGCAAACTGGAATTTTGCTAGTGCAAGTACATAACATACAAGATATACGAATAATAATAACACAAAACTCAATAGTCGTGAAACCTTAACACAACCCACACATTCAAATGGTCGGCACAGAATAGTATTACATACACAAGGTGAAAGATAATCACATTGTCATATTCTCCGTACAGAACATAACACCAATGAAACTTTAAACGAACCCAAGGAGTCAGAAAATTCCCTTTTTATAAAAGGAAAAGTATTTTGATAAGAAAGTTCGAAAATATTTATATTGACTCGGGTCATCTTGGGGTTTTGAAAATCAGATGGAAATACTTTAGAAAATACTTCAAAAGCTCTCGGGTCCTTGACCCAACCTGTGGAAAACAATTTTTGCAAGAAAACTATCACAACGTCATTCGGGGTTCTCGACCCAAATGATAAAACACTATCACAAGTGAATCATTACAACATCTCACGGGGTTCTCGGCCCAATCCAAATAATATCATCACGAGATCAAATCTCAACATCTCACGGGGTTCTCGGCCCAATCCAAATAATATCATCACGAGATCAAATCTCAACATCTCACGGGGTCCTCGACCCAATACACAGAATAATCAACACAGTACAATCAAAGGCACAGCCTCTCATTCGACAAATCCTGCTCAAGACCCCTGATTAATTAACCCTCGGAGATCTCGTCAAATATCTTTGGTTAATTAACCCTGATACCAACATTTAAAACAAATTGGAACGAACTCCAGAAACACAATCCGCGGTCTACGTCAAGACCAACATTAAAAGTAAGTTGCAAAGATTTAAATTTCGAAAATCATTTGACAACGGGGTCTTAGCTATCACTCAAATATCCGTTACCAATAAGCCTGCCAGGCGCCTCCCTTGCACACCTGTGTACCGGCGTTCACTCCACTATATTGATTATAGATCCTCAAATGTAGTTCGGAAAATCTGAGGTTGTTACCATCATTAAGTCTATGATCATTATGGAAACACCATACAACATGGTTTATTAATCTCAGAATTTTACCTTACTTGATTATCATAACAAGAGTCGGACTATAACGTTCTTAACTCGGTTAACTAAAGCATGAACATTCCAACTTCCAAAAACATGGTGTTCGGATAAAAATCATCTTATGGAGCTTAATAATCCTGGTGGTATGTTCAAAACATCCTTAAGAACACGAAATCAAGGTTGAGGTAGCATTAACATACCTTAATATGAAAGAAACGCAGAGACACGAGGTAGCATCGATTCCGATTGCTTGAATGTCAATGCAAGATGTTTCTTAACTTATATGTTCGATTCTACGTGTTCTTTATGTGTTTTAGAGTTATTGAAACCCTCTAGAAATTAATGAAAATGAATTTCAAGTGAAAGGGACGTAGAGAAACGAATTGGGGTGTTGTCCATATATATAATATCTTGAGATTTACGACGTTAGCCTCAGCCATTTACGTACGTAATATACTTAGCGCACGCTACCATTCGATATCAGCGTACGCTATCGATCACCGATAGCCATCGTCTCGATTTGTACTAGCTTACGACGTTACACCCTATGCATTACGTCGTAAGCTACACATATTAGCGTACGCTAGTTACAAGCCTTAGCGTACGTTAACACCCGTTGACCCCAAAAGCGTCGAGTTCATCCGCGGGAATCTTTCGAGCCCCACCACCCGGTATCCATGTGCTAGCGATCTGTTCAATTATTGACCTCCTTACGTACGCTACGTCTAGCTCGTAGCGTACGCTATTTCCAGATCGTAACGTACGTTACGCTTACCTATTAGCGTGCGTTACGACGTAGTTGCATGAAAATGATTAAAGGTTGATATTATCATGCATGAGGATACGAATACGGAAACGATCGTACTTCGATTATTGATAGCACCAATTCAGATAATACAGGGTTCAAATACAGATGAAAATACTCAACAATTTATCCGGATATTACATACTATCCCTCTTAAAAGAAGTTTCGTCCCGAAACTTAAAGTAGAGTGGTGGAACAACCAAGAAAAAGTAACTACTTGCTCAGCCCCAAAACATCATGAGCGATGCGCGAATACAAGGTTCTAAAAAATACAATGATTGGACTTAGGAAGTATCAGGCACGTCAAGTGAGGCAATAAATTACACGTGAACACGAGAAGTTAGAGTGGAGAAGTAGAAGCTCACGGAATTAAGGAAATTCACAAACGACTCAGATGTACTAAAATCGCGTGTCGAGCTCGACCCACCATATTCAAGTTCATAACACATTGGAAATATTAATCATACGAATGGGAACAAATAGTTTCGAACAAAATTCTGCAGAGATTAGGTTCAGATGTGAATAGACCACAATAATTCACGGAGTCTAACAAATCGGTTCTGAAATTCGTTCGAATGATGGTAGGTTCGTAGAACATGGTAGTTTGAAATTGTCAAGAGAATCACAGATGAATCATCAACAATGAAAGTCTCCCAACATCGGAAATACTAATAAGAGCACGGGTACTACGTGTCCCCGTGCTAAGAAAACATGCCACCGAAACTCAAAATAGTAGGAGTAGGAAGCGAAAAGCAATTAAAATGAAAAACAATCAAAGTCACGATTGTTGGAAGCAAGAACGACTAGAACCAAAGACAAAATCTTCATTCGCCCATAATAGGCTCTTGAGAAGACATAAGGTTTCGGGACATTCTCCGACCACTTGCTCTGCTCACCGAGTAGCATTCTTTGCCAATTCGAAATTATCTCACAATGTTTCTCCCGATGGCCTTCACACCCGCACCGATGACAAGTCAAGAGTGGTGAGGGACGATTTACGGATGTGTCCCGTGCGGTTGCGGTTGAAGCACACTCTCTTTTCTGGGAGTCACGATCTTTGGTTGGGGATTCCCAATGCTCATTCTCGACCGCGAAGACGACGCATTCGAGCAGCGTGGGGTTTGAGAACCTTAGTCTAAATCTTTGCCCAAAAATTTTCCGGATGTCCTCGGTCTCTTTTCTCCGCTCGTTGGCTCGGTCGAGGAGGTTTCATAGGTTATCGTCGATCTTGATATTCCTTCACCGTAACATGAATCGTTGTCGATTACGAACCACCTCACCGCTTCCGCTTCCTATATTACGTCTACATCCGCGAGCTCGACATGCTAATGCAGATAGTACCGTTTATTGTTATCACATAGTCGGTTGTACGGTATACCACAGTTATCAACATAAGGTTTAATTAGCATCCTTAGAATAACGGTAATATCGTAAAGCACGAAATTTTCTGAAATCAACTTCCAGTCCTTCGTCTAGGACGATCATTATGCGTATGCTTTTAAAAAAAAAAATTGAACAAAAGCCGAATCACGTTGTGCTCAAAACTTGTAAATACTGTCCTTTGTTTTGGAAGAGGAAGTTTATACAATGATTCTAAAAATTTATTTTCGAGTAATGCCTACAAGAAAATTGAAAATCGAATTGTAACTAATTTAAAATATTTCGAAAGTGTTGGGTCCCAAATACCACAATTTTGAAAATCCTTCCTCTTCTACCAAAATGTTTATTCGAAAGAACTTTTCACCAAAATACGTGACCATTCGACACGACTACATCAAATCATGAGGTTTACAATGCTAGGAAAATTTCAAAACACTACTTTGAAATGTTCGTAATTCGGCCCGGAAATATTACATGCCGGGGATTCTGTGCCAGAACCTACCAGGCTAAAAACCATTTGAAAATCATTTCAAAATATGCCAAAAGCCGATGACGGTAGCATTTTCCAAAACTTACAAAATCATTTGTAAAATATTAAATACCATCATAAAAATACCGTTAAAATGTGCAAGACTAAAATGCCAAAATGTCAAGAGTCATTTCACAATACTCACGCAGCGGATAAAATTAACACTCAAAGATTTATCCTATGAAAGGCGTAAACCGATAAATATGTTGACTCAAGTATACTACATAACCATTCTCACTCGACGCGTATATGCAGGTGATATCGTAAAACAATATAATCTCTAACAAGTTCAAACCCTAGGTTCACGTTAAGCACAATATAATCAAATACGTATGTAAGGGGACTTACGATTCGGGAGGCTTACCATCACGGATTGCTTGAAGATGATGTTGGAACCACGATACTAATCACAACTCGCGCGCGACTTACACAAGACATGGACTTGACCCAACCTAGGTTTTTCGCAAACCTAAGCTCCGATACCATATTTGTAACACCCCGAGAATACATCCGGAAATGTTACACGCCGTAGCCCTTCTTACAAGGATCTACAAGGCTAAACTCTACTAAACTACAAAATGATTGACCGAATAGGTCAATCTAAATACAACATGAACCGTCAAGGTCATTAAACAATTTAGAAAACAAATGAATCTTACATCTCTATGATGAAAATAAACTTGAACACAGAAAAGAACGACAATTCAATTTAATAAATGAAAACTACACCCATGCAAGGGTGAATACTCGAACGACAGAGAAATACCGACCAAAATGAAACAAAAGAAAAGACTCTAACTCTGGTGTGATTAGTATCATTGTCCTCCATCTCCTTCCCAGCCAATCCTGTGACTGCTCCCGAGCTGCCAAAACCTGAGCGCATAACAGGCACCCACCCCCCGAAACTCGGGGGTTAGCAAACTGGAATTTTGCTAGTTCAAGTACATAACATACAAGATATACGAATAATAATAACACAAAACTCAATAGTCGTGAAACCTTAACACAACCCACACATTCAAATGGTCAGCACAGAATAGTATTACATACACAAGGTGAAAGATAATCACATTGTCATATTCTCCGTACAGAACATAACACCAATGAAACTTTAAACGAACCCAAGGAGTCAGAAAATTCCCTTTTTATAAAAGGAAAAGTATTTTGATAAGAAAGTTCGAAAATATTTATATTGACTCGGGTCATCTTGGGGTTTTGAAAATCAGATGGAAATACTTTAGAAAATACTTCAAAAGCTCTCGGGTCCTTGACCCAACCTGTGGAAAACAATTTTTGCAAGAAAACTATCACAACGTCATTCGGGGTTCTCGACCCAAATGATAAAACACTATCACAAGTGAATCATTACAACATCTCACGGGGTTCTCGGCCCAATCCAAATAATATCATCACGAGATCAAATCTCAACATCTCACGGGGTTCTCGGCCCAATCCAAATAATATCATCACGAGATCAAATCTCAACATCTCACGGGGTCCTCGACCCAATACGAGAATAATCAGCGATACAATCAAAGGCCATGACCTCTCATTCGACAAATCTGCTCAAGACCCTGATTAATTAACCCTCGGAGATCTCGTCAAATATCTTTGGTTAATTAACCCTGATACCAACATTTAAAACAAATTGGAACGAACTCCAGAAACACAATCCGCGGTCTACGTCAAGACCAACATTAAAAGTAAGTTGCAAAGATTTAAATTTGAAAATCATTTGACAACGGGGTCTTAGCTATCACTCAAATATCCGTTACCAATAAGCCTGCCAGGCGCCTCCCTTGCACACCTGTGTACCGGCGTTCACTCCACTATATTGATTATAGATCCTCAAATGTAGTTCGGAAAATCTGAGGTTGTTACCATCATTAAGTCTATGATCATTATGGAAACACCATACAACATGGTTTTTTAATCTCGAATTTTACCTTACTTGATTATCATAACAAGAGTCGGACTATAACGTTCTTAACTCGGTTAACTAAAGCATGAACATTCCAACTTCCAAAAACATGGTGTTCGGATAAAAATCATCTTATGGAGCTTAATAATCCGGTGGTATGTTCAAAACATCCTTAAGAACACGAAATCAAGGTTGAGGTAGCATTAACATACCTTAATATGAAAGAAACGCAGAGACACGAGGTAGCATCAATTCCGATTGCTTGAATGTCAATGCAAGATGTTTCGTAACTTAAATGATCGAGTCTACGTGTTCTTTATGTGTTTTAGAGGGTGAAACCCTCTAGAAATGAAGGAAAATGAATTGCAAGTGAAAGGGACGAAGAGAAACGAAATGGGGTGTTGTCCATATATATAATATCTTGAGATTTACGTCGTTAGCCTCGGCCATTTACGTACGTAATATACTTAGCGACGCTACCATTCGATATCAGCGTACGCTATCGATCGCGATAGCTTCTTGTCTCGATTTGTACTAGCTTACGTACGTTACACCCTATGCATTACGTACGTAAGCTACACATATTAGCGTACGCTAGTTACAAGCCTTAGCGTATGTTAACACCCGTTGACCCCAAAACTGTCCAGGTTCATCCGCGGGAATCTTTCCGAGCCCCACCACCAGCTGTCCATGTGCTAGCCAGTCTGTTCAATTATTGACCTCCTTACGTACGCTACGTCTAGCTCGTAGCGTACGCTATTTCCAGATCGTAACGTACGTTACGCTTACCTGTTAGCGTGCGTTACGACGTAGTTGCATGAAAATGATTAAAGGTTGATATTATCATGCATGAGGATACGAATACGGAAACGATCGTACTTCGATTATTGATAGCACCAATTCAGATAATACAGGGTTCAAATACAGATGAAAATACTCAACAATTTATCCGGATATTACAGATATTTGGTGGATAAATCTGAATTTATTATCATAAATATTGGATACTGGATATCTAATTTGATTTATTAGATAAATCGTTGCGGTCTTGTGAATTGAAATTAATTACTGAGTGATTAATTTAATTCATAAATAAATATTTCTTGGATTGATTCCATCACTAGAAGGGGGGTTGAATAGTGTGTAGTAGAGTTTTGAACTCTTTTTGCGTGGAAGCAAATATTAGGAGAAAGAAGCGTAGTGCGGAAATAAAGAGACAAGATATTGTTCAATAGGTTTTCGGCTATCAACCAGCCTATGTCCCCTACCTAGTGTAATCGACTAGGATTTTTCTCAAAACTTGAATGCACTTTCTAGTTTAGTGCAAACTCTTTACAATAACACTTTCCAAAATTAGTGCCGAACTTAAAGTTTCTTGATTTCTGAGCTCAAGAATAACCTCAACTAAAATCTCTCTTGTTTTGCAGGATATAAGATAACCTCACACAAATACAAAAGATATTGCGAGCACAGATACTCGTCTTTACAAAGTAATAGCTCGAGGTGCTACAAGAATGTATATAGAAGATTGTTAGAACAATTCTTCTCGTATCAGTATTGTTGCTACCCAAAATATTATCCGGAGATAGATATTGCTGGAATGAGTGGATAGCAAACAAAGTGCGAGAACACTTCCGTGGGAAAAGTAAATAACACAAGATTTGCCGGGGTTGTTAGTCCCGGGCTTGAATGCTCTCGCGAGATGTTATTAATACAAATATTCTGCGATACAAGTATTAATGTTAGAATCTATTACAGTGAGTGTAAAGACTTCTAGTTACCTTAGCTAGTGAGCGTGTAGACTGCCGGAAGAACCAGATATGATGTTCTGTGAGTTCTTATAACAACGTTGAGGAGCTATGAAAACCGTGAGAAATCGGCAGTCTCTCATGGTGTGTATCTACTGTGTACTTGAGCTCCTGGGCTTGAGAGATTCTTCGGATCTGCGCTATGGAGACTCCTTGCCCTGCCGACCATCTTCTGGATGAGAGGTACTGAGAGAGAAATCCTGAGGTAGATTCCGAAGATGAAGCCAAGAGCTTGAATGTAAGTATGTTTTTATGTATTTCTCTGAATGAAGTTGGAACACAGAGTTTTTCTCTGAACTGAATGGAGAATTAGTGAACCCCTTTCCTGTAGATGGAGATTCTCTATTTATAGCACTTGAAGATGCTGAGCGATCGCCTGTGCTGTATTATAATAAGCTGGCGATCGTCCTTTAGCATATGGGCTTGTCCCCTTAAAGTCTGCAGGAATTGCTGGCAGCCGGCGGTGCGGTCCAATGAGAAGTCTGCACGCGTCCGAGTCGCTGTCACGGGCGGTCCCACCTTGTACCTTTCGGCGGGCTTGTCGGTAGGTGAGAAGGTGGTGACAGACTGTGGTCAACGATTCATGAAACGCGGCCTCTGTCGGGGATCTGCACATGGGCGCTGCTTTGAGATCAAGTCTTCGTGGACTTTGACGGACGATGGTCTCTGTCTGTGGCAAAGGACGATCGTCTTAAGTCGGGCGTCAGAGTTGATCGCTAGGTGCCAAGGGGCGATCGCCATTGGAGTCGATCGCTAGATACACGAAGGTGGTCTGGTATCTTCGGTTAGGTGAGTCCTCCATAGTTTGATTGGTTGTGGACTCGGTCGCTCGGCCTTGTAGTCGATCGCCTGTCGAGGTGAATAAATCTTGGCACAACAATTGCCCCCAGCTCGCTCTGATGTTGGAAACGTGGGGTGAGGTGGTTCTGCTGGCGATCGCTGAATTATGACGAGTGACTCTGCATTTTACTGAGCTGGCGATCGTCTTTGAACTGATTGATTCTGAATTTGGACGACCTGATAGGTCGCTGAAAAGAGTGGGAAATGGCAGCGGATGCGGAAAAGTCTTTGAGGCACGTGTCGGGTTCTTGTTGGGGGAGGCCGATGGTCATTTATGACTCCTCGTCTGACGCGTCCTTGAAAAGACGCGTACGCAGGTTTCAAGGGGGTCAATAAATGCGACGGTTGCACTTCAACCCCTGAGACTCTCCTTAATTGCATATGAGTCCCTGCCATCTCCTATAAAAGGGCGCAAGGTTGTAGTGCTCATTCTTATGCGTTTTTATCGGAGAAAGAAGGATAATACCGCTGAAGAATTTTCCTGAAGATCTGACTGCCGATCGTCGATCGATTCGATCTGTGGTAAGAAAACACTCCTTTTCTCCTTTTCTAACTTCGAGAATCTCTGGAACATCTTCTTCGTCGGGAAAGAGCACTTCCTCCGCCGCTGGGACTTCTAATGTCCGGGGAGGATCTTCCGTAGATTTCCATCTGGAGACGGCCGCTGAGGCTATTCGAGCCGGTATCGACCCCGCGGAAGTTGAGGCGCTGTTTAATGAGGCCGACGTGGCTAAGGAGGCGGCCATTGAACACAGACGCTCGCAGACGGAGAGAGATCTGGCGGTTAAGGCCCATTGGGAGCGGCATAGCGCCTTTGGCCAGGCCTATGTGGCCTTTGCTGAGATTATGGAGAGGCTGGCCAGTCCGTCTCCAAGATTCGATTTCCGAGAGTATTCGATCGCTCACCCTTACCAGTTTGCTAAACGGTCGCAGTTTCGGGCTGCGCAGCGATCTCTGTGGTCTCTTGGCCAAATCAGGAGTTCGGCGACCAGGAAAACCTGGCCGTCTGGAGGACGAGGTACCACGTTCCTTCAGATGTGGATCTATTTGTGCCGGCGGAGAATGAGCGAGCCGACCAACCCCCAATGGGTATGGTCACCGTGAACGAGGCGATTATGGAGGTCGGGCTGCGTTTCCCTCTATCTTTTGCTGTCTCCCATCTGCTGGCTGCTTGGAACGTGGCGCCACTCCAGTTGACGCCGAATGCTTGGCTCCAGATAATTTGTACTCTTACCTTGTTCGGCAGTCACCGACTGTATCACCTTCCTTCGCCGTCGGAGATGAACCACCTGTTCAAACTGACGGCTTAGAAAGGGTCGGTCGGAGGCTATCATATACAAGGCCGATCCGGTCGGGTGATCCTTGGCGTCCCGAACAAGGTGCGGGGCGACCCGGCGAAGTGGTTCTGGGTCGACGGTGCGTGGATGGCTTCTGCGAGCGACAATCCTACGGGCGAGCTGGAGATCCCCACTAGCTTTCGGGAGAGGAATCCCGGTAAGGGTTCAGACTCTCCCTTTGGTCGGATATGCTCTGAACTGATCTAATTTGATTTCGTTTTTGCAGGTTTCCATATTTCGGCGATCGAGGAGCTGCCTTTTGATTTCCTGGTCGTCTGGGAGTGGATATGAAGTTTGCCGGACGACGACTTGGACTCTAGCCGGATCAACAAGGAGAATCATTGGTTGTCAGCTCGGCTATTCCGTTTCCCGAGACATCTTTCGGTCTCAGGTATGAATTTCTATGATCTCCATTTGTTGGGCGATCGTCCTGTTGGAGGAAAAGGTCTAATCTGTTGTTTGATTGTTCTTTATTGCAGAAGTCCGCTTTCCTCGCTATTTGGAGCCCCCACTGGAGATAGCTATGTCGAACCCTGGGGTATTGGGCCGTCTTCGCTAGAAGAAGTCCTCCCGAGCTCCTCCTGTGGCGTTACCTATCATTCCATAGGTGGAGCCTTGCGTAGAGCCGATCGTGGCTGAGGAGGAAGTCCGGGAGGAGGGGCTTCGGATGAATCGCAAACGGCAGAGGTCGGGAGAAACTCCAGTTTCTGCCCCTGCCAGTGAGGTGCCGATCGCCGCGCCTCTGATCACCGTTGTTCCTCCGGAGAATGAGCCTACGCCCTCTGCGACTTTCCTGCGGGAGATGGCGATCGCCGAAGCTGAGACCCCTCGCGGGAAGCCATACTTCGGTCGCGATCCTAAGAGAGCCGAGAGGTAGACTTTGCTTGCTGAGTCGAAACTTGTCATTTGCGTGGGAAATGTGCTAACTTTGTTGTTTTGATGCAGGATCTGTAGCACAGATCCATCCTGTCCGCCGATGGTGCGGGATTTTTTGGCGAGCCGATCTCCTCGCCAGGCCTACGATGTTCTGCTATACGTCAACCGGGCCGTTTCTGCTTTACCGAAAGCTTGGACGACCGATCTAGTTGCGATCGCTCGTCAGCGATCTGGGAGTACAATGCGGTGCCGCCCCTTTCTATCCGGCGCGACCATGGGCCGCCAGTGCAGGAGTTTGAGGGGCGTCCTTCCACTACTCGCCTGCAGGCGGATCTCGAGGCGGCTCGGAAAGAGAACGTCGAGTTCGCCGACAAGATTGTGGCACTGGATAAGGACTCCTTGGATGAAGCTAAGCGGGCGAGCTAAGAGCTTGAGCTGGCGAGACGGGATTGTTGTGTCACGATTTATTCATCCCGACAGGCGATCGACTATAAGGCCGAGCGACCAAGTCAACATCAGTCAAACTATGGCTAGCTCGCCAAATCAAAGATATCAAACCACCATCAGGTACCTAGCGATCGACTCCCAGGGCGATCGCCCTTTGGCAGCTGGCGATCTGCTCTACTAACCGGCTAAGGGCAATCGACCTGCGCCCCGAGCAGAGACGATCGCCCGTCAAAACCATCAAGGACTGGATCTCAGGAAAGCACCCACGTGCAGATCCACCAAAGGCGCTGACGAGATCTTCGCCAGCAGATAAGATCTTTTGCTGACAGACAAGACATTTGACCACAGCCTGTCACCTACCTCACCTACCAGCATGCGCGCCGAAAGTTGTCGGTGGGACCACCCGTGACAGCGACTCAGGACGCGTGTAAGCTCCCCATTGGACCGCACAGTTGACGCCAACAACTCCTGCAGGCTTTAAAGGTACAGGCCCATGTGCTAAAAGACGATCGCCCGATTATTATATTGCAGTAAAGGCGATCGCCCGGCGTATCCAAGCCCTATAAATAGAGAACCTCCTCCTACTGGAAAAAGGTTCTCAGTTCTGAATTCATTCTAACCAACGGTTCGGAATTCATTCAACGGTTCCCAGTTCACGGAATATACGGTTCGGAATTCGTTTGACTTACGTCCGAAATACATTCCACCAAAAGTTCACATTCTCTCACATTCCGATACATCCACGGAAATACTGAAGAACACACATATCATCAAGCTCCCGGCTATCTCACCGGAATCCATCTCAGGACTTCTCTCTCCAAATCTCTCGTCCAGAAGGCGATCGGCAGAAGCGGCAAGTCTCCACTAGACAGATTCCAAGGGATTCATAATCCCAGAAGCCCAAACATCCAGCTAAATACTCGCCGTGAGAGGCGGTCGATCTCTCACCGCCGCGACTGTCCATCACCTTTGTTACAAGAACTCACAGAGCATCAAATCTGGTTCTTCCGGCAATCTACACGCTCACTAGCTAAGATAACAAGAAACTTTACACTCATTGTAATTGTATTCTTACATTAGTACTTGTATCTCCGAATATCGGTATTAATAATATCTCGCGAGAGCATTCAAGCCCGGGACTAACAACCCCGGCAAATCTTGTGTTATTTATCTTTCTCACGGAAGTGCTCTTGCATTTGTTTGCTATCCCATCCATTCCAGCAATATCTATCTCCGGATAATATTTTGGGTAGCAACAATTGGCGCTAGAGAAAGGACCTTGAACCTTCGAACTTTTACTTCTACCGTCCCGAAGAACACTCACTGTTCTCGGGGCATATACTTGAAGTGACACTCACTGCGCTTCAAAGAAAACCTTCAGAATCATGACGTCCGCCGGTACATCGAAGCAAGCTGCTCTCCGAACCGCCGGACACCATATCCCGGCTCAATCCGAACCCCGGCGGCGAGGAGAAGCGCGGCAACGCGAGACTCTCGATCCCGCATCCGAGAGATGGCCCCAACCTCTCACTCGATCAATTCCAAACCAAGGAACAGATCGAGGAGGCTATGGCCATCCTGGAGGAGCGACAGAGAGCATGCGCGCCACCCGCGATAACTCCCTCGATCATCCGCCGCATGGGAAAACGGAAATTCAATGGGCTACTGAACGAGCGATCGTCAAAAAGCCCCAATTCGCGAGGAAAGGCTCTCGCACGAGCGGACTGATCCATATTCGATCGGTTGGGACGCGAGCTATCCCGGCGTCCGGGGCACTCTGTTTCCAACCTTGAAAAGACGGAATCCGAATCCGTCACCAGGAGTTCGGCCTACTCACCTCACAGCCGAACGCATGTCAGCCATCTGACTCCCGCCCCGATCGCCAGGGACTCAGTACTCAATCGCCTCGGCTCCCGCTCCGATCGCGAGCCGCTAACATCAGGCCACGGCGATGGCCGCCATGCAACGTCAGCTCGACGAGATGAGAGCACTCTTGGACACTGGGGCAAGCACCAGCAAGAAGATCGCCGGGCCGACCGAGCCATTCGCGGTCCACATCGAGCTTGCCCCCATACAACCAACGATCGCTCCTCCTAAAACACCTCTGTATAAGGGGAGATCGGACCCGAAACCCACCCGAGTAAATTCCGAATTTACATGGTGGGTGTGGGGCATCCGATGCAACCAAGTGCCGGATCTTCGGGGTGTCTTTGGGCGAGATGGCCCATTTGTGGTACGTCTCACTACCACCACGATCGGTCACCTCTTTTAAGAAGCTGGCGGATGACTTCACGTCATACTTCGCCCGACAAGGTCGCCAGACGAGAAGGCCCCAGCGCATGATAAAAATCAAGCGGGGAAGAAAGCAGCCTTGATTACATCGGCCGGTAGACGAAATCATCCTCACCGGCGAACCCGTCAGTGATGAGCTCGCTCTCTATTCGGTCATGGGGATTCCACGGTCACTCTCCCATGTTCGAGACATCTCTCCAAGGATATTCCCCAACTTACACGATCTTCCGCGCTAAAGCCGCCAACTTCTGGCGGACAAAGGCTACGCACCCTCGCTTAGACGAGGAAACGCCACCTCTTGCCCAGAAGATAGCGATCGCCAAAGCAAAGAAGGCGATCGCCAAGACACCCGGAGATCTCAAGGCTTTCGAGGACATGGAAGCCCATCTCCTCCATACGTTCAACAGAACTCCGGCACATATTTTCTATGCCATCAAGGGGCATGAAGAGCTCAAAAAGCCAAAGGCGATAAGGGACCACGGTCACCTGGACAACAATCAATATTGTGCCTACCACAAGAGTCGGCCACAAGACCAACAATTTCGCGACCTCCTCAAGCGACTCTGGAGACTGCTCGAGGAGGGCAAGTTGGGATGACTTATTGGTTTAGCGAAGCCCCCGCCTATCTCTATAGACGATCGTCCGAGTCGAACGCAAAGCAGCCGGGAAGCTCATACGAGCCGACCCTGGATCAACCTCGGCGACCGTCTCTATATGCTTCACTCACGAGAAGGAGACCACGGAAGTCATCCCGATCTCCCTCCTTATTTAAGAAACCGGAGGACTCGATCGCCATCTGCAGTTCACCGTCTAACACGATGGACTAAGGCACGAGAGCGCCTCCCGCACAACGTACACCGTCGAAGGTCGGCATCTACATGACGATCCAAGGTGGAAGAGTGCAGCCATGGTCTGGTGGTCGATAATTCCATTGCTTAGGCCATGCAAGGTCCCTTTTAGGCCAAGATCGCCCGCCCTTCGTTTAAATACGAGGCCGGCGTAGTCCGAGGCCCTCCAAAACAAATCGGTGGACACGATCGCTCGCCCTCAAAGGTTCATCATCGACATGGTGAACCCGGACAATGCGACGTGCCACAACCCCGTCTCAACGTACACCGTCGAGGTCGGCCATCTCCATGGTGGCCGAGGTGGAAGCAGAGCTAACAAGCCGCGGGCGTGGAGTTGATTCATCCGACGCTGCCCCGCGCAAGGACTCCTCTAGACCAAGACCGCACGCCTTTCGTTTAAATACGAGGCGAGGCGCAGCCTAACGGAGGACCCTCATAATAAAGTGAGTCACGAGACACTCAATGTCTTCGCGCATCAAGACATGATCAAGGAGTCGGTCCACTGAACTCCGCGATCGTGCACGGTTCCTCAAGATGGACGACCGTCCCCGAGGATTCGACAAAGTTAAAGACCGCTCACTCAAGGAATTATTTTCATCCCCTTACTTCCACTAAGTGAATAAAAACAAGGGGCAAGAAGAGTGCGGACTACCTACACGACGATCGTCGCTATTCAACCACATACGGAGATCGTCATTTTTTCAGATGTAGTGCAGCGATCGAACTTGTTGTAAAAAGTTGTCTTATGAGTTTATCAATTCATTTGGAACTACCCTCGCAACGATATCTCCTCACGCATTTGTACAAAGTCAAACAAAGACTCAAAAATAACCATTCATTCAAGTGATAAGTCAGAAATCCAAATGCTCATTTTATTACTTGGAAAATAGAGTACACGATCGCCCGAAGGCCTAAGTGCTACAAAAGAAAGCTACAAACTTCAAAGAAAGTAAGCTAGAAGCGTAAAAAAGGAAGCGCCTCAGGCCCCTGCCGGGCCTTCACCATCAGCATTCGGCGCGGTTCCCTCATCTTAGAGCATCGGGATGAGCAAGACTGTCTGAGACGGATACCGGCTCAAATCCACACCGATGTCCGCGGAGTCCAAGATCGGCAAGGAGAAAGCCGGTGAGAGGATGCTCCAATGCATATGACTTGAACTTCTCGGCAAGAGGACCGACCTCCAAGCCTCCCTTCTTAGCCGCTCGGATCGAGTCGGCGAACGCCAAATAATAAGCGAACTCGCGACATACTCCAAGTTTTGGAAGGGATCGGCCTTGGTCGCCTCAACCTCTCCTCTCGGCTCGGCCATCGCTGCTGCGATCCACGGAGCTCGGCCTCCTCGCAGCAACCTTCTCTTTCGCCTCACTCACTGTCAGTCGGCGATCGTCACCTTCGCGATCGGCCTCCTCCTCAACAACATTCCTCGCACAGACGGCACTCTGCATCAGTCCCGAAATCGGTCGACCGCCATTCGAATTTCTCGGTCTCCTTCTTCTCCGGCTCAAGCTCATGGCTCGCCCGCTTGGCCGCCTCAGAGTCCTTCTCCATCAGCTGCGATCTTGTCGGCCAAACTCGGCGTTCTCTTTCCGAGCCGCCTCAAGATCCTCCCGAAGGCGAATAGTGGAGGGCCGCCCCTCAAACTCTGGCGGCACTGACGGCCATGGTCGCCGTCACGAAGAGAAAGGGCGACAACGGCATCCATCGAACTCGGCGACCGCGGCAAGGCGATCGCATCGAATCGATTGTCCACGCCTTCGGCAAGCGGCGACCTTGCTCACATAGGGAGGAATGTCGCAGAATGGCGAGGAGATCGACTCGCCAGAAATCCACGACCAACGGTGGACAAGACAGTGCAACGCGACGGATCTGCACCAAAACACCAAGGTTAATACAACTCCTACGCAGATGTAATTGTCAACACAGAAATGCTATCTACCTCTCGGCCTTCTCGGGATCCCGACCAAAACGGTTTCCCTCGAGGAGTTTCCGCATCCGCGATCGCCGTCTCCCGCGAAAAGCCGCAGAGGGCGGCTCGCGCTCGGAGCAACGATGGTGATCGGAGGCGCGCGATCGGAACTTCATCGCCGGCAGAAACGAAGTTTCTTGCGGCCTCGGCCTCTTGCGGTCGCCCGAAGCCCCTCCTCCGAATTTCCTCCTCAACCTCGACTGCGCTACGCGAGGCTCCGGCTCCACGAGGCTCCGCCTCCGGAACTATAGGCAATGCGACGGTGGAACCCGAGTCGACCTCTTCGCGAAGACGGCCTAGGACTCTGGGTTCGACATAGCGATCTCACGGAGGCTCCAAAAGCGAGAAACGAACCTCTGCGATTAAAGACGATCGACTAACGGTCGGACAACATCCTTAAAATAAGGCGATCGCCTAGTAAGTGAAGATCGCAGGACCACATACCTGGCACCGCGAGATGTCTCGGGAAGCGGAATAGTCGAGCCGACAACCAGCGACTCTCCTTGTTGATCCGAGTGGCGTCTAGGTCGTCGTCCGACAAGCTCCTAATTCGCTCCCAAACAACGAGGAAGTCGAAAGGCAGCTCCTCGATCGCCGGAATATGAAAGCCTGCAAAACAGAAATCAAATTAGATCAGTCCAAAACGCATCCAAGCGAAGGGAGAGTCTAAACCCTTACCGGGATTCCTCTCCCGAAATTCAGTGGGGATCTCCAGTTCGCCTGTGGGATTGTCGCTCGCCGAAGCTCTCCACTTGCCAGCGACCCAGAACCACTTCGTCTGATCGCCCCGTATCTTATTCGGAACTCCATGAATCACCCGGCCAGATCGGCCTTGGATGTGGTAACCGCCGACCAACCCTCTATGAGCCGTCAGTTTAAACAGATGATTCATCTCCAACGGCGACGGGAGGCGGTACAGGCGGTGACCGCCGAATAGGGTGAAAGTGCATATGATTTGGAGCCAGGCGTTCGGCGTCAGCTGAAGTGGCGCCACATTCCAAGCGGCCAACAGATGGGAGACCGCAAAGGACAGAGGGAAGCGCAGCCCGGCCTCCATAACGGCCTCACTCACTGCGACCATACCCATCGGAGGCTGGTCGGCTCGTTCATTCTCCGCGGGCGCGAACATGTCCACATCTGAAGGAACATGGAATCTTGTCCTCCAGACGGCCAGATCTCTCCTGGACGTCGAGCTCCGTATTTGGCCGAGCGACCACAACGATCGCTGCGCGGCACGATACTGCGACCGCTTGGGGAGCACATAGGGATAAGCGACCGAATATCCCCTGAAGTCGAATCTCGGAGTAGGACCGGCTAACCTATCCATTATTTCAGCAAAGGCCCTATAGGCCCGTCCAAAATCACTATGTTGCTCCCTGTAAGCCACGATCGCGGATCTCTCTCGATCTGTGATCGTCTCTCCTCGGCACCGACTCCTAGCAACATCGGCCTCATTGAACAAAGCCTCAACTTCAGCCGGGTCGATTCCGCACGAATTGCTTCACCATTGCCTCCAGTGGAAGACGGAAGAAGTTTCTCCTGGGCACCGATGTCCCGCGGCGTAATCGGTTCCCGCTCCAAACGATGATGAGGTTCGGCCATTTTGAGTTAGAAAGGAAGAGAAGGATTTTTCTTACCCTAAAGTGAAATCGATCGACGATCGGCGCTTAGATCTTCAGAAAATTCGGCAGCAGGACCTTCTTTCTCCAATGCGTACGCGTGAGTAAGACTGCAGCCCCGCGCCCCTTTTATAGGAGAAAGCAGGGACCCGATTGTAATAAGGGAAAACCTCGTGGGTCGGATCTCAAACGGCGCACTGGTTGACCCCTCGAGACCCGCGACGCGTCTTTTCGAGGACGCGTCACCGAGGAGTCATTAATGACCGTTGGCGTCCTCCAATAGAAGCCCCGACACGTGCGCGAGACTTTTCAACGCCCGATGCTTTTTCCCGCAGATTCGGCCAACCAGTCGTCCAAACTCGTGGTATATCACCAAAGACGATCGCGCTCCATTAAACACGAAGTCGCTCGTCAATAGTTCAGCGATCGCCAAGAGAGCCACCTCACCCCACGTTTCCAACGTATGAGCGAGCTGGGGGGCAATTGTTGTGTCACGATTTATTCATCCCGACAGGCGATCGACTATAAGGCCGAGCGACCAAGTCAACATCAGTCAAACTATGGCTAGCTCGCCAAATCAAAGATATCAAACCACCATCAGGTACCTAGCGATCGACTCCCAGGGCGATCGCCCTTTGGCAGCTGGCGATCTGCTCTACTAACCGGCTAAGGGCAATCGACCTGCGCCCCGAGCAGAGACGATCGCCCGTCAAAACCATCAAGGACTGGATCTCAGGAAAGCACCCACGTGCAGATCCACCAAAGGCGCTGACGAGATCTTCGCCAGCAGATAAGATCTTTGTCCGATGCACAAGACATTTGACCACACTGTCACCTACCTCACCTACCAAAGATGCGCGCGAAAGTTGTCGGTGGGACCACCCGTGGCCGACTCAGACGCGTGTAAGCTCCCCATCGACCGCCTGATTGACGCCAACAACTACTGCAGTCTTTAAAGGGACATGCACATGTGATAAAATACGATCGCCCGATTATTATATTGCAGTAAAGGCGATCGCCCGGCGTATCCAAGCCCTATAAATAGAGAACCTCCTCCTACTGGAAAAAGGTTCTCAGTTCTGAATTCATTCTAACCAACGGTTCGGAATTCATTCAACGGTTCCCAGTTCACGGAATATACGGTTCGGAATTCGTTTGACTTACGTCCGAAATACATTCCACCAAAAGTTCACATTCTCTCACATTCGATACATCCACGAAATCTCAAGAACACACATATCATCAAGCTCCCGGCTATCTCACCGGAATCCATCTCAAGACTTCTCTCTCCAAATCTCTCGTCCAGAAGGCGATCGGCAGAAGCGGCAAGTCTCCACTAGACAGATTCCAAGGGATTCATAAGCCCAGAAGCCCAAACATCCAGCTAAATACTCGCCGTGAGAGGCGGTCGATCTCTCACCGCCGCGACTGTCCATCACCTTTGTTACAAGAACTCACAGAGCATCAAATCTGGTTCTTCCGGCAATCTACACGCTCACTAGCTAAGATAACAAGAAACTTTACACTCATTGTAATTGTATTCTTACATTAGTACTTGTATCTCCGAATATCGGTATTAATAATATCTCGCGAGAGCATTCAAGCCCGGGACTAACAACCCCGGCAAATCTTGTGTTATTTATCTTTCTCACGGAAGTGCTCTTGCATTTGTTTGCTATCCCATCCATTCCAGCAATATCTATCTCCGGATAATATTTTGGGTAGCAACAGGGATGCCGAGATGGCTCGGGTGACGGTTGACCGATTTCGGGACCGAATGACAGAGGTCGTATGCTCGCAGACGGCCGCTGAGAAGGAGGCCGATCGACTGAAGGTGACGATCGCTCGGCTTACTAGCGAGCTGGCGGAGTCGAGGGAAATGACGGCTGCAAGGGAGTCCGAGCTCCAAGGTGTACAACAGGCGATGGCGGAGCTGAAAGGGGAGGTAGAGGCGACCAAGGCCAATCCCTTTCTTAACTTGGAGTTTGTCAGCGAGTTTGCCTATTATATGGCGTTTGCTGACTCGATACGAGCTGCTAAGAAGGGAGGGTTAGAGGTCGGCCCTCTTGCTGAGAACTTCAAGGCGTATGCGTTGGAGCATCCTCTCCATCCTGCTTTCTCCTTGCCGATCTTGGATCTCGCGGATATCGGTGTGGACTTGAGCTGGTATTCGACTCCGGCGAACCTCATTCATCCCGACGCTCCGGAGGACGGGGAGGCCGCTCTGGAGGCTGAAGGCGAAGGCCAGGCAGGGGCCTGAGGCACTTCATTTTTGTTTGTTTTAGCTTTTCTTGCCTTGTAATTTTGTAGCTCTCTTTTTGTAGTACTTAGGCCTTCGGGCGACCATGTGTGTACCTTTGAGACTTCAAGTAATGTAATGAACGTTTGGTTCTTCGATTTATCACTTGAATGATTGCTATTTTTGAGTCTTTTGCTTGACTTTGTACAAATGTGTGAGGGGACATAGTCGCGTGTGTAGGTCTAGGTGAATTGGTAAACTCAAATAGATAACTTTTACAACTAATTCGATCGCTGCACAACATCTAAAAAATGCTGATCGCCGTATGTAATTGAATATGGACGATCGCTGCATAAATAGCTCCGCACTCTTCCCCCTTGTTTTTGTTCACTTAGTGAAAGTAAGGGGACGAAAATAAATCGTCGAGTGAGCGGTCTTCAATTTTGTCCATCTCGGTCTTTTGAGGAACCGTGCACGATCGCAGAGTTCGATGGACCGATCTCCACGACCATGTCTTGTGCGCGAGCGACATTGTCTGTCTCGTGACTCATTTTATTGTGAGGGTCCTCCGTTAGGCTGCGCCTCGCCTCGTATCAAAACGAAGGGCGTGCGGTCTTGGTCTGGAGGAATCCTTGCACGGGGCGTTGTCGGATTAATCGACTCCACGTCCGCAACTTGTTAGCTCTTTTCTACCTCAGATCGTCATGTTAAATGGCAATCCTCGACGGTATACGTTGAGACGGGGGTAGGGACGCGTCGCATTGTCCGTGAAGGATCCACCATGCTAAGTGGCAGACCTTCGAGGGCGGGCGATCGTGTCCACTGATTTGTTTGGAGGGTCCTTCGGCTACGCATGCCTCGTATTTAAACGAAGGGCGAGCGATCTCAGCCCAAAGGAACCTTGCATGGCCTAAGCAGTCGGTTCCATCGACCACCAGGACCATGGCTACACTCTTCCACCTCGAATCGTCATGTTAAATGCCGACCTTCGACAGTGTACGTTGTGCGGGGGAGGCGATCTCGTGCCTTAGTCCAACATGTTAGATGATGAACTGTAGATGGCGAGCGAGTCCTCCAGATTTTTTGAAGCGTTAGCTCATTCAGTAGCCTTGTGTTCAATGAGGTGGGAAATCGGGGAGAGACTCCCGAAGTTCCCTTCTCTTGATTGAAGCATATAGATACGGTCGCCGAGGTTGATCGATGGGTCGGCTCGTATGAGCTTTTCAGGGATGTTCGCGTTCGACTCGGGCGACCGTGTTGGGAGATTTGTGGGGCTCTGGGTTAAGCTAATAAACTGTCCAACTTTCCCTCCTCGAACAATCTCCAGAGCTGTTTGAGGAGGTCGCGGCATTGGTTGGTGCTGTGGCCGGGACTCTTATGGTAGGCACAATATTGATTGTGGTCTAGATGACCGTGGTCCCTTATCGCCTTTGTCTTGTTCAGCGGTTCGCGCCCCTTGATGGCGTAGAAAATATGGGTCGGAGTTCGGTTGAACTTGTGGAGGAGATGGGCTTCCATATCCTCAAAGGCCTTGTGGTCGCCGGATGACTTGGCGACCGTCTTTTTGGTATAGGCGATCGCCGTCTTTCGGACAGGAGGAGGCGTTTCCTCGCCTAGGCGGAGGGCGAGTAGCCTTTGCCTGGCCAGAAAGTCGGCAGCCTTAGCGCGGAAGATCGCGTAGGTTGGGGGGATATCCTTGGTGAGATCCCTAAACATGGGTGAATGACTGTAGAATCCCCCCAGGACCGAGTAGAGAGCGAGCTCGTCACTGACGGGTTCTCCGGTGAGGATGATTTCATCCACTCGGTCGATGTAATCTACGTCGGTTTCGTCTTCCCCCTGCCTGATTTTCATCACGCGGTGGGGGCCTTCTGGTCTGGCGACCTTGGTGGCGAAGTACGACGTGAAGTCATTCGCCAGTTTCTCAAGGGAGATGATCGATCGTGGTGGTAGTGAGACGTACCACCTATGGGCCAGCTCGCCCAATGTTAATGGGAAGATTCGGCACTTGGTTGCATCTGTTGCCCCACACCCGGTCATGTAAATTCGGAATTTACTTAGGTGGGTTTTGGGGTCCGATCTCCCTTCATACAGAGGTGTTTTAGGAGGGGCAATCCTTGGTTGCACGGGTGCGAGCTCGATATGGACTGCGAGTGGCTCGGTCGGCCTGATGATCTTTCTGCTGGTGCTTGCCCCAGTGTCCAAGAGTGCTTTCATCGCGTCGAGCTGGCGTTGCATAGCAGCCATCGCCGTGGCCTGGCTGCTCGTGGCTCAGCGCTCGGAACGGGAGCCGAGGCGATCAAGTACTGATCCTCTGGCGATCGGAGCAGGAGTCAGACGGCTGATCTGTGTTCGGCTGCGAGTTGGGTAGGCCGAACTCCTGGTGACGGACTCTGATTCCGTCGTCTTGTAGTTGGGGCCAGAATGCCCCGGTCGCCATGATGGGTCGCGTACCAAGCGATTGAATACGGATCCGTCCGGTCGTGCGAGAGCCTTTTCTCGCGAATCGGGGCTTTCTGACGATTGCTCGCCCAGTAGCCCATTGAATTTCCGTTTGCCCATGCGGCGGATGGTCAAGGGAGTTATTGCGGGCGACGCGCATGCTCTCCGTCGCTCCTTTAGGATGGCCATAGCCTCCTCGATCTGTTCCTAGGTTTGGAACTGGTCGAGTGAGAGGTTGGGACCACCCCTCAGGTGCGGGATCGAGAGTCTCGCATTGCCGTGGCTTCCCCCGACCGTCGGCTGGGGTTCGGATTGAGCCGGGATATGGTGTCCGGCAGATCGGAGAGCGACTCTCTTGGATGTAGTAGCGGACGTCATGATTCTGAAGGCTTTCTTTGAAGCGCAGTGAGTGTCACTTCAAGTATATGCCCCGAGAACAGTGAGTGTTCTTCGGAACGGTAGGAATAAAAATGAAGGTATAGAGGGGCCCCTTCCTCTAGCGCCAATTGTTGCTACCCAAAATATTATCCGGAGATAGATATTGCTGGAATGAGTGGATAGCAAACAAAGTGCGAGGACACTTCTGTGGGAAAAGTAAATAACACAAGATTTGCCGGGGTTGTTAGTCCCGGGCTTGAATGCTCTCGCGAGATGTTATTAATACAAATATTCTGGGATATAAGTATTAATGTTAGAATCTATTACAGCGAGTGTAAAGACTTCTAGTTATCTTAGCTAGTGAGCGTGTAGATTGCCGGAAGAACCAGATATGATGCTCTGTGAGTTCTTGTAACAACGTTGAGGAGCTATGACAACCGTGAGAAATCGACAGTCTCTCACGGTGTGTATCTGCTGTGTACTTGAGCTCCTGGGCTTGAGAGATTCTTCGGATCTGCGCTGTGGAGACTCCTTGCCTCTGCCGACCGTCTTCTGGATGAGAGGTACTGAGAGAGAAATCCTGAGGTAGATTCCGAAGATGAAGCCAAGAGCTTGAATGTAAGTATGTTTTTATGTATTTCTCTGAATGAAGTTGGAACACAGAGTTTTTCTCTAAACTGAATGGAGAATTCGTGAACCCCTTTCCTGTAGATGGAGGTTCTCTATTTATAGCACTTGAAGATGCTGGGCGATCGCCTGTGCTGTATTATAATAAGCTGGCAATCGACTTTTAGCATATGGGCTTGTCCCCTTAAAGTCTGCAGGAATTACAGGCAGCGGACGGTGCGGTCCAATGAGAAGTCTGCACGCGTCCGAGTCGCTGTCACGGGCGGTCCCACCTTGTACCTTTCGGCGGGCTTGTCGGTAGGTGAGAAGATGGTGACAGGCTGTGGTCAACGATCCATGAAACGCGGCGCCTGTCGGGTATCTGCACATGGGCGCTGCTTTGAGATCCAGTCTTCGTGAACTTTGACGGACGATGGTCTCTGTCTGTGGCAAAGGACGATCGTCTTAAGTCAGGCGTCAGAGTTGATCGCTAGGTGCCAAGGGGCGATCGCCTTTGGAGTCAATCGCTAGATACACGAAGGTGGTCTGGTATCTTCGGTTAGGCGAGTTTGCCATAGTTTGATTGGTTGTGGACTCGGTCGCTCGGCCTTGTAGTCGATCGCCTGTCGAGGTGAATAAATCTTAGCACAACAAGTATTATCTTTCAGAGTGTAAGAGAATGATGTAATGGCTTGATATGCTCTTTAATTACTTGTATATTCTTGTGTATTCCATCATCTCTAAATGCTTCTATTTATAGCATTTTGGAGTCTCTTTCCCGTTAGAATTGTGAACCGTATTAGTGTATGTTAAACAGTATGTGTTGCATATGTAAGACCATATACTGTACGTTGCTTGATCTCTTAGCGTACGCAATAGTAACTCCAGAACTGGGCAATCACATTTAGATCATCCTTTACATACATTATAATCAACGGTAGCGTACGTTATGAGGTCTTCAGATAGCCGTTGGATATGATGACTTACTGGATGACATTATCGGCAAATCAACGATTTAATTTTGAATTCAAAATCAAAGTCCTTAGTCTACGTTATAACACAAATGTTGTGTACGTTATGTAATATATGACCGTTCAATAACTTGACTTTCTATAATCTGTTCAACGGTTAAATTTCGCACATTGTGTACGTTAATCATTACTAGTAGTGTATGTTATATATGTTGTGTAATGTGGTTGTCACAACGTAACCCTGTATGTTTTAACATTGATCAAAGTATTGCATACGTTACCTACACCATGCAGCGTACGTTATGATTATTTTATCTATAAGAACACCATCAAAATATGTATAAAAAATATTAGTTTAACAATCTCCCCTTTTTGATGATGACAAAATAATTATGAAATCTTGTTAGAACTTAGAAAATGAAGGGATTGTAAGTTAAATTTGTAAAACTCCCCTCAGAGTAACTCCACCTGAGATAAGCAATAATTCCCACAAAATATAATGGCATGAATAATAAGTTACAAGCATATTGAAGTTAATAACAAGCATAATTCTCCCCCTTTTTGTCATTGAAAAAAGCAAAAGAGTCGATAATATGCAAAACAAATCTTAAGAACACAGTTAGTAAAATCTCATTAAATAGGAAGCGATAGCAGATAAGGCAAATTTTGAATAACCATAAAAGTACTAAATCATAAGTACGAAACCAATCATCCACATAATAAAAGATGTAAATAGAAACAAGTTTTGAAAAGTATGACATGTCAGTCGAAAACATAAGAAAGTCATCAATAAGAAGATCAATACTAGTCGAGGTCGGTCTCTAAAGGCTGTTGAGGTATATCTATCCCAAAGTGTGTGCAGATATTCTCCAGCGTGGTTTCATATTGCTTGACTATGTTCTTAACTTCTTGCATGCCTTTCTCCAAAACACCAACACGGGCTTCCAGGAGAGAAGATGATGAACCTGTCTGAGTTCCACGAGACAGACCAGCCTGAGTCATAGGAACCTGTAAATGAGATCTCTCAACCTGAATACATCTAGCAAAAATCTGATCCTTGATACGAGGTAAGGCACTACCATCAACAAGAGAGTCGCCGTCCCTCAGATAAGCCAGATATACCTATCATCTGTTTCTAATTTGCACATATCTCATGGATAGAATGGTTCCCTCATAGACCATATTTCACTTCAGTATCTCCACCCCATGAATTCCAAAAGCTCAACACCAGCATCCTCAAAAATACCTATCAAAACGGATCCAAAGGGCATTCCGAATTTCCTCTGTCCATCTTTTCTCACATAACCCTTTTTTTGAAAGATCGACCCTTTTTCCACAAACCACTCTAACACAATAGGAGCAAAATTTACTTAATGATCTTTAAAACATGATAAACAATCTCCATATCAATATTGACCATTTTCTATTGTGGATTGACCTTCGACATCAAGCAACGAGTAATAACATCATGGAGCAACAGATGTTCAAACCAAAATCATTATTTTCAGATTTATCAGAGTTAACATCAATCACAACTTGAGAATTCAAGAAATGACGGACAACAAGTTTGTTCAAGTTTTCATTCTCCTCATTAGATGATTCATTTTCCGAAGCAAAATTTCCATTACAAACAGTACCTTCATTCGGTAAACCAAATATTTTAGAGAGTTTAACGGCATCAACAGTGATATGTTTTCCTCGAACTAAAGAGTGAATCACAACTATCCATTGGTATTGTAACTCGTCGAAAAATTTGCATAAAATTCACGAGCCAAATCTTCAAATATAGGTCTAGCAAAACTAACGAATCTACCGATCCCTAATATGTCAAAAAAGTTCGTCTATTTTAACTCTAATAACCTTGAAAGACTCAAAATCGTAATGATGGCTAGGTGTTACCTCTTCGCCGATGAGAATTTCTTTGAAGATTTTTTCAGCTTGCGGATTCACGAAGCAGTTTGATTTGGGCACATTTGAGGTTGATTCTCCCATTCGTTTCTTTCCCAACCGTGTATTTGTCATGATTGTTGGAGGATTAAGGAAAGGGTTGATGATTTTGATGATTAATAAACTTAAATTGTGAGGGTTTGAGAGAGAGAGATAGCCGTCCGAGAAGAAATTTAGGAATTTGGTTTGTGAAGAAGAATGGGGGCAGACGGGTTATAAAAATCTGTAAATAGAGCATAACATTATAGACTATAACGCCCGTTGTATGCGAGCGTGGCGTACGCGAGCATAGCGTACGCAAAGGAAGTTCCAGTGGTATCTGCCTGATTCTGTAATAATTAAACGTACGTAATGTTATATGGCTAACGTACGTTAGGTCCTTTAACGTGCGTAATATGTGGAAATAGCAGTCGTAACAATGAGTCCAGAGGATTCTGTCTAAAAACTGCAATTTATATTATGCACGTAATCTAGTACCAATATATTATTACTTTAACGTACGTAAACCTTTGTTATTCGTACGCTATATTCCTCTGAACTTGATGTCTGATTGCAACTGACAGCGGCCATAATGTTGTGTCTATAGCGGCCGTTAGATTGACCAAGTGAATAGTACAAATCTTCTAATGATTTCTATTTTGTTTTTCATGACCATTTTGATATATGTATGATGTAATTTTAAAAATAATCAATATATCCCATTGCCAAATTTATTCTAATAAAATTAAATGAATCTTCGTACAATGGTTTAGTAAAAATGTATGCCAAATGTTCATTTGTTCCTACAAACTAGAGACGAACATTCCCGCTCTAGACATGGTCACGAATAAAATGAAGACGAATTTCGATATATTTTGTCCTACTATGTAAAATCGGATTTTTGCTTAAATGTATGCACTAGTATTGTCACAAAAGATAGGTGTGTTTTTATGATTAATGCCATAATCTTGAAATTCATTTTGATCCACATAACTTGTGCACATGCAATTCCCGCAGCAACATATTCGGCTTCAGCTATGGAAGTAGCCACACTAGTCTGTTTCCTACTACCCCAAGATATTAGACTGAAACTCATTAAATGACAAGTTACACTGGTACTATATGCAAATAATTTAAAATCAATGCTTGATGGATACCATAAACCTAATCAAGTGGTTCGTTTTAAATATCAAAAAATCCTTTTGCATGCAATTAAATGAGATTCTTTAGGATTGGCTTGAAATCTACCACATAAGCCTGTAGCAAACATAATATCGGGTCTAGAGACAGTTAAATAATATTTTTGGTCGACAGGTTTATCTTTCATCTTTATCAAGCTTCAAGATGGATGACATAGGAGTAGAAATTTCTTTGCATCCTTCCATCTTGAATTTCTTTAATAGCTTGTTGACGTACTTTGTTGGATAATAAAAATTCCGTCTTCGAGTTGCTTAATTTGAAGCCCGAGAAAGAATTTCAATTCCCCCATCATGCTCATTTCAAATTCTCCTTTCATTAGATTTGCAAATTCTTGGGATAGAGAATCGTTAGTAGCACCAAATACACTATCATCAACATATGTTTGACATATAAGCATATCATTACCAAAATTCTTAATAAATAAGGTATTATCAACATGACCTCTATTATACCCATTATAAATAACAAAGGTGTTGAGTCTTTCATACCATGCTCTTGGCGCTTGTTTTAATCCATATATAGCTTTATGGAGCTTGTACACAAAATCCGGATGATCATAGTCTTCAAATCTCAGTAGTTGCTTGACATAAACTACTTGAATAGCTCCATTTAGAAAAGCACTTTTTACATCCATTTGATGAATTTTGATCTTTTTATATGAGGCAAATGCACAAAGAAGGCGAATAGCTTCAAGACGAGCAATCGGTGCAAAGGTTTCTCGTAGTCTAGTCCTTCTTGATTGTACCCTTGAGTGACTAGTCTCGATTTATTCTTGACCAAGAGACCATTATCATCTGCCTTAACTTTATGAACCCATTTAGTTCCGATGATTGTTTTATCTACGGGTGCCGTAACCAATTCCCAAACTTTGTTTCCTTCAAAGTGATTAAGTTCTTGTTGCATAGCAATGATCCAACTTTCATTGTTAATTGCTTCGTCAAGATTATTTGGTTCTATTAGAGAAATGAAAGCAATGTTATGTATAAAATCATTTATATTTTTTCTAGTCCGTACACCTTCGTTTATTTCACCGAGAACTTGTTCTATAGGATTATCTTTCATATTCTACTACTCCTTAGGAAGATTGTATGTATTTTCTTTAGGTTTTTCATAATTAATGTCAAGCTTATCTAACTCCTTTGATGCTTCTGAGACTTCGTTTGCTAGAATCATACTTGCATCCTAATAAAAAACAACCTTTCTCGGGGGTGAAACTGTATCATCAAATTTTACATGAATAGATTCTTCTACAAAACCTCTTCTACAATTATAAACACGATAAGTTTTACTGTTTAGAGAATATCCTAGAAAAATACCAATATCTTATTTTAAATCGAACTTGCCCAAATTATCTTTACCCTTATTATGGATAAATACTTTACAGCCGAATGGATGAAAATAAGATACATTAGACTTTTACCTTTGAATATTTCATATGGTGTCAACGTCTTATTTCTCCAAATGTGGACTCGATTTATGACATAGCACGCGTGTTGACTGCTTCAGCCAGAAGTATTTGGAAGGCCGTATTCACTTAGCACTGTTCGGCTCATTTCTTCAAGGGAATGATTTTTCCTTTTCGAAAACTCCATTTTGTTGAGGTGTTCGGGGTGCCGAAAAATTATGACAAATGCCATACTTGTCACGCCATTCTTAAAAGTCATTTGAATCGAACCTTACACCATGATATGTTCTAATAGCTATAATCGACAAGTCCTTTTGTTTCTGGGTTAGCTTACACCACTAACAAATTCATTAAATGCATCGCTTTTATTAGCTAAATATTTTACCCAAGTAAATCGGAAAAAATCATCAACATTAACAAAAGTGTAAAGTTTGCCGCTCAAGCTTGTATGTCGAGATGGTCCTATTAGGTCCATATGAATTAATTCAAGGATATTACTAGTGGAAGTTTCCAATTTTGGTTTAAATGATCCTATAACATGTTTACCTTTAATACAAGCCTCACAAATGTGGTCTTTTCTTAAAATTTAATTTTGGTCAACCACGAACAATATCATTTTTAGCTAATTTAGATAGTAAAGGTAGAGAGGCATGCCCTAAGAAAAATTTTACCCTACCGTATATCTGCCTGCATGATTTTTGCTGCCGGGTTGTTGAAAACCGGACCGGTGTGTTTGAGATGTGCATCAACCTGCGATTTGTTGCGAATTTTGTTGAACACAAGTACATGTTATCGTAGACAAGTAATAAAGTGATGAGAAAGATATCGTTCCCATGAGGACTGACTTACTAACTACCGATTTATGAGTATTCTAATTTTATCTGAACTACCGAACTTTTGATGCAAGTAATAATTAAAGAAAATTAATAAAGAATAAATAGTAAAAACGATTGTTTTAAGAAAGAAAATCAAATAAGGAATAAATCTAGGATTGTGAATCCACCTCGGTTTATCCGAATTTACTCTCGATTATATGAATTTAATGATTTCCCAATTTATTGAAGGCGAAGGTTGCTAAAATACTCTACCGCCTCTCCCGAGGTCAGTAGATTTTTCTAAAGGCGAATGACACACTCTATTCCTAGGTGGATTAATTTAACAATAGGCAAAAGGCACGAAATCTTCAGAAAGACCACGTAATTCCTATGAGTATATTCCTATCTCACAAGATAAAACGGTTCTCACCAATATATCCTCACCAACTCTCCTCTCCTGATTCGAGTTGCGTAATTAAAACAATTAAATTATAGGCCACACAATTGAAAGCATTAAAAACAATTGGGAAAACTTAATAGAAAAGGGAATTATATTGATAATCAAAAATAAATTCGTCAAAACTTCGGTTTCATCAAAATCCTAGAACATGGTTTTAGCCTGACATGCTAAAGAATAAAAGTACAGAAATAATTGAAGAAAGCATAAAGATCAAACGCAGTTGAAGAGCTCGGATTCCTCCGTTCTCTAGCTTCCGCTCTCTGCTCATTGGTGTTTTCTGCTTCTTCTTCTCCTCGATGATAATCCCTTTTTTCCTCCCCCCCCCTTTTTATGACCTTCAATGCTTATTTATAACTTTCCTCAGCCTCCAAAATGCGTCCGGGAATTAGGTTGGGAACAGGCTCCAAAAACGGCCCAGAACCGCGGCCAACACATCAAAACCGCCTCGTGGCCGCGGCTCACTTAATCTGTGCCGCGGCCCCAAACCTTCAGCGCATACCTGGGCACGCATTTTTTTCTTCACGGGCCGCGGCTCAGCATCCTTGTGCTGCGGCCCCTGGTACAGTCCGCTTGGGGCTTCGCTGCGCCGTGCATGTGCCGCGGCTCATGACCAAAAATTTCCGTTTTCGCCCATTTTTCGTCGTTTAGGCTTCCGGACTCCAATTTCCTGCAAAACATAAAAGAATAGTGCATTAAAAGCTCATTTATATAGATTTACACTTCAAATGAATTTAAAATAATGATAAATAAGCGTATAAAAATACGCCTAACAAATACCCCCAAACTTGAGCCTTTGCTTGTCCTCAAGCAAAAATCAATTTTCAAATAAAAAGTATCGTGAATGATCGTGCAAATCCATAGTGCTCAACTTAATCAATACTACCCTGAAAATCTCAAACAATAATACAAGCATCGTAATAGTGAGTCACCTCCAGGACACTGATTCCACAAAGTAACCATTTTCAGTGCTAATCAATCGTTTATGAAGAAAATCAAGTTCAAAGATTAACAAGCATGAATTTAATCGACCGCCAATATGAAGAGTTAGAATAAACAAGCCAAGTCGCCCAGTCCCACAGTCTAGTGGCAAAAATTTCAAGAGTTTCATCGTCAAAAATAGCCCTCGGACAGCATTCCCTTATGTATGATCATAATAAAGATTCGAGTTAACCACTAGGTTCGGATCTCGGGATGTTTCATCGGGATAACCCTAGGGTGGATTCCCATTCTCATGTATTGGGAAACCGTTTGACGTAAAAGACACTCATGGGGCACATGGATGCTTCTAGTTACTAAGTTCCCCTCCACAGCGGAGAAAAAACTCGAATAGTTTTCTCGCATGTCCGATTTAAGGTCGCTGTTTTACGCGAGAGTAAACAACGGGTCACGCGAATACCCCCAGTTACTAGGCTCCCCATCATCGGCACGTGCGATATCTCTAAACCACTAATCTAATCAGGGTTGTCGTTTTACGCGAGAGTAAACAACGGGTCATGCGAATAACCCCGGTTACTAGACTTCCCATCATAGAACAAATAATATCTCGACTTTTTGGGAAAGACTGTCCAACTCTAACTCAAATTAAGTGCCAACACGACTCATGTTACTGGACGACTAGCTACGCGAAAAGTGTAACCAAACATATAGACGTCGATTTGAAAACACGTATGTCTCCTTTCTTATACGCTAAAATTTCTACAATCACGAAAAGTATCAGACCTAAATGCATACTCAATGGAAACAGATATCTCTGACTGCCACTCGACCAAAAGTCATCCGTTTCTTCAAAGAGAAATTAGTATCGTAACATCAGTTTTACACAAAGGAGCACAAAAAATCACGAATGCAAATAAAAGCAAGACAAGTAAGGCTAGCATAAAAAATAACGGAAAATAATGAAAAGTGCAAATAAATAAATAAAAAGCGACTGAAAGTAAACCCCCCCAAAATTAGGACGTACATTGACCTCAATGTACACAAAATGTAGTATGCAATAAAAGAAAAGGTCAAGTACTCCCCTAAGGTCCGCTCATGAACTGGTGCTGGCCTCGTCCGGCGAGGAAGGTGGTGTGGCTGGCCTAACTGGTGGGATGAATGGCCCGTCCGGGTGCAGAATATGGCTCGTCCACGCAGCAAGGTAATCCTGGTGGTAAGCATCCCTCACTGCCAAGCGCCTCGTCTCACGTTGGTTGGCCCGGCGGGCCTGCTCTCTCATCTCATCTCGAACGGCTGCGAGGATGCTTTCTCTCCCCGTCTGCATCTCCTCTCTCCAAGCAGCTAAGTGACTCTCTCTCTCTCCTCATCTCCTCTCTCAGGCCATCGAACATCGCCTGAAGGTGCTCTCTATCGGGCGGCGGGCTGGACTCCGCTTGCCCATGTGTCAGAAGAAGAGGCTCGGGGGACTGCTCGTGTGCCTCATCAAGAAGAAATCCTCGCCGCCGACCGTGTGCCGGCGCTCCTCCCCACTGGTCGAAGTGAGAAATGATGCGATGATCAATCGGACCATGGGGGGCCAACATCGGCTCATCGGCCGACCAAGTCATGCCCGACTGGCGGCATAGAGCGCAGATGAGAGAGGGGTGCTTCAGCCCCGTCTTGCCCCCCCTTGAATGCATAGAAGAATAGATCGGACCAGAAGAGGGGCCACATCGAACCTAAGCCCGGAAGTGATAGCATATAATATACGGGCACGAGAGAGTAAAACAGAGCGGATCTGCGAGGTAGGATCAATACGTGCGCAGAGTAAATACAACCAGGCTCGCCCAAGCCGACTGAGGCGCGAGCTCTTAAAGTGGAAGGCCGAAGAACCCGGGGAGCGTGTCTCCCAGATTGAGCCGAGCTGTGTGAGTGCCTCGAGCAGGGCCTCCCTCGTGAGACCACTCATAGCTCGCGTATACGCTGTATCATCAACCACAGGCAGCTCGAATAATCTCCGAATGGCAGCCACTGAGAAATCCACAGTAATGCCTTGGACGACGACCTAAGTCCGAGTATCTGACTGCGGTATCATTTGTCCTGCCCGAATGTGCTTCAACAGAGCGCTAGCATAAAACTCTTGGATGATGTAGATCACCGCCGGCTCGGGAGGCGCAGCGAAACGGGCCCACCCCATCTTGTCGATCATCGTCAGAAGCTCACCGTCCTGGGGTGCGGGAGTGAATCCCCGCTCCGGAATCAAAGGTCGAGGACGGATCTTTTCATTGAATATTTTATGAATTTCCGGGTCGGAGAATTGGTGCGACTCCAACTCGGCTCGGCTTTGTGAAGTTTCCCCTCGTGTGGGGGACGATTGCGTCCTAGCCCTTGTGCTAACCTTTCTCTTTCTAGCCATGGCGAGTTCCTGAAAAGATAAACACCGGAAATTACTTAATCTATAAGGAAAACAACACCATTTGACTAAAGATATGCAAAACGTGAATAAAGAGTTGAACGAGCGTGCACCGTCGTGAGGGAAAATTAAAATTGAGCTTTCATGTTTAAACTTGACGTAAGGGTTGGGGTACGCTGTAAATCCATAAACGAATTCGTTGCACAAAGTTTCAAAATGTTGGCTTTAAAAGAATTTTTTTTTCATTTATGCATTTCATCAAACACCTTGACTGCATGAGTTTAAATGAGGAGCAACATAATCACCAATACCATCACAATCAATCACCATATTCATATTCCAACTCAATTTTTGAGAGAACTTTGAAAAAAACTAACATATAACCATACCTTATTTTGCAATTCATATATCATTTAAGATTAAGAGATTAAGAATTACCTGGTTTGGATTGAAGTTTGCAAGAAGAAGAAAAGTGAGAAGAGGTTTTCGGCCGATCGCTGTGCGAAAAAGGAAAAGAAGTTACCTGGGGTGCCGGCCGATTGAATATAAGAAGGGTACCTGGGCTGTTGAACTTCTGAAAAGGGGCCGCGGCACAACTTAAGTGAGCCGCGGCCCAGAGTACAGCCTCCTGGGCGTTATTTCGTCTTTCACCTTGTGTCGCGGCTCAGCTTACGGGTGCCTCGGCTCATCATGTTAGTGTGCCGCAGCTCGTTGCATATGTGCCGCGGCTCATAGTACAGGTTCTTGGGCGCATCTGGTGTATTTGGTGTGCCGCGGCTCGCTGCATATGTGCCGCGGCTCAGGGACCGGGTGTGCCGTGGCTCAGTAAGGTCGTGCCGCGGCACAGAGTATAGGGAGTTTAGCCTCACTTTTTTCGACTTGTGTGTGCCACGACTCACTTTCCTTATGCCGCAGCCCAATGCTGAATTTTCCCCTGGGATAATTTCTGCACAGAATTTTCAAAAGAAACATCAAGAGCGTGAGAGATAAGCATATCCAAGCTAAAATGACGAAAAATAAAGATCTAAAAATGCAAGAAAATACTAAAACACAAAAAATCTACAACTAATACTCGGGTTGCCTCATGAGAAGCGCTAAGTTTATAGTCTTCAGCCGGACTTAATGAAAATCAGTTCGCTTTTCGCAAACACCATTTGAACTCCGCCCCGTCCATCCAACCGTTAATATGTGTTTTAAATTTTTGACCCTTGGTCTTTAACAATCCGATTTTCGGTTTGGACACCCAATGTTCTTTGCAAAAATATTTTAATAAAAACAACTTTCCGAAACACCCATTTTGCACATGACTTGGCACCCGTTTCACTTCCGGCTTATTCTCCTTTTTTCACGAACAACCTTATGACAGCATTAGAATTTTTCGTTGGTGGATGAACGGTTGATGACGACGACATGTCCAAATGCCTAAGATATGCGACTCGTTCTACATTTTTCTTAGACGTCGGAGCATCTGGAACGGATTCTGAACACTTTAATCAACAACTCTCCCGGTGTGCGTCTCTTGCAAAGATATTTACACTTTCAATTTGTGAACTCTTTTCGACACTACTTGGACACGGATAGGGTTGAAACACTTGGAAAGTGACTTGCTCATCTTGAACCCGAAGTATTAGTTTACCCTCCTGAACATCAATAAGGGTCCTTACGGTGGCTAAGAGCGGTCTACCCAAGATAATCGGAATCTCATGGTCTTATTTCATATCAAGTACAATGAAATCAGTAGGGAAAATGAATTTATCGACCTTGACCAAGACATCTTCGATTACCCCTCTCGGGTACTTGATTGATCTATCAGCTAATTACAAGGAGACAGTCATCGGCTTGGCTTCCCCAATTCCTAGCTTCTTGAAAATAGAAAGAGGCATGAGATTAATGCTAGCGCCGTGGTCATATAATGCTCTATCAAAAGACAAGTTCCCAATGGTGCACGGTATGGTGAAGCTTCCTGGATCCTTCAATTTAGGCGGGAGCTTTCTCTGCAAGATTGCGCTGCACTCTTCAGTCAGTGCCACCATTTCATATTCCTCGAGCTTCCTTTTCTTAGATAAGATTTTCTTCATAAACTTCACATAGCTCGACATTTTTTCTAAGGCGTCGGCAAATGGAATGTTGATATGTATTTTCTTGAAGACGTCAAGAAACTTGGAGAGTTGTTTGTCCAATTTTTGTTTTTTCAAACGCTGTGGAAATGGAACGGGTGGAACAAAGGCCTTCGGATTGTCGGGAAACAGTTTCGAGGGTCTAGAATTTTGGGATTCCTTAGTCGCCAAATTTTTCTTTTCCTCATCATCACCTCCCTTTTTGCTCTGCCCAGGATGCTCGCCCACTTCCTTCCCACTTATCAAACTAATGGCATTTATACTCTCTCGGGGGTTCATCTCGGTTGTACTCAGCAAGATACCCTCCGGTCGGGTTGTTAAGACATTAGCTATTTGCCCCAATTAGACTTCCAAGTTGCGAATAGAAGCTGAATGGTTTTGCAAGGTGGCTTCCGTATGGGTCATGAACTGACTCGTATTTGCTGCTAATTTCTCCATTGCTTCCTCTAGAGAAATTTTTGGAGCGGGAGGAGGTTGCTGTTGGTGTTGGGCAAACTGAGGCTGATTTGAGTTTTGTCCGTTTTTCCATGAAAAGTTAGGGTGATTACGCCACCCCAGATTATATGTGTTGGAGTACGGATTATTCTGTCCATTCCCATTCCCCACAAACTGAGCTTGTTCCATCTGGTGTTGTTCGAAAGGACTTCCAACTTGGCACTATGCACTAGGATGAGATCCGTTGCACCAATTGCATTATTCAATGGGAACGGAGGTAGAAGAATGTGAAAAAGCTTGAAGTTGCTGAGTCAAGGCGGCGACTTGAGCTGATAGTGCAGATATTGGATCATTATTTGAGATTTCCATTACTCGCTTCGGGATCACTCGTTCGGAAGGCCACTGATAGGCATTTGCAGCCACTGCTTCCAATAGAGAGTGGGCTTCGGCCATTGTTTTTCGCATTAATGCTCCTCCAGTGGCTGCATCAACAAGAGTGCGTGTAGAATCACTCAATCCGTTATAGAACGTCTGAATTTGTAGCTAGTCCGGTAGGCCATGGTGTGGGCATCTCCGTAATAAATCCTTGTATCGCTCCCAAGCTTCATGAAGCGACTCCATATCAAATTGCCCGAACGTGGTTATCTCATTCCTTAGCCTCGCTGTCTTCGATGGTGGAAAGAATTTAGCTAGGAAGGCTTGTGCTAATTCTGCCCAAGTCGTGATAGAACCCGGCGGTAAAGAATTCAACCAGAATTTGGCTTTGTCCCTCAGAGAGAAAGGGAACAGCCGCAAACGAATAGCATCATCGGTAACACCTTTGTTTTTGAAGGTGTCACAAATCTCGAGAAATGAAGTAATATGCGCGTTGGGGTCGTCGTTCGCCAGTCCACAAAACTGGCTTGCTTGCACCATCTGAATAATAGCCGGCTTGATTTCGAAGTTGTTCGCTTGGATGGTTGGACGCCGAATTCCCGAAAAGTTCACATTTATTTGTGGCATGGCATAATCACGGAGTGCCAATGCCGGTTGAGCTTGCTACACAAGATTATCTCCTCCGTGATTTTCGGTATTGTCGGCCATGATGTCTTTTGCCGGTTGCTCCCGCTTTTCCTTCTTGTTTTTCCGAAGAGTGCGCTCGAGTTCGGTATCCAAAGGTTATAGGCCTTCGTTACCGAATTTTCTCATACACTAACCAGAAATTCCTGAATGGAAAACAAATAAAAAAATTACACAAAAATAAAAAAAATTGTTCAAACTAAGACTAGAAATACTGAAATCGATATTAGTAAAATAATCAGTCCCCGGCAACGGTGCCAAAAACTTGTTGCGAATTTCGTTGAACGCAAGTGCACGTTGTCGTAACAAGTAATAAAGAGATGAGTAAGATATCGTTCCCACGAGGACTGATTTACCAACTACCGATTTATGAGTATTCTAATTTTATTTGAACTGTCGAAATTTTAGGTGCAATTAATAACTAAGAAAAATTAATAAAAGCAAAGAAATAGTAGAAACGATTGGTTGAAGAAAGAAAATCAAATAAGGAATAAATCTAGGATTGTGAATCCACCTCGGTTTATCCGAATTTACTCTCGATTATATGAATTTAATGATTTCCCAATTTATTGAAGGCGAAGGTTGCTAAAATACTCTACCGCCTCTCCCGAGGTCAATAGATTTTTCTAAAGGCGAATGACACACTCTATTCCTAGGTGGATTAATTCGACAATAGGCAAAAGGCACAGAATCTTCAGAAAGGCCACGTAATTCCTATGAGTATATTCCTATCTCACAAGATAAAACGGTTCTCACCAATATATCCTCACCAACTCTCCTCTCCCGATTCGAGTTGCGTAATTAAAACAATTCAATTATATGCCACACAATTGAAAGCATTAAAATTAATTGGGAAAACTCAATAGAAAAGGGAATTATATTGATAATCAAAAATAAATTCGTCAAAACTTCAGTTTCATCAAAATCTTAGAACATGGTTTTAGCCTGATATGCTAAAGAATAAAATTACAGAAATAATTGAAGAAAGCATAAAGATCAAACGCAGTTGAAGAGCTCGGATTCCTCCGTTCTCCAGCTTCCGCTCTCTGCTCCTTGGTGTTTTCTGCTTCTTCTTCTCCTTGATGATAATCCCTTTTTTCCTCCCCCCTTTTTTATGACCTTCAATGCTTATTTATAACTTTCCTCATCCTCCAAAATGCGTCCAGGAATTAGGTTGGGAACAGGCTCCAAAAACGGCCCAGAACTGCGGCCAACACATCAAAACTTCCCCGTGGGCCGCGGCTTAGCATCCTCATGCCGCGGCCCCTGGTACAGTCCGCTTGGGGCTTCGCTGCACCGTGCGTGTGCCGCGGCTCATGACCAAAAATTTCCGTTTTCGCCCGTTTTTTGTCGTTTAGGCTTCCGGATTCCAATTTCCTGCAAAACATAAAAGAATAGTGCATTAAAAGCTCATTTATGCAGATTTACACTTCAAATGAATATAAAATAATGAAAAATAAGCGTATAAAAATACGCCTAACATGATTCAAATGATGGTGGCCATTATGTCTGGACAGAAGGTGAATTGGTGCCAGATTTGAAAAGAATTCAGGAAGAGGCTTCTAATCCAGAAACTACCAAGAAGTCATTTGGCCTCATCCTAAATCATATTCTCACTCGCTGCGAAGTGAAGCAGTCAGCAGATGCCAAGAAGATTGGCATTGGAAAGTTCATTGGTGGGATCAAACCCATTATGTTAAACAAATGACCACTTATTGCTAAGAGGCCTCATCCTCGAAGCATGCCCATTTCAAGTGACTCGAGGGACATCACTTTGAGGATCTCGGGCGATGAGAAGAAGAGGAAGAGAAGCATTCCCGATAGCAGTTCGCCTCAAGCTGTCGACAAGAAGAGAAAAAAGACCAAAAAGCCTTCTATGGCTGAGCCTACAGTGGCTGCGTCGGTCGCTGTAGACATTCCTTCTGTTCCTATCTCCAAAATAATCCCACAGGGCGCAACCCCTCTGGAAGAAACAATTGCTGCCAAAATAGTAGATCATGAGCATGTGGCGGCTATGACGGATGACCAACCATTTGACAAGTTGGAAGGATCCAGTGAATTGGCTGACCCTTCAGAGACGAAAGACGTTACTCCAAACAGGGTACCCACCCCTGTACGGAGTCCCTCTCCCCACAGGGTACCAACCCCTGTTTGGGATCCCTCCCCACAATAGGCTCCTATACCTGTTGAGAATCCTAAATCGGACAGTAGAGTCCACTACTGTATGGAGTCCCTCCCCCACTGACATTACTAATAATACTCACCTCCAAGTCCAAATCGAGGAAGCTTACGAATTCTTTAGGATATGGAAGTCCTACAGGGTCGCCCCTTGCGACACCCAGTACCACTGGGTTGAGTGGAAGGATGAAGAGTTATTCGCATTAGAGGTCACAGACACCCAAAATATCGAAATCCGGATCCGCTGGGAGGATCACTTTTGCCACGAGCTCATATCCAACTACTTCATGGCAAAAGAAAAGGCCGGACTAAAAGGGAAGTCACAGTCTGGTGACAAAGCTCCAGACAACAACAAGATGGAATATTAAGATGGAATATATTCAAAATAATAATACAACAACAAGAGTTTAAAGGAAGTGGAAAAGTAATATTACACTGTTTAAGCATAACCGAACAACAAAATACTTGGGCCCCCCGAACTAGTATCCTTCAAACCCTTCGCCGTCACCATGCTCTTCCTGCGCCTTGGCCTTGCCTCGACCTAAAATACAACATAAGTATTTCGCCCAAACCATAAGGTCAGATATACATGATAATAATTCTCAAGACACTATACAATTCATATATATTGGGTCTCAAGGAAACAACCCGACTATTGAACATACGCCTCGGGCGTATGAACAACCAGTCGCAAACCATCGGACAAACCCAATCATACATGGAATATGAATGACCAATCAACCTGGCTCAAGACGGGCATCACAGTACGCCCGATCCGGAAATGTGTCCGTGCACTTGTCCACCCCGTATATGGAATCCAGGATATACGTGGGACAAAGTACCTAATTAGCCTCACAAACTACGTCTCGTGTGCACGGTCCAATACGGAAACATCAATGCATTACCATATGTGACTGGCTAAAAATCCTACACATAACCAATCGGCACGCAGATATGACTCCAGATATGTCACGATACAACATGACAACGAAACTAAATAAATCACACATCCAACCAAGAATCAAGAAACTCACCGAGTGATAAAAATGATTAACGAGACCAATGATAAAAAGATATTGAACTTGGGAATACAATCCCACAACAAAACGGTAAACACGACCAAGAACAATACCACATTATGAATCAGATATTCATAAGCATTACATATTCAATAAACGTATAACGTTCACAAGAATTCAATCATCATTATAACCAAGGTAGATAACTTGCCTCAATACTATAGACGAAATAGTCCTTCTCCGAACGAATGAACGGACAATTTCCCCGACTAACAACACTCACTCGAACAAGCAACCTTGAATGAAATGCAACTCATTCAATTACACATTCACAATATCGATATCTAATTCATAGTAAACGACACCAGCAATTCAAACCTAATAGATTCAACCTATCTTCAATGAACATATATCGCCGATTAACGAACCTCGATACACTCAATCCATCTTCTAATCAGAGTATCATGTTCTTAAGGTTATTTAACATTTATGATTACCTAATACACAAGGATTACCATCAATGAATTCACTTAATCTATTATGAGATTAACATCACCAATCATCATAATATTCTTAAAAACACTATATACCTTTAAATAGGATGATTTATACAATCTTAATTCATCAAATCATCTGGTTTAACTTGAATATATCAAACTATAATTGTTTTCTTCATAAGTCATCATCATCTCCCAATGAATTTACTAACCCTGTAAAAATCATGAATATATCATCTTCGAAATATTCTAGCATTAAGAACATACTTATAAACTCTAATCATCAAGTTCTTATCATGATTTCCTAAGAACCAATTACAACAATGTTGTCTTACAACATTTCAACCATTCAAGAGGTAATACTAATAAGATTATCATGTTCTTCACTTACTTTGTTCATAATTCCAATCACCATCATGTTATACTTGATTAATCTAACATTATATGAAGTAATCAGTATTAACAGCATCATCAGTATGGAATAAACATGAGTTTAGATAACCAACCTGTTGAAACATGAAGAAAAACAGCAAGACTTCAAGAATACACTCCAAACTTCAATCTCCTAGGCCCCAATCCAAGTTATGAAGTTCCAAGACAAGATGGAAGGGCACAAAATTGACTTAGGAAGGCAGGGGATCGATTTCTAGAGAGGGTACAAGAGTTTGGTTCGTGCAAAAATGAAAGGCAAGATATGTCTTTTATAAACTGCATTCGCCATAACGTATGTTATCTTATAAGGTTAACGTATTTTAACACCTATTACGTACACTAACACAAAAGTGTTATATACGTAACGATCATGCAGAGGCTACTGCCTCAACACACACCATTACATATGTTAATGGCATAAGCATTACGTATGTAACGCCCGTTGACTTGGCTACCTCGAAAGGCCCAATATCATATACGTGCATGGCCCTACACGCTGAAAGTCGAGATGCGATCTGATTCTCTATGTTACGTACGTAACTAGTAACCTATAACGTGCATAAAGGATCATACATAACATACGCTAAGCTATAATAGTAGCGTACGTTAACTACTAATGACAGTAGGAAAAATGCAATGCTCCAAACAACATCTAACAATCAAACATAGTGCGAATGATAATTATAATTAATTCGATTCGAGTATATTTCAACATTATAATCATTATATTAAATGAAAACATAATATGATGATACTCTAATCGTCCAAGTAATATAACAGTAAAGATAAAAAATTACAGTCGGATATTACATACTCACCCCCTTAAAAAGAGTTTCGTCCTCCAAACTAAGGGGTAAACAACTTGGGATATCTCTCCCGCATGCTAACCTCGGTTTCCCATGTAGCCTTCTCAATTCCATGTCGTGGGCATTGAACCTTCACTAGGCGAATCGTCTTGTTCCTCAACTGTTTGATCCTCCTCTCGAGCATCTGTATGGGACGTTCCTCGTACAAATGATCATCGATTATCTCGATTTCTACGAACTGAAGTATATGGCTTGGATCAGAAACATACTTCCTCAACTGGGAAACATGAAATACGTTGTGAATCTGACTTAAATCTGGTGGCAACGCCAGACGATAGGCCAGATCGCCCACACGTTCCAAAATCTTGAATGGTCCAATATACCTCGGGCTCAGCTTGCCTCTCTTCCCAATTCGAAAAGCACCTCGAGTAGGAGACACTTTCACTAGCACATGGTCACCATCCTCGAACTCAAGTGGTCATCGATGGTTGTCTGCATAACATTTATGTCAGCTTTGATCCGTTAACAAATGACTCCTAATCAGAGCGATCTTCTCACGAGCTGCTATCAAGATATTGGCTTCCGTACTTAGAGATTCATACAAGTCGTCCCAACATAAAAGGGACCTACATCGACGGCCATACAATGCTTCATAAGGTGCTATCTTAATCGAAGCATGCCAAATATTATTATAGGTGAACTCCACCAAAGGTAGTTGGGCTTCCGAATCCTCCTTCCAATCGACACATGCTCTCAAGATATCTTCTAGAGTTTGGATAGTCCTCTCAGACTGGCCATCGTTCGGAGGATGAAATGTCGTACTGAAATTCAACTGTGTACCCATCGCACGATGAACTGCCTTCCAGAAATGTGACACGAACCTTCCGTCATGATCTGATACAATACTCTTAGGAGTACCATGTAACCTTACAATCTCTTTGATGAACAGCTGGGCCAACCTCTCGGGACCCAACATGTCTTTAATCTCCAAGAAGTGGGCCAATTTGGTCAGACGATCTACAATCACCCAAATCGTATTCATACCTCGACGACTCATTGGCAAATTAGTGATAAAGTCCCTCGATATATCCTCCCATTTCCATTTGGGTATCTGGAGTGGTTTCAGCATACCTGTTGGCCGCTGATGCTCAATCTTAAGCTATTTACAGGTCGAACATCTCGAAACGAATTCTGCAACTTCTCGTTCCATATTACCCCACCAATAATATTACTTCAAATCTTTATACATCTTGCTAGACCCTGGGTGGATGGAGTATGGGGTAGCATGAGCCTCTTTTAAAATAGAGTTTCTCAACTCTTCATCTGCCGCACACAAACTCGATTGAAATGTATCAGTACATCCTCATGGATCACAAATCCAGGAGCTTTCCCCTGAGTTACTTCATTCCAAATCCGAGATAAGAATGGGTCCATAACCTGCTTCGATCTGATTATATCTTCAATGGATGACGAAATTTAAAGTGTGCAAAGTTTTCCCTGAACATGCTGTAACCAGACTTCAATCCCCGGTCTCGCAAGTTCTAACTATAGTCCTCTTTGAATTGTCAAGCGGGCAAGCATTTGCTCCTGCACTTTCTTACAACTCAGGGCATCGGCAACCACATTTGCCTTCCCCATATGGTATAGGATCTCAATGTCATAATCTTTAATCAACTATAGCCACCTCCTCTGTCTCATGTTCAACTCCTTCTGAGTAAAAATATACTTCAGACTCTTGTGATCAGTAAAAATTTGACAGGTGACTCCATAAAAGTAGTGGCGCCAAATCTTCAAATGAAACACCACGAATGCTAGTTCCAAGTCGTGGGCCGGGTATTTGACCTCATAGGGTCGCAACAGTCTTGATGCATAGGCAATCACCTTCCCATTCTGCATTAACACACACCCAAGGCCCTGTCTCGATGCGTTACTATACACCACGAATCCTTTGGTTCCTTGTGGTAAGACCAAAACTGGTGCCGAAATCAATCGACTTTTGAGTTCGTCAAAGCTCTGTTGACATGCTTCTGACCACATATACTTCTTATATTTCCTCAACAGATTAGTCAGCGGTTGAGCAATCTTGGAAAAGCCTTCAACAAACTGTCTGTAATAACCTGCCAAACCAAGGAAACTACAAATTTCCTTCACATTCTTTGGAGGTAGCCAATCGCGGATAGCCTCTGTCTTCTGTGGGTCCACACTAACTCCATCAACCGATATCACATGCCCAAGAAAAGTAACCTCAGACATTCAGAACTCTCATTTGGAAAATTTTCCATAGAGTTGTTCTCGCCTCAGCGCACCGAGAACCTGGTGGAGATGGTACTCGTTCTCTTCACGGTCACAGGAGTAAATCAAAATGTCGTTGATGAAAACGACCACAAAACGATCCATATAATCAATGAAAACTCGATTCATCAATTCCATGAACACCGCTAGTGCGTTAGTCAGTCCAAATGGCATCACCATGAACTCATAATACCCATAGCGAGTACGAAAGACTGTCTTCGAAATATCGAACTCTCGAATCCTCAACTGATGATATACGGATCTTAATTCGATCTTGGAAAACACAGCGGCGCCTTGGATATGATCCAACAAATCATCAATACGAGGCAACAGATATTTATTCTTGATTGTTACCCTGTTCAACTCATGAAAATCAGTATATAAATGCAGGGATCCATCCTTCTTTCGCACAAATAACACCGGTGCTCCCTAAGGGGATGCATTGGGTTGAACATAACCCTTCTCGGTCAAATCCTCGAGCTGACTCTTCAATTCCTGCATCTCGGTTGGAGCCATGCTATACAATACTTTTGAAAGCGAGGACGTACCTAGCTCTAATTCCATGGTAAACTCTACCTCACGATGTGGAGGCAATCCTGGCAACTCATCTGGAAAAACATTTCGGTAGTATCGGACCACCGGAATATCAGCCAATTCAGTTGGTCGATCCACTGTCCTGGTCATGTAGCACCAATAACCAACACATTCTTGATTAAGCAGTTTCACTACTTTCATTGCGTTGATGATTCTCCCAGAACGGCTAGGATTATCACCCTGAAAAATGCACTCAAAGCCATAATCAGAAGTGACGGTCACCATCCGCTTGCGGACGCTAAGTATGGCATCATGGCGATTCATCCAATCGATACCCAAGATTACATCATCTTTAGGTAAATTGACCACAATCAAGCCTGACAACCACTCACGATCGTTCATAAGAATCGGACAGTTCTGCACATCACGATTCCCCACAATTCTTCTACCATCGGGTAGACCAATCACATCAGCTTCACAATTGATAACATGATCTAATTGCAAATGACTCAAACAAGAAGCAGATATAAAGGAGTGCGAAGCACCAGTATAAAAAAGAATACATACAGGCTGAGAGTGAATCTTGAGTGTATCTGCGATCATGTTGTCCTCGGGATCATCGGTCCTCTTCATTTCATAGATTCTGGGTTTTGCATCTTTGGTACCAGGTGTATCAGCTTGACTTCCACGGCCCATTCCTCTGTTTGCCCCGGTAGTTTGGTGGGAGGCAGACGGAGGTGCCCTGTCCTGAACTAAAGACTGGACTCGAGCATGAGAGGCTACCGTAGTACGTCCCGGCCCACCTCTACAAAAAAGAGCATGATGCCCACTAATCCCACAAGTATGACATACAACGACCAGCTTCAAACATTTGGAGTTGACGTGCCCCTGATCTCCGCAGTTAAAACACACAGTAGAGGAGCTGGCTGCTCGAGAATGCGAACCTTCCGGTTTCAACGCCATAGGTGGCCGCTCACAAAAAGTCAGTACAGATTGGGGCTTCTTGAACGCTCCCCAGTTACTATCAGCCTGAGTCTGGTTCCTTGATCTTTTATTATTGGACTGCGGCTACTTCTTGGAAATCTCCTTCGCAGTAATTTCGTATTCCACAACTCTCTTGAAGAATTCCGGCAAAGTCAGGCAGTGGTGATTAAGTAACTGCATTCTCATCCGGGGTTTAAGTCACTTAAAAAAATACTTGATCTTATCAGCTTCCGTGCGGACAATAGTCGAGGCGAATGGAAGAAGTGTCTGGAATTTCTATGCAATTGATAACACTTCATCATCCTCAGACAGGTCGGGGTTCAGTAACTCTGATAGCTTGGCCTCACGAAGTGGACCTGTATAATAACGATCCAGCATAAGGTACTTGAATTCTTCCCAAGTGCATACGCCATCAGCTGGTCTCACCGAAAGCCACCATGTGTGGGCGCTCTAACTAAGATAGTAAGCCTCCACGGAAACACAATTTGCTTCCAAACATTCAACCATCTCGAACAATTTCTCGAAGTGTTCGATCCAGTGCACAATATCCGCATGCTCAGAGGAGCCTTCAAAAGTCAGGGGTTGCTGACAAGAGATGTTGCTAATAATCCGACTTAAGGTTCCGCCGTGCACCAAATGCCGTGGATGAGGTCCCTGCTGCTGGCCAGTAGTAGCAGTCCTCTACATATTTTCCATCAATTGACCCATATGGGTCATCATACCCTGTATAACAACACAAGGGTCGACACGCGCATCCTCGTGTCGTTCGGTATGGTGTGACTGGTTCTCATTAGGCGAATCACTACCTGCTGAGCTTTGCTCCACATTCTAACGTGTATTGGCTCGTGACCTTGGGATTTAGCCCCTTCCGCGGCCTTGACCTCCTCTACCACCGCCTCTCACATTTCTATCCATACTGAAAGAATCAAACACTAATCATAAGCACATTTCATGACCGCCTCTACGGCCGATCACAATTTCATGCTAAGTTAATAGCAACAATGAAACTACTAGTTCAAGAAAATAGTTCATCATGAATTATCGGCACCACGAGTGCTACACAAAATATCATATCGACATCAAGTCGAAACAAATTCAATCACATAATCAATCCAAAATTTCTCTCGGAAAATCAATAGGATAAATTCCGCCACAAACATCTTGCCAGAAATTAAATTATAGCACAAAAGTAACATACCGTATTTGGCTCGTAGGGTCAGGCGCTCGCACAGGTCACACATGACGTGAAGGTTTCTTGATACTAGTTAAATACACAACGACTCTGAAAAAGAAACGACTCTCTGATACCATCTTCTGTAACACCCCAAATATGGCGACTATTACAGTGTTGTGGACCCCACACTGGGACCCACCAGGCGAAACCGAAACACAAAATAATCATATCATAATTGGGGTACCAAACCACAATATAATAACCATTACTCTGATTAGGAGTTTACAAATTGTACGGCTAATGGCCTTATAATACACAAGATCCAATACCAGTATAAACCATATGAAGATGGAATATACTCAAAATAATAGTACAACAACAAGAGTTTAAATGAAGCGGAAAAGTAATATTACACGGGTTAACCATAACCGGACAACAAAAGACTTGGGCCCCACGAACTAGTATCCTTCAAACCCTTCGCTGTCACCGTGCTCTTCCCGCGCCTTGGCATTGCCTCGACCTAAAATACAACACAAGTATTTCGCCCAAACCACAAGGTCAGATATACATGATAATAATTCTCAAGACATTATACAATTCATATATATTGGGTCTCAAGGAAACAACCCGACTAGTGAACAAGCCCCTCGGACGTATGGACAACCAGTCGCAAACCGTCGGACATACCCAATCATACATGGAATATAAATGATCAATCAACCTGGATCAAGACAGACATCACAGTACGCCCGATCCGGAAATGTGTCCGTACACTTGTCCACCCCGTATACGGAATCCGGGATATACGTGGGACAAAGTACCTAATTAGCCTCACGAACTACGTCTCGTGTGCACGGTCCAATACGGAAATATCAACGCATGACCATATGTGCCTGGTTAAAAATCCTACACATAACTAGTCGGCACGCAGATATGACTCCAGATATGTCACGATACAACATGACAACGAAACTCAATAAATCACACATCTAACCAAGAATCAGAAACTCACCAAAGTGATAACAATGATAAACGAGACCAATGATACAAAGGTAGTGAACTTGGGTATAAAATCCCACAATAAAACGGTAGACACGATCAAGAACAATACCATACTATGAATCATAGATTCATAAGCATTACATATACATGAAACGCATAATGTTCACAAGAATTCAATCATCATTATAACCAAACAAGATAACTTGCCTCAGTACCATAGACGAAATAGTCCTTCTCCGAACGAATGAACGGACGATTTCCTCGACTAACAACACTCACTCAGACAAGTAACCTTGAATGAAATGCAACTCATTCAATAACACATTCACAATATCGATATCGAATTCATGGGAAACGACACTGGTAATTCAAACCGAATAGATTCAACCTATCTTCAATGAATATATCTCGCCGATTAATGAACCTCGATACACTCAATCCACTTTCTAATCAGATTATCATGCTCTTAAGGTTATTCAACATTTATGATTACCTAATACACAAGGATTACCATCAATGAATTGACTTACTCAATCTTTTATAACATTAACATCAACAATCATCATAATATTCTTAAGAACACTATATACCTTTAAATACGATGATTTATACAATCCTAATTCACCAAATCATCTGGTTTAACTTTAATATATCAAACTATAATTATTTTCTTCATAATTCATCATCATCTCCCAATGAATTTACTAAACCCTTTAAAAATCATGATTATATCATCTTAGAAATCTTCTAGCATTAAGAACATACTTATAAACTCTAATCATCAACTTCTTATAATGATTTCCTAAGAATCAATTACAGCCATGTTATCTTACAACATTTTCAACCATTCAAGAAGTAATACTAATAACATTATCATGTTCTTCACTTAGTTTGTTCATAATTCCAATAACCATCATGTTATACTTGATTAATCTAACATTATATGAAGTAATCATTATTAACATCACCATCAGTATGGAATCGACATTAGTTTAGATAACCAACCTCTTAAAAAATGAAGAACAACACCAAGACTTCAAGAACACACTCCAAACTTCAATCTCCTACACCCCAATCCAAGTATGAATCTCCAAGACAAGATGGAAGGGCACAAAATCTCCATATAAATGAAAGGGTATAAGAGTTTGGTTCGTGTAAAAATGAGAGGCAAGACATGTCTTTTATAAACTGCATTCGCCATAACGTACATTAACATATAAGGTTAACGTACGTTAACACCTATTACGTACGCTAACACCAAAGTGTTACGTACGTAATGATCCTACAGAGGCTACTGCCTCAACACACACACCATTACGTACGCTAATGGCATAAGCATTACGTACGTAATGCTTGTTGACTTGGCTGCCTCGAAAGGCCAAATATACTGTAAGTGCATGGCCCTACATGCCGAAAGTTGAGATGCGATGATTCTCTATGTTATATACGTAACCAGTAACACATGACGTATGTAAAGGATCATACTTAATGTACGCTAAGTTACAGGGTAGCGTACTGTTGTGGGAAAATCCCTCACAATATGCCGCAAGTGCACGGTGTCAACAAGTAATAAAGTGATGAGTAAAGTATCGTTCCCTCGAGGACTGATTTCACTAAGTACCAAAATTTAGTCAACTCACAATTTTATTTGAAGAACAATTAAATAGAGTGTATATCTAAACTAATTACAGAAAATAAATAATAGTACTAATAATAATAATAATAATAATACTAATAAGGGGGGTAGGATATTGATTTTCACCTCAAACAATCGGGAATGATATTTATTCGATTCAATTCACTGTTATTCAATTGATTGTAAGCCAGGAATTCCTAAATTATTCTAAAGCCTTTCCCAAGGTCGATAGAAAATACTACGAATTATTAACTCGATATATCCCTATTCGAATTAGATAATTAATAGCTAAAACAGTTCAAGAATTCCCACAATAACAGGCTTCACAATTCGCATGAGTATATTCATATCTCATGAAAATTATGATTCGTCTAACAAGAACTATGCCTAAATTTCATCTCCCGAATCCATAAAGACATTCAAAACAAATTAACTGTTGGCCAGACAATTAAAAAGCATTAAGAACAGTAAGAAGAATCCAATTCAATAGAATAACGAGTAAATCGAAATAATAATAAATAATCAAACCGTCATGAAATTGGCTACAATCAAAATCCTACTCGAATAGATCTAAAAGCTAAGATGCAGAAAAACCGTAGGGATCCGTGGTCTTTTCGTCGCCCAGAAATCTACACCTTCTGTTCTCCTTTCTTCTTCACCCGCCGAAACCTGCTCTCCCCCCCTCCTATTCTCATCTGCAGCCTTTTTATATTCTCTTTACCAATTCCTTCCAGTGGTTTTCTTCTTCCCACGAAGTAAAATCCCTCTTTCACCTAAAGGTCCTCTTGGCCCAACACAAACAAAAGCCCAAGCATTTCGGCCCAACAGTTTATTACATCCGCGGTCACCATACTTTTGTCAGAAGCAGTGGCTTCTTTTTGCGCTTGGTGTGCCGCGGCTCACTTAATGTGTGTCGCGGCACACAGTACAGTGTGCACATTATTCGCCGATTGTCTTCGTGTGCTGCGGTTCAGTTGGTGTGTGCCGCGGCTCATGACCAAAAACTGCTGTTTTCGTCCGTTTTTCATCGTTTTGGCTTCTGGACTCTGATTTCCTGCACAACATATAAAAATAATGCATTAAAAGCTCATTTATGCTGATTTAGGCTCAAGATGGATATAAAATAATGATATAAAAATGCATAAAAATACACCTAACAAATACCCCCAAACTTGAGCCTTTGCTTGTCCTCAAGCAAAAAATTATAATTTTAAACAAAATGCATCGTGAGTAATCATGCAAATCCATAGTGCAAAACTTAATCAATACTATCCTGAAAATCTCAAAGAATAATACAAGTATCGTAATGGTGAGTCACGTCCCGGACACTGATTCCACTAAGTAACCAATTTCAGTCCTAATCAATCATTCATGGAGAAAATCAAGCTCAAAGATTAACAAGCGTGAATTTAACCGACCGTCAATATGAAGGGTTAGATTAAACAAGCCAATTCGCCCAGTCCCACAGTCTAGTGGCAAAATTCAAGAGTTTCATTATCACAATTAATCCTCGGATAGTATTCCCTTATGTATGCTCAATAATATGATTCGAGTTAACCACTAGGTTTCGGCTCTCGGGATATTTCATCGGGATGATCCTAGGGTGGATTTCCATTCTCATGTATCGGGGAACCGTTTGACGTAAAAGACACTCATGGGGCACATGGATGCTTCTAGTTACTAAGCCCCCCTCTACAGCGGAGAAAAAACTCGAATAGCAATTCCCGCATGTCAAGGTTGCTGTTTTACGCGAGAGTAAACAACGGGTCACGTGAATAACCCCGGTTACTAGGCTTTCCATCATCGGTAATGCGATATTTCTAAATTATTAATCTATTCAGGGTCGCCGTTTTACGCGAGAGTAAACAACGGGTCACATGAATACCCCCGGTTACTAAACTTCCCATCATAGAACAATTAATATCTCGACTTTTTCTTGGGAAAAACTGTCCGACTCTAAACTCAATTTAAATGCCAACAAGACTCATGGTACTGGACGACGAGCTACGCGAAAAGTTTAACCAAACGTATAAACGGTGATTTGAAAACACGTATGTCTCTTTTCTTATCTGCTAAAATTTCTACAAAAATGATAAAATTTCGGACCTAATTGAATACTCAACAGAAACAGATATCGCTGATTGCAACTTGACTAAAACTCAACCGTTTCTTCCAAGAGAATTCAGTATCGTAACATCAGTTTTTCACATGGAAGCACGAAAAATTCACGAAAAATTCAAGCTTGCAAAAACCATCAACATCATGCAAAATAAAGTCCACTACACATAACATTATCAATAATAAAACTCATGTGAAAATAAAAGGGATAAGGAAAAGTGAAACTTATTCCAAATGTCTTCTTGAACACCCGCACATGTCTGAGTGGAAACATCGGTCAATCCATACTTCAAATAACGCCCAACATCACGAGGGACCCCCAAACTTATTCTCTAGTCATGAGATAACAATATACATTAAATCAAGAAAGACTAGAATATGAAGAATAATAACTCATAGGGGTTATAAAGAAATATCAGAGAAATAAGGGCCAACAAGAATACACGAATCCAAACAAAATAACAAACAAAAGGAAAAATTAAAAACGAAAAATCAAATAAAAACAACTAACTAGAAAGCAAGTAAAAATGATGGGTTGCCTCCCATCCAGCGCTCTATTTTACGTCTTGAGCACGACGTGGTGAAAAAATTTAACGTGGCTTTTTTCTTGGGAGATTGCCAAATGCCTCCTTCTTGCAATCTATAAGCCTCTTATTCCATAGGGGAGGCTTTGGCTCATGCCCGGTTGCCAAAAATAATGAATAAGAATAATTATGCGGACAACCAAAAAATGATGGAAGAATGTAATAATCATAAGGCACGAAAAAATAAGCAGAGTTCGAATGGGCAAATAATAAAGAATTATCATGCATAACCTCATTAGAACTCGAAGAATCAGCCTCAACAAAATCATGAGTAATGGGGTCAATCTCTCCCATTATGGATCTAGGAAAAATTATGCGTGGCACCGTTAATAAAATTTTTGGCACAAAAGTATTCACCTTATTAGTCGAAGTTTGATGACAATTTAATGGAATTTCTTTGGAAACATCATCAATGATAACTTCTTCTCTAGGCTCATCACACTTTATGAAATCATTGGGTGCTGGGGGATCGACCCTAAAACTCAACATGTCGTTCTTCTCGACCTCCCCCTCAACTTCACTACTAAATAAATGAGCTGGAAAATAACCGTAGTGACCCTCAAGACCACGATGTGCACATGCTAGCTCAAAAATGCTACTATCAGGATTTTTAAGAACGTCTACATAAATTTCAAGCATGGTCTTTTGTTTTGGGGGAGGGGGCTGACTGACCCTAAAACTCAACATGTCATTCTTCTCGACATCCCCCTCAACTTCAATACTAAATAAATGAGCTGGAAAATAACCGTAGTGACCCTCAAGACCACGATGTGCACATGCTAGCTCAAAAATGCTACTATCAGAATTTTTAAGAACGTCTACATAAATTTCAAGCATGGTCTTTTGTTTTGGGGGAGGGGGCTGACTGACCCTATTTGGCAAATTATTAAGAGCATCGAAATTTATGAAATGCCAAGGGTCACGATACTCATAGGAAAACATAATGAAGAAAATAAAAATAAAGAGACTAAACAAAGAAAAAAAACTTCAAATTAAAATTAGAGTCGCTTGGTATTGATATTAGCGAAAAATCAGTCCCCGGCAACGGCGCCAAAAACTTGTTGTGGGAAAATCCCTCACAATATGCCGCAAGTGCACGGTGTCAACAAGTAATAAAGTGATGAGTAAAGTATCGTTCCCTCGAGGACTGATTTCACTAAGTACCAAAATTTAGTCAACTCAGAATTTTATTTGAAGAACAATTAAATAGAGTGTATATCTAAACTAATTACAGAAAATAAATAATAGTACTAATAATAATAATAATACTAATAAGGGGTAGGATATTGATTTTCACCTCAAACAATCGGGAATGATATTTATTCGATTCAATTCACTGTTATTCAATTGATTGTAAGCCAGGAATTCCTAAATTATTCTAAAGCCTTTCCCAAGGTCGATAGAAAATACTACGAATTATTAACTCGATATATCCCTATTCGAATTAGATAATTAATAGATAAAACAGTTCAAGAATTCCCACAATAACAGGCTTCACAATTCGCATGAGTATATTCCTATCTCACGAAAATTATGATTCGTCTAACAAGAACTATGCCTAAATTTCATCTCCCGAATCCATAAAGACATTCAAAACAAATTAACTGTTGGCCAGAAAATTAAAAAACATTAAGAACAGTAAGAAGAATCCAATTCAATAGAATAACGAGTAAATCGAAATAATAATAAATAATCAAACCGTCATGAAATTGGCTACAATCAAAATCTTACTCGAATAGATCTAAAAGCTAAGATGCAGAAAAACCGTAGGGATCCGTGGTCTTTTCGTCGCCCAGAAATCTACACCTTCTGTTCTCCTTTCTTCTTCACCCGCCGAAACCTGCTCTCCCCCCCTCCTGTTCTCATCTGCAGCCTTTTTATATTCTCTTTACCAATTCCTTCCAGTGGTTTTCTTCTTCCCACGAAGTAAAATCCCTCTTTCACCTAAAGGTCCTCTTGGCCTAACACAAACAAAAGCCCAAGCATTTCGGCCCAACAGTTTATTACATCCGCGGTCAGCATACTTTTGTCAGAAGCAGTGGCTTCTTTTTGCGCTTGGTGTGCCGCGGATCACTTAATGTGTGCCGCGGCACACAGTACAGTGTGCACATTATTCGCCGATTGTCTTCGTGTGCCGCGGCTCATGACCAAAAACTACTGTTTTCGTCCGTTTTTCATCGTTTTGGCTTCTGGACTCTGATTTCCTGCACAACATATAAAAATAATGCATTAAAAGCTCATTTATGCTGATTTAGGCTCAAGATGGATATAAAATAATGATATAAAAACGCATAAAAATACACCTAACACGTACGTTAACTACTAATGACATAGTCAAAAAAATTATAATTCTCCAAACAACATCTAACAATCAAACGTGGTGCGAATGACAATTATAATTTATTCGATTATAGTATATTTCAACATTATAACCATTATATTAAATGCAAACATGATATGATGATACTTGAATCATCCGACTAATACAACAGTAAATATGAAAAATTACAGTCGTATATTACAGCCACCACTCCGACCCTGACTTGGACGATGATGATGATGCCCTACAGGCCGGTCTTCGGATCAGCCGAGAAGAGGCCAGGGAAGGGGAAATGGCCAAGTTTCAAAACCAACAGGATCAGGGAACATCTGACAAACAACAGTCCCCGCCCGTACAAGCATCTCAAGAATAGCAACAGGAGGAATCAGTCCCTCCTGTCATCATTGAAGAGCAAGCTACTCCCGTACTGGATGCCCAGCCTATACAATAACAAACTGAAGACGCCACCAGCGCCATCCGCCAAGTGGAATCAGTCCTTCTTTCGGATTAGGTGGAAGTTGAGAGTCGGCAGGAGGAATCAGTCCCTCATGTAGTTACGACTACAAAAACTCAACCTAGACAGGGGGAATCAATCCCTTCCGTCTCCCAGAATGAACCTACAGCACACCCATTCGGAGCCCCTACTTCCAAAGCCCCTGCATCTCCCATCTCTATCAGTTCCAAATCCAATTCTGATGACAGTTTTCTGCCTGAAGATAGACCACGGAGACCCCGTCATCACGTGGTTCTTCATCAGCTTGGAGAACCTGAAGATTCGAAGATTATGCCCCCTGGCTCCCCGAGCACCAAAGCCCGCATCGAGCAAATGCAAGCCATCGATCGACAAACAGTGTTTCTGCAGGACGCCTTCAAGGCCCTGTACGATGTTGATAAAGAACTCGACTGGATGCACGAGACTGCACAGGATGAGCTCCCTAAGCTGAAAGTTGTAATTAACGATGCGAAAGATGTGTTCCGCTTGATGCCAATAGCATTGTGGCAAATGCTTAACCAACTCAAACAACATTATGAGCGAGTCTTGAGGCAATGGAAAGAGAAGCTCAGAGTTTCCATGCCTAAGACAGTGGCCGCCCTTGAGTATACTGGTTCCAAGCTAACTGATCAGGATCACAAGACCGATGATTTGTCATTAGTGGTTGATAGGGTAGTTGACAACATCAATGATCTTAAGACCCAATAGGACGAATCAATTCACTGCAAGGTGTAATATCTTGATGATGCCAAAAAAGGGGAAGAGTCTAGAGAGGCTGCCCGGAAATGGAGGATGGAGAAAGAGAGAGAGATAGAGGCTGCACTGTAAGAAAATGTTGCCACTGCTATCGGACTACTGGTCGGACTCGGGCCTGGTCAAGCTATAACAGGATACATGGTGACTGGATCTCGACCTTTGTTCTAGGATCCCAACTTCCCATGGAATACTAATGTGTATAAGCCTTCTAAGATAATGCTGCCAACTGACAGACAACATGCAGCGAATGATTTGAAGAATTGGAAGAAAAATGAACTGATGAGATACTTCTGTACTCTCATCAAGGAGTCTGCCATATTCAACAGGTTCAAGACCCTGGAGGATGCCGCCAATGAATTCTCAAGGCTATTGATAATGGACTCATTGTTGAACTGGTTTTGAATTATAACCTTAATGGTACTTTGGTATTATTATTATTTTCCGTATTTCTCAAATTAGCCTTGTAAATTCTTATATAAAGGATTTACAACGCTGTAATTATTCCGAATATATCGGGATTTACGCTTCAGTCTGTTGCTCCACCTTTCAACGGAAACAACTAAGTATAGCGGTCGATCGAGCTTAACGAAGTCTAACGGACGACGGACTCGATCTACATGTTTGGACTTTAGAGTTTTGCATTCGACTTAAGTTTAATAATAAAAGCTATGATTCTCTTAGAGAACCTAACTGACCATATAACATATAAAGATACTAACAACGGTAACCGATACTCGATTCCATTACACATTCCTTGGTTCAGAAACCAACATCAAACACTTAACATAATCATAACATAATGTGCATCAAGGCTGGAAAGTGTTAGAATTATGTTAATGCACATAATAACTAGATAGTGTATCTTATACCATTGGAAAGCCAATGAAGTCTAGTTTCATGTCCATTTTACGGATCTCAAAAATATTAAACGTGGCGAAAGTTATGGCCGTTTCCGTGAAGTGTAATGAAACTGCCAATAACCGACGAAAATGGGAAAAACATCATATTAGCCTAGAGCTAGTTTCTAGCAACGAAAACCCTAAACATGTAAACTCTAATCATGCAAATCATACTTATAACACATATAAGAGTCGACATACAATCATGCTTCTCGACATTACGAACTCTATTTCATAATCTTTTCTTTTGAAAACATGACTACTTACTCATTCTTATTTTTCCAACATTAAACCTTCAAACATCATTAGCATCAAGTATCATCAAGCATAAATTGTTTCCAACATCAAACAACACACTTAACATACACTCATGTTGATAATCAAGGTCTTGGTCCTAACATACAACTGACCTAAACATGATTTTTAAAATCCTCAATACATAACATGCTCCTTAACTACATCAAATATTACCAACACATTTTCCAACTTCATAAATCTAACTTCATGCTCTTGTTTTCAAATAAATTTCCAAAACATTTTATAAAAATCTAACAAACTCCTTTCATATATCATCATAATCATCAAGTCACTTTTGAACATATATCAACATATCAAGAACTAAGCATGATTCTTCCTTACTTTCAAAACACCCAACATTTTATAAAAATCCCATAAATTCAACGTAGCATCATATCATCATATAGCAACATATTGTGTAAGAAAATCATAAGAAAAACAACACATGAATGGGTTATAAAACCCTAAAAGTTTCGGCCAACATGAAAAAAAATCAAGACATGATTACAACTTGTTCTAAACACTTTCAAGAACCTTGAAATCAACTTAGAGACAACATACAAAACATTATAACATTAAACCTAAACTCTTCATATATTTTCCAAATTTTAAAGCTACCCAAAACCTATTTATTTTTGGATTGAAATGAAGAGGAGATTGTTAGTTACTTGAATATGAACTTTGTTTCAAGTTTGGAACACGAGCTTGTAACTTGAGTTCTTAATGAAGAACAATGGTGAACAACAAGGGTGAAGGGGGAGGGGGGGCTAAGGTGAGAAGAAGAGAGGAAGAAGATGAAGTGAGGAGGAAAAATGAAAGGGAGGTGATGTCCCTTTATATACTAGGTTAACCCTAGACGTCATCATAAAGCGGTTGAATAATATTCTACGTTTCGCTCCTCCGCAGATAAAATTACTCGAGTATTGAATATATGTCATATAATTAAATTATAGTATCACACTTACAGCTTAAAGTCGGAGAAAAGTTTCGCATTTTACAGAATGCGAATTATCCGAGAAAACGACTCGACATAAAATATACCCGAAAATTCGAAAAGTAAACTCTTGAAAATCGTACTCGTATCGTAAAAATAGTGTATATAGGAGGCGACGGAATCACGATTCTGTCTATCGAAACATAAAAATCAAATTCGGAAAATAAACCCAACCGGATAACCGAACATCCGATTTCTGAATTTAAAACGTGCAAATAATTCTAAACTTACTTCATTAGTTAGAATTTTATTATTTGTGAATGCAAAACCCTAATATCGCACTTGAGGTCGTAATAATTCATGCATATAAAAGACTGGGGCATTACATATAAAATCTTCAAAAACCCTTTACATTTATACATCTATATTTTAATGTGGGATTCAAGATTTTGGATAAATAAGAATAAAAGAAAAATTCATGTAGGAGAGAGAGAGGGAATTAATGTGGTACTCCAAACACTTATTGTTGTTAGATACTTGATATATTTATTTGAAAGTGAAAAGGACCGAGTTTATTAAAAATAACAAATTAAAAAAATAAAATTGTGCATATATAAATTAGATATTAAAAAATAAATACGTACATATTTGGGTCATTGAGGTTTTCTTATAATTTTTCAAATTAAATCTTATAAATAAGAATAAAACAATCCATTTGGCAAACTCAATAGATTACCAAATTAAAGTGACGGTTTAATAAAATTATGGATTATAAAATACACAATTAATTTAAATACTTATTTAGTTACTCAATTAGCAGAGTGTCATTGAAAATCAAGGTGGAATATAAATTTAAATAAATAAGAATTTAAAAAATAAATATTACCACATATAAGAGAGTTAACATGGTACTCTGGATGTGTAACAGTCATATATATATATATATATATATATATATATAGTAAATGATCAAACTATATTTTTTAATCAAATTTATTAATGTAAAAATCAAATTTATTAATGCAAAAAGCTCGCGAGTTATACTTTATATAAGGCAAGGATTCAACCACTCGAACTTATAAAGCTCGCGAGTTATTAATGTTATAAAGCTCGCGAGTTATACTTTATCAAATTTATTAGGTTCAGCCACTTGGAGTTCCTTACTATGGCAGACACAACGAAAAAAATAAGGCAAGGATTCAGCCACTCAAACCTGTTTATTGTAACACCCCCAATCCGCTCAGGGATATTACACGCCGTAGAACCTTTCCTCAAGGATCTACCAGGATGGTAACGACATTGAACAACTCAACAATGCCTTTAAGGCTACAATGACTCAGTAAACCGATTTGGTCTTTCAATAATAATATACAACTCAATTCCAATACATTCCCACGCAGGGGTCAAAATACAATGAACGCCCGTACAACTGGGAAAAAAATACTGCAGCGGAAAAGAAATACAACTGAACCAAAATAACAATGCATGGGTTCTCATGCGATTAGTATCGATCATCTTTCATCATCCTTCGTGCCGACCCTGTTGTTGTTACCCAAAATATTATCCGGAGATAATATTGTTGGAATGATCGAGTAACAAACAAATGCGAGAACACTTCCGTGGGAAAATAAATAACACAAGGTTTGCTGGGGTTGTTAATCCCGGGTTTGAATGCTCTCGCGAGATGTTATTAATATAGATACTCTGGAGTACAAATATTAATGTTAGAATCGATTACAATGAGTGTAAAGACTTCTAGTTATCTAAGTTGTAGAGCGTGTAGATTGCCGGAAGAACTAGATATGAAGCTCTGTGAGTTCTTGCTTTTTATGTTTTGTAAGTGTGTATGAATATCACTATGAATGTGTAAGTAATTGCCAGATGAGTCTTTATCCTCTCTCTGTGCGTTTTCCACTGTATTCACCATCCCTTTTGGCCACTGTTGTAAGCCTCCTATTTATAGAAGACAAGGTTGCTGGGACCTCTCCGGCGATCGTGGGCGACCACCGTTTTCTATATTATAATAAGGCGGGCGATCGTCCCGTCACGTGGGGCTGTTCCCTTAAAGTCCGAGGCTGCTGCTGGCAGCCAGCCGTGCGAGTCAATGGGAAGCCTGCACGCGTCCTAAGTCGTTGTCTGGGGAGGACCCACTTTGTACCTTTCGGCGGGCCTGTCGGTAGGTGAGGTAGGTGACAGGCTGGGGTCAAAGGTCTTATCTTGTCGGTGCCTTTTGTAGATATGCACGTGGGTCTCCGTCCAAGATTCGGTCTTTGACGTCTTTGACGGATGCTGGATTCATACGTGGTACGAGACGATCGTCTATGGTCGGATATCAAAGGCGATCACCAAATACCAAAAGACGATCGCCATGGGCGCCGACTGCTGGGTGTTTGCCCAGCGTATGTATTCTATGGTTAGCTCTCAGATCATTATGCCGATCACCATCGAGGCGTATTAATCGCCGCACAATAATTGCCCCCCCATCTTGCTTCGATGTTGAAAACACGGGGTGAGGTGGCACTATTGGCGATCGCCAGTGTTTAGACGGTTGGTTCGTTTATTTATGACAAGGACGATCGTCAGGACGATCTGATTTCAAATTTGGATGATCTCTTTTTGCGCTGGAATCAGCGGGAAATGGAGGCGGGCTCTTGAAACGTTCAAGGACACACGTCGCGCTATCATTGGGGGAGTCCGACGGTTTTGTAAGACTTGTCGCCTGGCGTGCCCTAAAAAAAACGCGTACGCGGGTTTCGACGGCTGCATTTAATGTGTCCCCTCCCGACGGTTGCACTCCAGCCCTCGGAATTTCACCTATTTGCACAGAGACCCCTGCTCCCGCCTATAAAAGGGGCTAGGGCTACTTCATTTCCACTCTTCGCGCACCTTTGTTATTTAGTCGAGACTCTGCAGAATTTTTCGAAGATCTGTGTGCCGACTGTCCTTCTTTTTAGGTAAGAACACAAATATTCTCTCCCCCTTTCCTTTTTAAGAACATGTCTAGAGGATCTAAAACCTTCGAGGCCGGAAGCTCCTCCGCCGCCGCGGCTTCAACTGACCGGGAGGAAATTCCCATGGGACTTCATATGGAAACGGCCATCGAGGCCATTCGCACGGGGATAGCACCCGCGGAACTCGAAGAGCTCTTCAATGAGGCCGAGTGGCGAGATCAGCGGCGGCGGTGGAGCGGGGGGGATCACCGGTGGATGAAGATGAAATGGTGTGTCTGTCTTGGGAATGGGATAGCGTATTTGGCCCCGCTTATATGGATTTTGCTAAGCTTATGGAGGGGATCGCTGGACCCTGTCCTGAATTTGATTTCGAAGCGTATTCCGCCGCCCACCCCTATGAGCACGTGAAGCGGACGGCGTTTCGGGTCGCTAACCCTTCTCTGTGGACTCTCGGTCAGATTCGGAGTTCGGCAACCCGAAAAGACTTGAGTCGCTGGAGGGCGAAATATCACATTCCTTCTGATGTCTAGCTGCACGTGCCCTCGGAAAACAAATGTGCCGATCAACCTCCCGAGGGTCTGGTCGCCGTTAATGAAATGATTATGGAGTCCGGCCTGCGGTTCCCCTTGTCGTTCTCCGTACCCTATTTGTTGATTGCCTGGAATTTGGTGCCGCTCCATCTAATGCCGAACGCCTGGCTACAGATCATCTGTACTTTGACACTTTTCGGCGGTCACCGGTTGTTCCGTCTCCTTTCTGCGATGGAAATGAACTATCTTTTCAAACTGACTGCGCAGAAAGGGTCGGTCGGCGGTAATCACATTCAAGGTCGAATGGGAAGAGTGGTCCTCGGTGTGCCGAACAAGACCCGGGGCGACCTGGCAAAATGGTGCTGGGTCGGCGGAGCGTGGCGATCGACGTCGAGTGATAGACCGGAGGAAGAGTTGGAGATCCCCACCAATTTTTGGGAGAGGAATCCGAGTAAGGGTTTTAACTCTCCCTTTGATCGGATACATCTTGGACTGATCTAATTTTGTTTCCTTTTTGCAAGACTCCTTGTTCCAGCGATCGACGATCTCCCCTTTGATTTCTTGATCATCTGGGAGCGAATTCGCGCCTTGCCGGACTCCTACATAGATGTTCGCTCACTCGGTCACGAACTTCATCTGTTGGGGGCTCGATTGTTTTGCTTCCCTCGTCATCTGAAAGCTCCAGGTATAAATTTTACTCCCTCTTCCTTGCTTGACGATCGTCCAATTGAAAGAGGTGTTTAACTTGTCTGAATTCCTTCCTTGACAGAGATTCATTTTCCCCGCTACACCGAGCCACCACAAGAGATCGCAATGGCTAACCCCAGTCTCATCGGTCGTCTTCACCAGGGAAAGAAAACGGGTCGCGTTTCTGCGACGACGTCTCGCCCCATCCCTGTGGTGAGGCCCGCTGTGGTGCCGGTCGCCGAGCCGGAAATTCAGGAGGAGGAACAACTCTAGCGCAACCGCAAGAGGCGGGGGCCGGAGGGGTCCCTGCCGACTGCTGAGACGGATGTATCTATCTTGGATCCGCCGTTCGCCGCTCCACCTATCTCTGCTATTCCGATAGTGGAGGGGTCCGGCTCCAGGCCCTGGGCCGGCTTCTTGAAGACTACGGCGAGTGCCAAAGCTGAAACTCCTCGGGGCAAGCCCTTTTTCGGCCGCGACCCCGAGTTGGTCAACAGGTAGGACCGGTATGATTTTTCCGAGTTAGGCGATTTGTGTAAGGCATATACTAAATCCTTTGTTTCTTTTGTTTGTGTTGCAGGGTCCGTCTTGCTGATCCGGACGTCTCCCCGATGGTGTTGGATTTCCTGGCGAGCAAGTCTCCGCGCTAGTCTGTCGACGTCCCTTCTTACGTCTCCAAGGCCATCGCCTCTATGCCTAAGGCTTGGATGACCGATCTCGACGCGATTGCTCGTCGGCGGTCTGGAGATGCCATGCAGGCGACCATCGCCCTGACTCTCCAGGCAGCGACGATGGCCGTCCAAGCCGCCAAGGATTACGAGGGCCGACCCTCTAATGCTCGCCTCCATCAAGATCTCGAGGCCGCTCGGAACAAAAATGTCGACTTCTCCAACCGGATACAGGCCATGGAGAAGGAATACTTAGAGACGGCCAAACGAGCCAAGCAAGATCTCGATCGGATGAAACAGGAGCTTAGCCAGTCCAAGGAGGTGGCCGATCGATTCTGTGACTAGGTGACGGAAGCTCGCCGGATGCATTCGGCCTCGCAAGAGGAGGCGACCGGGCTGAAGGCGATGGTGGATCGGCTCAACAGCGAGCTGGAGACGGCGAAGGGAGAGCTGGAGAAAGCAAAGGGAGAATTGGCCGCCAAGGTGGTCGATCTAGCGGATGCTGAGAAGACGGCCCCGGATTTGAAAGGGCAGATAAAGGCGATCGAGACTGATCCCTACCTCAATGTGACACTCGGCGGCGAGTTTGCCTACTATATGGCCTACGTCGATGCTGTCCGAGCTGCCAGGAAGGTAGGGATCGAGGTCGGTCCTATGATGGAGAGCTTCAAAGCCTACGCACTCGAACACCCTTTGCATCCGGAATTTTCTCTGCCGATCCTCGACCTCACCGACTTGGGGATCAACTTGAGTTGGTATCCTTTCCCGGATAAACTCATTTATCCTGAGACCGGTGATGGAGCGCGCCGATCCGCCACCTAGGGGCGAAGACCAACCGGGGGGAGCCTGAGCGATTTTTATCTTTCTTTGCTTTGTAATTTTCTGCTTTTTCTTCTACTGCCTTTGGGCTTGTATTTGTACGGATTTCTTGATTTGAATAAAATACTCCTTTCTCGCATCTGATTCTTTACATGTGCGATCGCCTTTGAATATTTGCATGTGAATTTAGACATATGTGTGTATAATTGCTTCCGATGCCTTGTTCGCCTGATCGATTGTTTGAATGTTGAATGTATTGACATGCTTGGAAATTCTTACTTGTAAATTTCTTGAATAGAGCTGATCGTGTATGGTCCCTTCCTTCTGATCGCATTTAGGAATAGCTCCACCTCTTTGCCCCTTGTTTTTGTTTACTTAGTGTAAGTAAGGGAGCGAAAATAGTATGTTGGTCGAGCTATCTTGAGTTATGTCGATTCTTTGAGGGAGGACGAGTGTGTGCACGGTCGCTGAGTTTGATGGACCGATCTCCGTAACCATGTCTTATGTGCGAGGGACTTTCCCGTGACTCACTTTTTTGTTAGGGTCCTTAGTTAGGCTGCGCCTGCCTTGTGTTTAATCGGAAGGCGAGCGGTCTCGGTCTGGAGGAGTCCTTGCACGGGGCGTCGTCGGTTTATTCGACTTCACCTCCATGGCCTGTTGGCACTTTTCTACCTCAGATCGCCTTGTTAGATGACGACCCTCGTTGGTATACGTTGTGATGGGGTAGGGACGTGCCGCCTTGTCCGGGTACATCATGTTAGATGATGTACTTTGAGGGCGCGCGAGCGTGTCCACGAATTTAATTGGAGGGTCCTTCGGCTACGCTCGCCTCGTATTTAAACGAAGGGCGAGCAATCTCAGCTCAAAGGAACCTTGCATGGCCGAAGCTGTCGGTTCCATCGACCTCCAGGACCACGACTGCACTTTTCTACCTCGGATCGCCATGTTAGATGACGACCCTCGTCGGTATACATTGTGCTTGGACGGGCGATCGCTTGCATAGGTCTGTCAAGTTTAGACGATGACCTTTTGTAGGGCGAGCGAGTCATCCCCTTTTTGGTTGCTCGTTTTCATCGAGGCGAATCATATAGATGGGACATGGAAATCTCATTATACTCTTTGTACGTTGGGTAACTGATATTGAATACAAAGTTTTCACTAGTAGTATTTCTTTAAATGTATGGCGTTCCAGGGATATTGGTCCGGAGTGCCGTCAGGATGTTCAAGTTCGTAGGCTCCCCTACTTAGCCATTTAGATATCCTGAAGGGGCCTTCCCAATTTGGGCTAAAGACTCCTGTGTGGGTTTGGACCTTTTTGAGGACTAGGTCGCCCACTTGGAACCGTCTTTCCTTGACCTTCTAATTGAAGAATTTCTCGGATCTCCTTTTGTGGATTGTATTCTTCATTTCCGAGGTCAGTCGCCGTTCTTCGAGCATGTCCAAATCGATTCATCGGGCGACATCATTGTCCATTGTTATTTCTTGTTTGGTTCGGTGGCTGAGGACGGCGATCTCCGAAGGGATCACGACTTCTGTTCCAAAGGCGAGGGCGAATGGGATCTCGCCGGTCGAGTTTCGGGTCGTCGTTCGATATGACCACAAAACATCTGGAAGCTCGCTCGCCCATCGTCCTTGTCTGGATTCGAGTCGCGCTTTGATTGTATGTTTGAGGATCTTGTTTACAGCCTCTACCTGCCCGTTCGTCTGAGGGTGGTAAGGAGCCGAGAACAACTTTTTGATTCCCCACTTCTCGCAGAATTGCATGACTTCCAAACCGTCGAACTGCTTTCCGTTGTCGGAGATGATATCCTAGGGCAGACCGAGTCGACATATGATGTTCTTCCAGATGAACTTGATTACTTGTTCTTGGCCGATCTTGTTGAGTGGCTCGGCCTCGGCCCATTTTGTAAAATAATCGACCCCTACGATTGCAAACTTGCAACCCCCTGGCGCTGTCGGCAAGGGACCTATGAGGTCGATGCCCCATTGGGCGAACGGCCATGGGCTGTACATTGAGGTGAGCTGCTCGGGGGAGAGCTTGATGTTTGGGCCCATCACTTGACATCTGTGACACAATCTGGCATAGACGATCGCATCTTTTTGTAGTGTGGGCCAGAAAAACTCTTGCGTGGTCGTTTTGTGGATGAGAGCTCGCCCGTCAGCATGGTTTCCACAGATCCCATCATGGATCTCGGCTAAAACGAGCCGACCTTCCTCCCTTGACTTGGTTCACGACCAAGAGGCAGTCCATGAAGATATGGAGGCGACGAACATCAAGGGTGGGGGCTAGATCGAGCCCGCCTACCAAGGCTTCATACTCGGCTTCATTGTTGGTCGCACAAAACCCGAAACGCACGGCATTTGTGAAACTTTGTCCGTCGGGGCTGATGAGGACAATCCCTGCTCCTGCTCGCGAGTTGGTCGGCGAGCCATCCACGTACAGCTTCCAGGCAGGACGGCCGATCTGGGTCTGACTGTGAGGGAATGTTAATTCCACCATGAAGTCTGCCAGAGCCTAGCCTTTGATCGCCGTGCGAGGAGCGTATGTGATACCGTACTGGGAGATCTCCAGTGACCACTTGAGGAGTCGCCTGTTGGTGTCTGGTCGGTGTAGAACTTGCCTTAGAAGGAGAGTTGTCAGAACCTCCACTTGATGTTCGAAGAAGTAGGCTCTAAGCTTGCGAACACTCATGACTAGCGCGTAGGCGATCTTCTCCAGGGGTGTGTATCGTGTTTCCGCGTCGTGGAGTGCTTGACTAACGAAGTAGATCGGCAAGTGGACTTGTCCCTACGTCGCACCAAAACAGCACTCAGTGCGACCTCCGAGGCCGCCAGGTAAAGGAATAGTTTCTCGCCGGGGATCGGCTTTGCCAAGATCTGGGGGTTAGATAAATACTCCTTGATTTTGGCGAACGCTATTTGACTCTCCTTCGTCCATGCGAACTTCTTGTTTTTTATGGTCGCGAAGAAAGGCTTGCTTTTATCCCCGAGTCGAGATATGAAACGGTTGAGGGTAGCCAGACAACCCGTGAGGCGTTGCACCTGAATCTTGGTGGGGTTCGCCTCGATCCCCCTTTGGCTCACGATGTGCCCCAGGAATTTTCCGGAGCTTACCCCGAAGTTGCATTTCTTGGGGTTCAGTTTCATGTTGAACTTCTCGAGGATGGCGAACGTCTCGGCAAGGTCATTGAGGTGGTCTTCCTTCCTGAGGCTTTTGACCACGATGTCGTCAATGTAGACCTCCATGGTCTTGCCGATCTGATTGGCGAACATCCCGTTCACTAGTCGCTGGTAGGTTGCCCCTGCGTTCTTCAAGCCGAACGGCATTCGGACCCAGAAGTATATGTCTTTTTCCGTGTGGAAAGATGTGTGCTTTATGTCTTTCTCCGCCATTGGGATTTGATGGTATCCGGCGAAGGCATCCATAAACGACATCATTTCGCAACCTGCTGTACTATCGACCAAGTGATCAATATGAGGCATCGGAAAGTGGTCTTTTGGGCATGCCGCGTTGAATTTAGTGAAGTCGATGCATAACCTCCAGGAGCTGTTCGGGTTTTTGACGAGCACCGCGTTGGCGACCCACTGTGGCTCGTCTGTAGCTACCCCAATTAGTTTGTTATCGAGTAGCTTTTTGACTTCTATGTCGAGTGCTGCGTACTTCTAAGGACCAAATTTCCTATGTTTCTGGTGAACAGGCTTCCTTGCCGGGTTGATCTTTAGATAGTGGCAATCGTGTTCAGGACTTATACCAGCCATATCTTGATGCGACTAGGCAAAGACTCCGATGTTCTTACGTAGTAAGTTGATCAGATCCTCTTTTAAATCAAGACCAATGATTGCGCCGATCTGTACTTCCCGTTCCGGACGAGCCGGGTCTATCTTTACACTTTCTAACTCCTCAATGGGGAAGGTCGCTTCTCGTTTGGATCGATTTCCGGACTCGATCCTTGGATCGATGTCGAGGCTTGGCTCGAAACCGATCCTTGGCTCGATGTCGTCCGTTGATTGTCATGAGATGGCGTCCTCTGAGTTGGGTTGGTACGATGTGTTTAGCTCGTCGATCTCCATCGGTTGATTATCGATCGTCTCGATGTTATAAATTGCATAGGAAGTATTGAAAGAAGTTACGACACAGGAGTAATTCAAACATTTCTTTGCCATTAGCTGATCTCCTTTTACAGTACCGACCGTCCCATCGGCAGTGGGGAGTTCGATATAGTAAAAGAAAGAAGAGGTGACCGCCTCAAAGGTTTCTAAGAATGGACGACCTAGGAACCCATTATAGATGCTGGGCCTATCTATGATTACAAAATTTAGGTTCCTAGTAATCCTAACCATGGGATCGTAGTAGCATGTTAGCTCGACAGAGAGCTTGATCCTTCCATAGGCTTGGACTGTGCTGTCGCCGAACCCTTGAAGCACGGTGTCGAACGGCTTGATGAACTTGGTCAGGTTGCCGATATGGTCAAGAGCGGACTTGAATATTATATTGCAGAAGCTCCCATTGTCAACTAGCACGCGATCGACCATTTTCCCAAGGATACATGCAGAGATCACCAATGCATCCTCTTTGGGACACTGCACTCCCTCCCTATCCTTGTTGGAGAAAGTGATGAGCGCGTCTTTGGAGATGGTCGTCTCCGGAGGTACCACGAAATAGATCTCGGCGAATGCCCTCAGTTCGGCCTTTCGCTTCCTGTTCGACATGGTGGAAACTGGGGAAAGGCCCCCAAGGCTTCCACCTCCCGCCTGAAGCATATTGATCCGGCCGCCAGGGTTGATCGGAGGAATTGATTTGTCGGAATACTTCGGATCGATTTGCTCGATCCTGGCGACCGGATTGGGAGGGATTCCATTGTTTTGTCGGCGCTCGCGCCCTCCGGTCCTCTATGTCCAAGGTTCTGGCTTGGTGACCAAGTTGTCCAATTTTCCTTCCTCAAAAAGTCGCCAGAGTTGTCTAAGGAGGTCGCGGCATTGGCTGGTGTTGTGGACGGGACTCTTGTGGTAGGCACAGAATTTGCTGCAGTCTAGATGACCGTGGTCCCTTATCGGCTTTGGCTTGTTAAGCCACTCGCGCCCCTTGATGGCGTTAAAGATGTGGGCCGGAGATAAGTTGAGGTTGTGGAGGAGGTGAACCTCCACATCCTCGAAGGATTTGAACTCTCCAGGCGGCTTTGCGACCGCATTTCTGGGCTTGGCGACCGCCTTCTTATGGGTGTGGGATGGCGTCTTCCCTTCTCCGGCAGATCCTTCGCCCAAGCGGAGGGTGAGCATCATCTGCCTGGCCAGAAAATCAGCGACCCTGACACGGAAGACCGAGTAGGTTGGGGGGATGTCCTTTGTAAGGTGCCTGAACATGGGTGAGTGGCCGTAGAATCCCCCCAGGACTGAGTAGAGAGCGAGATCATTGCTAATGGGCTCGCCGGTGAGGACTGTTTCGTCCACCCGGTCGATGTAATCTTCATCGAGCTCGTCCTTCCCCTGCCTGATTTTCATCATGCGGTGGGGACCTTCTGGCCGAGCAACATTGGCGGCGAAGTACGACGTGAAGTCGTTCGCCAGCTTCTCAAAGCAATTGATTGAGCGAGGTGCTAGTGAGATGTACCACCTGTAAGCGAGGTCGCCCAGAATTAATGGGAACATTCGACACTTTGTCGCATCTGATGCCCCGCATCCGGTCATGTAAATCCGAAATTTGCTCAAGTGGGTCTCCAGATCCGATCTCCCTTCATATGGAGGTTTCTATGGGGGAGCGATCTTTGGTTAAACTGGGGCGAGCTCGATCTGGACCGCGAGTGGCTCACTCGGTCCAGCGATCGATCTCCAGGCGCCTGCCCTAGTTTCTAGGAGCGCTTTCATTTCGACGAGCTGGCGCTGCATGGCGGCCATCGCCGTAGCCTGACTGCTAACTGATTGGCTCCTGGAGCGCGAGCCAAGGCGATCATGTACTGATCCCCTGGCCCCAGGGTAGATGATGAGTTCTCCGCCAATGGTCTCAGTCCTCGGGCGAGCGGGGACCCGATGGCCGGTTTGCCTCCTGGGAGTTGGATATGCCGAACTTTTGGTAACGGATTCGGACTCCGATGTCTCCCGGCTGGGGCCCGAGTGCCCGGGTCGCCAAGAGGGATCGCTCCCTAGGCGGCTGAAGATGGAATCATCCCGCCTTACGAGAGCCTTTTCTTGCGGATCGGGGCTTTCTGTTGATTTCTCAACATATATCCCGTTGAGCTTCCGCTTGCCTGCTCGGCGGATGGTTGACGGAGTGTTGGTGGGCGAGTCGCATGCCCTCCGTCGCTCCCAGAGGATGGCTATAGCCTCCTCAATCTGTTCCGCAGTCTGGAACTGATCGAGTGAGAGGCTAGGACCGTCCCTCGGGGGCGGGAGTGAGAGCCTAGCGTCGCTGCGGCCACCTTCCGCCGTAGGCTGGGATTCGGTCTGGGCCGGAATGAGATTTCTGGCTGATCGCAGGGTGGCTCTTTTGGAAGTCATGGCAGATGTCATGTTTCTGAAGGCTTTTCTTTGAAGAACAGTGAGCGTTTCTTCAAGTATATGTCCGGAGAACAGTGAGTGTTCTTCGAGACGGTAGGAATAAAAATGAAGGTTTAGATTGCCCCCTTCTTCTAGCGCCAATTGTTGTTACCCAAAATATTATCCGGAGATAATATTGCTGGAATGATCGAGTAACAAACAAATGCGAGAACACTTCCGTGGGAAAATAAATAACACATGGTTTGCCGGGGTTGTTAATCCCGGGCTTGAATGCTCTCGCGAGATGTTATTAATATAGATACTTTGGAGTACAAATATTAATGTTAGAATCTATTACAATGAGTGTAAAGACTTCTAGTTATCTAAGCTGTAGAGCGTGTAGATTGCCGGAAGAACCAGATATGAAGCTCTATGAGTTCTTGCTTTTTATGTTTTGTAAGTGTGTATGAATATCACTATGAATGTGTAAGTAATTGCCAGATGAGTCTTTATCCTCTCTCTGTGCGTTTTTCACTGTATTCACCATCCCTTTTGGCCATTGTTGTAAGCCTCCTATTTATAGGAGATAAGGTTGCTGGGACCTCTCCGGCGATCGTGGGCGACTGCCGTTTTCCATATTATAATAAGGCGGGCGACCGTCCCGTCACGTGGGGCTGTTCCCTTAAAGTCCGAGGCTACTGCTGGCAGCCAGCCGTGCGAGCCAATGGGAAGCCTGCATGCGTCCTGAGTCGCTGTCCGGGGAGGACCCACTTTGTACCTTTTGGAGGGCCTATCGGTAGGTGAGGTAGGTGACATGCTGGGGTCAAAGGCCCTATCTTGTCGGCGCCTTTTGTGGATCTGCACGTGGGTCTCCGTCCAAGATTCGGTCTTTGACATCTTTGACGGATGCTGGATTCATACGTGGCACGAGACGATCGTCTATGGTCGGATATCAAAGGCGATCGCCAGATACCAAAAGATGATCGCCATGGGCGCCGACTGCTGGGTGTTTGCCCAGCGTATGTCTTCTATGGTTGGCTCTCATATCATTATGCCGATCTCCATCGAGGCGTATTAATCGCCGCACAACACCTGTGTTATGCTCCCAAAACCTGAATGCAAAAGCAGACATCCACCCCCCGAATACTCGGGGGTTAGCAAAACTCCACTGTTTTGCTAGTGCTAGTATAAAACAGAAATATGAGCCATATAATTCACATTCCACGAATAACAATAATCCAGGAATCCTCAAAGATCTAAACATAACGAAAAGTACTTCCCGAGGCAAGAGTTTGGGTAAAACATTCCAAAATCGAAGGATCACAAATCAAGGGAAACAATTTTATAAAATGGTTTAAAATGCCATCGAGAGTTTTAACAGAAAACAATTTAGGATTATCGAATCCTTCTCTTTCCAAAATCAATAGGGGTCACAACCTAAAGGTTTTGTTTTGACGAATAATACCAACAAGAATTCACAAGGTCAAAACCCACATCACGTGTCCTCGACGGACATAAAATCAATACAATATAATCACCCAAGATACGCAAATCTTGGTCACAAAAATACAACACCAACTCGTGAATCCAGGGCTATACCATTGGATTCCCTTCGTGGCCCCGTCGGACCCTCCCAAGGTGAGCAGAATGCGTTTTCAAAATCATATACACCAACTCGTGAAGTTTTACTCGTGAATCCAGGGCTATACCATTGGACTCCCTCCGTGGCCCCGTCGAACCCTCCCGAGGTGAGCAAATACATTCACACAAATCATAAGCACCCGCACTCGTGAATCTAGGGCTATACCATTGGATTCCCTCCGTGATCCCGTCGGACCCTCCCGAGGTGAGCGAAATACATCACACAATTCACATGTCACACCAAGGATATTCAAACAATTCATCCAAAGGCAACAAACGCAAAGCACGACACAATTGTCAAATCACAACGCACCGAAAAGAGATAATATATGTATATATTATCAAATCACAACAACAAGCAAATTCATAGGGTTCACTTAACCATTCACGGAGCACAACATTCACGAAACACATGCGTTTTGAAAGTGAGCCCTTTACGAGGCTAAACCGAATCTTTTGAAAATTCAAATCAAATGATTAAACAAACACATAGGGATGATCACTAATTATCATATTCACAAAACAAGAATTGTATGGACAAGGTACTTGCCTCGAATAACCACAACGCGAAGAATCGACCGAAGTAGGACGGCATGAACTGACTACGAACCCGCCGACTCCACCGAACGCCAACTTGCGATATTAAACTACGAAGGACAATAACAACAATGAAAATGAATTCCATAACACGACCTAAAGCCGTTGAATTCAAGGAACAAACGACGAAAGTTCAAGGGTTTCTCCCAAAACGGCCAAGAACACGATCCGTCCCGTCAAAACACGAAAACAGAATTCCCAACTGAAATATGGATGTTCAATCCATAGGATATGTTTAACAACATCACTTAACAACTATCAATTCATCAAAAATGGATGGAAAACGAAATCAAGAATCAATCCCCCAAAAAGTCAACCCGAAGGAAAATCAATAAATATACCTTGATTCGGCGAAGAACAATGGATTAAATGATGTTAAACACATGAATAATACTAAGATTAATCATACCCATCATGGATTAATCAACAATTCGGAACGAATCGGTCCAAGACCCAAAACCCCCAAAATTTCCCAAAGATAGTGTTCTAGGAAATCTAACCTTGATTCGCTGGATCAAAGGATGTTATAGTTTGATTAATCAATGATATGAACTCCCAAACTTCATGGATTAATTGCTTGACAACATCTCTCCTTGACCACCAAGCCTCCAGCCGCGGAAATGAGAAGCTGGAAATGAAAAACGGATGAAAATATGATTGCTCAGCCATATTTATACTGGCGCGGCCTAGCGTGCGCTAGCTTTCCAGCCGCAGCGTGCGCTATCGGCCCAGAACTCTCGGCCGGGGCCCGCACGGCCCGGCACTATCGACCCAACCTGCCGATCGGGAATTGCCTGCCCGACCCCGATAGTGTAATATCCGCAATTTTCGATTTTCGGTAAATTTCTTTTTTTGGTCGGAGTCTGTTTTGACGACTCTCTCATGACCGTTTCATCATTCTGAGAATGATTAATTCTGCACTTTTTGTCATCCGAGTTCGTTTCGGTGTCGTTTTGTTGAGTTCCGTGCTTTTTAGCGACTTTTCCGCACTTGAGTTCGATTCTTGCGAATCTCGTTCGAAACTGCTGTTTCGAGTTTCCCGTAAGTCCATTTAACTTTTTTAGACGTGTTGTGAACTTCGGTTTGGTTATTCGATCACGTATCGTGATTTCCGGGCGTTTTGGGCCATTTTGTAATTTCTTGAAAGTTACGGGTATCCGTATCTGTAATTGTTGTCTCGACCCGTTTCTTGGTCGCGTGTGATTGAATATGGTATTATGTTTTCATTTCGGGTCGTTGATGTCGTCCGCGAACTTTTCGTCGTGTTCGTTCCGTGCGTTTTCGGTAATCGGGTCGTCGAGCCCTGGCGGTTGCGGGACTGGCCGGACGGTTGCGGGACTGGCCGGACGATTGCGGGCACCGGTCGGACGGGTGCGGCAGGAACCGGCGTAGCGCACGCTAACCGGCAGGTGTAGCGCACGCTACCGGATGGCCTAACGCACGCTAGCGGGTCCGGACAGTGGAGTCCTGGGGGTTCTGGAATCGGTCATGCTCGGCAGGTAGCGCACGCTACTGTCGGACGCTGCGTACGCTACGGCCGGCAGGTAGCGCACGCTACGGCCGGAAGGCTGCGCACGCTACCTGGCCGAGCAGTCTAGTCCAGAAGGCTACTGGGTCGCGGCCTGGGCCGATAGCGCACGCTAGCTCGGCAGCCTTAGCGCGCTAGTCCGGCCCGATATAAATGTGTTGGCAGTCACATTTCATTTCGTTTTTCACTTCCTTCCTTCTCCGTCCGCGGATGGCGATTCATGGGTGATGAAGCCATGTTGTTTAACAATAAATCCATGAAGTCCTTGAGTTCATAACATCAATCAATCGTCCGTTATCATCCTTTGATCCAGCGAATCAAGGTAATCTTCCTTAGAACCCTATTTTCGTGAATTTGGGGATTTTTGCATTTTTGTCCGATTCGTTCCGTGTTGTTGATTAATTCATGATGGGTATGATTAATCTTGATAGTATTCTTGTGTTTAACATCATTTAATCCATTGTTCTTCGCCGAATCGAAGTATAATTCTTGATTTCCTTCGAATTGACTTTTTGGGTGATTTGTCCCCGATCTCGTTTTTCATCCATTTTCGATGGATCGATTATGGTTAAATGATGTTGTTAAACATATTCTATGGATTGTATATCCATATTTCAACTTGGAATTCCGTTTTCGTGATTTGACGGAACGACTCGTGTTCTTGGCCGTTTTGGGGGAAATCCTTGAACCTTCGTCATTTGTTCTTTGAATTCAGCGGCTTTAGGTCGTACTTTGGAATTCATTTTCGTTGTTATTGTTTTCGTTCGTAGTTCATTGTTGTGGATTGTCGTTCGGTGGAGTCGGCGAGTTCGTAGTCGGTTCGTGTCAACCTACTTCGGCCGATTCTCCGCGTTGTGGTCATTCGAGGCAAGTATCTTGCCCATACATTTCATATTTCTTAGGCATAATTATTGATAAATGATTTTATGCGAAATCCAATGTTTAATGAACGTTAAAAAGGATCGGTATGTTCTCGATAAATACTGTCTTTCAACGATAATTCGTATACTTCGTGAATGGATATGTTCTCGGAATATGTGTGTTAGTTTCGCACGTTGAGAGACGTTATGATCGCATTGACCATAATTGTTTGCCGAGGATTGTGCATTGAATTGTATATTTGTTCGGTGGGTATTCGACATGGTGTGATGTTAGTCGTTACTCCTTTGAAAGGAGGTTGTGATGCTTAGTGTTGCTTGTCTTGATAATCGGTTATTGTTGTGTGCTTGTTGTATGTGATGTGCCTCCGGGTAGGATTGTTGAATCTCCGGGATCCATACTTGCTAGTATGGGTCGGGCGAAACCGTAGGGTTATCCAATATGGGTATGTCTTGCGGGGACTCCGAGGTTCGGGGCTTGCTAGCCCGATGCCGAGATAACTTGTGGGGTTATCATCGGGTATGTCTTGCGGGGACTCCGAGGTTCGTGGCTTGTTAGCACGATGCCGGGATAACTTATGGTTGTGGTTTGATTATGTAAGTATATGTGCTTTTAGTCACGTGACTGCGGTTACGGTGACATGTGATTTGATATAGTTTCCCTGTGGGTTATTCACTCGGGTTTGTTCTACAGGAGCATCTGAGGTCCGTGGCTTGCTAGCACGGGACGCGAATAATCTGTGGAAACAGGTTGTTATGGTATGATCGGGTCGTGGACCCCACTTATTGTTATCGAATTTATGTTTTGGGAAAATGACTTTTGGGCTGTGTCCCTAAATGTTTTCGAAAGGCCTGAGGATTTTTAAATCCCAATGTATTCAAAACTCCCGAGGTCGTAAAATGTTTTTCACAAGATGTTTATCGGGTTTACCCTATCTTTCGATTTAATCGTTTGATTAAGTGAATCACCTCGGGAAGTATGTTTATGATTAACATGTTTCGTGGAGTATGATATGTATGGCTCGTTTTCGTATTTTATACTTGCACTAGCAAAACAGTGGAGTTTTGCTAAACCCCGAGTATTCGGGGGTGGATGTCTATTTTTGCATTCAGGTTTTGGAGCATAACACAGGGTCGGCACGAAGGATGATGAAAGATGAACGATACTAATCACACGAGGATCCGTTGATGTCGTATTGGTCTAGTTGTATTTTCTTTTCCGCTGCAGTATCTTTTCCCCGTTGTACGGGAGTTTATTGTATTTTGACCCCTGCGTGGGTATGTGTTTGTAATCGAGTTGTATATTTTATTGAAAGACCAAATCGGTCTACTGAGTCATTTTAGCCTTGAAGGCATTGTCGAGATGTTAAATGTTGTTACCAGCCTGGTAGATCCTCTAGGAGAGGGTCTACGGCGTGTAATATCCCTGAGTGGATTGGGGGTGTTACATAAATGGTATCGGAGATTAGGTTGTGGAAACCTAGGCTGTCGGGTCAGTGGTGTCTGTTGAGTTGTTGTCTCGTCGGATTTTGTCTGACTGAGTCGTGTCGCGACCCGTCGTCTGAGTTTGTTGGTCGTGATTAGTATCGTGGGCGATCATCATCTTCGTGCGACCTGTGGCTGTCTGTCTCCCTTCTTTGTGTTGTGCCTCGTGTGACACGAGCTATTTTTATGATTATTTGTTAAGTGACGGAATCCTTTTATGAATTTTGATTTCGTGATATGTGGTTACTTGACTCTCATACTTCGTTCATATGAGGAGTAGTGTTGATGGATTGTGCATGTTTGACTTTATTTCTTTTATCCGCTGCGTGAGTTCTTTTGTAATAGCTTTCGGTATTTTACCGACTGAATTTTATTTCGAAAACCGATTCCTTTAACCGAGTTTTTGGCGTTATGGCCTTGATCGTTTTGGCAAAATTCTTGTGACGGTACTTAGTATTTTGTAAATGGCTTTTGTGAGTTTTTGAAATATTACCGTTATCGACCTTTTTAACGTTGTAAATGGTTTTTAGCCTGGTGGGTTCCGACGCGGGATCCACGGCGCTATAAAGTTTTGTGTAATTACCTGAAATTTGTTTGGGCATTCTAGCCCATTGAATTATTTTTGAAAACCTTGAGTATCTTAGAAAATAAATTTCGAGACGTACTTTTAAAATGAATTATTTTCTCGTGGTACTTCCAAGGTGCCACAACATGTTTCAGAATTCTCCTACCTCGAGGACCAAAATGTTTTGAGATATTTACTTAGACCCGAAGGTCGAATATTCTGAAAGCTTTTCACTAAAAGAAAGTGTCCTCATTTTTATCAAATGCGAAATGGTTTTCCAAAGTCTCGATAATGATGTTTCACGTTTTTACTTTTTTTTTGGAAATGTGATACTCAAGATCGACCGGTGTTTTTCTAAATTATTTTCCAAATGAGGTTTTCGTTTTTAAAACCTATCCATTCCCGTTTGAGGGATGGGTATGTATGTATGATGTTGGCTTTGTCGCTATGATGTTAACTCCCGAATATGATCGAGTTGGTGGCATGAACGTTGAGGTGTTGCCACGTATTTGTTGTACTAGCCCTCTGTGAGAGGTGTGAGCTGGTATTTAATGGTTGTCGCCTCGTGGTGGATTGCGTGTGTCACACGAGTGTGAGATGTTGAAGCTTGGGTTTGTACGTTGGTGTACATGTGTGATTGTTTCATGATGTTTGTAATTATGTGCTGGTTATCGTTCGGGTCGTTGAGGTCGCCGAACGATACCGTCGTTGCTGTGGTGTATGTGTATATATTACTTTACGATGGTAATCGTTGTATATGATATGTGTTATGATTCTTTGTTGTGCTGAGTTGGCACCTCCGCTATGTTGTTTTGCGACGTTATGCCCCATTGCATCTAGCATTTGTATTTTCGGTATGCCGAGCCGAGGTGTTTCAACCGTGATGTGCCGGGGGAATGTACGTGCAATTTGTCCTTCTCGTCGGTAACACATTTCGAGTGTGGACTCAAGGGACACCGAATACAGTTTTGCGAATTGGCTACCGAGACTTTCGGAGTTCGCGCTTCAGCACAGATATCAGAATCGGCTTTGAGAGGCCTTTGAAGGATGTTTCTGTTGATTGCCTGTTGTGTCGTCTCCTTGATTTCGTTGTTGTGAGTTTCGGGGACGACACTTCTTTTAGAAGAGGTCGAATATAATACCCGTATTATTTTTGGCTTCTATATTTCCTCTTTCTCCAGTCTACCGATACACTCATGTTCGTTGATACTTTCTGAACTTGTTCTGTATTTCGGTTTCATCGTTCGAACGAGCTGTGATCTTGTTTGGGGTCGATCTGGTTATCGCTGTAATTTTTCCGAGTTCGGTTCGATTCTTGTGAACCTTGTTCGGAAGTAGCATCTTTTGATTCTACTAATTCTTTTATTCGAAGCGGATCGGATTTGGAACTTCTGTATTTTCGACTCTGTCGACTCGTTTATGTTCATTTACATTTTCTGAGCTTGTCCTGCCCCTTGCTTTTGTTGATCGAACGAGGGTGGTATTATTTCGGAATTACTCGTTCGTCGTTGTGACTTTTCAATTGTTATTCCCTTTCCTGTGGATCTTATGCGAGTGTGCATCTTGTTATTTTCACCGGATCATGTTTTGTCTCGAGTCGAGATGTGAACCTCGGAGTTGTCGGTTGAACCTTATTGTTCTTCGTGATCCGAACATGATCGTTCGATTTTTGTTGTCTCGATCGCTTTTTTTTGTTCGGTTTTGTTCTCGTTTCGTGATTGTTGAGCGTTCAGGCTCCTTCCTAATTCTATTAAGTTCGGGAAGTTAGTCTCGTTTTCAATCTTCCAACCCTTGGGCGGTGGAATTCCGTATTTGTTCAGCGGTTGGCTCGCGTTTTGAGTGATGTACCGTTGGGTTGGTCAATCCTATTGATTTTCGTTCGTTGTGTTTTGTGATTGTCCGGATAGTCGACTCGATTGTATTGTCTGTTTGATGACGCTTGTCACTTGTTGATTTTATTATGTTTCTACCTGTGGCGTTGTGTTGGTCATCGTGGGGCGTGTTTTCACGCCGTATGTCTTTTTGCATTGCTTGGGGCATTCCGTCGTTGGCGCGAGTTTCGGTTCTTGTGTATCTCGTTGAGTATTTTCTGGCGGGATGTTGCTCCTCCCTACTTATTTTAAGTTTCGGGACGAAACTTCTTTTAAGGAGGGTAGAATGTAATATCCGCAATTTTCGATTTTCGGTAAATTTCTTTTTTTGGTCGGAGTCTGTTTTGACGACTCGCTCATGACCGTTTCGTCATTCTGAGAATGATTAATTCTGCACTTTTTGTCATCCGAGTTCGTTTCGGTGTCGTTTTGTTGAGTTCCGTGCTTTTTAGCGACTTTTCCGCACTTGAGTTCGATTCTTGCGAATCTCGTTCGAAACTGCTATTTCGAGTTTCCCGTAAGTCCGTTTAACTTTGTTAGACGTGTTGTGAACTTCGGTTTGGTTATTCGATCACGTATCGTGATTTCCGGGCGTTTTGGGCCATTTTGTAATTTCTTGAAAGTTACGGGTATCCGTATCTGTAATTGTTGTCTCGACCCGTTTCTTGGTCGCGTGTGATTGAATATGGTATTATGTTTTCATTTCGGGTCGTTGATGTCGTCCACGAACTTTTCGTCGTGTTCGTTCCGTGCGTTTTCGGTAATCGGGTCGTCGAGCCACAGCGGTTGGGATCGGCCGGACGGTTATGGATCGCCGGACGATCGCGGCACCGGCCGGACGGTGCGAGAACGGCGCACGCCTACGGCCGGAAGGCTGCGCGCTAACCGCAGTGTAGCGCACGCTACCGGATGGCCTAACGTGACGCTAGCGAGTCCGGACAGTGGAGTCACAGGGGTTACGGAATCGGTCATGCTCGGCGTAGCGCACGCTCTTGTCGCCGGGCCACGCTACGGCCGGCGGCGAGTTGCGCGCTACGGCCGGAAGGCTGCGCGCGATACCGGCCGAGCGATAGTCGAGAAGGCTCGGGTCGCGGCACGGGCGATAAGCGCGCTAGCTCGGCTTTAGCGCGCGCTAGTCCGGCCCAGTATAAATGTGGCTGAGCAGTCACATTTCATTTCGTTTTTCACTTCCTTCCTTCTCCGTACGCGGATGGCGATTCATGGGTGATGAAGCCATGTTGTTTAACAACAAATCCATGAAGTCCTTGAGTTCATAACATCAATCAATCGTCAGTTATCATCCTTTGATCCAGCGAATCAAGGTAATCTTCCTTAGAACCCTATTTTCGTGAATTTGGGGATTTTTGCATTTTTGTCCGATTCGTTCCGTGTTGTTGATTAATTCATGATGGGTATGATTAATCTTGATAGTATTCTTGTGTTTAACATCATTTAGTCCATTGTTCTTCGCCGAATCGAAGTATGATTCTTGATTTCCTTCGAATTGACTTTTTGGGTGATTTGTCCCCGATCTCGTTTTTCATCCATTTTCGATGGATCGATTATGGTTAAATGATGTTGTTAAACATATTCTATGGATTGTATATCCATATTTCAACTTGGAATTCCGTTTTCGTGATTTGACGGAACGACTCGTGTTCTTGGCCGTTTTGGGGGAAATCCTTGAACCTTCGTCATTTGTTCTTTGAATTCAGCGGCTTTAGGTCGTACTTTGGAATTCATTTTCGTTGTTATTGTTTTCGTTCGTAGTTCATTGTTGTGGATTGTCGTTCGGTGGAGTCAGCGAGTTCGTAGTCGGTTCGTGCCAACCTACTTCGGCCGATTCTCCGCGTTGTGGTCATTCGAGGCAAGTATCTTGCCCATACATTTCATATTTCTTAGGCATAATTATTGATAAATGATTTTATGCGAAATCCAATGTTTAATGAACGTTAAAAAAGATCGGTATGTTCTCGATAAATATTGTCTTTCAACGATAATTCGTATACTTCGTGAATGGATATGTTCTCGGAATATGTGTGTTAGTTTCGCACGTTGAGAGACGTTATGATCGCATTGACCATAATTGTTTGCCGAGGATTGTGCATTGAATTGTATATTTGTTCGGTGGGTATTCGACATGGTGTGATGTTAGTTGTTACTCCTTTGAAAGGAGGTTGTGATGCTTAGTGTTGCTTGTCTTGATAATCGGTTATTGTTGTGTGCTTGTTGTATGTGATGTGCCTCCAGGTAGGATTGTTGAATCTCCGGGATCCATACTTTCTAGTATGGGTCGGGCGAAACCGTAGGGTTATCCAATACGGGTATGTCTTGCGGGGACTCCGAGGTTCGGGGCTTGCTAGCCCGATGCCGAGATAACTTGTGGGGTTATCATCGGGTATGTCTTGCGGGGACTCCGAGGTTCGTGGCTTGTTAGCACGATGCCGGGATAACTTATGGTTGTGGTTTGATTATGTAAGTATATGTGCTTTTAGTCACGTGATCATGATTACGGTGACATGTGATTTGATATAGTTTCCCTGTGGGTTATTCACTCGGGTTTGTTCTACGGGAGCATCTGAGGTCCGTGGCTTGCTAGCATGGGACGCGAATAATCTGTGGAAACAGGTTGTTATGGTATGATCGGGTCGTGGACCCAACTTGTTGTTATCGAATTTATGTTTTGGGAAAATGACTTTTGTTTGTGTCCTAAATGTTTTGAAAGGCACGAGGATTTTAAATCCCAATGTATTCAAAACTCCCGAGGTCGTAAAATGTTTTTCACAAGATATTTATCGGGTTTACCCTATCTTTCGATTTAATCGTTTGATTAAGTGAATCACCTCGGGAAGTATGTTTATGATTAACATGTTTCGTGGAGTATGATATGTATGGCTCGTTTTCGTATTTTATACTTGCACTAGCAAAACAGTGGAGTTTTGCTAACCCCAGTATTCGGGGTGGATGTCTATTTTGCATTCGGGTTTTGGAGCATAACACAGGGTCGGCACGAAGGATGATGAAAGATGAACGATACTAATCACACGAGGATCCGTTGATGTCGTATTGGTCTAGTTGTATTTTCTTTTCCGCTGCAGTATCTTTTCCCCGTTGTACGGGAGTTTATTGTATTTTGACCCCTGCGTGGGTATGTGTTTGTAATCGAGTTGTATATTTTATTGAAAGACCAAATCGGTCTACTGAGTCATTTTAGCCTTGAAGGCATTGTCGAGATGTTAAATGTTGTTACCAGCCTGGTAGATCCTCGAGGAGAGGGTCTACGGCGTGTAATATCCCTGAGTGGATTGGGGGTGTTACAGATAGCGTGCGCTGCGTGGACGCTAGCGCGCGCTAGGCGACCTGTCCAAAACCCTCTGGACTAAACTGCTCGGCAAGGTAACGTGCGCTAGTCGGCCGACAGCGTGCGCTACACATGCCGGTTAGCGCGCGCCATGACCGACAGCAGCGTGCGCTACCTGCTGATCCTCCCCGAGTACAGAACTCCAGGGACCTCTCTGCCCAGCCCGATAGCGTGCGCTGGCCGGCCGCATAACGTGCGCTACTCCTGCCGGCTAGCGTGCGCAGCCTTCCGAAAGTAGCGCGCGCTACGCCGGTTCCTGCCACGTCCGCCCGGCCAGTGCCCAGCACTTCCGACAGTGCCTGCCGCACCCGTCCGGCCAGTGCCCAGTCGCCCTGACCCGACGATTCGGTTTCCGAAAATGCACGGAACGAAACACGACGAAATGCTCGCGGGCAACATCATCGATCCGAAATGAAATACCACACGACAATGAATCACACGCGACCAAATAAACACGAAAACCGATCAAGACAACAAATACGAATGTAGATACTCACAACTTTGGGTAAATTACAAAATGGCCCAAAGCGCCCGAAAATCACGATACGTGATCGAATAACCAAACCGAAGTTCACAACACGTCTAATAAAGTTAAACGGACTTATGGGAAACTCGAAACAGTAGTTTCGAACGAGATTCGCAAGAATCGAACTCGAGTGTGGAAAAGTCGCTAAGAAGCACGGAACTCAACAAAACGGCACCGAAACGATCTCGGATGGCAAAAAGTGCAGAATTAATCATTCTCAGAATGACGAAACGGACACAAGCGAGTCGTCAAAATGTATTCCCGCGAAAAAAAAAAAGAAAATTACCGGAAATCGAAATTGCGGATATTACATACTACCCTCCTTAAAATAAGTTTCGTCCCGAAACTTAAAACAAGTAGGGAGAAGCAATCTCCCACCAGGAAAACTCAACGAGATACACAAGAAACACGTAACTTATGCCCAGCGGTGAAACATTACAAGCAACGCAAGGGATATACGGCGTGAAAACACGCTCCACGACGACCAACACAACGTCGCCGGTAGAGATATAATAAAACCAACAAGTGACAAGCGTCATCAAACAGATAATACAATCAAGTCAATTATCCGAACAAATACAAAACATAAAGCAACTATTACAAGGAAACACGCACGATCGAGAAAACAGAAAATAAACACAAAACGATCCACAAGGACAATCACAAATAATTCGGACTACGCCGAAATCCTCAAAAAGCACACTAGGCATCTCCGTGCCCTTTCGGAGCAGGGATGCAACCTCGATCCCCAAATCTCTCAGTTACCGTCTCGCATTGCACGGCTCGGTGACCCATCTGGCCACACCCGAAACAACAAACTAACGGTGAACGACCATTCTTCGCGGTACGAGATCAGGCAACAACAGTCAGACAACCCCGATCGAACAACAACGATCGATCAACAATGACTGAACAACAACGATAGAACAACAACGATCGAACAACAACGATCAGATAACAATGATCGAACAAGAACGGTCGAAAAATAACTCCGAAGTTCACACTTCAACTCAAGACATCAAAAGAACTAGTAGAAACTAACAGATGTTACTTCCGAACAAGGTTCAAAAGAATCGAACCGAACTTGGAAAAGTCACAACGATAACCAGATCGACCCAAAACAAGATCACGGCTCGTTCGAACGATGAAACTGAAATACAGAACAAGTTCAGAAAGTATCAATGAACACGAGCGAGCCGATAGACTTGAGAAAGAGGAAATGCAGAAGTCCAAAAACAATACGGGTATTACATTCGACCTCTTATAAAAGAAGGTCGTCCCCACAACTCCCAATAACGGAAACAAGGCAACAACACAAAAGCAGTCGACGGAAACATTTCCCATGGGCCTCTTAGAGCCGATCCTGATATCTGTACTGAAGTCCGTGCCCCAAAAGACTCGGAACCCAACTCGCAAAACTGGATCCTGTGTCTCTCGGGTCCACACTTGAAACGCGTTACCGACGAGAAGGACAATCTGTACGTACATGCCCCCGGCACAATACGGTTGAAGCACCTCGGCTCGGCATACCGAATATACAACTACTAGGTATAATGGAATATATCATCACCAAACAACAAACCGGAGATGCCAACTCAGCACAACAGAAAATAGTATCACGCAACACATATGATGGTTACTATCATAAAGCAACACACACATCAACACCACAGCAACGACGGCATCGTTCGGCGATCTCAACGGCCCGAACGATAACCAGCACATAATCACAAAACAGCATGAAACAATCACGCATTTACACAAACGTGCAAACTCAAGTTCCAACAGCTCGCACTGGTGCGATAACACACAAATCATCACAAAGCGACAACATTCAATACTAACATCTCACCTCTCACAGAGGGCTAATCACAACAAATGCGTGGCAAACGACTCAACTTTCACGCCACTGATTCCATCATACTCAAGTGCTAATATTCTAACGACAATGTGAATATCACATATATATTCCCGGACCGCAAATAGGAATGATAGGTTTTAAAAAAAACGAAAATCACCTTTTGAAAACAATTTGGAAACACCAATTGATTAATGTAAAAATCAAATTTATTAATGCAAAAAGCTCGCGAGTTATACTTTATATAAGGCAATGATTCAGCCACTCGAACTTAAAAAGCTCGCGAGTTATACTTTATCAAATTTATTAGGTTCAGCCACTTGGAGTTCCTTACTGTGGCAGACACAACGAAAAAAATAAGGCAAGGATTCAGCCACTCAAACCTGTTTATTGTAACATCCCCAATCCGCTCAGGGATATTACATACCGTAGAACCTTTCCTCAAGGATCTACCAGGCTGGTAACGACATTGAACAACTCAACAATGCCTTTAACGCTACAATGACTCAGTAAACCGATTTGGTCTTTCAATAATAACATACAACTCAATTCCAATACATGCCCACGCAGGGGTCAAAAAACAATGAACTCCCGTACAACTGGGAAAAAAATACTGCAGCGGAAAAGAAATACAACTGAACCAGAAGAACAATGTACGAGACTGATGGGGGTGGTAAGGTTGACGCCTATAAGGTCAGGCTTGTGGCAAAGGGTTATACCCAAAAGGAAGGGATCGATTATCATGATACCTTCTCGCACGTGATATGATCAAGTCGATTCGCATTATGCTTGCCATTGTTGCCCATTACGATTATGAAATATGGAAAATGGACGTCTAAACATCTTTTCTAAATGGATACCTCGAGGAGGAAATCTACATGGAATAGCCTAGGGGTTTTATGTCCAAAGCTAATATTCATAAGGTGTGTAATATACAACGAGCCATTTATGGGCTGAAGCAAGCTTCTCGGAGTTTTAACCTTCAATTTGATGAAGTAGTCAAGGATTTTGATTTCGTGCAAAATGAGGAGGATCCATGTGTTTACAAAAAGGTCAGTGGGAGCAACAATACGTTCTTAGTACTATATGTATATGATATTATACTTATGGGAAATAACGTAGCAATGCTCAGCACTGTGAAAGCTTGGCCTTCTAAAACGTTCACCATGAAAGACTTGGAAGAAGCTTTCTATATTCTAGGGATCCGTCTTTACAGAGAGAGACTGCGAAGAATGATAGGAGTTTCCCAAGCCATCTATATAGATAAGATCCTGAGAAGATTCAAGATGGATAATTCTAAAAGAGGGTTCCTTCCCATGTGACATGGAATTCATCTCACCAAGAAAATGTATCCTCAAAGTGAGGAAGACAAAAGAGAGATTAGTAAGGTACCCTATGCCTCGGCAGTGGGTAGCCTCATGTATGCTATGTTGTGCACGAGGCCGGACTTAGCCTGTGTTGTAAGTGTGGTAGGTCGTTTTCAAGCAAACCCAGGAAGGGAACACTGGACTGCCGTCAAGAACATTCTTAAGTACTTAAGAAGAACTAGAGATATGGTTCTTACTTACGGTGGTGGAGAACTGGAGGTCGTTGGATTCACCAATTCTGATTTTCAAGGAGACAAGGACAACTCTAAGTCGACATCTGGGTATTTGTTTACTCTCAATGGAGGAGCATTATCATGGAAAATCTCCAAACAAAGCGCTACTGCAGATTCCACCTGCCAAGCAGAGTACCAAGCTTCCTCAGAGGCTAGCAAGGAAGCATTTTGGATGCAGAAGTTTGTGCAATAACTTCAAGTGGTGCCTAATCAGGAGCTGCATGTATCACTATTCTGTGATAATGATGGAGTTGTCGCCCAAGCCAAGGAGCAAAGGGCTCACCACAGAACCAAGCATATAGAGAGAAAGTATCACATCGTTTGAGAGATGGTTGAAAAAGGATATGTTTCGTTACAAAGAGTAGACACAGAAGACAATGTCTATGACCCGCTGACTAAGCCGTTATCAAGGCTTTCTTAGAAAGACATCTGAAGAACATGGGTATTGGATACCATAATGTATGGAATTGAGTGAAAGTGGGAGATTGTTATGAATATGCCCTCGAATGCCACTCAGGGGATGAGAGACAAGGGGCATTGTACTTGTAATTATGGAATAATTATGATTCATTCATTGTTTATTGCATTTCAAATGCATTCTTGATTTGGTAAATATTGAAGTGGAGTCCATGTAAATAAGAGCAAACATTCCACTCTCATTATCGGATAAGGGAAAATGCACTGGAAGTATTTAAAGCTTATTTACGTAAGTCGTTCGCAAGTCGATAAACTTAATTGGGCATTAAGTTTTGAGTAAGAGTTGTATAACTGATGCTAGGACATGTGCATGTATTGATAGCATAGTTATAAGTATATTGGTGGGACCAGTGTACTCGAACATGACTCATACTTGATTCAGTCACCCGGTATTCACTCTTGGAGAGTCGATGAGGAATCGAAAGGTTGTGATAGTATATGTGGACCTTTCACTTGAGGGTTCAGTAAGAGATGTGCATGTGACGTTTAGTTTGTCGTTAGAGTAGTTAGACTCATTTTCTCAATCGATGGGTCAACCTCGAAGTGCGGACTATACGGGCAGGTAGCAGTCTTTACTGTACGCCAAGAAAGGATTCTATCTCATGTTAGTGAGCAGGCAAATGTCCTATACGGTTAATGGCAAATAAGATCATAAGTCTTTGGCCAAAGCATTCTGATCTAGTCATATTGGATATACTAGTAATCAGTAGGTCTTGATTTGCATTAACACTTGTATAGTGTCTAGTCAACAGTAGGGTTTGACTTTATCATGACCCTAAGACTTGACCGGGACATCTGATGAAGGGTCTATACGTATATGGTATTCACGACATAATGGTTCTGGAATGATCCCTTCATTCATTCTCAGTTGAGGTTTACATTGCGGCACGATAGGCTGGCTAAGTGCTGCCCGCACTCATTGGTTCCTCGCAATGCCGGCTGAAATGAACCTACAGAGTCGCACGTTAGAATCATTGACGGATAAATATGAATTTATCATCTCTCTATTAATATAAGATATTGGATATCTAGTTATGATTTATTGGATAAATCAAATACCGGTCTTATGAATTAAATTAAGTTACTCGGTAATTAATTTAATTCATAAATATTATTTCTTAGAGAAATATATTCGTATTTGATAACTAATTAATTAGATTAATTAATTAAGTATAAATACATTAGAGATTAAATGGAGTGTATTTAACGGAGTCATTTGACGAACGTCCAGTACACGAGTCGAGTGACTCGGCGCGTTTCCTCCCACCTTCACATGCCCCCGCCCTCTTGGTGGTTTCCTCCTTTTTTGTTTTGTGATGAGTGATCCCACCATGATATGTCAACTAATAATGCCAACATGACATTATATGGTGGGATTCCTTTATACTCATTATATAATAACAACAACATCACCACCACCTCAATACTTGGTGTGTTCGGCCGAGAGAGTGAGAAGGAGAGAGAAAAAAAATTCAAGTTCTTCATCATCTTTGAGGTGAAAACAAGTGAGAAAAAATAAGAGAGAAAAATTCCTACGAGTTTCCCTAGCCGGGTTCTTGATAGAACGGAGTCTCATTGATTTTTCGATCAAGTTCCGACGCATGTGAAGTAGAGACATTGTGTTTTTGGTGTTTGCGACGAATGGATTTTGTGCTCGTGTTCGGGTTCGTGATCATCATCAAAATTACGAAGATATGATCAAAGGCTTCAAAGGTATGGGACTTTATCCTTTGTCTTCGTCATTTATTTTTTGTATATACATTACTTGATCGATCCTGTTTGGGATTCTTTATTTTGAGTTCTATTATTCCGCTGCGTACTCATTTTTGTATCGAGAATCCCAACAAATCCAACTGTGAGAGCCTGATGACACGTGGCAAGCGATCACGGTGTCATGGATATGATTGTGGGTGTGTTTTTGCCAAGGTCGATTACCTTGGACGTGTTACCAAGATTTCGTATTTTGGGTGGTTATGTTTTATTGATTTTATATCTGTCGAGGACACGTGGTGTGGGTTTGTGGATCCGTGAATTTTTGTTGGTTTTATTTGAGAAAGTAAATCTTGGGACGTGACCCCTTTTGGTTTTTGAAATAGAAGGATTCCATAAATCCTAAATGGTTTTCCACTAAAACTCCCGAGGGCGTTTTAAAAATATTTTATAAATTGTTCTCTTGATTTGTGATCTTTCAAATTGGGAAAGTTTTACTCAAACTCTCTGCCTCGGGAAGTATTTCCTTTCGTTATGTTTGAATCTTTGAGGATTCCTAATTATTATTCTTGGAATATGATTTGTATGACTCGTATTTGCACTTTGTACTTGCACTAGCAAAATAGTGGAATTTTACTAACCCCCGAGTAATTGCGGGGTGGCTGTATGTATTGCATTCAGGTACGTGCATGGTCTTGGGGAGAATAACACATGGTTGGCACGAAGGATGATGAATGATGATCGATACTAATCACATGAGGATCCGACAATGTTGTACTGGTTTAGTTGTAGTTATTTCCGCTGCAGTATTTTTCCCCATTCTATGGGAGCGTGTTGTATTTTGATCCCTGCGTGGGTATGTATTGAGATTGAGTTATATGTATTAATTGAAACTCCAAATCGGTCTACTGATTCATTTTAGCCTTAAATGTGATGTTGAGATGCTTGATTTTGTTACCAGCCTGGTAGAATCCTTGAGAAAATGGTCTACAGCGTGTAATATCCCTGAGTGGATTGGGGGTGTTACACATTCATGGACTGAAGCAAGCTTCGCAAAGTTAGAATCTTATTTTGACAAGGCGGTCAAAGCATTTGATTTTGTCCAAAACAAAGAGGAGTCATGTATTTACAAGGTTAGTGGGAGCAAAATTGTTGTTCTCAATACTGTATGTGGATGAAATTGTACTTACAGAAAATTACATAGGAACGCTGAGTTCTTGGAAACTACCTATATTCAGGGCATTCATCTCTACCGGGATACAGCGAAGAGAATTTTAGATCTCTCCCAAGCCCTCTCTATAGAAAAGATCATAAAACAATTTAAGATGGAAGATTAAAAAAGAGGGTTCCTACCTGTGCGACATGGTATAGAACTCTCCTTTGATATATGTCCTCAAAGGGAGGAAGAAAGAAAGGGAACGAGTAAGGTGCCCTATGCTTTGACAGTGGGTAGACTCATGTACGTTATGATTTGCAATAGATCAGACAATGCTTACTTTCTGAGCACGGTAAGTCGGTAGCAGTCAAATCTAGGATAGAAAATTGGACTGCCATAAAGAACATTCTTAAGTACCTTAAAACAACTAAAGACTTGGTTCTTACATATGGTGGCGGAGAACTTAAAGTGGAAGGTTATACGGACTCAGATTTTTCGAGAGACATGGATGTGAAGATGTCCACTTTAGGGTAAATCTTAAATATGAATGGTGGAGCAGTATCTTAGAGGAGTGCCAAGCAAAGCGCAACTGCAATTTTCACATGTCAAGCCGAACATCAAGCAGCCACAGAGGATGCTAAAAAAGCTTTTTGGATTAAGAAGTTTACTGAGGAACTTCAAGTGGTCCCTGACTCAGATCATCCCATGGCACTGTTTTGCGACAACTAAGGAGCTGATACACAAGATAAGGCGCATAGGGCTCACCAAAATAACAAACATATTGAGAGAAAATATCGTTTGTCAAAGAAGTCGTTAAGAAGGGAAATGTTACATTGTAGAGAGTAGATATCAATATAGGATTCTTTCTCCTGTAAGTGAAAGGGTGAAGATCTTATGTGGTTAGTGGCAAATGAGATCATAAGTCTTTGGCTAAAGGATAAACGAGAGCTCGGTGATCTCGGTTTGTACTAACAAATGCATAGAGTCAAGTTACAATACGGTTTGACATCGTCTTGACCCTAATGCTTGATCGGGATATATGATTGAGGGGTTTATACGTATAAAGTATTCACAATGACATAATAGTTTTGGAATGATCCTACCATTCATTCTCAGTTGGGTTGCGGTGCGGGCCGCTAGGCTAGCCAAGTGTTACCCGCACTCCTTGGTTCCTCCCATTGCCGGCTGAGACACACATATTGAGCCGCACACTAAGGATAGGCAATGTATGAATGTGAATTTATATCTATTCATTGGATATTAGATATCTAATCGATTTATTGGATAAATTAATATGGTCTTGTGAATTGAAATTAATTACTGGATAACTAATTTAATAATTTTTTTCTATAGAAGTATATTATCATATTATATTTGATAAAATTAATTAATTGGATTAATTAACTAAGTATAAATATATTTGAGATAAAACTAAGTGTACTTAATGGACTAGACTCGCGAACATCCGGTACACGAACTGAGTGGCTCGGATCGTTTGTTCTCACCTTCACAAGTGGGCCGCCCTTATCTACCCTTCCACATCTGTATTTTGTGTCTATTAGATGTGGGATGTGTTGTTAGAATTTTATGCTTGAGGACAAAGTGATAAGGTAGCTTGATCTCATCAATATCTTACTTTGGGATTTATAATTTACAACATCTCTCACACCACAACATATGTCGTTCGGCTGTGAGACACAAAATGAGAGAGGAGAAAGAAAATTTTGTTCATTTTTACACTCTTAGAGAGAGAACAAAGAAGAGAAAAAAATCATCCATATATTAATTCCTAGCCATATTCTTGAAGGACAGATTATTAATTCTCTAGTTGTTATCTGAGGCGTGGTGACGTAGAGACACTCGGCATCTTCCGTGTTGGATAATTCTACAAGATCGTGTGAATCGTATTCATGTTCGTGATAGTGATCAAGAAGAAATTATCAAAGGACTATGAGGATATAATTTATTTAAATTCATACTTTGTTATTTTTATATTTGTATATATGATGCTTATTCAATCTTGTTCAGGATTTTGGTTTATTGATTGGATCAATATTTTTTCCGCTAACCCTTCCGTTTTAGGCCGTGAACCAACAATATCAACCTCCACAAACTGTTCTTCCTAAGTTAGACTCAATAAATATGTTTTTCACCTTGAGATCTCTCTGTCCAAGGATAAGAAGTGTTTTATCTACTTCTTGGTCGATGCCCTCCATAGATCGTAATGAAGATCAAGCCGCCCTACAAAAAAGCTTACAATAAAAAAATTAATATCCAGAACAGACAATTAGGAACAGAAATATAATTTTCAAACCCTACTCACTCGCATTCTTCCATGTGTGGGGAACAATTTTCAAGTACAATTTTCAAACTCTCTGGGGATACATAGTTTCGTGTGTATGCGTATCACGAAATGGCTCTGCGGGGTGCGGTGGCCGTGAGTCTCGTACCAATGGTTAATCTTTGAAATGTTTTGTTGGAGAAATGTGTTTTGTGCTCGTGCATCGTAATATTCCGGAATATAAATGTTTTCTAAAATGATTTCTGGCGTATATTTCATCTGATTAGAATGGTATTTCAAATGGATTGTACTTGCACTAGCAGTTGTCGCTAAACCCTTAAATGGGGGAAAAGTACCAATCGCCCAGTACTTCCTCGCCAAAGAGGCGGCAACGTGGTGGCAAGCAGTGAAACCGCGCGATCGGGCAGCCACGTGGGATGAGTTCCAAGATTTTACGGAGGATGAATATTGTCCATAGCCGGTAAAGGAGGGAAGGATTCGAGCCTTCTTTGAAGCAAAACCCCAGGATGTTCCCATTTCACATGCAATCAAGGACTACAATCAGCAGCTACATTATGTAAGGAATCAGGTCCGAGATGAGCTAGATAAGATCCACCACTTCGACATGTGGATGAAGCCGAGGGTTCGACATTACATGTCTGGTCTCGGGTGCACAACTTTGAAGGAATATCAGAACAAAGCGATGGCCTATGAGATGTCATTTTCTGCGACAGAGGTGGCAACAGAGGGTAAGAAACAAAAGACCTCCGGTCAGTTTTCGGAAGGTAAGTTTGGAGGGCATCAGAAGGCGCAGTCTAGTTCGCGAGTCTTCGGGAATCAGTCCCCATCATTTGTGCAAGAAAATTGTTCCAATTTTGCCCCGACTGCTCCTGTTCGTGGTCCCACCTCTTTTAACTGTGGTCGTCCTGGACACATGATGAGTGAGTGTGACAGGCCGTTGTTGCAGTGTCTTACTTGTGGTCTAATGGGGCATCGTGCTAAGTATTATGGAGATGCAAGTCGGACACCAGTTACTCAGGTGTTAGCTCCGACTACGAGAGAACCGAGTGTGTATCAGGCACTGACAGCTAGTCAGCCCCAGCAGAGTTTTGGCAGAGGTCGAGGACGTGGGCAGCCTTATAGAGGGGGAGCTTCTAGTGCGGGGTCCGTTCTGCCCCGTGTGTATGAGATGAGACGATATGGAGATCCTGACGCGACGGTGGATATAGGTACCGTTCACATCCTTGACCATCCTGTTTCCGTGTTATTTGATTCCGGTGCTACGCATTCTTTCATCTCTCTGGATTGTGTATGTCGTTTGCATGTTGATTGCCTAGTTGTGTGTGAACTATTTGTTGTTAAACTTCCTAGTGGGGATAGTATTGTGGGGGATCATGAGATTAGATATTTTCCGGTAAGTATCGCGGGGAGGGATTGGTCTTCTAATCTGATTGCGGTAGACATTAAGGATGAAGATTTGATTCTTGGTGAGGATTGGCTAGATCGGCATGGGGCGATCATGAATTATAGATCGAGAACCATTTTGATGTTAGCCTCTGACAGTACCGAGCATTCTTTTCTGGGATGTAAGAGGAGTAGTCAGAGATTTCTGATCAGCGCTATGAAAGCGGTGAAACTTCTTTGAGGAGGTTGCATTGGTTACTGTTGTTATACTTTGAGATCGGAAGAAGGAGGAGTCGAGCTATCATCTATTCTGGTATTGAGTGAGTATCTTGACGTCTTTCCAGATGAGTTGCCGGGTTTGCCACCTGACCGTGAGGTTGAGTTCACTGTTGATTGGGGGCCAGGCGATGTTCCGATTTCAAAGACACCGTACCGCATGGCGCCTGCTAAGATGCTTGAGTTGAATAAACAGTTGGTAGAGTTGCTAGACATGGGCTACATTCGACCGAGCGCTTCGCCTTGGGGCGCACCAGTCTTGTTGTGAAGAAGAAGAAGGATGGGTCATTTCGTCTATGTATCGACTATCGAGAGTTGAACAAGGTGACTATCAAAAACAAGAATCCGCTCCCGAGGATTGATAATTTGTTTGACCAATTGCAGGGAGCGACTGTGTTTTCGAAGATTAATTTGAGATCGGGGTATTACCAACTCCGAGTGAAGAATTCCGATATTCCGAAGACAGCCTTCCGGAGGAGATACGACTACTACGAGTTTGTGGTTATGCCTTTTAGGCTAACCAACGCCCCAACCCTGTTCATGTAGCTAAGGAACAAGGTCTTTATCGAATATCTCAATACGTGTGTAGTCGTCCTTATCGAAGATATCCTGTTGGGAATCTTGAGAACTCAGCGCCTTTATGCGAAGTTCTCAAAGTGTGAGTTTTGGTTGCGAGAGTTTATGTTTCTCGGCCACGTGATCTCGACTGAGGGTGTTCGTGTGGACCCACACAAGATAGAGATAGTATTAGATTGGTCGCCGCCCAAGAACGTGAAGAAGGTCCGTAGTTTTTTGGGTTTGGATGGGTATTATCGTAGGTTTGTCGAGGGATTCTCTAAACTCGCTTGACCGCTTACTCAGTTGTTCCAGAATTCATAGAAGTTTGTGTGGACCGACGAGAGGCAGAAGAGTTTTGAGGAATTGAAGAAGCGGTTGACTACCGCTCTCGTCTTGGCTCTACCGAGCAGTAATGAGGGTTTCTCAATTTATAGCGACGCCTCAGGCCAAGGGCTTGGATGTGTACTCATGCAGCACAAGAATATGATTGCCTATGCTTTCCGTCAGCTGAAACCGTACGAGTTGAATTATCCTAGCCACGATCTTGAGTTGGCCGCAGTTGTGTTTGCATTGAAGATTTGGCGTCATTACTTATACGGCTCGTCGTGTCAGATTTTCACTGATCACAAGAGCCTGAAGTATATTTTCACACAGAAAGAACTAAATATGAGACAGAGAATGTGGCTGGAGTTAATTAAGAATTACGATCTCGAGATCCTTTATCATCCGGGTAAGGCAAATGTGGTGGCAGATGCCTTGAGTCGGAAATCGGTATCACTTCGGGCACTTGAGTTACTCACGGGCCAGCGAGGGCTCCTGCGAGAGTTGATGGGGTTGAGTATTGATGTTGTGCTACCAGGGAGTGTCGGGTAGTTGCGCGCCCTTGAGATCTCTTCGTCTCTGGTCGGCGACATTAAATCCAGACAGTTAGAAGATCCGATGTTTATTCAACTCCGTGAGAGTGTGGTGAAGGGGAAGTCCCCGGGATTCATGATTCATGAGGATGGTGTGATGAGATTCCAAGGTTGGGTGTGTGTTCCGAACAACTCAGAATTGAGGCAGGGTATTATGCGAGAGGCTCACACATCACCTTACTCAGTCCATCCGGGCTCGAGTAAAATGTATAAGGATTTGAGGAAGAATTTCTGGTGGAATGACATGAATAATGAGGTAGTACAGTTTGTGGCTAAGTGTTTCACTTGTCAGCAAGTCAAAAATCGAGCATCAGTGGCCAGCCGGGTTGTTGAAACCACTTCCCGTCCCGGAATAGAAGTGGGAGGACGTCTCTATAGACTTTGTCACGAATTTGCCAAGGACGAAGACCGGAATGAATATGGTGTGGGTGATCGTGGATCGACTGACTAAGTTGGTGCATTTTCTGGGCATCAAGGACACTTGGGGTCCAGAAAAATTGGCTCGTATTTTTATTGCATAGATCGTGAGACTTCATGGTACGCCGAAGACTATTATTTCAGACAGAGATGGCCGGTTTGTATTGCATTTTTGGCAGGCGGTACATAAGGCATTGGGAACATGTTTGTGTATGAGTACATCTTTCCATCCTCAGACCGATGGACAGTCTGAGCGTACCATTCAGACGTTCGAGGATATGTTGCGCACGTGTGCGCTAGACTGGAGTAGTGATTGGGAGGAACATCTGGCTGTGATCGAGTTTACTTATTATAATAGCTGGCATGCGTCGATTAAGATGGTACCGTATGAGGCACTTTATGGCTGACGGTGTCGATCACCGATATGTTGGGATGAACCGTCCGATTTAGTTGGCACCAAGCCGTATCTTGTGTTGGAGACGAGGAAGAAAGTAGAGTTAATTCGAGAGAGGATGTTGGCGGCTCAGAGTCGACAGAAGTCTTATGCGGATGTTACGAGTCGACCATTGGAGTTTGAGGTAGGGGATCATGTTTTGTTGAGAGCGTCTCCGTCGAAAGGAATTTTCCATTTTGGGAAAAAGGGGAAGTTTAGTCCAAGGTATATTGGACCTTTCGAGATATTGGAGAGAGTTAGCGAGCTAGCTTCCCGATTGGCAATACCTCCGTCATTGAGCCATGTGCATAGTGTATTTCACGTTTCTCAGTTGAGGAAGTATGTTCCAAACCCGACTCACGTTATTGACTTCGGGGACGTGTAGATCGAGAAAGACGTTACGTTTGAGGAGAGGCCCATTAGAATTTTGGGACGTCGAGACAAACAGTTAAGGCACAAAATCACCCTTTTGGTTAAAGTGCAATGGTCGAGGCATGGAGTGAAGGAAGCGACGTGGAAATTGGAGGAGGATATGCGTGCGAGGCACCCCGAGCTTTTTGATTCTTAAGTTTCGGGACAAAACTTCTTTTTAGAGGGGGAGAATGTAATATCCGTACCTTTCCATTTTTAGCAGTTTCCATTTTTGTCGCATGTCTATTTTTATCGACTCTCTTGTAACCGTTTCGACGTTTTGAATCTATTTTGTTCTTGAAGCTTTTCCATTTGGACGAGTTTCGGAGATGTTTTTACGTAATTTCGTTTTATGTTATGTTTTGTCGCATGTATGTTCGATTCTCGTAAAACACGTTCGATCTCGTTGTTTATTTATTTCCATGAGTTCGTATGGTTGAGTTGTTCATGTTGTGAGTTTCAGTTTGTTAATCCGACGTTGTATCATAATTTTCGGACATTTGGGCCGTATTGTAATTTCCTCTAAGTTTAGGGAATTTTATCTTTTTTGTCGTATTTCGGATTCCCCGGTAGTCGGAATTATATTTTGTTTCCGCACTTAGCTTCATCGTTGTGATTATTATGTGTTTATGTTTCTGGGTTCTGTCCTTGTGTTGTGTCCCGACTTCGTACCGTCTTGTGCAGCAAATAGTATTCAGCAGTGTTGAACTGTACGTTATGCATGCTCTCTTGCGTGCGCTATCGATACCTACATAACGTACGTTATACCTTAGCGTTAACATACGTTATGGCCCTCACCGTTTTGGACAGTGGGTTCTGCCCAGATTTTGCCAAGTCCTTACGTACGTTAACCCGCGGCTGTTACGTACGTAAGCTCCTTATAGCGTATGTTAACTGTCTAGTGTAGCGTACGCTATCGGCCTCAGCAAATTAGGTAGATTGTTCTGCGGAGCCATTATGTACGCTAACACCTGAGTGTTACGTACGTAATAGGCTTAACGTACGTTAACATCGGCATGTTAACGTACGTAATGAGTGGTCAGGTTTTATAAACCTGAGCAGACCCTTCATCGCGTCATTCTTCATTTTTTCTCCTTTCGTCCGCAGTGAGAGTTCTTAGAGAGATTTGAGCGATTCTTCAAGTTTTGTCTGTGGAGTTCCTTGAGAGATCGATTTTTGTGTTCCAAGTGAAGTTTAGCATCATCTTAATCCTCTTTCTCCGTCCGAATCCATGGTAATTGGCTAAGAACCCTACCTTTATCTATTTTGGGGGGTTTTCGGGATTTGTCGAGATTTAACTCGAATTGTTCGTTTATGTTGTGATATTTCTTATCGATTATTGTTGTTGGGTGATTCCCAATCCATTTCCGTCATGTTTAATCCGTGGATTATTATGTTAGTCGGGGTTGTGGGCGTATTCCTTTCAATTATTGTTATTGTTTAGGACTGAGTTGTGTTAATCCTTCGTTTACGAGCGGTCGTGTTCCCTTCGGGTCATTCCTAAGTCGTTATTCGTTCCCGTTTTGTCAAAGATGTCTCAAAGGCAAGTACTTTATGTTTGTTTGCATATTCTAGTATTTGGATTATGGCTTCCCGTGTATGTTGTGGATGTATATGTGTATGTTCACCCAGGGACGGTCTGACCGGGCCTCTGGGGATACGTAGTGCCGTGTGTATGCATATCACGAACTCAGGTTAACCACCCACGGATGGTCCGACGGGGCCTCTGCGGGGTGCGGTGGCCGTGAGTCTCGTACCAGCAGTTAACCTTTGCAATGTTTTGTTGGAGAAATATGTTTTGTGCTCGGGCACCGTAATATTCTGGAATATAAATGTTTTCTAAAATGATTTCTGGCACATATTTCATCTGATTAGAATGGTAGTTCAAAGGGATTGTACTTTCACTAGCAGTTGTCGCTAACCCCTTAAATAGGGGAAATGCCTTTGTATTTCAGGTACAGGTCTTGGAGGTGAACAAGCATGCGGGCAGTACGAGGATGATGGGCAAGAGTGAATTTGTTCTATGGTCGTTCGTTGATGTCATGTCTTTTACATTTTATTAATCATGTTGTTGCTTCTGTACTCGAGTACTTCTTTCCTTCGAACATTGTAGTTGTTGTGTACCCGATTTGGGGTTGATTTAATGTTGCATTGCACTATTGAGTTCGGTTTACTTGTTTTGTATGTCTTGGACTGAGAAGTCGTTCGTATGTTGATGATGTCAATCATTGTTTTTATGTTGAGTTTGTGTGTTAGCCTGGTGGATTCCAAAGGATGGGGTCCACGGTGCTGTAATATGCCATGAATGTCTTAAGGGTGTTACACATACTATCCATTACTGAACAAAACAAAGTAGTAAGGGAATTTCTTCTGGTGGTAAAAGCACTGATTCCCGGTCTACCACGTTAAGGGTCCCAATGACACAGAAAGCGTAGTCACAAGAACTGAAAACAGCGGACCAAGTCAGTTCCTTCTTGGGGATGTTTTGCGTGGCTATGCCTCTGGCCGTTTATGATACTGACAGCTTTAATTAATTAAATCCTTGTCTAAGAGTATTATCACTTGAGCCTTATTATTATATGAAAAATTAATCCACCTACATTTTTTAATATAAGAATTATTTTTGAGTTTCTCAAGGGAACATCATCAACCCGCACGAGTCGGGACACGATTTCTAGTTATAATATTTATTTTCATACAAAAAATCTTATTTTTAAAAATATGAGGCATATTGAGCCTATCACTGTGACTCTCACCCATGATAAATCAAAGCAATAATTAATATAAATACCTAATTAAATATCATATACTAGAGGAAAGAAATAATAATAATCATCCGAGATTTATGTTCTTATATTTAGTACAGAAGAATCTATCTCACTGCCATCCAGTTCAACATATGCAAATACGCTAATAGTCAAGACCAACTAATCTCAAGCATACTGTTGGCCACTAGGTATACAGAATACAGCTTGGAAAGTGATAGTACAAGCTGTATGATTTTCGAATGGTAATGCATAGCGGAAGTTCGTTTAAGTGAGTTGTTGTAAATACAGCAACTAGGCGTTCTCTTGTGAGCTTAGTGCGTACAGGGTTTTGCAATGTATACTTGTATATAAATCACAGTTATGAAAATAATAAATACTGAATGTAATAACACGCAATTTAAAGTGGTTCGAGGTAACCCATCTACGTCCACTGGTTCTCCACACAAGAGTAAAATGTTTATTATAATCACCATGTACACAACTACGTGACTATAACTAAACCTGTCTCTGTATCATTCACACAGATTTTGATACAGGGACCGAACCTTTGGGTCGTTCACACAGATTGGGTTGAGCTCTTTCTTGACTTACTTCTTCACACATAGTTCGAAGCTTCGTCTACAATGCTATTCTTCCCACGCAGGTCTGAATACGCAAGGATCTTCAGTCCACACAGGTTTGATGGTTTTCTTCAACGATAAAGGTAGAGTTCTCTAAACAGCAGCTTGATCTTTGATAAACGATTGATGTATGTTGTGATGTTCTTGTTGACAACTTGTGTATTTCTTCGCTTGAATACTTGCTTTATATTCACAAAATATACTGCTTAATAATTGCTAGAATGTCAGAATGATTTTTCAGAGCTTTCGCGATAATGAATTGCTTGTCAAGTATATGTGCAAGTAAGTCCTCTGGCTTGGGGGTATTTATAACCTTTGGAAAATGCATCCATTATAAATGTAGCTGTTGCAGGTAGGTGAGATGTTGACGTCTATGATTAGCGGCTTGCTGAATATTTAAATTAAATCATATCGCATTTAATGCTTCAGATATTTTTTTTGACTTCGCATTATATGCTCTTCAGCGCGTTTAGACTTGTCTCACTTCGGCTGCATTAAATGTTGTCCAATCAGCAATAAATGGTGCTTTAACCATGAATACTTTATGAATAAACAATGTGTATTTCACAATGATTTAAAGCTTTCTTTAATCAGGCCTGTCGTATGTGTTTTACTTTTCCTAAGTAAAACATCATACAGCCTGACTGCTGTATCCGACACATTGTCTTTTGCTATAGCTGTAGGCTCTGTATGATAGACTGTATGAGATCTTCGATTGCTGTATGGAAGGGCTGTATGGAGATCCCAGACAACTTCCATCTTAGCAGCATTTAAGGACTTTCGACTTCTTGGTTGTGTGATGGCCATTATCAAAACAGGATACACGATTTTTTATCCCAACAATTTCCCCCTTTTTGATAATGCCAAAACTTCTTCAAGATAACTTCTTGATTCATAGAGGCTGTCTCTTGGTCTTCTGTCAAATGATCTGATCTTCAGTACTTAGTCTAAAAATGTGAACTGCTCGCAGGCAAGCTCTAAGAAAATTAAAAACATCTACAGGGATGTGTATTACAACTTTAAACTTTTTATTGGTGCGTAGGCACAATCTTACAATGTATGTCTAGGTTGGATACAACTTAACCTATGAACTGTTCACAGACAAGTTCTTACAGCTTTAAGACAAGTTCTATACTTATTCATTTGCATAAAACAAATTCGTAATCAAATAGTAAAACAGTACGCGTAGATTACGAGTTGTATCTTTCAAGAGAAATTGAATTCTATTGATAATCTGAGAAAATTACAAGTTCTTGGAAAAAAAATAATACAAAGAGTGCATACTGCAAGGATAGAACAAAAAAAGTGAGAAGGGCTATAAGCTAACTCATGTACTGAGAATGCCTCCAAGGTCTCCTGTCAGGATCATTCTCGGTCCCTTTCCACCAATTGACTAGCGCATCTTTGCCTCGATCCCTGTAGGTAGCGCTTCCTTCAGCGGATTGGCTGAAAGCAAGTATCCAGTCATCTGGAAGGGTGATCCGATCACCTCTTAGGTGCCTTGATTTCATCTACAGTTCCAGAGGAAGCTTTTCTTCTGGTAACATCCTCGTAAATTCATCTGAAGCATCCGACAGAGTCTTAAACTTATTGAACATAGAGAACTCCCTTATGAGTTTAACAAAATATATCATCAGTTCATTTTTCCTCCAGTCCTTTATCTCATCAGCTGTAGGCTGTCGGTTAGTGGGCAGAGGAATCTCAGATGGTTTCTGTACATTATTTTTCCATGGTACATTGGGATCATGGAACTCTGGACGAGAACCAAATATCCTGTATCCTCTTGTAGGCGTGGCCAGATGGCCTATTGCAGCAGCGATGCTGTCTTCTAATGCAGCATCCATCTCTTTCTCTCTTTCAATCCTCCATTGTCGTGCAGCCTATCTGGCTTCTTTCCTATTTTGGCATCATCAAGATCTGTGACCTTAGCATCAATCATTTCTAAGATCTGCATAGCAGTGTTCTGTTTGGTCTCTAGATTCGTGATCTTGTCAACAAGAGTACTGAGGATCAGAGACATGACATCTATTTTCTTATCATGTCCTGACAGTTTGGATCCAATCACTTGGAGAGCAACGACAGTCTTGGCTTAGGATACACGGAGCTTCTCCTGTTCTTGCTTCAGGATCTGCTCTTGGCGCTGTTGCAACTGAGTAAGCGCTTGCCACAATGTACTAGGCAGAATGCGAAACGTGTCCTCAACCTTGGTAATTTCTCTTTTCAAACCAGACAGCTCATCATGGGCAGTCTCTCGCATCCAATCTAGCTCTTTGCCAACATCATATAGTGCCTTCACTGCATCCTGTATGAAGAATGTTTGGCGGTCGATTGTGTGGAATTGCTCGATCCGGGCATCAGTGCGCGGGGAGCCAGGGTGCGCTAAATTTTCATCCTTAGGCTCGTTGAGGTGACAAATAACCACATTATGATGAGGGCATCATGGTCTATTGTCAGGCAAGAATCCGTCATCGGAATATTACTTGGAGCTCACACAGATGGGAGATGCAGGGGCATCTTGCGCGGGCTCATCGGTGACAGGTGCTTTGGAAGTGGGTGCTTCGGAAGGTTGTGCGGCTTCTTCAGTCTAGGGAATAGGAGGGACTGATTACTCCTTATCTGTTTGGTTATCTGTAGTCGGGCATGTAGGAGGGACTGAATCCTCCTGTTGACTCTCAACTTCCGCCTGCTTTGGCAGAGGGACTAATTCCTCTTGTCGAATAGCACGGGCTTGTTCTTCTTGGGTCGAGATAGGTTGAGCTTCTTGCTCAGAAATTTCTTGTTGTACTGGAGGGACTGAGTCCTCCTGATTGTCTTTAGCATCTCCCTGTTGGGGGGTAGGGGACTGGTGTCTGTCAGAGGTCCCCTGACCCTATTGGTTTTGCATTCGGGCCATTTCTCTTTCCCGTGCCTCTTCTCGGCTGATCCTCACGCCAGCCTATAGGTCATTACTGTTGGCATCTGAGTCGGGGTCGCACTTGTGGCTGTCCGAAGGGTCTTTGTCATCGGATTTTGACTTCCCTTTCAATCGAGTATTTTCGTTTGCCAGGAAGAAATTGGAAATCAGCTCACGGCAAAAGTGGTTTTCCCATTGAATTAAGACTCGAATATCCTGGGTATCCATGACTTCCAGATCAAAACTTTATTCCTCCTTCCACTCTTTCCAATTGTACAGGATGTCGTACAGAGCGACCCTGTAGTTTTTCTAGTTGACAAAGCGCTCAAAGGCTTGTTCAATGTGTACATGGAGAAGAGTATTGGGGTCTACTGTAGGGATGGCATCCGCAACAGGTGTGGAAGCCTGTATTGGAGAGGGAATCCTAACAGGGGTTGTACCCTGATAGAAGAGGGATCCTGTATGGGTGTGGGTTCCCTTACAGGAGAGGTGGCCTTTGGCTCCATAAGGGCAGGCGACTCGCTAGATCCCTCTATCTTGGCAAATAAATGATCATCCATCATAGCCGCCACTGGCTCTTGATCTGCAGCTTGTGAAGCAATTATTTCTTCCGAAGAGGTTGCGATCTTGGGGTCGTGTACAGCGGGTTGAACCGTTGTTGGGATATCTACAGTGACCGCTGTAGCCACGGTAGCATTGGCCTTAGAAGCTCTCTTTAGCTTCTTTTTCGTCTTCTCTGCAGGATGAAAAGACTTGCTGTCAGAGACACTTCTTTTTCTCTTCTTCTCCTCACGCACAACCTTGATAGTAACATCACCGGGATCATCAGAAATAGGCATAATCTCGGGATGAGGCATGCTAGAGAACAGTCCATCTCTGTTAAAGATGGTGGGCTTGCTCCCATCTTTAAATTTGTCAGGGCCAATCTTCTTGGCACTTCGAGACTGCGGCACACCACAATGAGTTAGGATGTAGTTGGGCCGTTTAAAAGCTATATACTCGTGTAGTTGAGCCGTATAAATTTGCCAGTATGGTTCAGCCACTCAGACCCGTTTAAAAGCTATATACTCGTATTCATCCCAAACTCGATTAAATATGAGTTTATTAGTATAATTATGAATTATATCATATTTTACACGATCTCAGTAGATTATATTCTCAAATAAGATTCATATTTTGATTGAAGATATAAATCATGTTTTCCTTCACCCATAACCTTATGCCATTTATCTTACAATAAGTAATATTCTTCAAGAATATCACAATAAATTATTTATAATAAACTTTAGGAATATTATTTCGATTTTTATTAAGAAATTCTTAATTTTTCCATTAGTATGGAGAGTCAAACCAGCTAAATTTAGATAAATCAATTAGACACCCATGAGTCCATGACCCAAAAATGATATATGTACAAATACAATGTGGAAAGAGTATATATGAGAATACAATAAATTGAAATGATATACGTACAAATACAATGTACAAATCAAGATGATCCCACCATGTGATATAATCAATATGGGATTTATTGAACAATTATTTTTTGGTGATACTACTTTGTAAATTTCCATAGTACACACAAGTCCTTTAATTTTTCAGTGCCGTCTGACCGTCTGGTATCATCAAAACTTATTTTGATGATGACAGATATTAAAAGAGTTATAGTCACATATCAATATTAGTGTCAAATTGAAGCTCTCGTAAAATGGATCATGATGGTATCAAGAAAAATTAATTCTGAGATCGTATAAGAGAAACCAGATTTATTATTTAACATAGTATAAGAATATTTTATTCTTTTTATTATTTTATTGATTTATTTGTCTTTAATTTCTTTCTTTCGTACCTGCTCATCTTCTTCATTTTTGTTCCTCTTTTTTTGGTAAAAACTCAATTGCAAAAAATGCCATTTTTGTAATTTACCCAAATGCAAAATCTGAACATCGATTGCAGTAAATGCCATTTTTGTTTCTCCATTTCTCACTCTATCTCCAGGATTTCATGAGTACGCCCACCGGCCACCGGCATCATTTCCTCTCCAAGTCTCTCCCTGTCCGTACGTGACTCATCCTACCCTCTTCTCCATCAATCCGTCTAGTCCTCGTCTTCTCTTGGACTTGAGGTATTTTACTCTTTTCATCAGTTTAGGGAATTAGACAATTAGGATTTGTTTATTTGAAATCATAAATTGGAAATTGAAATATGGGGTTTCTAATTCTTTGGATCTTGATTGAGGGGTTGTTAGGTTCATTTCAAATTAGGAATAGTGAAGTGTAATTCTGTAAATGAATCAATGGGTCTGAAAATTCATAATTGAGAATTGGAGATTAAGAAATGATATGTTCGAAATATTTCATACGATCGCAATTGTAATTGTATATTGTATTGTTATCATCAAGTCAGTATTGTATATTGAACTGGAGATTAAGAAATGATATGTTCGAAATAATATTGACATTTAACATCAATTCTTAGGTTACTCATAAAATCAATTGGAATTGTAATCTAAATATATTTCTCTTTTCAACTACAAATTGTATTTTTACTTGTTCATTATTTTGGTTGATACGAAGGTTGCTAATATGGATAGGGAGTGTATTTGTGTGTATGTGTTCCTCCTACAGCAAGAATTAAACAATATGCATGCTTTTTATCTCGTGCGACTTTATAATATTCTAAAACTAATATTATAATAATCAAATCAAAAATTAAATATTTTAAGAAATAAAACCAAAACCTATTTATATATTTTTATAGTAACAACAAAATTATAAAATTTAATATACTACTTAAGTTTAGAAACAAACTAATGCTTGATCAATATATACCCAACATAAATGAGTCAAGTAAATTTTATTTTGTTACGAGGGATAATAAATAAATATAAAATATTAAAAAAATTATTTGTATTAATAGTTAACGGGCTAGCGAGCTAATTCGATTAACCTGTTAGCCCTAGCTAACGGGCTTTGGGCTCAATAGTTTTAAATATTTTACAAAATATAACTAAAACCTATTTCTATATTTTTATAGTAACAACAAAATTATAAAATTTAATATACTACTTAAGTTTAGAAACAAACTAATACTTGATCAATATATATCCAACATAAATGAGTTAAATAAATTTTATTTTGTTATGAAGGGTAATAAATAAATATAAAGTATTATAATTTTAGTTGTATTAATAGTTAACGGGCTAGCGAGCTAATTTGGGTAACCTGTTAGCCCTAGCTAACGGGCTTTGGTCTAAAAAGTTTGGGCTAAAAAGCTCGGATTTAGACACCCCTCTTTTTTCGGTTTAAACGGGCCAACGCGAGGACCACTAGCCCTTTTAACATCTCTATTTATCAATATTCTGATTATCTCTTAATATATAAAATGCAACATTCCTAAATTTCTCGGAGATGTACATTTTTATGTGACAAAATCATCTGTGACACAATAAATTCCTCGCTAATGTTGACTTTGTGCGACAAAATACGTCGCCACTGATGATGTCATTTGTAACATATTATGTTCCTCACTAAATATTAACTTTATGTGACAAATCGGTTGTCACCAATGAAGTCATTAGTGACATAATATATCCCTCGCTAATATTGACTTTATGCGACTAATTGGTTGTCACTGATGAAGTCATTTCTGACATAATATATTTTGTCGCTAATGCTGACTTTATGTGACGAATTGGTGGTCACTGATAGAGTCATTTGCGATACTTGATATTACCTCATGAATGCTTACTTTATGTGAGGAATCATTTGTCACTGATGAAACGATTTGCGACACTTGATACTCCATCGCTTATAATTGCTTTATGTGATGAATATTAAGTTGTCACAAAGAATTTCCTCACTTTCTGGGTGTATTTCTGGTAGTGGGTATAAGCGTTGTTGCTTGATTCTGGAAACAACCAGTTCCATTCCATCAGTGTCCTCAGATTCAATGTTTACTCTTTCCATGACGACAGATCTGGCGAAGATTCGCCTGTCGATGATGGATTTCTTCTTCTTCAGAGATTGAGAAGAAGTCTGTGAAGTTGCCATTCATTTGCAGATAAAGGATTTGAAGAATTAAAGAAAGTATGCAGTAAATTGCGGAGAGTATGTAGGTTGTTGCTCTAGACTCGTTTAATATTGCTGAAAGTGTAAAGAGTCAAAAGGATCAGGGTACAATCATTTTATAGTGTGCAGGGAGGATTAGGGTTACATACAGTGAACGGTCAGATTTAAGGGATGAGAACTGTCTTTTAAAAGAACGAACTGGATGAATTAGAGTAACTGGTATATCTTATCCATGAAATGACAACTAGTCATACTTTTGACAGTTCGTCTACCTCATTGCACGATACGGCGGTTTTGAAATTATTAATATCGCGGTGTTTGAAGTAATAAAGTCCAGATGTCATTTAAATCATTAAAGATAAAATGTTTGAATTTTAAAACAGGGCACGTGGACTAAAAATGTTTTCAGTATGAATAAAATAATAATATAATGTTAATTGACGTCCCACAGTGTATGTGCTGTAACCGTGAATAATACAGCCTTCCCCCTTAAAAGGTACATACGGGATTCAATTCCTACAGCAATGTTTGGGTTAATACTGTATTCGTGGGTCGTACTGTATTCCCCCTTAATTAATGCACACGTCAGCTGTATGAAGGTTTTGTACCTTTTTCTTACAGTAAGATCTGACTTGTTCAGAGTGTACAATTAATCCACGGTGGATACTGTATTTTTGGGCCTTACAGCATTCCCCCCAATTGGTGAGTAAAAGCATAAAAACTTACAGGGAGTCAGCTGTAGCATTCCCAATTCTTGTCGAAGCATACAGAATCTGGTTGTGCTGAGAGGTTTTGTAAAGATGTCGGATAACTGGATGTCTCTATGAACTTTCTCGATCCGAACATCCTTATTCTCAACATGATTCTTGGTGAAGTGATTCCTCATATCAATATGCTTAGTTCGCGAGTGCAATATAGGATTGTGTGTTATTACAATTGCACTCGTGCTATCGCACATGATCGGTGTTTCTTTGGCAATCATTCTATAATCTGATAATTGTTGTTGCATCCATAGAATTTGCATACAGCAACTTCCAGTGGCATAGTATTCCGATTCAGCTGTAGAAAGCGAGTTGGCCAATTGCTTCTTACTGAAACCATGACACAAGTCTAGGTCCAAGAAAGTGACAAGTACCGTTTGTACTCTTCATATCCAACTTACAGCCTCCGAGATCCGAGTCGTTGTAGCCAACCAAATGGAATCCTCCTTCTTTAAAATACCACAATCCTACATCGATTATTCCTTTGACGTACTTAAAGATTCGTTTGGCTGTCGTGAATTGTGACTCCTTGGGTGCTACTTGGTACCGAGCACACACTCCTACAGCAAACTGGATATCAGGTCTGCTAGCCATTAGGTACGGGAGTGAGCCAATAAGCTTCCTGTAGAGTGATTGATCAACCAGCTTTCCAGCTTCGTCAGCACTAATTTGCACGGAAGTGCTCATGGGGTTGATGAGGATTTGGAGTTATTCATCCCAAACTTGTTGAGTAGCTCCTTTCTGTATTTCTCCTGGCTGATGAAGATTCCTGTAGGCAATTGCTTTACCTGCAATCCTAGGAAATAACTAAATTCCCCCATCATACTCATTTCAAATTAACTTTGCATGAGATGAGAGAACCTTTGACATAAAGCAAGCCTGACAGCAATTGGTTTACTATAGGTTACTTTTGGTCTAGTTTTGCGATGTCTACGTGGGATAGGCACGTAGTCGCTGTAACTTTGGTAATCATGCATGTAAAATCAAGGGTTATTATTATTATTCCAGTACGAATGCCGTCTCGGAGGTGGAGCCATTTTATTAGACCTTACAGGTTGCCTCCTGGGTCTCCAGTTGGATTACCCTAGCTGTTGACTATACTGCACGGCGACCTGCTTTTTGGATGGATACCGGGGCTCTTGTATCCAATATCTAGGTGCATTGTACTGTTGAAAGTACTGATGTGCATGCCTTTGATATATAGAGACAGCCTTCTTTCTGAATGGTTGTTGGCGCTTTTGATATGCTCGGGGAGCATGCTGTTGGTTACGCCTTACAGGTCCATGAGGATGAGGGTTCCGCTATCGACGATATGACATTGGTGGCAAAATTGCAGCCTTTGTTGTACACGGGGTAACTGATACCTTTACGGGACTCGGGGTCTCTTCAGGTACAGGAATGGGTTCCACACCCCTGACGAACACCGTACTAGATTTACCTTTATTGGAGAATGAGTTATATCCTAAGCCACTTTTATCATGAGCATGTTGCCCGCTGCTTAGGATTTCTTCCATCCACTTTTATCAGTTGTCTTGCTTTCATTATAAGACATGGTCTCATTTAGATCTTTAGCAAGTTGATGATTGCTTTCCATGAGTTTTTCAGATGTGACCTTGCTGTTTTCGCAATTAATAGACATATTTTCATATATCGTTATTTTTCAGCAAGTCATTTTCTTCTTTCAGCTCTAAGTTTGAAAGTTCGAGCTGTATGTTTTCTCGTTTCAGAGTCTCATGGGCCTTTTGAATGTTTTTTAATTCATTCATCGTGTTTTCAAAAGTATGAGATGCATTTATAGGAGCAGTTGATGTTGAGCTTACCTCATCATCGTTATCTTCATCGTCCTGTATTTCTTTGGCCATAAAGCACATATAGGCTTTATCCTCGATCTCATCATCAGACGAGTCACTGTCAGTGACTGCCTGAAGGCATTTCTCAGTCTTGGTTGATGCGGGCGAGGCTTCTGATTCACCAATCAGGACCTTGAGCTTGTTTTTCCAGACACGCCTTCTTTCATCTTTTTCTTGTTGCTCGGCTTCCGGAAACTTTTGCACTTTCGGGTGCGGACACTTATTCAAATAGTGTCGGGTTTCCTACAGTTGTAGCACAAGTTAGAATCACGAGACGGAAAAGATTCAGAACTTACCTTGTAAAATGGCTTGGGCCTGAAGAGAGTCTTTTTAGACTGTTTGATGAACTTTTTGGATTTATGCATAAGAAGGGCCAGTTCATCTTGTGACAGGATATCATCGTCACTGTCAATAGTCTTGTGGGAGGACTTGGATGTGCTAGGTCCGGAGATGTCTCCTGTTAGATACAGCAGCCAGTGTTGTAGTCTTGGCAGGTGATTCTTCGGCCTCCTCTCTCCTGTCAATATCGTACTCAAATGCTTTGAGGTCATAGAAGAGGTCAAAAGTAAAAATATCATTAAGATTACATGATAAACGCATAGATGTAGTCTTAATCTCCCATTGGGCATGAAGTGATCTAAAGATTTTCAAATTTTTCTCCATTTGGGTATACACTTTACCCAATGCTTCAAGTTCACCGACAATGCCAGTGAATCTGAGGTCAATCTCCCCAAGAGTTTCGGAAGATTTCATTTCAAAAGATTCAAATTGCTGAGTAAGTCTTGAAATTATATTTTATTTTAAGAGCTCAGTTCCGTCACAAACCATCTTAAGTCTCTCCCAGATTTCCTTAACTGTCTGACAGCTCTTTACCTTTGAGATGTTCCTTTGTCGAGAGTGACAAATAGCGCATTCTTAGCAACATTATCAAGGTTCGCATGCTAGCGATCGTTTGTTGTCCATTGCTCACGCTCCTTCTCGAGCATTTCAGCATGAGGTTGTCCTTTCTATCCTTGCGGCGGGATTAACCTTCATTATCTTTATGGGACCTTCTTGGATGACAAATATCATCTCCTCGTGCATGGCAGCAAGATGAGCTTCCATCCTAATTCTACAGTCATCAAACTCGTTAATTGTTAGGAACCTTGTTTATCATTGCGGTATCTATTAGAGAAAATAGGAAAGATAAGACTGTTTTCAAAAATAAGTAATTTTTGGATCTGATTCGGTTAAAAATACGACTGATTATTTTTAGAATCAACCGCTCTAATACCACTTGTTGGCAACTAAGTATACAGAATACAACTTGAAAAGTGATAGTACAACAAGCTGTACGATTTTCGAATGTGAGTGCGTAGCGGAAGTTCGTTTAAGTAAGTTGCTGTAAATACAGCAACTAGGCGTTCTCCTGTTAGCTTAGTGCATACAGGGTTTTGCAATGTATACTTGTATATAAATCACAGTTATGAAAACAATAAAGACTGAAGGTAATAACACGCAATTTAAAATGGTTCGAGGTAAACCCCTCTACATCCACCGGTTCTCCACACAGGAGTAAAATGTTTATTATAATCACTGCATATACAACTACGTGACTATAACTAAACATGTGTATGTATCGTTCACACAGATTGATACATGGACCGAAGCTTTGGGCCGTTCACACAGATTGACTTGAGCTCTTTCTTGACTTTCTTCTTCACACATAGTTCGAAGCTTCGTCTACAATGCTATTTTTCCCACACAGGTCTGAATAAGCAAGGATCTTCAGTCTACACAGGGCTGATGGTTTTCTTCAACGATAAGGGTAGAGTTCTCTGAACAGCATCTTGATCTTTGATAGACGATTGATGTATGATGTGTTGCTCGCATTAAGGACTTGTATATTTTTTCGCTTGAATACTTGTTGTATGCTCACGAAATATACTGCTTAATAATCACTAGAATGTCAGAGTGATTTGTCAGAGCTTTCGCGATAATAAATTACTTGTCAAGTATATGTGTAAGTAAGTCCTCTTGCTTGTGTAATATCCGGAATTTCTATTACTGTTGTTTGATATTATTTTATCCGAGTTATATTGTACAGCGTGGAATCTGTACAGTAGGGATAAAATAAATAAAGGACTGAGATATCAGTATCGGTATAATTGTCGTATTTGGTCGACAGTTACATTTGAGGATATTATGTATCAGGCTGTCGTACTTTTGACATTGGGTATATCGTATGATGATATTATTGGATTCAGTGTTTGTGTTCAGTGTGTCTTATGTTCGTTTTTGGTATGTCGAGACGTTGGACAAGAACTGCGGAAAATCGCTAAATATAGCCTTATTACCGCACGCTGATATTCATGCATAACGCACGCTATCGTGCAGGATTAGCGCACGCTACGTTTATAGGTTAGCGTACGCTAGTGCAGACAGATCGGAAGGAATCTGCGTGTGGACCCGGCTGCTTTCGGCGCACGTTCTGGTAAGTCAACGGTTGTTGTCCTGAAGTATTAGCGCACGCTAAAATATTAGGCTTAGCGCACGCTAACTATGTATCAGTCAACAAGGAATCTTATCCTTGCTAGATGCTGTCGGAATGTGGGGGCGAGTGGTAGGTGAACACTGTAGTAAGTCAACTTCGGATAGCGCACGCTAAGAGTAAGGACTTGCGTACGCTAGACATGATGATTTACGTACGTTAATGCATGGGCATTACGTATGTAAGGTAGTTTACGAAGCAAGACAGTAGCCTCTGGGCTTCGATAGCGCACGCTAACAAAGTCAGTTAGCGCACGCTAAGGCTAGCGCACGCTAAACATAAGGGTTTAGCGCACGCTAGTGGTGCATTCTATATAAAGGGACAAACGGGTGTCATGAAACATTTCGTCCATTTCTTTCCTTTCACCCGATAGAGACAACCTTGTGAGAACATTTGGAGTTCCTAAACACTGAGGGATGATCCTCTTTAACAAGATTAAAGATGGAAATCATGGAGTAAAGCTTTGTTCTTGAAATCATTGGTGATTCTTGGAAATCAATCCTTTCCTTCAAAAAGGTAATTACTCTTCACTTTGAGATTTCGTTTTGGATTGTATATGATGTTCTTGAGTTGATGATTATCATATAAACAAGTTGATGAGCATGACAACGAGTTGGATTACCGTACTAAGTTAGTGTTGTTATCAATATATGAGTATTGATATGTTTCGTATGGTTTTGGATGGAATTCAAGATATATGTTGATGTAATTCCCTTCTTCAATTCGGATTTTTGATGTTTTGTCGTTGGTTACTTCGTATGGTAACGATTATGGTGATGCTACCGTGATTCTTGAAGTTATATGAATTGTATGTCAAGAACATGATGAATAAGGATTTTTAGATGTTAGAACACATCGGATTTTATCATTTTATGGATCATGAACGTGAATTTGGATAATTCGTGTTCTTGAAGAGCTATTAAATTATATGTCATGATTGTTATGAAATCCTTAATCTCGAGATGAGTTGATCATTGTCATGATGGAAGTGTTAGACGATGCTTGAAATGCATGCCATGCCACAAAGATTAGCGCACGCTACGCCATCGCCTAGCGCGCGCTAACGGGAGCAACTTAGCGCACGCCACGTTAGGTGATTAACGTGCGCTAAGTAGGCGACATGCTGATATTTTTGTGTTTTGATTAGGAATTCGTGATGGTTTGACTTGGTTGGTTCTGACTGTGTTTATTCGAGGTTGTGTTGAACCGTTGAGTTCGATTGGTTAGTATTGTCAGTTGTTGATTGTTATCGGATATGTGTTATTTGATTTCTTCGATAGGTTGAGATTATTGATCGGTGATTATAACCGGATATTGCGGTCGTGTTCGAGTATGTCTATTGTATTGCTTTTGATCGAGGCTGAGGAGCTCGTAGATAAAGGCGATGTGTTCGGCAGCAGCTTCGTGGTATCGGTATCGAGGCAAGTTATTACTTGCTCAGTTATAATATTTAATGAATGGTTTCGATTTCATTTCGTTTATAATGCATATAGCGATGATTATTATTGTGAACTCTGGGTATTCGGATCGCATATCGTTCTTTCGATTCTGGGAGATAAATCATAATGTATATGATTATCTCAGTTATTGGTATGTTCGAGTATCAAGGTTACATTATGGTAAAGACGAGGATATGAGTATCTATAGTTCATTGTTCGTTTGGATCGCCGAGCATTGAGGATAATCGTCGGTGATGATTGGACATCGAGATTTCTCCCGAAGGACTCGGGCAAGTATCTTATATCGATTCAGTTAGAGTTAGTGATTTGATCATGCGTATTATCATTCATGTTGTCGAACATGAGGTCGTCTTAATTGATTTGTCATATTGTCGTTCATGTTGCGTTGTTCATGATGATGAACATATTGTTTTGCATATGTGTATGCATATTGTGTTGTTTATGTTGTGTTGATCCGATGGGATCGCGCGATCTATGCTGAGGGCGATGGATCGGATGTCCACCTCGTGTTGGTCCGACGGGATCATCTTGGGATCTATGCTGAGGGCGCTGGATCATTGGACGGGTTTTTCCACCTCGTGTTGGTCCAACGGGATCATCTTGGGATCTATGCTGAGGGCGCTGGATCGTTGGATTACCCAGTATTGTGTTATTGTTGTGCATATGTATATTGTTGGTTATCCACCTCGTGTTGATCTTGTAGGATCATCTTGGGATCTATGCTGAGGGCGCTGGATCATGGGATTTCCATTGAGTATACATAGTTGTTATTGTTTTTGAGCATATTGACGTTGTCATATGAGTATGCATTTGTAGGTCTTGTGTTAGGACCTTGTCCGCATTGCATTGTTCTGATATCGGATTAGACTGATATGATTATCGTGGCACATCATATCTCGAGGTATGTTCCATATTTTCTTTGGTCTTGTCTTTGGTGGACAATCGGTTATCGTCTTGGGATTTGATGATATTATTCGATGGATCGTATTGGTCAGATATGGTAGATTTCCGTATCGTGAGTTGGTTCTGATAGTTTGAGGATCTTGAGTATTGTTTGAGGTACAATACAGATATTATGTTCGAGTTTATTGGTTAATCGAGTACAGGTTGTGAAATGTGATAATGGTTATTCTGATGAGAATTACTTGAGTAAGTAAAGTTATGGCGGTAAGATTACGTTGGTCGTATTCTTATGTTGTATTGTCGTTGGTATGTAATTATTGATGTTTTGTGACGGTTATCATTGTTGGATATTATGGCTGACCCCGTCGTGGATTTCTTTTAGGTTCTTGGAGAATCGAGCTTGTAGCGGTCGTGAAGAGATGAGCTTCCGGAGGATACCGGCTAGGACATGTTGTGTGCATTGAGTTTCTTGTTTGGTTCTTGTTTTCCACCGCTAGAGTATCGTTTTGGTTGGTCTTTTCCATTGCGTGAGTATTATGAGACGCACTTTTGGTATCTGGTAACTGAGGTTACTTTGGAAATCGTTTTCTAAACTTTTGAGTTTTGGCTGTTTGGCCTTGCGATTTCAAATGAGTTTTACGACGGTTTTTGATAAATGGATTTTATTAGTATTTGTAAATGTTTGTGAAAATTTCTTTTAGCCTTGTGGGTTCCATCTCGGGGCCCACGGCGCTGTAATATTTCCGGTTAAATCTGGGGGTGTTACAGAATATGGTATCGGAGCTTAGGTTGAGAAAACCTAGGCATTTGGGTCGAGTTGGGTCGTGTTTTTGTTGCATCATTCGAGTTGTCGATTGACAAATATTAGAGCCGTGAGTCTTTGTTGTTCACTCAGGCTTGTGCGTTATCGGATTTGCCAGTATCGTACTGGGCTTGTTATAATTTTTCCAAATGGTGTTAACGTGTTTCTTCGGATAGAGCCGTCTTGTGTTCTCGAGTTGAACTGAGTTTGCAAACGTGTGTTTTGAAAATGTCCGTGTCGAGTATTTTCTAGAGTCGAGACATGTGCCAGTATCACGGGGAATCGTCGGCTTCACGATCTGTAAGTATTTGGATTTTTGAATTTCATTGAGATTTATTGTCGTTCTAAGTTGATACGTTTTGAGATTCAGCAGATATTATGCATTTCAATATAAGGTGACAGAGTTGGGATAGGATTGATGATCTTGAGAAGTTATGATTTTGGAAATTAGTATATCAGCTAGATTTTGGAACGGAATTGTGTAATCGGGAGAAGGACTATGGATTGTTGAGAAGAACATGTAGCATGTTAATTCATTTGAGATACATGAACTGTTTTGAGCATTTGAAAATGACACTTTTCAAAATGAATATTTCACAGATGTTTTACGGAAAATGATTTTGGGCCGAGACCCAAATCGATTTTGAAATGGTTTTCTGACTCAAGACTTGGAGTCTGAAAAGGGGTTTTCTACTTTTTAAACTTTTTGTAATGCGGAACGAGTTACGGGCTAAGACCCTAATGTTTCAAACGGCTTTTCTGTTTTCTTAAAACTCCCGAGACTTGTAAAACACTTTACCAATCGTTTACCTATGTTATTTCCGCCTTTCGAGGCTTTGGTTTACTTGTTCAAATTGAACCTCTCGGGAAGTCTTTCGCTGTGTGGATTTGTTTCAATATTTTGTCATATCATATTTAAGGTGATCCAGGATGGGTTAATGACTGACGTTGCAAGTCATGTGTGGAAAAGGAGTTTAGTCGGAATTTATATATTGAGATTTTGGAACTCGATCGTGTGGTTTTCCGATGGAATATCAGTGGATATTGGTGACGAACCGAATTGGTATACATGAGTATGGATATAGTCGAGCATTTGCATACTTTTCATTTTAAAACTTCGAAATCGTGTGGATTCAAGGAAATCATATCAAATACTTGGCACCATCGAGCCAAGTTAATTTTTCGAAAATTGATTTTGTGGTCTTACCAAAATTTATGTTTTGAGTTTTCAAACTCTTGAAAGAATTTTCGAAAATTTGTCTTTTGACAAGAATATATGATTTCAAATTGGTTTTGAAAATGTGATTGATATACATACGCATTTAGTGCATAGTGCATATCATATTGATGGTACGATGGAAAAGGAATTCGAACTTCAAGATGTTAGTTTGATTATCCTGATGATCGGTTGAGTTATCAGATAAGAGAAATATGTTGAGTGTTGTAGATTCATGCACATAATATTATTTTGGAAACTTGGGATTTTGTGAAACCGGAACATATGTGCTATGTGATTCCATTGGTATGGTAGTAGCGCGATTTTACCTTACTGATTCTGGAATGATTTCCTTGTAAGCGTAGATTTGGGGATGGTGACCCCATATTGGTTGTTTTAGATAGTGAGTGGTCGTTTCCACTCCGTGTATGATTGGGTATGTTCGTCAGTTTGTGATTGGTTGTTCATATGCCGAGGGGTATGTTCGCCAGTCGGATCTGTTTATTGAGATCCACTGTATGTGATCGGTGTGTCGTTTTGAGAATTTTGCTTATTCGTATATCGGTTTCTGTGGTTCTGTGTTGATAGTGTTGGAGTTTACCGTGTGAATGTATTCTCGATTTCCGTTGATCGTTCGTTGGTTGTATTGGAGTTTATCACGTTGATGATATTCTCGATTGTGTTTTGACCTCTGGTTGGTCAGATTGGAATTTATCATGTCGATGATAAATTCGGTTGATTGTTGATCATTGTTGGTGATCATCTGAGCGTTCAGATTGTCTATCGATGTTTCGGAATTCGTTGCCATTGTATTGAGCAGTTGTTTCACAGATACATCGGATATTATTCGTTTTATCAGAATTGAGACTTGATTATGTAATCAGGCAGACAGGATTTGATTTGGGCAGATTGTTTGATCCGAAGATGATATATTTTGTTGAGAAACAGGGAATTGTGATCGTAAGCGTATTGAGACTGTACCGTGAGAACGCTGGCTAGTACCTCCGGAGATCGTCGACCTGCGTATTTGTAAGTATGCGGTTTTGGCTATTCAGAATAATGATGATTGATCAGTGTCGTGATGGTTTTGGTATATTTTGGGTTGAAATAAAGATGTTTGTTTGTTTTCTATGACGGATTGCAAGTTTCGAGGACGAAACTTATTTTAAGGTGTAGAATGTAATATCCTAATTTCTATTATCGTTGTTTGATATTATTTTATCCGAGTTATATTGTACAGTGGAATCTGTGATGAGGGATAAAATAAATAAAGGACGAGATATCGATTTCGGTATAATTGTCGTATTTGGTCGACGCTTACATTTGAGGATATTATGTATCAGTGTCGTACTTTTGACATCGGGTATATCGTATGATGATATTATCGATTCAGTGTTTGTGTTCGGTGTGTCTTATGTTCGCTTTTGGTATGTCGAGACGTTGGACAAGAATCTGGAAAATGGCTAAGTATAGCCTTATTAGCGCACGCCGATATTCATGCATAACGCACGCTATCGCAGGTGATTAGCGCACGCTACGTTTATAGGTTAGCGACGCTAGTGCGCATGCATCGGAAGGAATCTGCGTGTGGACCCGGCCGGCGCACGCTTCGTAAGTCAACGGTTGTTGTCACGAAGTATTAGCGCACGCTAAAATATTAGGCTTAGCGCACGCTAACTATGTATCACCAACAAGGAATCTTATCCTTGCTAGATGTCATTTAATGTGGGGGCGAGTGGTAGGTGAACACCGTAGTAAGTCAACTTGGATAGCGCACGCTAAGAGTAAGGACTTGCGACGCTAGACATGATGATTTACGACGTTAATGCATGGGCATTACGACGTAAGGTAGTTTACGAAGCAAGACAGTAGCTCTGGCTGATAGCGCACGCTAACAAAGTCGCTAGCGCACGCTAAGGCTAGCGCACGCTAAACATAAGGGTTTAGCGCACGCTAGTGGTGCATTCTATATAAAGGGACAAACGGGTGTCATGAAACATTTCGCCCATTTCTTTCCTTTCACCCGATAGAGACAACCTTGTGAGAACATTTGGAGTTCCTAAACACCGAGGGATGATCCTCTTTAACAAGATTAAAGATGGAAATCATGGAGTAAAGCTTTGTTCTTGAAATCATTGGTGATTCTTGGAAATCAATCCTTTCCTTCAAAAAAGGTAATTACTCTTCACTTTGAGATTTCGTTTTGGATTGTATATGATGTTCTTGAGTTGATGATTATCATATAAACAAGTTGATGAGCATGACAACGAGTCGATTACCGTACTAAGTTAGTGTTGTTATCAATATATGAGTATTGATATGTTTCGTATGGTTTTGGATGGAATTCAAGATATATGTTGATGTAATTCCCTTCTTCAATTCGGATTTTTGATGTTTTGTCGTTGGTTACTTCGTATGGTAACGATTATGGTGATGCTACTGTGATTCTTGAAGTTATATGAATTGTATGTCGAAGAACATGATGAATAAGGATTTTTAGATGTTAGAACACATCGGATTTTATCATTTTATGGATCATGAACGTGAATTTGGATAATTCGTGTTCTTGAAGAGCTATTAAATTATATGTCATGATTGTTATGAAATCCTTAATCTCGAGATGAGTTGATCATTGTCATGATGGAAGTGTTAGACGATGCTTGAAATGCATGCCATCGCACAAGATTAGCGCACGCTACGTTTACTGCCTAGCGCGCTAACGGGAGCAACTTAGCGCACGCTACGTTAGGTGATTAACGTGCGCTAAGTAGGCAGACAGTGCAGTATTTTTGTGTTTTGATTAGGAATTCGTGATGGTTTGACTTGGTTGGTTCTGACTGTGTTTATTCGAGGTTGTGTTGAACCGTTGAGTTCGATTGGTTAGTATTGTCAGTTGTTGATTGTTATCGGATATGTGTTATTTGATTTCTTCGATAGGTTGAGATTATTGATCGGTGATTATAACCGGATATTGCGGTCGTGTTCGAGTATGTCTATTGTATTGCTTTTGATCGAGGCTGAGGAGCTCGTAGATAAAGGCGATGTGTTCGGCAGCAGCTTCGTGGTATCGGTATCGAGGCAAGTTATTACTTGCTCAGTTATAATATTTAATGAATGGTTTCAGTTTCATTTCGTTTATAATGCATATAGCGATGATTATTATTGTGAACTCTGGGTATTCGGATCGCATATCGTTCTTTCGATTCTGGGAGATAAATCATAATGTATATGATTATCTCAGTTATTGGTATGTTCGAGTATCAAGGTTACATTATGGTAAAGACGAGGATATGAGTATCTATAGTTCATTGTTCGTTTGGATCGCCGAGCATTGAGGATAATCGTCGGTGATGATTGGACATCGAGATTTCTCCCGAAGGACTCGGGCAAGTATCTTATATCGATTGAGTTAGAGTTAGTGATTTGATCATGCGTATTATCATTCATGTTGTCGAACATGAGGTCGCCTTAATTGATTTGTCATATTGTCGCTCATGTTGCGTTGTTCATGATGATGAACATATTGTTTTGCATATGTGTATGCATATTGTGTTGTTTATGTTGTGTTGATCCGATGGGATCGCGCGATCTATGCTGAGGGCGATGGATCGGATGTCCACCTCGTGTTGGTCCGACGGGATCATCTTGGGATCTATCCGAGGGCCGGATCATTGGACGGGTTTTTCCACCTCGTGTTGGTCCAACGGGATCATCTTGGGATCTATCTTGAGGCGCTGGATCGTTGGATTACCCAAGATTGTGTTATTGTTGTGCATATGTATATTGTTGGTTATCCACCTCGTGTTGATCTTGTAGGATCATCTTGGGATCTATCCGAGGGCGCTGGATCATGGGATTTCCATTGAGTATACATAGTTGTTATTGTTTTTGAGCATATTGACGTTGTCATATGAGTATGCATTTGTAGGTCTTGTGTTAGGACCTTGTCCGCATTGCATTGTTCGATATCGGATTAGTCGATATGATTATCGTGGCACATCATATCTCGAGGTATGTTCCATATTTTCTTTGGTCTTGTCTTTGGTGGACAATCGGTTATCGTCTTGGGATTTGATGATATTATTCGATGGATCGTATTGGTCGATATGGTAGATTTCCGTATCGTGAGTTGGTTACTCGATAGTTTGAGGATCTTGAGTATTGTTTGAGGTACAATACAGATATTATGTTCGAGTTTATTGGTTAATCGAGTACAGGTTGTGAAATGTGATAATGGTTATTCTGATGAGAATTACTTGAGTAAGTAAAGTTATGGCGGTAAGATTACGTTGGTCGTATTCTTATGTTGTATTGTCGTTGGTATGTAATTATTGATGTTTTGTGACGGTTATCATTGTTGGATATTATGGCTGACCCCGTCGTGGGATTTCTTTTTAGGTTCTTGGAGAATCGAGCTTGTAGCGGTCGTGAAGAGATGAGCTTCCCGGAGGATACTGGCTAGGACATGTTGTGTGCATTGAGTTTCTTGTTTGGTTCTTGTTTTCCACTGCTAGAGTATCGTTTTGGTTGGTCTTTTTCCGCTGCGTGAGTATTTTGAGACGCACTTTTGGTATCTGGTAACTGAGGTTACTTTGGAAATCGTTTTCTAAACTTTTGAGTTTTGGCTGTTTGGCCTTGCGATTTCAAATGAGTTTTACGACGGTTTTTGATAAATGGATTTTATTAGTATTTGTAAATGTTTGTGAAAATTTCTTTTAGCCTTGTGGGTTCCATCTCGGGGCCCACGGCGCTGTAATATTTCCGGTTAAATCTGGGGGTGTTACAGCTTGGGGGTACTTAAAACCTTTGGAAAATGCATTCGTTATAAATGTAGTCGTTGCAGATAAAGAGATGTTGACATCTCTGATTGGCGGCTTGCTGAATATTTAAATTAAAGCAGATCGCATTTAATGCTTCAAACATTCTTTTTGACTTCGCATTAAATGCTCTTCAGCGCGTTCAGACTTGTCTCTCTTCGGCTGCATTAAATGTTGTCCAATCAGCAATAAATACTGCTTTAACTGTGAATACTTTATGAATAAACAATGTGTATTTCACAACGGTTTAAAGCTTTCTTTAATCAGGCCTGGCGGATGTGTTTTACTTTTCCTAAGTAAACATCTTACAGCCTGACTGCTGTATCCGACACATTGTCTTTTGCTGTAGCCGTAGGCTCTGTAGGACAGACTGTATGAGATCTTCGATTGCTGTATGGAACGGCTGTATGGAGATCCCAGACAGTTTCTATACTTAGCGGCATTTAGGAACTTTCGACTTCTTTGCTGTATGATGGTCATTATCAAAACATGATACAAGATTGTTTATCTCAACACATACATTACAACTTTTCACATAATTTATCTAATAATTATATAAGTTATGAACTATTAAATTATTGTATAAGGCACCAATAATGTGATCTTACGTTTCACAACAACACATCATATTATCTACAACATAAGATAATTAGACGATACTCGCATACCCATAATGTGAAAAAAATATGCAAAATATGTGACGAATATATAATTAATAAATTCAAAGATAATATAGGAAAATGAGGTAATAGAAGCATAAAGTATATTTTGCAGTATACAACAATAATAATTTTATCATTATAGTAGGACGGCCCACTACAACCTTGATATGTCAACTTCTAATTAATTATTCTTTCCCATGAAAATTTGGTCCATGACCCAACTGCTCTCAAAAGAGTGTTGCATCAGTATCTAGTCGAACTAGCTCTTTGCTTGAAAAAATTTCGACTGAGAATGGAAGACAAACTGTATGGGTAAAAAATCATCTATTTTGAGTCGGCCCAATTCTTCCAAAGGATTAGATGTGTCGGCTTAATATAGAATAATAAGCCAAAAAGACCTATTTTTGGGTACAAGGTTGTCCCCCTAATGTAAACTAAACTTGTTCGTTATAAGTCTGATTAATCCGTCTTATCGGCCTAATAAGCCCAATCAATTCCTTCAATGAACAAATCAATCAAACGGACTACATGGGTCAGCCCAACGAGATGTAACGAGCATATTCCATCAAATATATTTGTGCACGAGCAAATAATGGTTCACGTTTATCTAGGGGTGTCTGCCAAATCAACTAACCACGTTGACAAGGTCAGATAAATAATCTCATTATAAAAGTTGGAGAGTCGATCAAAGGGAAGCAACTCATATCTCCGATACAAAACTGTCAGCCGAGTCAGCCAAACACGGCAAATACATTTTCCAATCAGTAGGAGAACAATTTAGAAACCATGGCTCTACAAGAATAGGAACTGGCGTAACAGATGGATAAAGTCAACGCGAAAACCCTAGAGACTTCGAGTCGTCATATATATATATATATATATATATATATATATATAAGACTACTGATCTAATCGTCACATTCAAGATTAAGCAATTTACTCAACTTCTACGCTCTTGGCAATTTTCCCCTCATCCTCTTACGCTCCCAACCACCGCCTGACCACCATCACCCATCGGATGTAACCACCATCCGGTATCAGCATCACAATCTCTTAACACTTCTCCTCTGACGCTCTCAACCGTCCCCTGACCACCATCATCCATCAGACGTACCCGATCGTCCGATATCACCATCGATGTCGCTTTACACTTCTCTTCTTACGCTCTCTACCATCGTCTCACTACCATCACACACCGAACATACCCGATCGTCCAATATCGTCAGTCCTATCGTTTGATCTACTATTTGTTGCATTGGGGTATGTTTATTTCAACTTATTTATGTTAAATTGCTTACTGCCTTGAGCGTCGGAGGCTCTTTGACTAACACCCCCACCGGTGCTCCATACAGGCTCTCACTTGCATGGGCATATTGTATAAAAACATAAGTGAGACTAAAATGTTGAATTGTATTTAAAAGTTAAACCTTAATCAAAGTATAATTTCAAGTCAGGTGGAGGGACAAGAATTATAAATTTTGCTTACAAGCCATTACATTTTTTAATTTTACATAAAAATTGTGATAATAAAATTTCGGCCCCTCAAACAAAGTTTTTTTCATCCGCCACTGCTCACGTGTTTTCCATTGGCAAGTTGCTAGTGTACGATTTAACTGACTTGACTAAAGTGCCTCACGTCTGCATTATCAATTGTAGAATCTTTTCTCTATACATGTATGTAAACAAATCCAACTTACATGTTAAAAAGTATAACCAGTTCACCCGAAACTCCAATAACACGCTGACTCACACGTACCAAACCAAAATCCTGGATTTCTACTTGACGACATTGAAAGACACCCTAAGGTGACCAACTTGTAGTTCTCCATATATATACACCAGAACTTGCCCCAGTCATTCTCCTTTGAATCCACTGCCCGCGGAGTGAACCGATCCATGTCTCAAGAGCTAATCGGTCAACACCAAAGTCTCTTGCTCGTGGCGGTGGTGGTCGTCTACTAATGTTGCTGACCGATCGATTCCTCTGCGCGACGTGTCGCTGCTCTTGTTCCTATGAGCTAATCTAATTGGTAGGAAATGCCCGATATATATATATATATATGGGTTGGTTACCGTGAGAAGGCATTTTTTTCGTGAGACTGTGCGAAATGTTACGAAAGTTCACTACTAGAAAAAACACTTTCTAAATCGGGTAAAATAAATGTTCTAAATCAGTTAAATAACTGTTATAGATCCAGCCGATGTAGAATGTCTGGACTTCTACATCGGTTTTCAGAACCGATCTAGCAAGTCTGCTTTCTACATCGGTTATTTAACCGGTCTAGAATGTCTATTTGAACTGATCTAGAAAGACTTTTTTTTTTCAAAAAATGACTCTAACCCAGCTCGGGTCCGATCCGACCACAGTCCGACCCCGACCTGACCACAACCGGCCTGGCCCGAGACCCGACCCAGTCTTGAAATATCAATGTATTTCAATTTGTTGCCATGAGGGTTTGAACCCTTGACCTTGTGGTTGGGGAGTGAAGTCTCAACCACTAGGCTAAAGTGAGTTGTTTGAGAAGCTTGCATTTATATTAAATTTAAATATAATTTCTTGAGTGGGTTTTAAATCGGTTATTTTAGAACCGATCTAGAAAGTCGGTTATTTTAGAACCGATCTAGAAAGTGGACTTTCTAGATCGGTTATTTTAGAACCGATTTTAAAAATGGACGCGTCACTTTCTAATCGGTTATTATAGGACCGATCTAAAATGTTCGATGTGAAATGGTATTTTTATACTAGTGGTTGCACAAAATGTATAATTGTTTGGCACAAAATCAATAATGTTGTTGCACAACATTGTGCAACAATTGTATACATTTTGTGCAACATTATCATAGTGTAACAACTGGATACATTTTGTGCAATAACTGGATACATTTAGTACAACAACTGAATACACTTTGTGCAGTAATATTCATGTATAAATAATCATTGCACAAACAGTTAAAATATTTTGCACAATCGAAAATAGATATGGACCATTGATCTACAATAATTAGGGGCCCAAATTCATTCTCATTTCTCACGAAATATGGGCGTCTCACCTGAGCTTACCCCCCCCCCCCCCTCTCTCTCTCTCTCTCTCTCTCTCTCTATATATATATATATATATATATATATATATATATGCACTGCCAATATTAGATGCAGTACTTTACAGTACTAATTTATGCATGAGTTTTGTACTAATTATGCATTAAATATATGTATTTCGTGGATCAAAATTTCAATGCATTAAAATATGCAATATATATTCATATAATCTAATATTTTAATGCATCGGTATTTTGATGCATATATTTCATATTTTAATGCATTGAGATTTTGATGCACGAAATGCATATATTTCATACATAATTAGTACAAAACTCATGCATAAATTAGTACTGTAAAATACTGCATCTAATATTGGTACTGCATAGAACGCGCCATATATATATATATATATATATATATATATATATATATATATATATATATATATAGAGAGAGAGAGAGAGAGAGAGGATTAAATGAGAATGACTTATTGAATAAGAAATATGAATAAATCTGAACCATCAATCTTTGTGCGATTTACGGTCCATATTGGATTATGCATAAAAACTATGCATTTCATGCAATAAAATATCAAACATTAAAATTATGCATTATATGCATCAAAATATCGATACATTAAAACAATTCATTTTATGCATAAGTTTTCATGTGAATAAATCTTAGTCATCCATTTAATCAAGATCTGTGTACCAAATTCATTCTTATTTCTTAACTTAAAGATAATTCTCACCAGAAGTGCCCCATATATATATATATATATATATATATATATATATATGGGTGGGTTATGGTGAGAAACCCCTTAGTGTAAGAATATAGGAAAAGATACGTCCGTCTAGCACATTTTTCATAAGTGTATAGCACAATCAGAATTATTATGCTGCATGGATTCTAAATATGTGAGTTTAGCACATATTTCATTATTTCGTAGCATATATTTTAAATAGGTTAAGTCTAGCACATCTTCCGTCGCATCGCAGCACAAACACGTAGCACAACATCGCTTAATTTACATATTTGGCCACAGAAGACACACAGACAAACATGACAATCGAAGTATAAATCTCAACCATTGATCTAACTCAATCAGAGGCCCAAATTCGTTCCTATTTCCTACGAATTTTACCTTAGATCAATGGTTGAGATTATACTCAGTTGTGCTACGTGTTTGTGATGTGTGCTACGCGAACTGAAATATGCAAATTAAGTGATATTGTGCTATGTGTTTGTACTGTTTGTGCTACGATGCGACGGAAGATGTGCTACACTTAACCTATTTAAAATCTGTGCTACGAAATAATAAAATATGTGATAAACTCACATATTTAGAATCCGTGCAGCATAATAATTCTGATTGTGCTACACACATATAAAAAATGTGCTAGACGGACGGATCTTTTCCTATATTCCTACACTAAGGGGTCACGCACGCACGCGCGCGCGCACACACACACACACACATATATATATATATATAACCTTTAAATCTCTATGTATTTTTTTAACACATATAACATCTTGTTTATGCAGTAACGTCTGAAATACACATTTAGAAGCATATGATGTATAATATTTTTAGGCACCATTCTACCTAAAAAATCCTTAAAATTACTAATTTATTATAAGTCTTAGATGCAAAGTATGTCAAAGTAATCTTATTGTGGTGAGATATATAAATGTACATATTGTAATGTGCATGTTTTTTACATATTACAAGATGCTTATGATCTTTATATACTATTAAGTGTTTATCTTTCAATAACACCCATCTTTTTATGTTTAAAGTACCAAAACTATTTTATTATCTGCTAGATGCAAAATATATCAAACTAACCGTATTTCGTATTTTCATGATATATTTCAAAATACATGTTGCATATATAAAATAAAATAAGTTTTATTAGCTTGAAAAAAAAAACTGGCCGCAAACACTCCGTATTTAAGTAGTTAGCCAGAAAATAACATGCCTGAAAGAAGATGATTATCATGTACCGATGCATGTTTACCGCTTTCATCGAAATATATAGCTATATGTTCCACCTCTGAAACCACTCGCACACCACCCAATTTGGCACACCCAAGTCGAATACTTGAACTTCAATCATAAATAATGATGTTACTGATTGTGACATAATCATGTCTCACTCTCAATTTCGAGGGATTGATCTCCATAGACAGGCCATACAGCAGGAAGAAGAAAAAAAAAAGGAAAACAAATCTTCTGCATTAATCTAAACATAAGTTAATTCTTACATAAGAGACTGAAAACAAAAAGGATAACTAAATTACTATTTATAAACATATTTAAAACTGGTTAGAGCCTAAAAAGAGTGCCAATGTTAGTTATAACTTGTCATATCTCCGTCGCCACATATCACTTTTGCTTCTACTGCAGTACTACAAACTAGGCCAGTGGGCTCTGCAAACTGGGTTCCGGATGACAATGGAGGAGGGGCAGATGGGTGGTCGATATCCATGGCTGCCGTCCTAGGTGGTGATGACGGCTGCACATCTACATCCGGATAGGCTGCCTTAAATCTTGCTCGAAGCCCTTCATCCACCAATCGTACTCCTTGCAACTGATTGCCCAGTGATAACCACCTGACAACCAAAGCAGACCTATTTAGATATTGGGATGATTACAAAAAACCACCCCAGCTTTGGGAAAAAGAAAAAAATCGAGATGTACGGTGGAGTGACTCCCAACTTCCCACGCGTAATTGTTTGTAGGTTCGATGTGGGATCGCAACAATCGACCCCCCTTGAAAAACAGGCGTCCATGGACAAATCTCACCTATTATGGAAGTATATTTAAAACAAATACTAACCTCAAAAGGTATTTGTAATACTCATGTGGTACTCGCAATTAAGCTAAACCTTGTAGTTACTTTTATTTGTATCAAAACTAATCCTTCGTGCGCATCGTGGACACAATGAACTTTTGAAACTTAGAGAGGTTTGGACTGAATACAAGTACACTCCAACTTTTCAAAACTACATCCACCTCTGGTGGGCAAGGAGCATATGAGGGTAGGAACGATCCACATGACCACCGACTTTTATAAGTAAAAAGAAATGAGGGAAAAAGATGTCAGGGGCTATTCTCAATTAGGGTTGTAAACGAATCGAATCGAAGCGAATATCGTTGTAATCAAATCGAATCAATAAATTTATTTACGAATTCGAATACAAATACGAATCGTGTTCGAATATTAATTTTGATTTGAATTTGAATATTTGAACAATTTCACGAATTCGAATCGAATACTCCAATCTGTAGATAAAGGAGGTGAAGAATGACTCGTCGAGATTAAAGTTATTGCAATATATATTTATGATAAACAATGTCACCATAATTTGGAGTCGACTTCAATATGAGAATCTCAATTAGTCTTTATCTACTAATAACTTTAATAATTAACTGAGAATACAGTGCAGTCACGAATATTATACAACAGTTTCCTTCTCCAATAGAACTTTGCTCTTCATCAAGTGAAGTAACACTCATAATCCAGAATATTTATAAAAGACCACGGAAGTTTTTCACAATGAAAATTACCACTTGTATGACTCATGATTTTATACAACCGGAAATACAGCTGGAATGGAGCTCTTCACGATGCCTAATTGACTCAATGAAACATCCCGTGAATATTAAAATTTCCAGGTATAAGTATAACTGAATTTACACTCATAGATAGCGCAACATGCAAACACTTCAAGAAAATTATCATTACAAAAAAGAAAAAACGATGAAAAATCTATATGGAAGTGATCAAGCTACAAGAAGGGTATATTTATATAAAAATCAGCTTTACCCTTTCCAACTTTTGCAAGTTTTTCTCGACCAACTTCAGAGAAATTCAGAGGGTTTATGTAAATTTGCAGACAGAAAGCAATATCATACCACGTAACTCCAAGTGTCGTTTCGTGTTAGGGACTTCGTACACTTAGATAGACCAGATACTTTATCTTACGAGTATTTCTTCTTTATCTTACTTTGATCACAAGGAAGCATTATGACATACTTCTGCTCTAATAACTAGAAACCAAATAAGGTTTCGTGACTGGGCAGCCAATCAGTCATTCTCAAAACAGAAACTCAGAAAGGTGCTAAAAGGAATTACAGATGCTAAATATGCCTTAACTAGGGGTGAAAACGGATCGGATACGGGCGGATAGTGCTCTTCCCGTATCCTAACCCATATTTTTCTCTCGGATTCGGAGTCGGATACGGGAAGGCCGGATACGGATACGAATTCGGATTATTCGGGATACGGACACGGGACGGATACAGGACGGATTCGGGCCGAATTCGAATAAATAAAATCGGATAATATGTGTCATACAAAAATCGTTTGGAAGTGATTGCAACATATAAAAAAACTACCTACACAATATTTCATAAAAGTTCTAATGTAAACTATAGTAATTTTTTTAAACATCGTTTCATAATAACGTTCCCTCATTTTTACTTATTCAGTCTCTCCCATAAAAAACATAAACTTCATACTTAGCAAAGACTAAAGAGTGTTAATTTAATTATTTTTAACAATTATTATAATATATATAATTGCCCCTCTATTTACTTTAATAGAACATTTCTTTTAAAATACATTTCATATGAAACAAATAGCTTATAAGTTAGTATTAAAGTGTTTGGCTAATACATTTCTTTTAAAAAATATTTTTTTCAGAAAATAATTTTTTTTCGAAATATAATTTTTTTCAGAAAATAATTTTTTTTATTTTTTCAAAAAATATAAAAAATCCAGAAAATAATTTTATTTTTTCGAAAAAATAATTTATTTTTTTCCAGAAAATAATTTTTTTTTGGAAAAAATTATTTTGTTGCCAAAAAATAATTTTTCTCCAGAAAATATTTTTTTTAATTTTTTTCGAAGAAATAAAAAATTTCCATAAATAATGTTTTTTCGAAAAGATAAATTTTTTCCCTAGAAAATATTTTTTTTATTTTTTCGAAAAAATAATATATTTTTCCAGGAAATAATTTTTTTTTTAAAAAAATATTTTTTTCTTGAAAGTTTGAAAATTTATTACACTGAAGTCCAAAAGTGTTTTGTATGTATATATATATATATATATATATATATATATATAAAATAATAAAGTACATTTAAAATTTAAAAATATGGATATCCAGATTTATTTTCCGGATTGGTATCCGGATAATATCCGATAAAATATGGGAAAATTCGGATACGGGCGGATATTGCATTATCCGAATTCGAACCCGTATCCGAATTCAACTATCCGGATCCGTATCCGAATCCGACCGGATACCTATTTTTCATCCCGAATTCGATCCCGATCGGATACGACTTCGGATCGGGCGGGAAATATCCGCCCAGTTTTCACCCCTAGCCTTAACAAACTGTGATTGCCTTCGTTAATGTTCCAATGATATTTATGAAGTCCATATCCATGGTTGTCATGATGGCCAGTCAAGTTGCGGCGCCATCAGACCCCCTGGATGCCTAGGCGACTAGGCGACATCCAGGCGACCAGCTTTATATATAATATATAGTATTTTATAATATATTACTCTTAAACATGATAAGTTAGGTTTGAAGCTGAAGCAGTCCTGGATAGTGGATATATGATTTGTTGCGTCTGACTTCTGCTTAGGGTTAACTTAATAAATAATTTTCTTTTTTTATTTAAAAACAAACAGGCCAACGCGGATCGAATCATCGGTTTGTCGACCCAGGCGTCGACTATTACGTCGAGGCTACGCCTGACACCAAAAGGCGTGACGACCAGGCCATATCACTTTAATACTTCATTTGGGATGAAAAAGAAACCACAACTATGAAAAAATGTCTCAATATTTTACCATAATGCAAAAATTAACATCTCAACCAACCTTTTACTCCTATTCTTTACTGCATGTGGGTGTCTTCTTGACATTCATTGCCGGTCCCAAGCCCGGATAAAAGAGGAGGGTTGCGGTAGGGTAGTGGCAGCCAGCGTAAAACTCGTCACATCCCATGGAAATGAATCAAACTTTGAAGCGACGCGCTGCATTTCATAGGCCCGGATGCAGTGATAAGTATGCGAGGGTTGCTAGGTCGTCGCCCAGAAGCGGCGCGCCACCTTTACATATGAGGGTGGTGTCTAATGAGCAAGGATGCGCTACACTTCATAGGCCCGGGTGTAGTGGAAAATATGCAAGGGTTGCTAGGTCGTCGTCCGAAAGCGGCGCGCCACCTCGAAGTATGGAAATGTGCAAGAATCCTTGCAGCGTGGACGGGGACAGAGAAGTTAGTTCATGCGGCTAGTAAGGGTAGTAAGGTGCGGTTTGGAACTTGGAACGTTGGCTCTTTGACGGGGAGATCAGCAGAAGTGGGGGAGGTTATGAAAAGGAGGAGGATTCACATAATGTGTCTACAAGAGACTAAGTGGGTTGGCGAGAAGGCACGAGTGTTAGCTCCTTGGGTTACAAGCTTTGGTACTCTGGAAAGGATAGAAGTAGAAATGGAGTGGGTATCGTCATTGATAAAGAATTCATTGATGGTGTGGTGGAAGTGTCAAGAAAGAGCGATAGAATAATGAGTATTAAGCTCGTGATAGGGGATGAATTTCTAACTATCATAAGTGCTTATGCACCACAAGTAGGATTGGATGCATCGATCAAACAAGAATTTTGGGAAGATTTGGAAGAGGTTGTCGAACGAATTCCTATGGGTGAGAATTGATCATTGGTGGTGGCCTCAATGGGCATGTCGGTGTTAGCAGAGATGGCTTTGAGAGCATTCATGGTGGCTTTGGTTTTGGGGATAGGAATGAAGATTTCGCATTAGCTCATGACTTGGGTATTATGAACACTTGGTTCGAGAAAAGGGACTCTCATTTTGGTGACATATAGAAACGGAGGTAATGCAAGTCAGACTGATTTCTTTTTAGTAAGGAATGTTTGGAGGAAAAGTTTTACTAATTGCAAGGTGATACCCGGTGAGAGTGCTGCAACGCAGCATAGGGTTGTGGTGCTTGACTTTCGAGGTAAGAGGCACTTAAGAAAGAGTAGACCACAAGTTGACCCTCGAATTAAGTGGTGGAAGCTCCAAGGGGGGAGTCGACATACTTTTGTGGCTAAGATTGCTGATAGTGGTATTTGGTCTGATTGCACGAAGATGGATATAGATTCGATGTGGAACTTGTTGGAGCATAACATAACGGAAGTTGCAAAAGAAGTCCTAGGAGAATCTAAAAGAACCATCAAGTAAGGACACATCTTGGTGGAATGATAAAGTTAAGCAAGCGATAAAGACCAAACATGAATGTTATAAGGTACTGGGTAAATGCTCGAGCGATGAGAATTATGAGAAGTACAAGAAAGCTCGAACAGAAGCTAAAAAGACAGTGTGAAAATGCCCGATCAAAGGTCAATCAAGAATTATATGCAAGATTAGATACAAAAGAAGGGGAAAAAGATATCTATAAACTTGCTCGAATGAGAGAGAAGAAGACGCGAGATATTGGAAAAGTTAAATGTGTAAAAGATACTGACAAAAAAGTTTTGGTTCAAGATAAAGAGATAAAAGAGAGATGGAGGTCATATTTTGATACCCTATTCAATGGCCATCAAGAAAAAAATATTGGGAATTTAAACATCCCCTCAAGTATGGTTAACCGAGAGTTTAAGAGGAGAATTTAAAAGGATGAAGTGACAAATGCATTGAAGAAGATGGGGTCAAAGAAAGCAAAAGGACCAGATGGTATACCTATTAAAGTTTGGAGGTGTTTGGGGGAGAGAGGGATCGAATGGGTAACTATGCTTTTCAATAAGATTTGGAGAAGCAATAAGATGCCATCAGCATGGAGGAAAAATATTCTCGTCCCTTTGTATAAGAACAAAGGTGATGTTCAAGATTGTTCTCATTATCGCGGAATTAAACTAATGAGTCATACAATGAAGTTGTGGGAACGAGTGATTGAAAAAAGGATCAAGAAATGTGTGAAGATAACAAAAAATCAGTTTGGATTTATGCCTGGAAGATCGACCATGGAAGCAATTTATCTTATCCAGCAGTTGATGGAACATTATCGAGATAAAAAGAAAGATCTACATATGGTTTTTATTGAATTAGAGAAGGCATATGATAAAGTACCAAGAGAAGTACTCTGGTGGGCCTTAGCAAAAAAGGGTGTATCACGGAAATATATTGACATTATAAAGGACATGTATGAGGGAGTTAGTACAAGTGTACGTACTAATGTTGGGAGGACAAAAGAATTCCCTATTACGATTGGGGTGCATCAAGGATCTGCTCTTAGTCCTTTTCTCTTTGCCATAGTCATGGACGAATTGACAAGAGAAATTCAAAATGACGTCCCGTGGTGTATGATGTTTGCAGATGATATTGTGTTGATTGATGAAACGAAGGTTGGAGTGCAACAAAAATTGGAACTTTGGAGGGATACTTTGGAAGCTCGAGGCTTTAAGCTAAGCAGAAGTAAGACTGAATATATGGAGTGTATGTTTAGCGAAAACAGTGATAGAGAGGCGGGGATAATCATATTTGATGGGAAAGTTGTTCATGGATCCACTTTCTTTCGGTATCTTGGATCTACTATCCAAAAGGATAGAGAGCCAGATGGCGATGTGGCTCACAGAATAAAGGTCGGGTGGTTGAAGTGGAAGAGTGTCACAGGGGTTTTATGTGATCCTGACATGCCTCATAGATTAAAGGGTAAATTTTACCGCACGGCAATTAGGCATGCGCTGTTATATGGCACCGAGTGTTGGGCTGTAAAACAGTGTCACGTTCAAAAGATGAATGTGGCGGAGATGCGTATGCTACGATGGATGTGTGGTCATATAAAAAAGGATCGGCTCAGAAATGAGGTGATTAGAGAGAAGGTAAGAGTTGTGGCTATAAAAGACAAGATGATGGAGAATCGATTACGATGGTTTGGTCATGTGAGAAGAAGACTGTTGATGCCCCAGTGAGGAGGCTAGAAAGTTGGGGAACAAGTAATGTTGTGAAAGGTAGAGGAAGACCCAAGAAAACTTGGATAAAGATGATTGAAAATGATATGCGGTTTCTTGGAATTGGAGAAAGTTTGGCGATAGAGAGGGAAATGTGGCGGGAAAGAATACGGATAGTGGATGGAATCTGATTCCTTTTTTTTATTCCATGTTATCTTCTAATTTATTTTTCAGGATTTTTCCTTTTTTTTTCTTCTTTTTTTTAACATTCATTCTCTTTTTTATTTGCTTTTTTATCTACTTTTTTCCCTCTTTTTCTCCTTTTATGTTATTTATGTAACGATCATTGACGGTTTCAAAGTTTGATTCATATTAGGCGAACCTAAATCATTTTGGGACTAAGGCTTAGATGTTGTTGTACAGTTCTATTTTACCGTCGGTTATTTGACCCCATAATGCCAGCTCTTTGACCCCATAATAATTAATAACACACTATTTCAATCCACACAAGTATTAATCATTAGAACTCGTGATCAAAAAGATACTTAACATCTGGTTCCAGTTTACAGCAATCAAAGTGTTTAAGATTTTAAATTATTTAATGAATTTCAACGATCTTCAGTAACTAATATTGGTGATAGTTGGAATGGAGAATATGACCAGTAGAAAAAAAGCATACCCAGCTTGTACGTTGTTCATCCTCGCAAACAACTCCAGCTTTCTTGTCCTAGGACTTATCCTTTCCAGCATGGGATACATCTACAATACATCATGCTAATGTTATAGGCATTTACATATGAGGTTACTCCAGTATATTCTGCATTGGAGAAAACTACGACAAAAAGGGGGGTTCAACATAATTGGCATCATCCAACAAAAAAAAAAAGAAAAAAAAAAACAGACTGCTAACAGCCACCCCCCTACTAATGCCAAAATGTTAATCAAGTAACATGACACTTGGGTGATTTAAAGGAATACCTTTGTTGAGTAATGGAATTCAGATAATGCTCGTTAATATTCGTAGAAAAAAAAAGGGCAGCTCGGTGGACGAAGCGTCCCCGCAAGGCGAGGGTCCGGGGAATGGTCCCACCACAAGTGTGTATATAACAGATTGAAATATTTCCATATAATCAAGAACTCACCCCCACTTGCATCGCGGATGTCTAAAAATAGAAAAGATGTATCATAGGTATTCTCCTTTCCATTCCTCTTTATATTATCTTATTTTTCCCTACCCTTATTTCTTCTATACTTTATTTTTGGTGATTTTTTGCTTGCTTCTCTCATGATTTAATCTTGTTACGAACAAGAAAGCAAACACCACTTGTTTAATGTGGCGCAACAATTTGCAAAAAAATATAATTCACCAATTTATGTTTTGAAGTCGATGGAAGGAAGAGTTCTCCGTACGCAGACGTAATTAAAACGACGGAACCAATGCCCACTTCTTCTATGGTTTTGATGAAAGTGAGTTACACAATGAAAATGGAAAGGACTCGGTATCTGTAGTATGTCCGTGCACTCACACATTCAATAGGTGTGCGTAAACTGATACAAAGTTTATTCTGGTAAAAGTTTGTTCCAGTATGATTGCAGATCCATATATGTTTAAAGATAATGTGATACTCAGTGACATACATCAGTATACATGTTAAATACACTCAACTAATATATCACACTCTTTATTAAAGCATCACTTCGTAAACATACTTTCTCTACATATACATATACGTGCAAACTTAAATATTAAACACAGTACATGTACTATAGGTTTACAAATAGAATAAAAGAATGCACATCAATAATAACAATCAATATGATACTGGTCTTTGATGAATTTGTTTGGAACTTTCATTATCTTTGGAAGCTAAGGTGTTATGCTTTTGATGAATGTGCTTGGAACTTCTATTATCTTTAAACTGATGACGTTTTTCTCATGACCAATGACATGTGCTTGGAATATAATAATTATCATTGCAGTTATATGAGCTTGTTGGTGGTTTTATAGTAATATTTATCTTCTTCCTTTTTTGGCGCATCATGCTCCAGAAGCCCGCGCCTTTAACAACTACGGGGAAAAGTATATGCCAGCTGAAAAAAGTTTAGTTCCGTTTCATATCAGCTGTAAAATAGACCAAATAGAAGAGCATACAATCAAATGCAAGCAAAGAAAAACCCAGATATATACATCTTAAAATTCCCTAATTAGCTAAATGTGCCATGAGAGATGATCAAGCCACTAACCTCATCTGGCTTGCGGCTTGTTTCACGAACTTCAGCAACAATGACATCAGTGTCAATATTTCTATTTACTTCAGGGTTTCCCTTCACTCCAACAAGGCAATGCTCTTTGCTGTGGTTTAGCCAATGGCCCGTGCGACCCGTTCTGATGATTCTTTGAAGCTGATTGGTCTTCACCCAGATGATCTCCTCCACACGCTTGTACCCCCAAAGTTCCAAACTGCACAAGCACATCATTCAACGTGTAAGAGAATAGAATTATTCAATGCCAACCAACTGCCATTGTTGGAATGGTGTCAATCAATGTGTATTACTATGATAAATAGTTTATATGATTAATTCGATTGATAGTTATTGACTAAAATGTTTAGCTAATTATAACTGAAGTTACAGGGTCACACACAAAGCAAAAGATTGCGATTGGAACTGACTTTAGAAATCCAAACGGGATAAAATGGGCCATGTAGACGCATTGGCTGGGCCGGGACGGCCGAACACGGCCCGCATTGGTCCTTCATTACTTCTACCGACGACATAAGCAGATATATAAGGCATAAATCTGAATCTTTTGAGAAATCAAAGAATTTCAAAATGAAGTAGAGAATCAACTTGGCAAGAAGACAAAAGCAATGGCGATCAGATCGCAGTGGCGAATATATGAGCAAGAGTTTGATGACCATCTGAATAGTCGTGTAATTTTTTCCCAACTCACTACTCCTAGAAAACCTCAAAGGAATGTTGTGTCCGAAAGGAGAAATCGGACCGACTGGATACGGTTCGATCCATAATGAGTCAAGCTAGTCTTCCGATCTCCTTCTGGGACATGCTCTATCAACTGCTGCGTTTACACTAAGGCTGTGTTTAGCACTAGCTTTTCAGCTAGCTTTTCAGCTCGATGAGCTTCTTTGACCTTTGACTAAAAAAAGCTTGTTACGTGAACGCGCAGCTTCTTAAATCAGCTAGCTGGTTGAGAAGCGAACTAAGTTAGCTTTTTTTTAAGAAAAGCTCCTTTTATATTTTCCAGTCCAAAAATATCCTTATCCTAAATTAGAAAAACAAAAAAAAAACCTCAATTACTTTCCATCATCTATTCTCTCTGTCGCCGCTGCTCTGCAATATCTCTCAGCACCGCTCAACGGTAAATTATGTTCCAATCTTGCTTTACTAATTATTCGTGACAACATTGCAACTTTGATATGGTGAAGTGATGATCTAGTTTAGTTATTTTTCGTTTTTGTAGACCACGTGAAAGGTCATGATTTTTGTATCGCCACTTATATTTTATATTGTTGGAACCTTTAAATATACATTTTGTTACTGTGTACTTGTTCGCAACCAGCATAATGATTAATACATCCATCTCTCTTTTAAATGACACATGCACTATACAACCGTTAACGATTTTTTTCTTTATTAAGTTATAATACTCCCAAATATTTCTTTCAACTTCTGATGATTTTTAATGACGTTATTAAAGTTGCGATGAAAAGTACATTGAAATATATTTGAATAATTAGAGGAAAAGAATGATGTACTTTTATTTTTAAAAAAAGATGGACTATAATATGATGATACGAGTAATGCCCTTAAATGTCATTTTACAAAATACCAGCTACTTAATCAGCTAATTTGCTAAACACCTACATTAAAATCAGCTAGCTTATCTGCTATCTAACCACCTACCTAACCAGCTAGCTTATTAGTTACCTAACCACCTACCAGCTAGCTTTTCAGCTAGTTTTGCTAAACACAGCCTAAATAGGGCACCCTTCAAACTGGCGAAAGATACAATATGAGATATGGATAGGAAAGATTCATAAATTGTCTTTTCCTAAAATCTGGGGATGCGAAGCATACATGAAAGGTTCGATTTCTGACAAGCTTACTCCCAAATCAGATAAATGTCTCTTTGTGGGTTATCCAAAAGAAACAAAGAGGTACTACTTCTATCACCGTACCGGGAACAAAGTGTTTGTTGCTCGAGAAGGTGTCTTTCTAAGAAAAGAACACCTTTCCCAAAAAAATACAAGTGGGAGTAAAGTTTTTCTAGAAAAGAAATGAACCAAGCACTTAGGAAGAAGCTGAGACGAGTGCTGATTCCATGAAATGGCAAGAGGCCATGAAATCTGAAATGGACTCCATGTATCAAGTATAGATGTTGGTTGATTTTCCTGATGGGGTAAAACCCATAGAAAACAAATGGATTTTAAGATAAAAAAACGACATGGATAGGAAACCGGAAACTTTCGAAGCTAGATTGGTAGCAAAATGTTACAAACAAATTCAGGGGGTGGATTATGATAAAACCTTCTCTCTAGTTGCCATGCTCAAGTCGATATGGATTATTCTAGTTGTAGCAGTTCATTATGATTATGAGATCGTGCAAATGGATATGAAAACAGCCTTCCTAAATGGGATTTTGGAAGAGGATGTGTATGATACAACCAGAAAGTTTTGAAGATCCAGAACATGTTGGGAAGATGTGCAAGCTTCAAAGAGCCATCTATAAATTAAAGAAAGCATCTCAGAGTTGGAATCTTTGTTTTGATGAAGCAATTCAGAAATTTAGCTTCATAAGTAACGAAAAGGAATACTGCGTATAAAGTCAGTGGGAGAGAGATTATATTCCTAATCTTATAAGTTGATGACATCTACCCATTGGAAACGATATTCATATGCTAGATTCGGTAAAGACTTGGCTTAGTAAGTGTTTCTCAATGAAAGACTTAAGAGATGCAAAATGTACATTAGGCATCAGGATCTGTAGAGATACAGCCAGGAAAATGATTGAACTTAATCAAAGCACTTACAAAAATAAAGTGCTTGATAAGTTTAATAAAGTGCGAAGCTTTTTACGCATGTCTCATGGTATGTCTCTAAGCAAGACTTGGTATCCATTTGGGCTGATGAGCAAAAGAGAATGAGTATGGTTCCTTGTGCATCTACGATAGGTTCCATCATGTATGCCATGAAATGTACTCGATGGCAAGTTGTATGCTTTAAGCATGACGAGCAGGTACCAGTCGAACCCAAGAGAGGCGCATTAAAGTCCGGCCAAGAACATCCTTAAGTACCTAGAAAAAGAACGAAACCGAGTTTGTAGTTACACACTATGCTAATGCAAGCTTCGAGATGGATAGAGATGATTTCCAATCTCAGGTCGGTCATCTTTTGTCTAAATGCCAGCACAATTAGCTAGAGGAGTGCCAAGCAAGGCACTACCACTGATTCTGCAACTGAGGCCGAGTATGTTGTCGATAAGTTGCAACAGAAGGCGTTTGGGTCAAGAAGTTCATTGAAAAACTTGTTGTGGTTCCTAGTATAGGTAACCTGATGGCTCTCTAATGTGACAATAGTAGAGCCATCGCACAACAAGAAGACACCATCAGTCCAAGCATGTGCTAAGGAAATATCACCTGATATAATAAAGAGAGGTGATGTACAAATATGCAAAGTACCAATGGAGGACAATGTTGTGGACCCGTCAACTAAATCTCTTTCGCACACGAAGCATGAGAGTCAAGTTGCTGCAATGGGAATCAGACACATAGGAGAATGGTCGTGATTTTTGTAGTGTTCTATTTCATTTATGATTGTAAAATATTGAAGATCATAAATATTCCTTTCACCATTGCTGTGTTCATTTAATTTGTTTTAGTGTTAAAGGAATAGTCCCAATTTGATTTAAACTATCGAAATAGGTTATCAATAATATGTCTTGGATAATGAAACCCTATTAAGTGAACTGAAACTTAAATCAAAATTGTCCCTAGTCCAGGTCATTGGAAGTTGGACACTAATGACTAAAGAAGACCGATTTGTAAGGAGTGAGTTGGAAACTCATGACCAGACAGACCCATCATGAGAAAATCTTTAAGAGATTAGATGTCAGAAGAGTGTCTCATTTTGCTATTGAGTTAATTCCTCATACCTAAGTAATTCATTGTTCTCTTGCTTATGGATTATCATTGATGCTGTTACACGTCATGCCGTAAAAGGGGCAATAAAAACAATATTCACTCTAGTATAAATCAAGTGAAGGGACTTATATGTACAAGGTGGAATTGTAAAATACATATCCCTGCTCAAACGGATTATGGATTAATCATTCGATTGAACAATCTGACTCAGAGATTCGAGAAACATATTTGAGCTAAATAAGGATGACATGATATCTTACTTTATGTTCAGATAAAGACATAACCGACAAAAGAAATTGAAGGCACACTTGTTCTGAAAGGCAAGTGGGAGATTACTAAAATAGTGTCCTTCAACCAATGTGCATTACTATGACATAGTTTATAGGATTAATTCAGTTGATAGTTAGTGACTGAAATGTTTAACTGGACACCGCTTTTCAGTCTGATGAGTCTAATTGGAAATTATACTTACTCACAGCTAGTTATGAGAACCTACAGTGTCACATATAAAGCACAAGACTAAATCAATTGGACTTAAGAGTCCGATAGTATAAATAGGGTAAAACTGATTTTAAAAGTCCAAACAAGATGAAACGGGTCACGCGGACACATCGGTTGGTCCGAGCGTGTTGCGCAGGCCGCACGAGTTCGTACCGAACACGGCCCATGTGGGGCCTGGGGCCCCGTTGGCGGACCAACTTACCAAGGGGCGAACGATTGCCTTCTGTATCCATGTTGGACATGAACTCTCTTACCATGTTTACATTAGGTTATTTATGTCTTATAAATACCTACTCAAGGGGAAGAGATAATTATGTGTATTATTAGAGAGAAAACACAAAATCATCCACCCTAATTTACACTAAGTCTAAGTCGGACAAGAGAGACAAGGAGAGAAAACTTGGAGTTCTTCATCTCGCTTCATGTTCCAAGCTAACACCTCAAGGCAATTCAAGATCTGTTTTGTGGATACTGGTCGAGCGTCTTCGAGTCCTAAAGCAAGATCTACAAGAACCAAAGCAAGACCTTCCACACACATCAAAGGTATATTCCTTATACTAATATTGAACTTTTTAAATTCATCTACAACATGTTTATACGATCTTAATTAGTTTTGATTTTTCAGCCAAATCAAATTTGATCAAACCCTACAACCACAATCCACTAAATAATCCATCAACAATATCTATGAGATATTAATTACCATGCGTTGAGATAAGTTTTCTACAGTAAAGAAATAGCTAGGACCCTTTTGGTTCTTGAAAGTATGTTTTCTACTTTCTAGTCATCTGCTTAGTGTCGGGAAATTACCAAAAAGTACCCCAACAAGAGATATCAAGGCGACCCATATAGTTGTATGTTTCTTAAGAAAAAGAAAAATCACTACTATTGAAAGAGGCATACCATTCACGTCCAAGTTCCATGGCACGTCCGGTAACCCAAAGAAAAATCAAACCATCAGTTTGTAATGCAGGGACATTAAGAGTGCGCATTTCATCATCAGCCATAGTTCCATAAGGCAATTCCATATGAATATCCCATGGTGGATCAGCCATTATAACCCCAAATTGCCCTAAAATGTCCATTCTAAATGAACGTATGTCGCAATTAATCCACTGTGGTTCTCCAAGCTCTACTTCTGAGCAATAGTGAGCACTTTGAGGCTTCAATTGCTTTGGTGGAGGGAAAGTAGCTTGCCCCATCATCATAAGCGATACGTCAGGAGTGGAGTCAAGCTCATAATGGACATACTTGCATGTCTGTATGAGATGAGAATAACGGTACTTTTATTTCAAAAAACAAATGACAATATTTTAACATGGGAACGAAATAATATGTTTAGCTACCTTCATGTGACGACACGTGTCAAGAAATGAACAATCCCCCAAATTAACATCAGTATGTGCAGCAATTATACGCCGAAAATGAACCTAAAGCAAAGAAAAATTTTAGATACAAAATTATCAAGGTTTTGTTATATTATTCATAGTGAAAGTACATAAGTGTACTTTTAAAATTTTTATAGTGAAAAGAGTATAAACTTGATTTCATCTGTCTCAATAAGAGAAGGTTCCTCCTCATTCACCAATATTTGACAATAAAATTAGCCCTAGACTAACCTTGTCACAGGCAATGAAAGAACCAGACTGACGTCGGCAATCTTCTTTTGTTACCGCTGAGCAGTATTCTTTCACTTGAGAACCACCTTCGCTTTTGAACTAATACAACAATCAGCAGCAATGCCAAGGCTTATTAGCTTGATAATAAGAAGTTTAACATGGCGAAAACAGCCAGAAGGATAGCCGAACTCAACATTATATGTTCTTATAAATGAGATGCCAAATATCATAAAAGATTCTTATCAAAGTTAATTTCATATGTACCAAAACAACTCTAAACGAAAGCAAGAGACACACTTAATGACAATCATAGATAACTAACTTTTCAGAATATCACGACCTATTATGTGCAACCTGACTTAATTCAAATCCATTGCAAACAATAAAACATGGCCTGGAAATAAATCAAGCAAACTAAACTATAATAAAAATCACTATCACTTTCTTTGACCAAACACATACCCTAGCAGCCACAGCAGTTTCTTTAGCAGTAGGTCGGTGGATGAGGTCCAAAAGCTCCTCACCCGTTTTCGACTTCTGCATTTCCATGAAACTCTTTTTATTCAATAAAGCCTCGAGATCTTTCATATCATCCTCATCCGTCCTCGGCTTCATTATCGCAAGCGCATTCGTCCCCACACCTTGAAGCCCCCTAGATGTCATCATCGGACTCGGTCTGTGCATAGGGGGCGGTACCCCCACGCCTCTCGGCACACCCATTATCCCCATACCTCTTGGCCCAACCCCCCTCGGCCCCACCATCATGCCCCCCCCAATCCACATATCCTGCCCCCTCCCGACACCAAAACCACCCCCTCCACTAATCACATTCTTCCCCATCTCACTAATCCTATTGCAATTATTATTCCTGTCGTTGGGACCCCCCTCATTCAACTGCTTGGTCTCGGGCAGCTCTTTCAAAAGTTTAGTCCTATCGATATTCATAACCATCACTCTCGACTTCCCACTCACCATAAACTCCTCCAATTCGACCCCGCCATTATCATCGGCCATAGATCTCAATGCCATCTCCACCGCCAAAATCGATCCCGGCTGCCCCCCTAATTCCCTCAATGCTGCCCTCTCAGCTACGGTAGCCGACGAGTCATTCTCCAATTTTCTCAACACCGTTGACGAATCTATCGGGTTAAAAGGCACCCTCTCTAACAAACACACAGCCACCATGGACCGAACGACCGAAAGCGGGCCGCCGCTCTCCTCAATTAAGGCCCGCTCATTCTGTCTAGAAGAAGGCTTTGAAACAATAGGGAATTTGGGAGTGTCCAAGGGTAATTTGGGGATTGGAGGTTTGATTAAATTGGGTTTGGAGGGTAGAATTTGTGCGAGGGGAGTAAATGGTTTGTCGTTGAAAACGGAGATGGCTCTGAGGGAGAGGTCGAGAGAGGAAACGAGGTTGGGGACGATTGTTTGGAGGGAGGAAATTAGGTCTAGATGCGCCGTGTGGAGCGTGTCCACACGGGATTCGAGCTGCTGCCTCATCTCCTTTATAACTGTAATGGAATCTTCATTTGCTTCTGAAGATAGACCTTCCATCAGAAAAAAAATGAATTACTTGTTTTGCGTTTCAATCTTCGCCAAGTTTCTGTTTTTCTTTTCTGGGCTGTGTCGAATATTTGAGAGTTGTCTCCCAACTCCAAGGGTTTCTATAGAGGTTTTGTCGTGTGCGCGCCAAGGGTTCTACATGTCTCCGTTTGTGTGTTTTTTCCACGGATGTGTGTTTTTACGACAAAACTTTCAGATTATTTTGAAAATATGATTTTGTTTGGCAATGTCAATTCACTAGTCTCACCACCATTTAACATAATAGTTTATAGTATTTTTTAGTAGTTTATAATATTTTTTTGAAATGCTGAAAATAGCATTTGAGCTTATATCTTATAGCATTTTATTTTTGCTTTCAATTTTACCTTGTTGGAATATTTTATTCCACACATTCATTAGTAGGGTTTTGATGATTAAGTTGCTAAACAAAACAAAACAACACAAAGGCGAAGCAAATCAACGAAGGAATCGAAGACTCAAATAGCTGGTATTTGCAAGCATAACGTACGCTACGAGACATGCATAACGTATGTTACCTGATCAGACGAGTAGGAAAGTTGACTGCAGATGACAAGCTTAACGCACACTATACGCACAGTATAGCGCACGCTATCGAAGTCATTTAATGTACCTAACACATTGTATGATTAACGTACGCTACAGCAAGAGGATAACGTACGTAACATGAAGCAACAACGTACGTAAAAGAAGAAACGAAGCCACTGGACTGAATCTGGAAAGCGATAACCTACGCTACATGAAAGCTATAACGTACGTAATGAGGCTTAACGCACGCTATGAAGAAAGGCTAGTGCACGCTAGCAAGTCAAAAGTGACGAAGTGCTAGTTGGATAGAAATGGCTATAAATACCAAACCACTTGGTACCAAGCCATACAACAACCTTGAGCAAAACATATATACTTGTTATATCATTGTAAACATCCTAGTTGTTGTACTTGAGCTTGAATTGGTAGTAATTGAGTGTTATACACAAAATCATACAAGAGAAGAAAAAGAAAGGATACGATTGGGTTCGGTGTTATTAGGATCAAGGATCCGACATTGTTAGAATCGCAATCGATACCTACGTGAGGTTTATCTAGTGTCCATAGAAAGCTAGATTGGTTGATTCCTTTTCCAATAGAAAAGGAAAACGGTTTAACTTGGACGGACATAAAGACAAGTGATTGGACGATTTACTCGGACCGATAGAAGACGAACTTGTAACGGTTATCCCTCGACCGATAGAAGAGAGGTGCAGAGGTTTATCTTTAGCCTATAGAAAAAGATACTGAGAGAGGACGTAGGCACGTTTGGCCGAACCTCTATAAATCCCTGCGTCATTTAATTTCCGCACATTTATTTAAATCGTTTCCGCAACGCGAAAGAGTTTCATAACTCTATCTCCAAACGGCGATACCGACCAATATTGCTCCAACATACCCTTATTACTTTAATTAAATTCTTTTGTTGTCCTCTATTTAATAAATTCATATCTCATTTTTAAGCATTAATTTCAAATGTCAATTTACATATTTTTATTTTATAAGTTACTTCAACCGATAATTTTACAAATACATTAAATTTAATCAGTTAGTTTATCTGTTACCTGTTACCTCATCCGTTCTAAGCTAGTTTATCCGGTATAACTAGTTTATCCGATATTCGCTACTCTTTATCAAATAGAACCTAAAAGTTTGTTCGATCCTGCGGGTGTACCACTAGGTACTCCTACTACTAGAATCTCACACAACAATTTCATCATGGAAGTTGCTTGCTTCAACAAAAGCACTACAAGCGGAGTTATGTAAGCTTATTTTTCGAATCATCCATCCATTTCCAGTTCAGCAAGCTCAATATATTTTTTTTTTCAATATATTTTGTTGAAATGTCTCTTATTTCCACATAGATTTTATCTCGTAGCACAAGGTTGTGCACATCATTTATTGTTTGATTGACAAATGCCATCTCATAAATATAGCTATTTGCTCTTTTTCTCTCTCTCTGCCAATTCTTTTGGTATTTGTCCTATCTTTTGCAACTTTAGTCTACCACTCTTTTTTGTAATGCTCAATTATAGATTATATATTGTTAACCTTTAGACCCCTCAAAGAATGACTCCACAATATACTCATATTTTGAATTGTGACAGTTGCACTTTATTTGCAAATTTCGACTACCATACGCAACAATTATGTAAACCTTTGAATATCCACCATAAGGCTTCACTTTTTAAAACATCATTGAAGAACCAATGTATGCAAATGGTTGTGGTGGCTCAAGTCCCATGGTATCCTTTAAATATTTTTAAAGAATTTCAAGATGTATAAGTGCATAAGCATTGACAACATGCTTCAATAGACTTGAATGACACAGAAAAATAAGGGCTCATTATGGTACCAACTAATATCATTTACTTTTTCCCTTTTACGCCAACTCTCTTGAAGTTCGTCATAACTAGTAACACAATTGAATAAAGAACCTTTCTTCTTTCCCATATGCTTCTAACATGCTGAATTTGTACCCTCAGTGTGAGATGTGCTGAAAATATCAACACTAAATAAATGATTGATTAACGTTATAACCTATTTTTCTCGTAATTTATGCACTCGTAGTAAGCTAGTTCCGCTCACTGATGTCATAATTCTTATTGGCCACAGAGTATACAGTAAACAACTTATAAATGGAAGATAGAATAAGCTGTATATTTTTCGAAGTTATTTGCATAGCGGAAGACTAATATTGAGTTGCTGTAAATTTAACAACTAGGCAATCTCCTGTTTGCTTGATGCGTACAGGGTTTCACAATATCTATACTTTAAATCACAGGTTGATATGAAAACAGGAAGGACATAATGTAAATACACTCAGATATAAGTGGTTTGAGGTAAAACCCTCTACGCCCACTGGTCCTCCACACAGGAGTAAAATGTTTATTAAAATAACTATGTACACAACTACGTGACTTTAACTAAACATGTCGCTGTATCATTCATACAGATTGCTACAGTGACAACAGCTTGGGCCGTTCACACAGATTGGCTTTGGCTCTTTCGACTTGCTTCTTCTCACACGGATCCAAGCTTCGTCTTCAATGTTATTCTTCCCACACAGGTTGGAACTAGCAAGGACTTAGTCCACACAGGGATAAGGTTGATCTTAATGTAAAGATAGGGCAGAACAAGTTCAAACAGCAGATGTATGCTTTGATGATCGTTCATTGTATGATGTGCTATTTGCGTTGGGGACTGTATATTTCTTCGTTGATGATGTTGTATGCTCAAGAAATATAATGCTCTTTCTTAGCTTGATATTCTGATTGTCAGAGTTAATTATCAGATGTATTGCGTGAGATAATCACTTGTTATACTTTTTGTTGTGATCTTGCAAATGGCTATTTATAACCTTGTAAATAGATCTGTTACAAATGTACCTGTTTGCCGGTTGGTGAGATTGAGATAGCTCTGATTGGCGGCTGCAGAATATTTGAATTAAAGGCGATCCGCATTTAATGCTTCAAACATTCTCTTTGACTTTGCATTAAATACTCTTCAGCGTGTTCAGACTGTTATCTCTTTCGGCTGCATTAAATGTTGTCCTATCAACATTAAATGTTATTTTAACTGTGAATATTTTATGAATAAACAAATTTTATTTCATAACGGTCTAAATATCTTCTTCAGTCCTGTTGGATATGTGTTTTACTTTTACTAAGTAAAACACCTACAGCAAGATCGTTGTATCCAACTTTTTTCATCTCTGCTGTATAAAAGTGTAAGCGCTGTAGGAACGGACTATGTAGGAAGATCTCTTGATGTATGGACATGCTGTATGAAGTTTCCTAACAGCCTCTATACTTAGAGCAAAATACTGACTTTGAAGACCTTATGTTGCAGGGTGGCAATTATCAAAACAGGCTGTATTTTTTTCAATATTTCCCCCTTTTTGATAATACCAAAACTTCCTTGATACGGAGAGACTATCTTCAAGTCTTTTTTCAAAAGATCTGATCTTCATGACTTAGTCTAAAAATTTGACTCGCAGGCCAGTTTTAAAATGAAAACTCCTACAGGCTAAGTGTATCACAACTTAACTTATGATCGGCGCGCATGCTCAATCTTACAAGATGTAATTCTAATTGAATACAACTTAATCTATGAACTATTTGCAGACAAGTTCTTACATCTTGAGGATTTTTTATACTTGTTGAATATTTCAACATTCCGTAATCAAAACAGTAAAAACAATAAGAGTAGATTATGAGTTGTAATCTTTCAAGGCAAAGAAATTTTATTGATGATCGAAATTATAGTGCTTGAAAGAAATGAAATACTATATCGGAGAGCATACAGTAGGATAAAATATAGAGTACAACTGCAGAAGCTAATCCCTAGAGTGTTGATGCTTCCAAGTCTTTCTATAGAGATCATGTTCGGTTCCTTTCCACCAGTTGATTAAGGAATCTCTGCATCGATCCCTGTAGATGTTTCGTCCTTCATAGGAGACATCGTAAGCAAGAATCTAATCTTCAGGATGGGTTACCCGTTCACCCTTTTGATGTTTAGACTTCATTTTCAATTGCCAGGGTAGCTTTTCTTCTACTAGTAGCCTCGAAAATTCATTTGCGGTATCCTCTAGTGTTTTAAATTTGTTGAACATGGTGGCCTCCCTGATGAGAGTACAGAAGTATCTCCTCAGTTCATTGTTTTTTCATGCTTTCAAATCCATTGGGAGCAATATCTCGGCAGGATTTCGTACAGTACTTTTCCACGGAAAATTGGGATCCTGAAACTCAGGATGAGAACTAGTTACCCTGTATCCTTTCGCTCCTTGGTCTGGCCCGGGTTCGGACAGTCTTCCAGTGGCAGTTGCAACACTTTCCTCTAGATCAACCTCCATTTCTTTCTCTCTCTCCAGCCTCCACTTCCTCGCAGCCTCTCTCGACTCTTCCTCCTTTTTAGTAGTATCAAGATCTGAAACCTTGCCGTGAATATCCCAAAGGAGTTCAATAGATTCTGCCTATTTGTTTTTCAAATCAGTGACATTTTCAACCAGTCTCACAACCACTGCTGTCAGATCGTTGATCTTGTTATCATGGTTAGTGAGCTTTGAGCCAGTGTATTCTAGGGCGGTAATAATCTTGGCTTTAGCGACTATTGCTCTTGCTTCAGGATCCGCTCTTAATGCTGCTTCATCTGATTCAGGGCTTGCCATAGACTATTGGGAACTAGGCAAAAAGACTCTTCCACATCATTAATAGCCCTTTTCATCTTCGGAAGCTCATCTTGATCTGTTTCTCGCATCCAGTCCAATTCCTTCCCGACGTCGTACAGTGCCTTAACGGCATCCTCTAGGAAGATAGTTTGGTGGATGATGGCTTGGAGTTGCTCGATTCGTTCCCCTGTGCGTGGAGAGCCAGGTTGCACAATCTTGGAGTCAAATGGTTCTCCAAGGTGTTTGAGGACCACATTATGACAAGGTTTGCATGGATCGTCATCAGCAAGGAAACCGTCATCTGATACAGATGGGGATCCTGTAGAGATAAGAGTTTCTGTTGGGTACCAAATTGGATATTGCGCTATGTTGCGGAAATGTAAATATAAGGTGCGGAAATAAACGACACAAGGATTTATAGAGGTTCGGCTATTAACAAAGCTTACGTCCTCTCTCGGTATCTTTTTCAATAGGTTGAAGAAAAACCTCCACACCTCTCTTCTATCGGTCGAGGGATAACCGTTACAATCACGTCTTCTATTGGTCCGTGATAAACCACTCATAATTGTCTTCGTGTCGGTCCAAGTTAAACCGTTTTCTTTTTCTATCGGACAAGGAATCAAACGCTCTAGCTTTCTATTGGTACTAGATAAACCTCACTAAGATAGCGATTGTGATTCTAATAATGTCGGATCCTTGATCCTAATAACACCGAATCTAATCGTATCCTTTCTTTTACCTCTCGTGTATGTGTTGAATGTATAAACACTCAAACTAACAATATAATCTCAATATCACAACAACAATATAATGTATATCAATATCTGATGAATGTATCGTTTGCTTGAAGTTGTTGTACTGAAACAATACCATAAACGTGGTATTTATAGCCTTCAAAGCTTTACTAGCCGTTAGCTCCATGTGCCTTCATTACAGCCTTTATCTTCTTCCCATTACGGCCGTTAGCCATTTAACATACGTTAACACATACAGGTTACGTACGTTAACATCTCCCAGATTCAGTCCAGTAGCATTCGTTTCTTCCTTTACATACGTTATCAACACCCCTTTACGTACGTTATATAAGGTCAATATGTCCGTTGCTTGCTGACCTATGCCATGACGTCATCTCCAACGTTCATCTTGCTTGAACTCAGAACCTTCGCATTACGTACGTTATTAACTATATATTACGTACGTTAGGCTTAGCATTTTACGTACGTTATGATCATTCTGTTGCGTACGTTATATATGTTCAGAACACCTTTTTGCGACTTCGTCTTCTTCGATATTTTGCTTCGTCTCTTTGTTTTTTTGCTTTGTTTATCAACTTAATCATCAAAATACTATTAATGCATGTATGGAACAAAAATGTTCCAACAGTTTCAACCTACTCGGAAGTGGGTGCCTTTGTAGGTTGTGCTGCACGGTCTGTCTGGGAGATAGAAGGGACTGATTCCTCCTGCCTCTGTTGGGTTTCGATAGTCAGAACTATAGAAGGACCTGATTCCTCCTTTTGATTTTCAGTGGCTGCCTATTCCGGAAGAGGGACTAATTCCTCTTGGCGGACGGCGTGGGTAACTTCTTCTTCCTCTGTCGGCTGGACATATTCTTCTTGTACATGAGGAGCTTCCTATAGAGAGGAAGTAGCGTCTTTTTCACTGGTGACGGGAGGGACTAATTTCTTCTGTTTATTTTCTTCGTGGGTGGGTGCTGAAGTGGGTCGTTCGGCAGACGTTCCTTGGCTATTTGCAGCCTTGGACTGAGCAGATTCATTCTCATGAGCCTCCTCCCAGCTCATCCTCATACCTATCTGAAGGTCATCATCGTCTTTGTCGGAGTCAGAGTGATGGCTCGGACTCTTGGGCTTATCGGTGGATGGAGACTTCCCTTTCGGTCTTGTCTTCTCCTTTGGCGCAAAGTGTGAAGAAATAAGCTCCTGGAAAAGGTGATCATCCCATCTGATCAGGACTTCGACATTTTGGGAGTCTGTCACTTCCAAATCAAATAACTCTTCTTCCTTCCAGTCCTCCCAGTTGTCAGTGTGTCGTAGGGGGTGGCCCTGTAGGATTGCCAAAATTTGAAGCGCTCGAAATCTTCCTCTATCTGGACTTTAAGGAGAGTGTTATTGATTATATCAGTCGGGGAGGGACTCCGAATAGTATTGGGTTCCACTATCCGGTTGGGATTCTCGACAGTTAAGGAAGCCTGTGGAGAAGCGGGATCCCTAACAGGGTGGGATGCACTGTTGGGAGAAGGACTCCGTACAGGGGTGGGTGCCTTATTTGGAGTGGTGGATTTCAGCTCCAAAGGGGTAGCCGATTCACTAGAACCTTCTATCTTCACGAACGTCTGGTCATCCATCATAGCCTCAATGGGCTCAGGATCTGTTGTGGGTGCAACCAGAGTTCCTTCCAAAGGGGTTGCGCCCTGTGGGATTACTGTTTCAGCAGTTACAGCTTGCGGGACTTCCTCGGTGGACAATGTGGCCACTGGGGTTGCTGTAGGCACATCTTTTGGCTTCACAGATTTCTTGATCTCCTGCTTCTTCTTCTTCTCGACAACTGTAGCCGAGATGCTGTCGGAAATACTTCTTTTCTTGCTGACAACTTTCTTCTTACGGTCAATAGATTTGGATTTTGAGGGAAGGTCAGTGACATACCTAGGTTTGGATGTTGGAAGGGAGAAGGGATTAGGCCTGTTAGCGAGAAGTGAGTCATTGTTAAACACTATTGGCTTCGAGCCACCAAGGAACTTCCCTGCCAGAATCCTCTTGGCACTAGCCGATTGTTGTATGCCATAGCTTGTCAAGATATAATTGAGTATCAGACCAACGATTTTCTGGCAGAGTCAGGTTTTGATGCTTCCTCCTGAAGACTCTTGAAGATGATCTGGCACCAGTTCACCTTTTCTCCAGACATAATGGCCACCATCATCCTGAAGCGAAGACTTGTGCACATCTCAAATGCACCTGTTCTGTTTTCAACCACCCTGCAGCAAAAGTCATGCAAATAAAGATATGGCAGGGTGAAGTTCTTCTATTGACAAGACATATGAACTGGGGAAGGATGGGAGTTCCAGTGAACATGTAACACCCCATGATATACAGAGATATTACAACGCCGTAGATCCCTATTGGAGGACCTACCAGGCTTAGACCAACATAAATCCACGTTGATAATTCAAAAACCAAGACATTCACATACATTAACGATATTAAACCTATAACCATATACATTACGACACTAAAAAATACATTGTTCCGTGGGACCATAAATGGTACAACAACATTACTAAAACAACTGAACCACAAACAACACATATTACCCGACAGTACTCGCATGAGTACAAAGCAAAACACAACTCTGTTCACGACATGATGACCACAGACTCAAAATAGTACATGATATCAGTGTTGCTCGTCATCCTCGTGCCCTTTCTGCGCCAGCTCACCACTAAGACCTGTACCTGAATACACAACAAGTATATTCACCCCGAATGGGTCAGCAAACTGCTAGTGCAAGTACAACGACTCATGAATATGTACTACAAGTGAATAAAAAAACGAAACCATAGCATCATCACTTATATTCCGGAATATAGTACAACAACAAACATGAAACAACCTCCCAAGCTATACTAGCCATGTCCCTCACGCGAGATACACACCCCAGGAGTCCTCGTCAGGCCCTCTCTGGTTGTATAGCCCAACCAAGTGATCCGCAGATACTCGCAGTCTAACGGACCCATGGACCTTCGCTAGTTTTACTTGGCTCACACACACTCAGTGACCACATGTCACAAACGTCATAAATCATCACTTTCTGAAATCACATTTTCTGAAATTACCAAATTTCACTGAAATCACATTTTCCACATATTCACACGAAGTACATCAAGCGTAATCAAAGTACCTGCCTCAATTAGAACAACACAGGAAATGGTGAACGAAAGGACCTATAGTCTGAACTTTATTCAACGATTCGTTCCTAGCACAACACAATACTATATCAAACATAATACGATGGAAACGGAAGGAATCACCCTAGGTTCTACCCTTAGGGACAATCAATCGAACACTACGGGGTCAACATGGATCATACTCAATTATCGGATGAAAACTCGGAATATAATCTGTAGACTTTGGCGCAAAATAAGGGATTATAATTACAACATCATAATCCAGCACAAATCGAAGCTAAATATGGACTTTAAAGGATGAACCCTAAGCAAAACCCTAAAATCCCGAAACTAGGGTTTCGAATGATTGACCTTGATCCGGACAACAAAAGATGTTAAGATGTTGTTAGCTCCATACTAGGGACTCAAAGATGTGGATGGATGGTGATATCCATCCAAAGACTACACTTCCATATGCCCAAGGTCGCCCAACCGCCGGAGAAGAAAAGATGAGAAGAGGAAATGATGAAATCTGAACCATGCACGCCTATATATACTGGTCGTGATTAGCACGCGCTACGGGCAAGTGTAGCATGCGCTATCGGGCTGAAAAGCGGTCCACCACCTTTGAAAGGCGGTGCAGAGCCTTCTGCACTGGCTGCGTTAGCGTGCGCTACCATAAGGGTTAGCGCGCGCTACCTGCTCGTCTCCAGAATCTAGAAACCTTCTGCATCTTCTGACCGACCGAACTAGCATGCGCTACTCATGTAGCATTAGCGTGCGCTTGTTATCATTTTAGCGTGCGCTAACTGCTTCTTTTCAGCATTAAAATTGTGAAGTCCCGTCAGAACGAAAATATCCCGATAGATACAGAACTCGATAATTACTAAAAATCAACATGTGAGTTCCAACTCCGATATACACACAATTCCAGATACCAAACAATATAACATGGAAATTCACAAACCAATATCCAATGGATACGACCAAAAATAAAACACATTAATGATAAAGTACATGTATATTACACCCTTACCCTCTAAAAAGAAGGTTCGTCCTCGAAACTTGAAATGGGAAGAAGGTTGTTGAAATACATTCAGGTTATAGATCACATCCATGAATAATTTTATTATTAAATCGTAAATATTACACTGATACATATATATAAGAAAACATTAATACATTCTTAATACACTTATTGACGACGAGGTATCAGTATCTTCGCCTGTGGGGCCCATAGCATGCCTGGTTAGGTATACTTCATGGGTCAGTGATGACGGAGTCGTCCTCGACCTCTTCTTCAGGGTCCTCTTCGGGATCTTCCTCGGGATCCTATTCGGCCTCTGTGACTTCTTGCCCCACTACCAAAATTGGGGCCGCTAGGAGGACATCAAGGATCTCTTCTGCGCTGGCTCGTATCATTGCACTCTCTTGTTGGATTTGATACTGGAGGGCCTCTCTCGCCTGATTGTACTGGGCCTACCTCTCTCGAAGTGCGTCGTTCTGCAGTCAACTAAGCTTCTAGCAGCACATCATGCTCGCATTCCCGTGTAACTGCCTTCTGCGCAGTCTGACTTGCGTCCAGATGAAATTACGTATGCCATATGCAAAAGATTATGGCCGCAATGAAGTTCAAAGTATGAAATGGTATGTTTGGTAGGATCCATACTATAAGATCACTCAATTGTTTCCTTTAGGCTAACGTCTTATGTTTTGTAGGGGGAAATATCTCTCAGGGGTCTTATATACACATTAAACTGACTTTAAGTCGGTGGCCCTAGTGGCGCTACAATTGTTTCTAAGCAGCCGCTATTATGTCGATGCCGTCATTCGATGTCAGTTATCCCTTGCGGCCATAATAAAAAATTCTTAGTGATGGACTCGCAAGGATACTTGATAGGGATCGAGTTTATCAATGGTACAAATACAACCAAAATATTGGTCAATCCAAAAGATACAATGTAATACCACGGGTATTTCATGCTTTAATTACCGTGTACTTCATAAATTATAATGCAATATCTATCATTTGCGATGTTGTCTTCTTATATTATGTGGTTTCATTAAAGTGTTATTGGGATACAATTGTTTGATGTGAATGGAAAGGAGGTGACGTACCTTGACGCTGTTGAACGATTATCGGTGCGAATATGACGGTGGCCAAAGTCTTGTTCCCTGAAGAATTGTTGACGAGTGAAAAGGTAGTTGTAATATCCTAAATTTGTACTACGGTTGCTTAATGTTATTTTATTCGAGTTCTATTGTAAAGTGTGGAATCTGTACAGTATGGATAAAATAATTGAAGGACTCAGACATCTGTATTGGTATAATTGTCGTACTTAGTCAACAATTGCATTTGAAGATATGGTGTGTCAGGCGTATAGTATGAGAATATTATGGGAAGGAGTATATGTATTCAGTATGTCATGTATACATATCTAGTGTACCGAGACGATGAACAGAAACAGTTGGAATTGGCTAAGTATAGCCTAATTAGCGCACGCTATTGTGCAAGCTTAGCGCACGCTAAGGGTATAGACAGGTGCGCGCAAGGCCACATTAGAAGTAATCCGAGTGGTACGTAAGGTTGTCGACAGCTTCTGGTTTTCATGCGTCAATGGCATTTAGCGCACGCTAATGCTTAAGAATAGCGCACGCTAATTATAGATCGGTCAAAAGGAAATCTTGGCTTTATTGGTTACTTTCAGTGTGTAGGATCCAGGCACATTCGAACATGTGCAGATTGTCGGGTCAACGAAGATTAGCGCACGTTAAGGTTGAAGATTAGTCACGCTAATGGTGTATTATTGTAGCAGGTCAATGTCTCTATAACGTACGCTATGATCTTGGTGTTACGTAGGTAAACCATTGTGGGAAGCAAGGCAGTAGCCTCTAGACCTCGATAGCGTACGCTAACAAGGTAAGTAAGCGCATGCTAAAGCATGTAACGTACGCTAAATAAAGATGTTAGCGCACGCTAATAATGTACAGTATATATCTGCAGTTGTGCATTATTCTTCATTTTCGTCCATTTCTTCCTTTGAACCGATAGGGAGAGTTCTTGGAGAGAAGTTTGAGGTTCCAAACACTTGAGTATAGTGGAGTTGATCATCCTTAACAACATTGGAGCTCGGAATCAATTGAAAATGGATTCAACCTTGAGAATCAACCCATTTCTTCAAAAAGGTAATTACTCTTCACTTCGGAATTTCATATTTGATTGAATATTGGTGCTCCTGAATTGATAATTGTTGGGTACGGGGTCGGATATTTGCGCCGTTTGCGGAAGCGTAAATATGAGTGCGGAAAATAAAGGACACGAGGATTTATAGAGGTTCGGCTATAAACGATCCTACTTCCTCTCTCGGTATCTTTTTCAATAGGATCAAGATAAAAACCTCTACGCCTCTCTTCTATCGGTCGAGGTATAACCGTTTACAATCACGTCTTCTATTGGTCCGTGATAAACCACTCGTACTTGTCTTTGCGTCGGTCCAAGTTAAACCGTTTTCCTTTTCTATCGGACAAGGAATCAACCGCTCTAGCTTTCTATGGGTACTAGATAAACCTCACTTAGATATCGATTGCGATTCTAATAATGCCGGATCCTTGATCCTAATAACACCGAATCCAATCGTATCTTTTCTTTTACCACTCGTGTATGTTTTCGTGAATTCTCACTCAAACACTTACAATTAAGCTCAATATCAACAACAAGAATGTGTGTAATAATATCACAAGTATAGACAATTTTCTCAAGGTTGTTGTTGTCAAACAATACCATAGGGATGGTATTTATAGGCTCCATCTTCAAACTAGCCGTTAGCTGCCAGACTGCTCATTACGTACGTTATATGCTCTCCATTACGTACGTAAGCCTCATTACGTACGTTAACCATGGCTGGTTACGTACGTTAACATCTTCACAAATCAGTCCAGTGAGTTTCATCATTTGAGTTACGTACGTTATCTCTCATCCATTACGTACGTTAAGCTGCTACCATTACGTACGTTAATGATCACATATTACGTACGTTAGCTTTGAGATTTTCCAGCTTTTTGTACTTCGATTCCTTCGATGCTTTGCTTCGTCTCTTTGTTGTTTTGCTTTGCTTATCAACATTAATCATCAAAACACTTTTTAATTTATGTATGGAACAAAATGTTCCAACAATAATCATCGCATGTGTGAATTGATAAGTATGATTATGAGATGGATTGCCGAATTATGTTGACCTTGTTGTTGATAAATGGATATTGATATGATTCTTGTGGTTTGACTTGTGTTGCTCCTCTTCTTGAGATATGTTGGTTATCCTTCTCCTGATTATTGGATGTTGATGTTATTGATGATGATTACTCCCTGTCATGATAGATTCTGGAAGTGTTGTTATGGTTCTTGGCGTTTCATGGAGTTTGGGTTGAGGAAGATGATGATATTATATATATATACACATCTGGAATTATGTTGTCTTGTTATGAACATGATTATGGAATCATGGTGTTCTTGATGTTCTTGGTACATATCACATCATAGAAGGATATGTGATAAGATATGAATGGCTTTGGATATAAACTTGGATTTGATAATTAGAACTAATATTATGTTGATTATAGTGGTCGATTTCGTATGTTCTTGATAAGATAGGGATCATGATGATGAGAGTGAATTTGGAAAGGTTATGATTGATCTTGGTGTATGATTTCCTTTACATTCGTATTAGTAATCTCAAGGTGTTAGTCGGTACTTAGAATGCATGCAACTGCATGTCATTAGCGCACGCTACGTTGTGTGATTAATTCATGCAACTGTTGTGGGGGTATCCGAGATAGAGGGCTTGAGGGGGAGACTTTCCTTCATCTATCACTTGAATACTTGGTTTTTCTTCATCTCCTTTCGATCGTGAAGCCCGGATAGTCGATCTAACGCGTGTTCTTCGGATCAAAGTGTTTGGATCTTCAAGAGGTAATTTCTTCAACATCTTGGATTTTGATTTTGTATTGAGATATGATGTTTTGGATGTTAAGATCATGTTGTATGAAGTGATATACGCATGATTATGGATATGTTTGATTATTCATTGGATTATTGAAGGATTATTCAAGAACACTTTGAATATTGAGTTGGATTTGGGGGTTTTCGATTAATCATTGTTGTAATCACGAATTTGAATATTCATATTGGATTATTGATCGTATTGAAGATGTTTTGTTGGTTTGAACACTTCTTGGGGATTTGATGTTGGTATTATTGAAGTTTGATTGTAAACAATCGAAGTTTGGCCACAAAGTGTTCGATATAATGCCCCAATGAACTTGGTTTAGTCGTATCGACGTTTTTAGTTCGTTATATTCGTGTTTCATTCGTATGTTGAACGGATTGTTGGTAATTATGTTATTCAAGGTTGTTCGAGCGACCGATATCTCAATTAGGATGTTGTTCGTGGAAGGATAATTGTCACCGGTGTTGTGTAAGTTAATTCTTACTCGGTTAAAAGGATATTCATTCCTTTTGTTGTTGTTCATTCATAATCATAACTCATTCATCATTGTATTAACCGTATCAATACTTGTCATTGTCAATTAATCACTTCAGTCACAAGGAACGACGGTTCCAATCATTTCATTGAGCTGTCATTCATTTCACTATCATTTCATCTCGGTGAGTCATTATTGATTTCGATGTCACTTTGTTATCTCATGGCATTCCGGGTTATACTGGCGTGCCGGTTGGTATGTGTATGATTTTCATGTCGGGCACATTTAAGTCTTGTGTTGGTTGTTGACCTCACATTGGACTGTGCACACGAGTCGATTGCTTCGTGATACTGATTAGGTACAAGACCACACGTGTATTCGATCGATACTCATTGGTGGCTTGTGCACGGACACATTTCCATCCCGGGTGTAGTGTGGCGCCACCCTTTGAGACGTACTGTTAGTTGATTCATACAGCATGTTTGATTGCGTATGTTTTCAACAAGATTGGGTTATAATCTAATCGATTCATTTTTGATCGAACTTGTGGTTTATACAGCACATATATATGATTGTGTTTATTCAACTCTTGAGGATTGTTGTTCTGTGTAACTGACCCCGTTTGGGGATTTTGTTTTCAGGTCATGGCAAGGCAAAAACACGGGAATAACATGTTGACGGCGAGGAGTCCCAGTGATACTAGTAGGGGCCCCCAGTCCTTTCATTCACCGTGTTTCCTTATTTTATTTCCACTGCAGATTTCCGTTTGGATTTTGAGTTCATTCAGTGTTGTATATTTTATCTCCATATAAAATATACTTGTATTCGGTCATTTCCTTGGGTGTGTTGTAATAAAACTCCTCATCGGAGTAATTGATGATGTAATGTGGTTCGGTACTACATTTACCCTGTGTATTTCATTCATTTTCACTCGCCTGGTGGGTCCCAGTCGGGGGTCCACGGCACTGTAATATCCGCCTAGTTTGGGGTGTTACAGAGTTGGTATCGGAGCGTGGTTTTGAATACTACCTTCCGAGTCATGTCTCATTTGAAATCATCGTCATCGGACTAGTATCATTGGACTTTCGCGTCACGTGTGACTCAGACCGAATGAACTGTAAGACTTCTAACCCCATGGTATAATTTCTGGCAATAATCATTCATTTCAATCATGTTGATCATGTTAACTCATTAATCACTCAATTCATTTTATTACTCAGTTGTTGATCTTGATGATCATATCATTAATCTTGCTAACTTGTTCAAGATAATCATTTCAAGAATATCATCAGATAATCATGTCACCTCAGTTAATCATTCATGTAATCACTGTGTTAGAGCGCATATGCTCATTTTCATCATTTCATGACGTAAATCATAATGCAGTACTCATACTAGATCTATGATTATCATGCGACCTTCCTACTTCAGTACGGAGAGAGCTGTCAGGAGATGCACGGGGAGAGGCCGCGGTGCGGGCCGAAACCCAAGAAATAATCACTCGCTGTCGGGAAATCGTACCCAGGATTCGGCTCGATCAGAAGATGTTCGGGTTGATCCACTCACTTTTATGCAGGTCATGATGACCCATATGCAATTGCTCAATCATCATTGCGCCACTCTGGCCGAATTAATCGAGAGAACTCTCCCGTATGAGCCTGCTGCTAAGGAAATTGCTGAGCAACAACCTTCATCTGTCAGCAAGAAATCAACGAAGCGTAATCAATCCGAAGGCGGTCAGTCAAGCTTCAAGAAGCCTCGTGCGGGCCCTATCGTTTCTGAGCGACCTCCTACGGCGCATAATCGTGCGGGATCTCAGTCCCGAGCGGCCAGTTTGGCCATCACCTGTTTCAACTGTGGAGCGCCGGGTCATTACAGCACTAAGTGTCTGAAACCGTCTATCACGTGCCAGAATTATGGGATTTTTGGGCATAAGGCCCGTTTTTGCCGAAAGGACTCCAAGTCCGCTCCGACGGCATCTCAGGCCCCGAAGCAATCAGCGATTCAGAATCAGACTGCTCTGTCAGCGTCGTTTAAGACAATGGAAGCAAATAAAGGTGGAGCTCATATTTATCAGACGGGAGCGTCCGGTTCGGGGGCCGGCAAGTCCCGTATTCATGTGATGAAGAGGATCGATGATCTGGTGGCCCGAATGATCTCAGGTATACTCGTAATTTTATCTCAACCTGTGTGTACCTTTTGATACTGGTGCACCGCATTCATTAATTTTCGAATCATGTTTGAATAGACTTAATTTAGATAGTCTTATTGCTTGTGGACCTCATACCATCGATCTATCTGATGATGGAAGAATTTCCGGAAATCATGAGGTTAAGAACTGACTGAATTAAGTTTTAATGACCGCGATTGGTTGATGGACCAAATCGTGGTGAATTTACTTAAGGACGATGTATATCGGGTATTAGTGGGATGGATCGTCATGATACCCCTTCAATGTTCGTAAACGTTTGGTCACTATCATTTGTAATACCCGGTTGTAATTCAGTAATTATCATTCAGTATTTATCATTCAGTAATTTTTCACTCGTTATTGATCGTTTGTCACTCTTATTCAATCATGGTATTCATCGTTCAGAGTAATTGTATCGTGTATCAATCGTCGTTCATCACTAATCTAATTGGAGTTTCGTGTCGTGTTTATCATCATTGTCATTTTCATTGTGGGCTGTGCGTGAGGAGTAGCGCACGCTACGTACTCTTTCTAGCGCGCGCTAATTGAGTACAGGTAGCGCACGCTACCACTCAGCATTAGCGCACACTAATGTAATCCTGGCTGTAGTCCAGAAGGTACTGGACTGCAGGTGAGTTATTAGTAGCGCACGCTACGAGTGGTAAGTAGCGCGCGCTAGTGGGTTGTAGTAGCGCACGCTAATAATTGCTGTAGCGCGCGCTAAGGACGGATTAGGTTGAGTCCAGTGGCTACTGGACTGCACTGGATTAATTCATAGCGCACGCTATGAGTTGTTTTTAGCGTACGCAATCGATATTATAGCGCACGCTAAATATTGGTTGTAGCGCACGCTACCGAGGTCAGATCAAAGGACAGACGGTTTCTGGACTTCAGTACTGGACAACAGATTTTTAGCTAGCGCACGCTAACGATTGGAGTTAACGCACGCTATTGAGATGGAGTTAGCGCACGCTACCAGGTTGTGGCGTACGCTAACGGGTCAGCCAGAGTTCACTGGAATGTTCATACAACTCGTTAGCGCACGCTAAATAGTAGGTCATAGCGTGCGCTAATCTGGAGCAGTATATATTAAACAGTTAGCCTGAGTTTCGTCATTTCCTCACTTCTCTTCGTTTTTGAGCGACGTCGGGCGATTTCGGGCGACTTGGAGTGTTCTCTTCGAGCTACTATCACCTATCATCATATTCAAGTCTTTGAGTTAGATTATCATCACTTCATCATCTCCTTAACATCAAATCAAAGGTATTAATCTCTTGGATCTAGAATTTCGGATTTTTGGGTTTTTTCTTCCGATTTCTTCGTGTAAGCTTGGATTGTTGTTGGAATATATTAGATATGGATTATCTACCTTGGATAAATGTATTCCTACATATTTAATGGCTATTTTGGGGATTTATGTCAAGAACCCTTGGGGTTGACTTTGGATTAATTGGGGATTTTCCGATTGATGTTGTTGTAATCTTGAATTGTGGATTCCTATTGGATTATTGATATCCTTGAAGTGTTTTTTATAGTTCGAAATACTCTTTTTGGTGTTGGTTTCGATACATTCGGGATTGGATATTTTCGAAGTTGTGTGGGTTGTTTCATATTCGTTAGAATGCCCCAATGAGTTTGATTATCATTGTATCGACTTTTGGGTTAGTCGTGCTTTGTTGCTTGATACGTGTATTGATCGGTTGTTGGTAATTATTGTTATTCAAGGTTGTTCGAGCGACCGGTATCTTGATTAGGACGTTGTTCGTGGAAGGACATTGTCATCGGTATTGTGTAAGTTAATTCTTACTCGGTTAAAAAGGATACTCATTCCTTTTGTTGTTGATTACTCATAATCATAACTCATTCATCATGGTATTAATCATATTGAGACTTGTAATTGTCGAATAATCATTTCATTCACGAGGAACGACGGTTCCAAATCATTTCATTGGTTTATCAATCACGTCACTATTATTTTCATCTCGGTGAGTCATCTTGGCCTTGTCGAATTATTATTCACTGATATTCATTGTGGTCATTCTCGTTCATATGACCTTCTGGGTTCATATTGCGTGGCCGGGTGTGGCTGTGTGGAATTTTTAGTCGGGCACACGATGGGTATGTATTGGGTTCACCGATACATTGGACCGTGCACACGGTAACGCTTACCTCCGTGAGACTAATTAGGTACAAGGACGGGTGTGTCCGGTCATTCGTCTTGTACACTTGCACAGAACATTACGGACGTACTATGATACTCCTCTTCAGCGTAATTTATAACTAAGGATATTTCATAACTTCAGATAATTCATGATTGTGTATTTTCAACCCTTGAGGATTGTTGTTCTGTGTAACTGACCCCGTTGGGGGATTTTGTTTTCAGGTCACGGCAAGGCAAAGGCACGGGAAGAGCATGTTGACGGCGAGGAGTCCCAGTGATACTAGTAGGGGGCCCCAGTCATTCCGTTTGTTTCAGTCATTTCAGTCATTTCCGTCATTTGTATTTTCCGCTGCAAATTCCGTTTGAAATGTTTATTTGTTCAGGGTGGTGTATTTTATCTCCATATAAAATATACTAGTACTCGGTATTGTCCTGGTGTGTTGTACTTAAACTCCTTATCGGAGTACTTGGTAATATAATGTGGTTCGGTACTACAATTATATTATTTAATTCATCATTTTAATTTGCCTGGTGGGTCCCAGTCGGGGATTCACGGCACTGTAATATCCGCCTAGTTTGGGGTGTTACAGAGTTGGTATCGGAGCGTGGTTTTGAATACTACCCTCCAAGTCATGTCTCATTTTAAATCATCGTCATCGGACTAGTATCATTGGACTTTCGCGTCACGTGCGACCTGTGCAAATGCCGAGCCAATCAGACCAAGAGCTGTAAGATTTCTGACGCCATGGTATAATTTCTGGCAAGAATCATTCATTCATAACTCATCAGTTAACAATCCTCAACCATCATTTTCATTTGACCAGGACGGTCATGTTAACTCGTTAATCACTCAATTCATTTCATTGTTCAGTTGTTGATCAGGAAGATCAAATCATTAATCATGTTAACTTGTTCAAGATAATCATGTCACCTCAGTTAATCATTCATGTAATCACTGTGTTAGAGCGCGTATGCTCATTTTCATCATCTCATGTCATAATCATAACGTGATATTCATGCGGGAAATATAATCATCATGTGACTTTCCTACTTCAGTATGGAGAGGGCAAGAAGAGGACGTGGAGGACGAGGTCGTGGAGCGGGCCGAATCCCGAGAGCTCATGTGAATACACGTGTAAACGTGAGAAATCATGCTAATTCATCGAGCAGCGACGCTGCCACTCATTCACCTGGACGCGATCATTCACTAACGGGGAGTTGTACCCGGGACACGGCTCAGTCAGAAGGTGTCCGGGTTGACCCACTCGCTTTCATGCAGAGCATGATGGCCCAAATGACCCAGATGGCACAGCTGATGGAGACGATGCATAACTCCGTCAATCAAAATCAACAGGATCCTCCGCCGCCACCTCAGAGGCAAGAGAGGAATGTGAGCAATATCATCGGCGACATCTCTCGCCAGAGGCCACCTACTTTTGAGGGCTCGTCTTAGCCGGCGGATATTATTCATTGGCTCGAGCATTTCGAGAAGTTGTTTGCTATGGTAGAGTATCCCGAAGGACACAAAGTTTCTGTTGCGGCTTACTACTTGGGCAAGAGCGCACATTCTTGGTGGTTGTCGTTGAAGCCCACCGAAGGATCATGTACTTGGGATCAGTTCAAAACTCTCATGATGGAGAGGTATTATCCGGCCCCGCTCAGAGAGGCCAAACTGTCAGAATTACTCACCCCCGACCCCTCAGCAGACGAGGATGTTCTCGCCATTGCCGAGAAATTTCAGGAACTTCTTCCGTTCGCCTCATCTATCATTCATTCCGAGGCAGATAAGATTAAGTATTTCAGCAAGAGGCTGAAACCCCGTATGAGACTACAGTTGCTTAATCATAATTGCACCACGTTGGCTGAATTCATTGAGAAAGCTCTTACCTATGAGCTTACTGCTAAGGAGATTGCTAAGCAGCAACCTTCATCTGCGAGCAAGAAGTCCAAGAACTGTAATCAGTCTGACGGCAGTCAGGCCACGTTCAAGAAACCTCGTGCGGGCTCTGCTTTTTCTGAGCGACCTCCTGTGACGTCTAAACCCGCGGAATCTCAGTCTCGAGCGCCGCCTGCCATCACTGCTTTAATCAGGGGATCTTGGTCATCTCGGTACCAAGTGTCCGAGACAGACTATCACGTGTCATAATTGTGGGATTGCCGGGCATAAGGCCCGCTTTTTGCCGTAGGGACTCCAAACCTACTCGACGTCATCTCAGGCCCCTAAGCAACCATTCAATCGTGCCACTCAATCGGGCTGCTTAAAATGACAGGAGTGACTAAAGGTGGAACCTATAGCCGCAGACGGAGCGTCCCGGCACGGACTAGCAAGCCCGGATTTATGAGATGAAGAAGACCGATGATCCAGAGGCGAATGATCTCGTACACTCGATATTCTATCTCAACCTTGTGTGTACCCTTTTTGATACCGGTGCATCGCATTCATTCATTTCCGAGGCATGTTAGAGTAGACTACGTCTGGGAAGTGCTACTAGAAGTGAGCCTTATGTCATTGGTCTACCCGATGGTAGACGAATTATCTAAATCGTGAGATTCGTAATCGGCCCAATTGACTTCATGGTCATGTATGGCCAGCGGACCTAATCGTGGTAGATTTGCCGAGAGACGACGTCATCTTGGGTATTGATTGGATGGATCGTCATGATGCCATCATTAGTGTCCGTAAGCGTATGATCACTATCATTTCAGACGATGGGGTTGAATGTGTGTTTCAGGGAGGTAATCCCGGCTGTTCTGGTAAGGTCATTAATTTGATGAAAGCAGTGAGATTACTCAATCAGGGGTGTGTTGGTTATTGGTGCTTTATGACCAAAACCGAGAAATCATCAGTAATGTTAACGAATATTCCGGTAGTGAAGGAATATGCCGATGTTTTTCCAGATGAGTTACCTGGTTTGCCTCCACAGAGAGATGTGGAATTCACAATTGAGTTGGAGCCTGGTACGTCCTCGATATCGAAGACACCGTACCGGATGGCCCCGACCGAAATGCGGGAATTGAAGAATCAACTGGAGGAGTTATTCGAGAAAGGTTATATCCGACCGAGTGCGTCCCCGTGGGGAGCACCAGTGTTGTTTGTCAAGAAGAAGGATGGTTCATTTCGCTTATGTATTGATTATCGGGAGTTAAACAGGGTGACGATCAAGAATAAGTATCCTTTACCCCGTATCGATGATATTTTGGATCAACTTCAGGGAGCTTCAGTATTTTCCAAGATCGACTTAAGATCTGGATATCATCAGTTGCGGATTCGAGAGTCATACATCGCGAGGACGGTGTTTCGAACACGCTATGGTCATTATGAGTTTGTGGTTATGCCGTTTGGATTGACTAATGCACCTGTGGTATTCATGGAGTTAATGAATCGGGTTTTCATCGACTTTTTGGATCAGCTTGTTGTTGTCTTCATCAATGACATTTTGATTTATTCTCATGACCGAGAGGAACACGAGGTTCATCTTCATCAAGTTCTCGACGTGTTGAGACGAGAGCAACTTTATGGAAAGTTTTCCAAATGTGAGTTCTGGATGTCCGAAGTGACTTTTCTCGGACATGTAATTTCATCAGACGGAGTTCGTTTCGACCCTCAGAAGACAGAGGCTATCCGAGATTGGTTACCTCCGAAGAATGTTAAGGAAATCCGAAGTTTTCTCGGATTAGCGGGTTATTATCGGCGATTTGTGGAGGGATTTTCTAGAATCGCTCAACCCTTGACGAACCTTTTGCGAAAGGATAAGAAATACACGTGGTCCGACGCGTGTCAGCGGAGTTTTGAGGAACTCAAGAGCCGGTTAATGTCAGCACCTGTACTTTCCTTGCCGCAAGGGATGGAGGGATTTGTGGTTTATAGTGATGCGTCCGGTCAGGGTCTCGGATGTGTACTCATGCAGAATGGAAAGGTTATTGCCTACGCTTCACGGCAATTGAGACCTTACGAGGTTAATTATCCGACACATGACCTGGAGCTAGCATCCGTGGTGTTCGCTTTGAAGATTTGGCGTCATTATCTTTATGGCGTTACCTGTCAGATATTCACCGATCATAAGAGTTTAAAGTATATATTTACTCAGAAGGAGTTAAATATGCGACAGAGACAATGGTTAGAATTAATCAAAGATTATGATATTGAGATCCTTTACCACCCGGGCAAGGCGAACCTAGTCGCCGACGCCTTGAGTCGTAAGTCCGTTCAGGAGCAGATGCTTGATCGTTTAACAGTCCAGAAGGAGCTTCAGCAGGAATTCCTTATACCCGAGATCGAGGTCTGGCTTCAGCGAGTTCAGGGACAGCTTTGTATGTTGGAGATCTCATCGTCACTTGAGGAGACAATCAGAGAGAATCAGGGTTCGGACCCATCATTGTTACGCATCCGTGAGGATGTGGTTCAGGGGAAAGCCCCTGGATTTTTGGTCCACGAGGATGGACTTTTGAGGTTTAAGAATTGGTTGTGCGTACCGGCGAATGACGAGTTGAAAAACTCGATTTTGAAAGAAGCTCATGCTACCCCTTATTCTGTTCATCCGGGGTCTAGCAAGATGTACAAGGACTTGAAACAAAATTACTGGTGGAGTAATATGAAACGAGAAGTCGCAGAATTTGTTTCGAGATGCTTAACCTGTCAACAAGTTAAGATTGAACATCAGCGACCGGCGGGTATGCTGAAACCTTTTCCTATTCCCGAATGGAAGTGGGAAGACATTTCTATGGATTTCATCACGAGTTTGCCGACGAGTCGTCGTGGCATGAATACGATCTGGGTGATCGTGGACCGCTTAACCAAATTAGCTCATTTCCTTGAGATCAAGGATACGTGGGGTCCCGAGAGACTTGCCCAGCTGTTCATCAAAGAGATAGTGAAACTGCACGATACTGCTTAAAGTATCATTTCCGATCGTGACAGACGGTTTGTGTCTCATTTTTGGAAATCAGTTCATCGTGCTATGGGAACTCAGCTCAATCTCAGTACCGCCTTTCATCCTCAGTCCGACGGGCAATCAGAGAGGACTATTCAGACACTAGAGGACATGTTGAGGGCATGCGTCCTCAATTGGAAAGACGATTGGGAAGCCCAACTATCATTGATCGAGTTCACGTATAATAATAGTTGGCATGCTTCTATTAAGATGGCACCTTACGAGGCCTTGTATGGTCGTCGTTGTCGATCTCCTTTGTGTTGGGATGACCTATCAGAATCAATCGGCACCGAGCCCGATATGCTTATAGCCGCCTGTGAGAAGGTAACTTTGATCAGGAGTCGTTTGTTGACCGCCGAGTCGGCGTAAAATCATATGCAGATAACCGGCGTTGACCTTTAGAGTTCGAATCAGGTGACCATGTTTTGGTCAAGGTATCCCCGAGTCGTGGTATCTTCCGTTTCGGGAAGAGGGGGAAGTTGAGTCCGAGATTCATTGGACCGTTTGAGATTTTGGATCGAGTAGACGAGTTAGCTTATCGACTGGCTTTACCTCCGGCGTTGAGCCGAATTCATAATGTGTTTCATGTCTCTCAGTTGCGGAAGTAAGTTGCCGACCCGAGTCACATACTTCAGTTCGATGAAATCGAGATCGCCGATGATCATTCATATGAGGAGCGTCCTATGCGAGTTTTAGAGCGGCGAATCAAACATTTGAGGAATAAGACGATTCCTTTGGTTAAGATTTAGTGGTCTAGGCACGGAGCCAAAGAGGCTACTTGGGAAACCGAGGATAGTATGCGGGAGAGTTATCCCGAGTTGTTTGACCCTTAGTTTCGGGGACAAAACTCTTTTAAGGGGGGGTGTATGTAATACCCGGTTGTAATTCAGTAATTATCATTCAGTATTTATCATTCAGTATTTTTTCACTCGTTATTGATCGTTTGTCACTCTTATTCAATCATGGTATTCATCGTTCAGAGTAATTGTATCGTGTATCAATCGTCGTTCATCACTAATCTAATTGGAGTTTCGTGTCGTGTTTATCATCATTGTCATTTTCATTGTGGGCAGTGCGTGAGGAGTAGCGCACGCTACATACTCTTTCTAGCGCGCGCTAATTGAGTACAGGTAGCGCACGCTACCACTCAGCATTAGCGCACGCTAATGTAATCCTGGCTATAGTCCAGAAGGTACTGGACTGCAGGTGAGTTATTAGTAGCGCACGCTATGGTGGTAAGTAGCGCGCGCTAGTGGGTTGTATTAGCGCACGCTAATAATTGCTGTAGCGCGCACTAAGGACGGATCAGGTTGAGTCCAGTGGCTACTGGACTGCACTGGATTAATTCATAGCGCACGCTATGAGTTGTTTTTAGCGTACGCAATCGATATTATAGCACACGCTAAATATTGGTTGTAGCGCACGTTACCGAGGTCAGATCAGAGGACAGACGGTTTCTGGACTTCAGTACTGGACAGCAGATTTTTAGCTAGTGCACGCTAACAATTGGAGTTAACGCACGCTATTGAGATAGAGTTAGCGCACGCTACCAGGTTGTGGCGTACGCTAACGGGTTAGCCAGAGTTCACTGGAATGTTCATACAACTCGTTAGCGCACGCTAAATAGCAGGTCAAAGCGTGCGCTAATCTGGAGCAGTATATATTGGACAGTTAGCCTGAGTTTCGTCATTTCCTCACTTCTCTTCGTTTTTGAGCGACGTCGGGCGATTTCGGGCGACTTGGAGTGTTCTCTTCGAGCTACTATCACCTATCATCATATTCAAGTCTTTGAGTTAGATTATCATCACTTCATCATCTCCTTAACATCAAATCAAAGGTATTAATCTCTTGGATCTAGAATTTCGGATTTTTGGGTTTTTCCTTCCGATTTCTTCGTGTAAGCTTGGATTGTTGTTGGAATATATTAGATATGGATTATCTACCTTGGATAAATGTATTCCTACGGATTTATTGGTTATTTTGGGGATTTATATCAAGAACCCTTGGGGTTGACTTTGGATTAATTGGGGATTTTCCGATTGATGTTGTTGTAATCTTGAATTGTGGATTCCTATTGGATTATTGATATCCTTGAAGTGTTTTTGATAGTTCGAAATACTCTTTTTGGTGTTGGTTTCGATACATTCGGGATTGGATATTTTCGAAGTTGTGTGGGTTGTTTCGTATTCGTTAGAATGCCCCAATGAGTTTGATTATCGTTGTATCGACTTTTGGGTTAGTCGTGCTTCGTTGCTTGATACGTGTATTGATCGGTTGTTGGTAATTATTGTTATTCAAGGTTGTTCGAGCGACCGGTATCTTGATTAGGACGTTGTTCGTGGAAGGACATTGTCATCGGTATTGTGTAAGTTAATTCTTACTCGGTTAAAAAGGATACTCATTCCTTTTGTTGTTGATTACTCATAATCATAACTCATTCATCATGGTATTAATCATATTGAGAGTTGTAATTGTCGAATAATCATTTCATTCACGAGGAACGACGGTTCCAAATCATTTCATTGGTTTATCAATCACGTCACTATTATTTTCATCTCGGTGAGTCATCTTGGCCTTGTCGAATTATTATTCATTATATTCATTGTGGTCATTCTCGTTCATATGACCTTCTGGGTTCATATTGCGTGGCCGGGTGTGGATGTGTGGAATTTTTAGTCGGGCACACGATGGTCATGTATTGGGTTCACCGATATATTGGACCGTGCACACGGTAATGCTTACCTCCGTGAGACTAATTAGGTACAAGGACGGGTGTGTCCGGTCATTCGTCTTGTACACTTGCACAGAACATTACGGGCGTACTATGATACTCCTCTTCAGCGTAATTCATAACTAAGGATATTTCATAACTTCAGATAATTCATGATTGTGTATTTTCAACCCTTGAGGATTGTTGTTCTGTGTAACTGACCCCGTTGGGGGATTTTGTTTTCAGGTCACGGAAAGGCAAAGGCACGGGAAGAGTATGTTGACGGCGAGGAGTCCCAGTGATACTAGTAGGGGGCCCAGTCATTCCGTTTGTTTCAGTCATTTCAGTCATTTCCGTCATTTGTATTTTCCGCTGCAAATTCCATTTGAAATGTTTATTTGTTCAGGGTGGTGTATTTTATCTCCATATAAAATATACTAGTATTCGGTATTGTCCTGGTGTGTTGTACTTAAACTCCTCATCGGAGTACTTGGTAATATAATGTGGTTCGGTACTACAATTATATTATTTAATTCATCATTTTAATTTGCCTGGTGGGTCCCAGTCGGGGATTCACGGCACTGTAATATCCGCCTAGTTTGGGGTGTTACATCATTTCCGTCGTTGGGGTCGAATGTGTGCTTCAGGGAGGTGATCCCCGTTGTTCCGGAAGAATCATTAATATGATGGTAGCAGTAAAATTACTCAATCAGAGTTGTCCAATCATTCATTATATCATTGTCATCGATTGGCCGTTCATAGGCAATTGAGATATTCAATCATTCATTATATCATTGTCACCGATTAGCCGTTCTTAGGCAATCGAGGTATTCAATCATTCCTTATATCATTGTCATCGATTGGCCGTTCATAGGTAATCGAGATATTCAATCATTCATTATATCATTGTCACCGATTAGCCGTTCTTAGGCAATCGAGGTATTCAATCATTCCTTATATCATTGTCATCGATTAGCCGTTCTAAGGCAATCGAGGTGTTCATCCATTCATCGTATCGTTGTCGTCGATTGGCCATTCTCAGGCAATCGAGGTGTTCAACCATTTTGGTATCATTATTATCGTTTGACGATGTACTCCCAGACGAGCTACCTATTTTACCTCCACCGAGGGATATGGAATTCACGATAGAGTTGGAGCCTGGTATGTCCCCATTATCGAAGGCACCGTACCGGATGGCCCCGACCGAAATGCAGGAATTAAAGAATCAATTAGAGGATTTGACCGAGAAGGTTATATCCAATCGAGTGCGTCCCCGTGGGGAGCACAAGTGTTGTTTGCCAAGAAAAACGATGGTTCATTTCGTTTGTGTATTGATTATCGGGAGTTGAACAGGGTGACAATCAAGAATAAGTATCCTCTACCCCGTATTGATGATCTCTTAGACCAACTTCAGGGAGCTTCAGTATTTTCCAAGATCGACCTAAGATCTGGATATCATCAGTTGCGAATTCGAGAGTCGGATATCGGGAGGACAGCGTTTCGTACACGTTATGGTCATTATGAGTTCGTAGTAATGCCGTTCGGGCTAACTAATGCTCCTACGGTATTCATGAAGTTAATGAATCGGGTTTTCATCCACTTTTTGGATCAGTTTGTTGTTGTCTTCATCGATGACATTTTGATTTATTCTCGTGACCGAGAGGAACACGAGGTTCATCTTCATCAGGTTCTCGACGTGTTAAGACGAGAGCAACTTTATGGAAAGTTTTCCAAATGTGAGTCCTGGACGTCCGAAGTGACTTTTCTCGGGCATGTAATTTCATCAGATGGAGTGTGTGTTGATCCTCAGAAGACGGAGGCTATCCAAGATTAGTTATCTCTGAAGAATGTTAAGGAAATCCGAAGCTTTCTCGGATTGGCCGGTTATTATCGGCGGTTTGTGGAAGGATTTTCTAAAATCGCTCAACCCATGATGAACCTTTTAAGGAAGGATAAGAAATACACGTGGTCCGACGTGTGTCAGCAAAGTTTTGAGGAACTTAAGAGCCGGTAAATTTCAGCACCTGTCCTTTCTTTACCGCAAGGGACGGAAGAATTTGTGGTTTATAGTGATGCGTCCGGACAGAGTCTCGGATGTGAACTCATGCAGAACGGGAAAATTATTGCTTATGCTTCACGGCAATTGAGACCTTACGAGGTTAATTATCCGACCCACGACCTGGAGTTAGCATCCGTGGTGTTCGCATTGAAAATTTGGCATCATTATCTTTATGGCATTACCTGTCAGATATTCACCGATCATAAGAGTTTAAAGTATATATTTACTCAGAAGGAGTTAAATATGCGGCAGAGGCGGTGGTTGGAACTGATCAAAGATTATGATATCGAGATACTTTACCACCCGGGCAAGACGAACGTTGTCGCCGACGCCTTGAGTCGTAAGTCCGTTCAGGAGCAAATGCTTGCTCGATTAACAGTTCAGAAGGAACTTCAACAGGAATTTCTGAGACCCGAGATCGAGGTCTGGTTACAGCGAGTACAAGGGCAACATTGTACGTTAAAGATTTCATCGCCACTCGAGGAGACGATCAGGGTGAATCAGGGTTCGGACCCATTTTTGTTGCGCATCCGTGAGGATGTGGCTCAAGGGAAAGCCCTGGATTTGTGATCCACGAGGATGGACTTTTGCGATTTAAGAATCGGTTATGTGTACCGGCTTTTGACGATTTGAAAAACTCTATTTTGAGAGAAGCTCATACTACCCCTTATTCCGTTCACCCGGGGTCTAGCAAGATGTATAAAGACTTGAAACAAAATTACTGGTGGAGTAATATGAAGCTAGAAGTCGCATAATTTGTTTCGAGATGCTTAACCTGTCAGCAAGTCAAGATAGAACATCAGCGACCGGCAGGTATGCTGAAACCGCTCCCTATTCCGGAGTGTAAATGGGAGGATATTACAATGAACTTCATCATGAGTTTGCCGACGAGTCATCATGGCATGAATACAATCTGGGTGATTGTGGACCGTTTAACTAAATCAGCTCATTTCCTTGAGATTAAGGATATGTGGGGTCCTGAGAGACTTGCCCAGCTGTTCATCAAAGAGATAGTGAGACTGCACAGTACTCCTAAAAGTATCGTTTCCGATCGTGATGGACGATTCGTGTCTCATATTTGGAAATCAGTTCATCGTGCCATGGGAACTCAGCTTAATTTCAGCACAGCTTTTCATCCTCAGTCCGACGGACAATCAGTGAAGACTATTCAGACATTGGAGGACATGTTGAGGGCATGCGTCCTCGATTAGAAAGACGATTGGGAAGCCGAGGATAGTATGCGGGAGAGTTATCCCGAGTTGTTTGACCCTTAGTTTCGGGGACGAAACTCTTTTAAGGGGGGGTGTATGTAATACCCGCTTGTAAATTCATTCATTTTTCATTCAGTAATTGTCACTCAGTGGATTTTCACTCATTAATAATCATTCACCATTCATGTTAATTCATTCGTGTTCACTGTTCGGACTAATGTTGAGTCGTGTATTGATATCGTTCATTGTTTCAACCTTGCTTGAGAATTGAGATGAGAATATTATCTTGATCGTTATAATTACTTCATTAATCGATGTTGATATTGGAGTTCATGCCATTTCAAATTTCCTTCTTGTTCGAATCATGCTATTGTTGGGTACATTTGCAGTTCTTGTCGGGACAAAACTTCTTTTAAGGAGGGTAGTATGTAATATCCGCAATTTGGATTTCCGGTAATTTTATATTTTGGCGGAAGTCCATCTTAGCGACTTTATTGTTACCATTTCGTCATTCCTAGGATGATTAATTCTACACTTTTTGTCATCCGAGTTCGTCTCGGTGTCGTTCTGTTGAGTTCCGTGTTCTTAAGCGACTTTTCCACGTATGAGTTCGACTTTGTAAAATCACCATTAATTTTTGGAAACTCCAAAAATTCTGAATCTCTTCAATATTATAGAGCATCAAGTTAGCTTTCCAATGGTTCAAACGGTGAGTCAATCGGAGTCCGGACGAGGGAGTTATGGTCGAAATAGCTAAGTCACTCACATTTTCCAGTTTTGGCCGAGCAGCCTGTACCGGGGGCCGCGGCTCCTGCCGGAAGGGCCGCGGCACACTGCCGAGTCACTGCCCCGGCACACTTGGCCGAGCCGTGGCACACACACATTTTTCAATTTTTGGCCAACCCGTCTGTACCGGGGGCCACGGCTCATGCCGACAGGGCCGCGGCACACTGCCGAGTCACTGCCACGGCACATTCGTCCGGACCGCGGCACGCTGCCGATCACTGGGGTCAGTTTTGGCCCTGTGCCGCGGCACACTTCGGCCGGGCCGCGGCACACAGTGCAGTCTGCACTATAATTGCGGGTTTTTGTGAGAATCAACCCATTTTTCCCATTCTTCCACCTATATCCGAGAGAGAGGGCTTGAGGGGGATACTTTCCTTCATCTATCACTTGAATACTTGGTTTTTCTTCATCTCATTTCGATCGTGAAGCCCGGATAGTCGATCTAACGCGTGTTCTTCGGATCAAAGTGCTTGGATCTTCAAGAGATAATTTCTTCAACATCTTGGATTTCGATTTTATATTGAGATATGATGTTTCAGATGTTAAGATCATGTTGTATGAAGTGATATACACATGATTATGGATATGTTTGATTATTCATTGGATTATTGAAGGATTATTCAAGAACACTTTGAATATTGAGTTGGATTTGGGGGTTTTCGATTAATCGTTGTTGTAATCACGAATTTGAATATTCATATTAGATTATTGATCGTATTGAAGATGTTTTGTTGGTTTGAAACACTTCTTGGGGATTTGATGTTGGTATTATTGAAGTTTGATTGTAAACAATCGAAGTTTGGCCACAAAGTGTTCGATATAATGCCCCAATGAACTTGGTTTAGTCGTATCGACGTTTTGAGTTCGTTATATTCGTGTTTGATTCGTATGTTGAACGGATTGTTGGTAATTGTGTTATTCAAGGTTGTTCGAGCGACCGATATCTCAATTAGGACGTTGTTCGTGGAAGGATAATTGTCACCGGTGTTGTGTAAGTTAATTCTTACTCGGTTAAAAGGATATTCACTCCTTTTGTTGTTGTTCATTCATAATCATAACTCATTCATCATTGTATTAACCGTATAAATACTTGTCATTGTCAATTAATCACTTCAGTCACAAGGAACGATGGTTCCAATCATTTCATTGAGCTGTCATTCATTTCACTATCATTTCATCTCAGTGAGTCATTATTGATTTCGATGTCACTTTGTTATCTCGTGGCATTCCGTGTCATACTGGCGTGCCGGTTGGTATGTGTAGGATTTTCATGTCGGGCACATTTAAGTCGTGTGTTGGTTGTTGGCCTCACATTGGACTGTGCACACGAGTCGATTGCTTCGTGAGACTGATTAGGTACAAGACCACACGTGTATTCGATCGATACTCGTTGGTGGCTTGTGCACGGACACATTTCCATCCCGGGCGTAGTGTGGCGCCACCCTTTGAGCCGTACTGTTAGTTGATTCATACAGCATGTTTGATTGCGTATGTTTTCAACAAGATTGGGTTATAATCTAACCGATTCATTTTTTATCGAACTTGTGGTTTATACAGCATATATATATGATTGTGTTTATTCAACTCTTGAGGATTGTTGTTACGTAATCGACCCGCTTTGGGGATTTTGTTTTCAGGTCATGGCAAGGCAAAAGCACGGGAATAGCATGTTGACGGCGAGGAGTCCCAGTGATACTAGTAGGGGGCCCCAGTCCTTTCATTTACCGTGTTTCCTTATTTCATTTCTGCTGCAGATTTCCGTTTGGATTTTGAGTTCATTCAGTGTTGTATATTTTATCTCCATATAAAATATACTTGTATTCGGTCATTTCCTTGGGTGTGTTGTAATAAAACTCCTCATCGGAGTAATTGATGATGTAATGTGGTTTGGTACTACATTTACCCTGTGTATTTCATTCATTTTCACTCGCCTGGTGGGTCCCAGTCGGGGGTCCACAGCACTGTAATATCTGCCTAGTTTGGGGTGTTACATGTACTACCCCGATAACTCGGAAGCATAGCACACCGGCTCTGGTATCAATTTTCTACGAGCTTGATGGAGGGTAGGAAACCTCGTAACATTTTTCAAACCTAGTCTTGTTTGTTAATCGGGAGCATTTCACGCTTAATGTTACACTTTGCACATTATTTTATTTATAAGCACGTTTGTTTGTCAATCATTCAAAATGAAAAACAGTAAATAACAACCTAATTACTGCCATCATATAGCTCATGGACTTTTTCCTAAGTACTGCGCCAGGCGAATGACCCAATAAAGAAAAATAAAAACAGTCTTCGATTCTTCGTCTTCTCGGTCGGTTGTCTTTGGTTTTTGTCATAGCCAAATAATTACGTTATTGAAAAAAAGCATCCTATATAATTTTTTCTTGTAAAAATAAGTAGGCTCAAAATGGCCTTTACAGCCCAATCGAATTGAACAAATCAAAACTAAATCCCTGGGCTATATCACCATCACATAAGGATTCCACACAACATGTAACAGTAATGAAATTAAATAATTAATTTAATATATATTAATCCAATTAATCTATGAAACTAATCTATTCAATTTCTACAATATTAATCTAATTAATATTTAATGGTATTAAAATTAAATTATCAATTAATATATTAATCCAATCAATATAAAATTAATCTATTTAATATCAACGGTATTAATCCAATTAATACTAATAATCGTCATTTTAATTTGATCCAAGTAATCCGGCCAAAATTAATATTCTCGTTTAATTAATTTCTCTTAACACAAAAAAATATTCCAAATATTAATTTAGTCAAATTAAAATCCAATTTAAATTTCGGGAAATAGTTATAACAAAATATAAATTTAAAACGGAGTCCCGTACTATCCGGTATTAGGCCCAGCCCGCCGCCCAATTCAAAATCGGGCCAAAACCCGAGAGGTGGCATGGCCGAGCCATGCTCGGTAGACTCGTCGAGACTGGCAGCTGGCCCAAGCAGTGCTGTCGGCACCACTGCCGGCAGCCGTATTTTCTTGTTTCTCGGCTCCTTTCCAGAAATATGATGTTACAACGAACAATTTAAATATCTTCGATTATACCAAAAATGATTGTAAATCATAAACATCAACTAAAAAGGCATTCAAAATGCACAAATAATCGTATATACGGTATCATTGACCTCGCTCTGATATCACTGTTGGGATTTTGGATACAAAATGAAATACGCATCGGAATAATAATAACGAATCCCAAACAGGATCGATCAAGTAACGTATATATGAAAATAAACAATACGAAGATAAAAAAGGATTAAAGTCCCATACTCTTGAAGCCTTTGATAATATCTTCGTAAGTTGATGATGTTCACGAACCCGAGCATGAGCACGAAATCCCTTCGTCCCAAACACCAAAAGCATGATGTCTCTACTTCACACGCGTCGGAACTTGATCGAAAAAATTTATAGTAATCCGTTCTTGAAGGAACCCGGCTAGGAATTACTGTAGAAATTTATCTCTCTATTTTTCTTATTTTATTTCACCTCAAAGATGAAAAAAATGAAGAAGAAAAGTATCTCTCCATTTCAAAACTCTCTGTGCCGAGTGGTCACTTTGCCATGCTTTATACATATATTGGAATTCACAACATAATGGTTCTTGAATGATCCCATCATTCGTTCTCAGTAAGGATACAGTGTAGGCCGCTAGGCTGGATAGGTGGTGCTACTACTCTTTGGTTCCTCCCATTGCTGACTGCGACGAACCTACCGAGTCGCGATTGACGACGGAATGAATCAAGCTAATTCTCTCATAATGAATATTAGATATTGGATATCTAAATTTGGGACATTGGATGTTTAAATTAATTCATTGGATAAATTTAATTTACGGCCTAATGAATTAAATTAATTACTGGGTGATAACTATAATTCATGAATATAATTATTTCTTGGAGAAATTAATTATGTTATTATGTATTTGATATGATTAATTAATTGGATTAATTGATCGATATAAATAAATCAGAACGGAATCGAGTTTATCTGTTTGGACTCACGGGAGTCCAAAACAAACCGAACTCGTCCGATTTCTACATGGGCCGCCCCCCACATTTCCACCCACCTTCCTTCTGGACTCTTGTTCTATTCTTTAATGGATGATGATTGTCTTGGTGGGGTTTGATTCCTCATGTGCATGAGTTGTACATGTGGGTGGAAATTAAATAAAGAGAGGAAGACTTATCATCACTCTCACACACTCATTTCCAATGTGAGAAAGGATAGAGAGAGAGAGAATAATATTTTCTTCAAGTCTTCTTCTTGTTCATTTTGTTCTTGAGAGTTTTCTTGGAGAAAATATCAAGACATAAAGAGAGATAGTGAGTTATACACTTAGAGTGTTGTAATCACAAATCAATAGCTTCATCACCTAGCTCTAGCCGTATCCTTGGAGGATAGCAAGGTGATCGTCATCCCGTTCGTTTCTCCAACGCGTGGCAAGTAGAGGCGTTGTATTTCGACGTTAGATCTTTCAAGTGCTTGGAGTGCTTTGTTCGTAGGGATATACATATAAAGTTTGGGGAATATCTCAAGAGAAGTAATCCATTTAATCAACGGACTATAAGGGTGAGTTTCTATATCTCTTGTGTTTTCGTTTGTATATTCGTATATACGTAGCTCTGTCAATCCTCGTAGGGATTTGGATCGAATAAATTTTTGTTTTACCACTTCCACTGGGCCTTCGTTTGAGGCACCGAATCCCAACATAGACACCTATCGTCGGTGATACCTTTAGTAGGACATGATCTCCCACATCAAATTACAAGGGCCGACGACGAATGTCAGTGTAAGATTTTTGTCGACTCTGAGCAGACAACAATTGGTCTCGGATGATAGCGATCTTGTCTTTGGTTTCTATCAACATATCAGGCTTCGTCCCGACTAAATCCGAAGCTTCATCCCAACAAAGTGGGGATCTACACCGCCTACCATACAATACCTCAAAAGGTGCTATTTTGATCGATGCGTGCCAACTATTATTGCAAGTGAACTCGATCAATGGTAGGTGTATTTCCTAATCGCTACTCCAGTCCATGGCACACGCCCTCATCATATCTTCCAATGTCTGGATCATCCGCTCAGTTTGACCGTCAGACTGCAGATGGAAAGAAGTACTCAACCACAACTCAGTGCCCAAAGCCTGATGAACCGACCTCCAAAAATGCGACGTGAATTGACCATCTCGATTGGAAACAATAGAATTTGGCGTACCGTGTAATCTCACAATCTCTGATATGAAAATCTGGGACAATCGCTCTACTCCCAACGTGTCCTTAATGCCAAGAAATTGTGCCGACTTAGTCAATCGGTTAATAATAACCCAAATCATATTCATCCCCGTCTTAGTCCTTGTCATCTCGGTGATGAAATTCATGGTAATATCTTCCCACGTACATTCGGAAATAGGGAGAGGCTTCAACATCCCGTCCGGCTATTGATGCTCAATTTTGACTTGTTGACATGTCAAACACCTTGACACAAACTCGGTGACATTTCTCTTCATGTTATTCCACCAAAAACTTCTCTTAAGATCTTTATACATCTTACTCGTCCCAGGATGGATCGAGTAAGGTGTAGCATGGGCTTCTCGGAGTACTCTATCTAAATTCCGAGTCATTCGGAACACAAATCCTATCTTGAAACCTCAAAATACCATCCTCATGGATCATAAAACCAGGGGCTTTCCCTTTTTCTACATCCACCTTCAGTTGGACAAACATTGGGTCATTCCCGTGTTTCTCGCCGACGTCATCGATCAAGGACGGAATAATCTCAAGAGTACACATCTGACCTTGAACCCGCTGGATCCATACTTTGACTCCGTGCTCAATCAACTCCCATCTGATCTTCACTTGAGACGTAAGGACCTCAAGCATCTGAAGAGATACCTACTTCCGGCTCAATGCGTCGGCTACAACGTTGTCCTTTCCTGGATGGTAAAGGATCTCCAAGTCATAATCCTTTATCAATTCCAACCAACGATGCTGTCTCATATTCAGTTCTTTCTGGCTAAAAATGTACTTTAGGCTCTTGTGGTTGGTATAAATTCGACATGAAGAACCATACAAATAGTGACGCCAGATCTTCAATGCAAACACTACGGCAGCTAACTCCAAATCATGGGTAGGATAATTCAACTCGTACGGTTTAAGTTTCCATGAAGCATAAGCGATAGTCTTATCATGCTGTAAGAGTACGCACCCAAGTCCTTGTCATGATGCGTCACAATAAATCGAATATCCACCGATCCCCTAGGGTAGGGCTAAAACTAGCGCGGTAGTCAAACGCTCTTTCATCTATTCGATGCTCCGTTGTCTCTCTTCATTCCATTCAAAACTTTCGGACTTCTGAAGTAATCGAGTAAGTGGTCGAGCAAGTTTAGAGAAACCCTCGACGAACCTTCGATAATGTTGCGAAATTCGGTTAACGCAAGTGCCCGTTGTCGTAAACAAGTAATAAAGTGATAAGTAAGATATCGTTCCCTCGAGGACTGATTTACCAATTACCGATTTATGCGTATTCTAATTTTATTTGAACTATCCAAATTTTAGGTGCAAGTAATAATTAAAGAAAATTAATAAAATAATAAAATGTAAAATTGATTGTTCGAAGAAAGAAGGTCAAATAGGGAAATAATCTAGGATTGTGAATCCACCTCGGTTTATCCGAATTACTCTTGATTTATGAATTAAATGATTTCCCAATTTATTGAAGGCAAAGATTGCTAAAATACTCTACTGCCTCTCCCGAGGTCAATAGAATTTTCTAAGGCGAATAAAACACTCTATCCCTAGGTGAATTAATTCATCAATAGGCAAAAAGTGCGAAATCTTCAGATAGGCCACGTAATTCCTATGAGTATATTCCTATCTCACAAGATAAAACGGTTCTCACCAATTTTTCCTACCAACTCTCATCTCCCGATTCGAGTTGCGTAATCAAAACAAATCAATCATAGGCCACATAATTGACAGTAATTAAAACAATTGGGAAAACTCAATAAAAAAGGGAAATATATTTTAATAATGCAAAATCAAAAGTTAATTCGTCAAAACCTCGGTTTCATCAAAATCCTAGAATAGGGTTCTAGCCCGACATGCTAGAAACTAATACACAAAGAATTAAAGAAAGCATAATAGAAATCAAACGCAGTCGAAGAACTTGGATTCCTCCGTTCTCTAGCTTCCGCTCTCTGCTCCTTGGTGTTTTCTCCTATTTCTTCGATGATTGATTCTCTTCGATCTTTTATCACTATTTATAACTATCATTCCTCTCCAAAACGCGTCCGGGAATTAGGTCGAGAACAGGCTCTAAAAACGGCCCAGAAATGCAGCAAATACAGCCTTGCTGCCCCGCGGGCCGCGGCTCAGTAAGTGCGTGCCGCGGCCCCTAATGTCCAGCGCCCTATGCCTGGGCGCAGTTTTCTTCATGGGCCGCAGCTCAGCATCTTCGTGCCGCGACCCCCGGTACAGTGGGTTCGGCGCCTTGATGTGTCGTGCGTGTGCCGCGGCCTGGCCTTGGTGTGTCGCGGCCCCTGACCAAAATTTGTCGTTTTCGCCCATTTTTCGTCGTTTAGGCTTCCGGACTCCAATTTCCTTCAAAACATATAAAGATAGTGCATCAAAATCTCATTTATGCAGATTTAGACTTCAAATGGATATAAAATAATGATAAATAAGCGCATAAAAATATGCCTAACAAATACCCCCAAACTTGAGCCTTTGCTTGTCCTCAAGCAAAAATCAATTTCAAATAAGAAGTATCGTGAATGATCGTGCAAATCCATAGTGCTCAACTTAATCAATACTACCCTGAAAATCTCAAAGAATAATAAGAGTATCGTATTAGTGAGTCACATCAAGGACACTGATTCCACAAAGTAACCATTTTTGGTGCAAATCAATCGTTCATGAAGAAAATCAAGCTCAAAGATTAACAAGCGTGAATTTAACTGACCGCCAATATGAAGGGTTAGATTAAACAAGCCAACTCGCCCAGTCCCACAGTCTAGTGGCAAAAAATTCAAGAATTTCAAGGTCAAAAAATAATCCTCGGACAGCTTTCCCTTATATATGATCAATAAAATGATTCGAGTTAACCACTAGGTTTCGGCTCTCGGGATGTTTCGTCGGGATAATCCCAGGGTGGATTTCTATTCTCATGTATTGGGGAACCATTTGACGTAAAAGACACTCATGGGGCACATGGATGCTTCTAGTTACTAAGTTTCCCTCTACAGCGGAGAAAAAACTCGAATAGCTATTCCCGCACGTCCGATTCAAGGTTGTTGTTTTATGCGAGAGTAAACAACTGGCCACGTGAATACCTCCGGTTACTAGGCTTCCCATCATCGGAAAATGCGATATTACTAAACCATTAGTCTATTCAGGGTTGTCGTTTTACGCGAGAGTAAACAACGGGTCACGTGAATACCCCCGGTTACTAGACTTCCCATCATAGGGCATGTATAATTTTTCGACTTTTTGGGAAAGACTATCCGACTCTAAACTCAATTTAAGTGCCAACAAGACTCATGTTACTGGACGACTAGCTACGCGAAAAGTGTAACCAAACATATAGACGGCGATTTGAAAACACGTATGTCTCCTTTCTTATACTCTAAGATTTCTACAACAACGAAAAATTTCAGACCTAAATGAATACTCAGAGGAAACAAATATCGCTGACTGCAAACTCGACCAAAACTCAACCATTTCTTCAAAAATAAATCAGTATCATATCATCAATTTTACACAAGGAAATACGCAAAATCCACGAATTCAAATAAAATCAAGACAAACAAGGTTGGCGTCAAAAATAACGAAAAATAACGAAAAATGTCAACGAATAAGTAAAAAAATAACTGAAAGTAACCCCCCCAAACTTAGGACGTACATTGACCTCAATGGACATAGATAATAATATGTAATAAGAAAAAAGGTCAAGTACTCCCCTAAAGTCAGCTCAGGAACTGGTGCCGGCCTCGTCCGGCGAGGAGGGTGGTGTAGATGGCCTAACTGGTGGGATGAAGGGCCCGTCCGGGTGCAGTATATGGCTCGTCCACGCAGAAAGGTAGTCCTGATGGTACGCATCCCTCGCCGCCAAGTGCCACTCCTCACGTCAATTGGCCCGGTGGGCCTGCTCGCTCATATCCTCCCGGACAGCTGCGAGGAGGCTCTCTCTCTCTGTTCGCATCTCCTCTCTCAAAGCAGCTAGATGGCTCTCTGAAACTCTCCCCATCTCCTCTCCCACAACAGCTAGATGACTCTCTCTCTCTCTCTCTCTCTCTCCGCATCTCCTCTCTCAGGTTGTCGAACATCGCCTGAAGGTGCTCTCTCTCGGCCGGCGGGCTGGACTCCGCTTGCTCATGCGTCAGAAGAAGAGGCTCGGGGGACTGCTCATGTAGCTTGTCAAGAAGAAATCCTCGTCCCCGAGCGTGTGCCGGCGCTCCACCCCACTGGTCAAAGTGAGAAAAATGCGATGATCAATCGGACCCTGGGGTGCTAGCGTCGGCTCATCATCCGACCAAGTCATGCCCGACTGGCGGCATAGAGCGCAAATGAGAGAGGGGTGCTTCAGCCCCGTCTTGGCCCCTCCTTGAATGCACTGAAGGATAGATCGGACCAGATGAGGGGCCACATCGAATCTGAGCTCGGTAGTGATAGCATATAGTAGTCGGGCACGAGAGAGTAAGACTGAGCGGATCTGCGAGGTAAGATCGACCCGTGCGCAGAGGAAGTATAACCAGGCTCGCCCGAGCCGAGTGAGGTGTGAACTCTTAAAATAGAAGGCTGAAGAACCCGGGGCGTGCGTCTCCCAGATGGAACCGGGCTGTGTGAGTGCCTCAAGCAGAGCCTCCCTCGTGAGGCTACTCATACTTCGCGTATACGCCGTCTCGTCCACCACTGGCAGCTCGTATAGTCTCTGAATTGCAGCTACCGAAAAATCCACAGTATGGCCTCGGACGATGACCTGAGTCCGAGTATCTGATTGCCCCATCATCTGCCCTGCCCGAATATGTCGCAATAGAGCACTAGCGTAGAACTCCTGGATGATAGAGATCACAGTCGGCTCGGGTGGCGCAGTAAAACGAGCCCATCCCATCTCGTCGATCATAGTCAAAAGCTCACCGTCCTGGAGGGCGGGAGTGAATCCCCGCTCCGGGATTATTGGTCGAGGCCGGATTTTCTCGTTGAATATTTTGTGAATGTCCGGATCGGAAAATTGGTGACACTCTAAATCGGCTCGGCTCTGTGATGTCTCCCCTCTTGTGGGGGATGATTGTGTCCTTGCCCTCGTACTAATCTTCCTTTTTCTAGCCATGGCGAGGTTCCTGAAAAAATTAAACACCGGAAATTACACTACTTTTAAGGAAAACTACACCACTCTCGACTTAAGATACGCGGAACGTGAATATAGAGTCGAATTAGCTTGCACCATCATAAGAGGAAATTAAGGCTGAGCTTTCAAGTTTAAACATGATGTAAGGGTTGGGGTACAATGTAATCCGATAATCAAATTCGTTGCATATAGTTTTAAAACATTTGGCTCAAAAATTTTCATTGACATATTTTATCAAACACCTAGTATACATGGGTGTAAATGAAGAATAAGAGTGACAATGGCTAAATCTAATCCCCAACAATAACAACATCAATCGATAGTCATGACAAAACAACAAATAACATCAACAATCTATACATAAGCAACAAATACCATGAACAATCAATCGATAATCACCATACCACTCAACCTTGATAGAACTAAACATATTCAACATTGAATGAAGAACAATACCTCACTTTTCAAACCTTGTAGAAATTAGGATTAAGAATTTAGAGTTACCTTGCTTTGGATTGAAGAATGCAAGAAGAAGAAGAAGTGTTGGCTAGAGGTTGTCCGAGTGCTGCGCGAAGAAGGGAATGGAACTTACCTGGTGTCGGACTATTGAGTTTATGAAGGGATGCTGGTCTTTTGAACTTCGCAAGAGGGGCCGCGGCACAGCTTAAGTGAGTCGCGGCCCAGAGTACAGCCTGCCCGGGCGTTTTTGTTATATCGCCGTATGCCGTGGCTCAACATATGATTGCCGCGGATCGTAGTGTAAGTGTGCCGTGGCTCAGTAAGTTTGTGCCGCGGCACGAAGTTCAGTTTCCTGGGCGTTTCTGGAGCGTTTCGCGTGCCGCGGCTCAGTGCATATGTGCCGCGTCTCAGGTTTAGGGTGTGCCGCGGTTGAGTAAGTTCGTGCCGCGGCATAGAGTATAGTGCGGTTAGCCTTCTTGTGTCAACTTGTGTGTGCCGCGGCTCGCTTCCATTGTGTTGCGGCCCATTGCTGAATTTTCCCCTGGGGTGATTTCTGCACAGAATTTTCAAAGGAAAACACTTAGAACGTGAGAGATAAGCATATCAAAGCAAAAATGACGAAAATTATAGACACTAAAATGCATGAAAACCCTGAAAAAAATCTACAACTAATACTCGGGTTGCCTCCCAAGAAGCGCTAAGTTTATAGTCTTCAGCCGGACTTTTTGAAAATCAGTTTGCATTCCGCAAAGACCATTTGGACTCCGCACAGTCCATCGAAGCATTATTACGTAATTTAAGTTTTTGACCATTCGTTTTCAACCGTTTGACTTTTGGTTTGGAAATCCAACGTTCTTTGCGAAATGGCTTTAACAATAGTAGCCTCCCAAAACAACCATTTTGCAACTGACTTGGCACTCGTTTGACTTCCGGCTTAGATTTAAATTCCACAGGCGAACTTATGACAGCATGAGAATTTTTCGATGGTGAATGAACGGATGTTGAAGACAACATATTCAAATGCTTAAGATACATGATTCGTTCTTCATTTTTCTTAGACATTGGAGCAGCTGAAACGGATTCTGAACACTTCGACCGACAACTCTCCCGGTGTGTGTCTTTCTCAAAGATATCAATTTGTGAACACTTCTGGTCCTGGCTTGGACACGGGAGAGATTGAAACACTTTGAATGTGACTTGCTCATCTTCAACCCGAAGTATTAATTCACCCTCCTGAACATCAATAAGGGTCCTTCCGGTGGCTAAGGACGGTCTACCCAAAATAATCGGAATCTCATGGTCTTCTTCCATATCAAGCACAATGAAATCAGCAGGGAAAATGAATTTATCGACCTTGTCCAAGACATCTTCTATTACCCCTCTCGGGTACTTGATGGATCTATCGGCTAGTTGTAAAGAGACCGTAGTAGGTTTCGCTTCCCCAATTCCTAGCTTCTTGAAAATAGAAAGAGGCATGAGATTAACGCTAGCGCCGAGATCACATAATGCTTTATCAAAAGACAAGTTCCCAATAGTGCACGGTATAGTGAAGCATCCTGGGTCCTTCAATTTAGGCGGGAGCTTTCTCTGCAAGATTACGCTGCACTCTTTAGTCAGTGCCACCGTTTCATATTCCTCGAGCTTCCTTTTGTTAGATAAGATTTCCTTTATAAACTTCACATATCTAGGCATTTTTTCGAAGGCGTCAGCAAATGGAATGTTGATATGTAGTTTCTTGAAGACGTCAAGAAACTTGGAGAACTATTTGTCCAATTTTTACTTTTGCAAACGCTATGGCAACAGGACGGGAGGCACATAGGCTGTCGGATTATCTGGAAACAGTTTCAAGCTCTTAGAAACTTGTTATTCCTCGGTCGCCGAATTTTTGTTCCCCTTATCTTCACCTCTCTGTTTGTTCTGCCTGGGCTGCTCACACACTTCCTTCCCGCTTCTCAAACCAATGGCATTAATACTCTCTTTGGGGTTCGTCTCGGTTGTACTTGGCAAGGTACCCTCAGGGCGGGCTGTTAACACATTTGCTATTTGACCTAATTGGACTTCCAAGTTGCGAATAGAGGCGGAATAGTTTTGCAAGGTTGCTTCCGTATGGGTCATGAACTGACTCGTATTTGCTGCTAATTTCGCCATTGCCTCCTCTAGAGAGATCTTTGGAGCGGGAGGGGGTTGCTGTTGGTGTTGAGCAAACTGAGGTTGGTTTAAGTTTTGTCCTTTTTCCACGAAAAGTTAGGGTGATTTCGCCACCCCGGATTGTATGTGTTGGAATACGGATTATTATGTCGATTCCCGTTCCCCACAAATTGAGCTTGTTCCATCGGATGTTGCTCAAAAGGATTTTCAACTTGGTACTATGCGCTAGGATGAGACCCATTACACCAATTACATGATTCTGTAGTAACGGTAGAAGGAGCATGTGAAAAAGCTTGAAGTTGCTGAGTCAAGGCGGCAACTTGGGCCGATAGCGTAGATATTGGATCATTGTCGGAAACTCCCATAACTCGCTTTGGGTTTACTCGTTCGGAAGGCCACTGATAAGCATTTGCAGCCATAGCTTCCAATAAAGAGTGGGCTTCGGCCATCGTTTTTCCCATAAGAGCACCTCCAGCGGCTGCATCAACAAGAGTGCGTGTAGAAGCACTCAATCCGTAATGTCTGAATTTGCAGCCAATCCGGTAGACCATGGTGTGGGCATCTCCTTAGCAAATCCTTGTATCGCTCCCAAGCTTCATGAAGCGACTCCATATCAAATTGCCCGAAAGTAGTTATCTCGTTCCTAAGTCTCGCTGTCTTTGATGGTGAAAAGAACTTAGCCAGGAAGGCTTTTGCTAATTCCGCCCAAGTCGTGATAGAGCCCGGCGGTAATGAATTCAACCAAAACTTGGCTTTGTCCCTTAGAGAGAAAGGGAAAAGCCGCAAACGAATATCATCATCGGTAACATCGTTATTCTTGAAGGTGTCACATATCTCGAGAAATGAAGCATTGTGTGCGTTGGGGTCATCGTTCGCCAGTCCACAAAATTGGCTTGCTTGCACCATCTGAATAATAGCCGGCTTAATCTCGAAGTTGTTCGCTTGGATGGTTGGACGCCGAATCCCCGAAAAGTTTGCATTGATTTGTGGCATTGCATAATCACGGAGTGCCAAATGCCGGTTGAGCTTGCTGCATAAGATTGTCTCCTCCGTGATTTTCTGTGTTATCGGCCATGGTGTCTTTTGTCGGTAGCTCACGCTTTTCCTTCTTGTTTTTCCGAAGAGTGCGCTCGAGTTCAGTATCCAAAGGTAGTAGGCCTTCGTTACCGAATTTTCTCATGCACTAACCAGAAATTCATGAAAGGAGAGCAAATAAAAAAAATTACACAAAAATAAAGTAATGTTCAAATTAAGACTAGAAATACTGAAATCGATATTAGTAAAATAATCAGTCCCCGGCAACGGCGCCAAAAACTTGTTGCGAAATTCGGTTAACGCAAGTGCACGTTGTCGTAAACAAGTAATAAAGTGATAAGTAAGATATCGTTCCCTCGAGGACTGATTTACCAATTACCGATTTATGCGTATTCTAATTTTATTTGAACTATCGAAATTAGAGGTGCAAGTAATAATTAAAGAAAATTAATAAAAGAATAAAACGTAAAATTGATTGTTCGAAGAAAGAAGGTCAAATAGGGAAATAATCTAGGATTGTGAATCCACCTCGGTTTATCCGAATTACTCTTGATTTATGAATTAAATGATTTCTCAATTTATTGAAGGCGGAGATTGCTAAAATACTCTACTGCCTCTCCCGAGGTCAATAGAATTTTCTCAGGCGAATAAAACACTCTATCCCTAGGTGAATTAATTCATCAATAGGCAAAAAGTGCGAAATCTTCAGATAGGCCACGTAATTCCTATGAGTATATTCCTATCTCACAAGATAAAACGGTTCTCACCGATTTTTCCTACCAACTCTCCTCTCCATATTCGAGTTGCGTAATCAAAACAAATCAATCATAGGCTAAATAATTGACAGTAATTAAAATAATTGGAAAAACTCAATAAGAAAGGGAAATATATTTTAATAATGCAAAATCAAAAGTTAATTCATCAAAACCTCGGTTTCATCAAAATCCTAGAATAGGGTTCTAGCCCTACGTGCTAGAAACTAATACACAAATAATTAAAGAAAGCATATTAGAAATCAAACGCAGTCGAAGAACTTGGATTCCTCCATTCTCTAGCTTCCGCTCTCTGCTCCTTGGTGTTTTCTCCTCTTTCTTCGATGATTGATTCTCTTCGATCTTTTATCCCTATTTATAACTATCATTCCTCTCCAAAACCCGTCCGGGAATTAGGTCGAGAACAGGCTCTAAAAACGGTCCAGAAACGCGGCAAATACAGTCTTGCCGCCTCGCGGGCCGCGACTCAGTAAGTGCGTGCCGCAGCCCCTAATCTCCAGCGCCCTATGCCTGGGCACAATTTTCTTCATGGGCCGCGGCTCAGCATCTTCGTGCCGTGGCCCCCGGTACAGTAGGTTCGGCGCCTTGCTGTGCCGTGCGTGTGCCGCGGCCTGGCCTTGGTGTGCCGCGGACCCTGACCAAAATTTGTCATTTTTGCCCGTTTTTCATCATTTAGGCTTCCGGACTCCAATTTCCTTCCAAACATATAAAGATAGTGCATCAATAGCTCATTTATGCAGATTTAGACTTCAAATGGATATAAAATAATGATAAATAAGCGCATAAAAATACGCCTAACATATAATACCCAGGCAGACCCAAAAAGCTACGAACTTCCTTCACGTTCTTAGGCGGTGCCCAATCTAGTACCGCCTCAATCTTCTGGGGATACTCGGACCCCTTCTACTGAAATCACATGCCCGAGAAACATGACCTCCTTCAGCCAAAATTCACACTTAGAAAACTTTGCATAGAGGTGTTGAGTCCTCAAAATCTCCAACACTACTCGTAATTGTCGAGCGTGTTCCTCATCATCATGAAAATAGACCAGAATATCATCGATGAAAATGACTACACAGTTATCGAGATGTTCGATAAAGATCTTATTCAACAGCTGCATAAATATCACCGGTGCATTGGTTAACCCAAAAGGCATAATCACAAACTCATAATGCCCGTACCTCATACGGAAAGCGGTTTTAGGAATGTCGGATTCCTTAATGTGAAGTTGATAGTAACCGGACCTCATGTCAATTTTCGAGAACACCGCGGCTCCCTGCAATTGGTCAAACAAATCATCGATGTGCAGTAAAAGGGTATTTATTCTTAATGGTCACTTTGTTCATCTCCCGATAATTGATACACAAACATAGTGAACCATCTTTCTTCCTTACGAACAAGACCGGTGCACCCCAAGGTGAAGCACTAGGTCTAATATAGCCTTTATCCAAAAACTCTCCCAGCTGTCGTTTCACCTCTTGCATTTCTGAAGGTGCCATACGGTATGGTGCTTTAGAAATCAGGGTCGCACTCGATTCCAAATCAATTGTAAATTCAACCTCCCGCTCCGGTGGTAGTCCTAGTAAATCGTCTGGAAAAACATCTGGAAATTCATTTACCACAGGAATCGAGGGAAGCTCGACTTTCCCATCCTTTACTTTCGCGGCATAACACCAATACCCAACACAGCATTCTCTAATATGTTTTGTCGCCTTCAAAGCGCTAATTAAGAATTTCTGAAACCCCCTCTTGTACCTCGTAAATGAATGCTCGGTACCGTCTTTGGCCAACATTGATATGACATTCGTGCGATAATTCATTACCGCTCCGTGTCTATCAAGCCAGTCATCACCGAGGATTGAATCTTCATCAACGATATCCACGACGATCAAATTCAAAAGCCACACTCTCTCAGCGATTAACACCGGACAATCTCTAACTTCCTTGTTCCCCACGATTCTATCCCCGTTGGGCAACTTAACCATAAAGGACTCACAAGGAGTCAAACACTCGATATTCAATCGACGCACACAATCCAAAGACATGAATGAATGAGAAGCACCGGAATCAAAAAGCAGTCTAACTGGATGAGACAAAAGAGAAACGATACCTATCGCCACGGTAGCCTCTGGATCTCCAGCTCTCCTCATCTCATAGACACGAGCTTGCACCTAACCAACACTGGGGGCTCCCCCTCTAACGGACTGACCACGGCCTCTTCCCCGACCGTAACTCTGGGACGGCTGACCTGCAGATGATTTTTGATTCAAACTCAGTTCCCCAAGCATAGGGGCTGATGCTTGAGTTCCAAATGTATTTTCTTCTTCCGTACAGTACATAGCTCTATGGCCTTCCTGACCGCAATTAAAACACTTCAAAGGGCATAGACCATAATTAAAACATGTCACAGACTGGTTGGACACACTAGTACCAGCTCTGAAATTCCATTTACCTACCGACGTAGGGGAAGACCCTCTGGTTGGATAACTCGCCGACTGAGATCCCCGTTAGTTTCCATCTCTACTGCTAGAAAATGTTCCAGTGGTCTTCTGCTTCTTACTCTCACTTGCCGTTTCGGTATTAGTGAAGGACATATCATATGCCAACGCTCTGTCCTGGTACTCCTTCAGGGTGGTGCAAACGAGTCCCGACATATAGTGTCTAACTTTTGGTTTCATCCGTATGTCAAAATGACGGATTTTATCTCTCTCTTCCTTCACTTGACTCTTCAGATGATTGAGCTGACGATTGTATTCAACGATCGCCTGAGATACCAGGATATCCTGGGACTTATCCTCGAAAAGGCTCGAATCCTGGCCTCGTGAACGGGCCACGGACAAAACTTAGCCTCCATCAATTCTTTAAACTCGTCCCATGAAACCACACGATCCTGAGGTGCAACAGCTTGCCACCAACTAGCCGCATCCCTTGGTAGAAAGTACTGAGCAACTGGCACCCTACGTGCCTCTGGACAATTCACGGCCATGAAAACTTTATTCATCTCATTAATCCAATATTCCCAGTCGGTCGGATCATTTGCACCAATAAACTGGGGAGGGGGCATACGGATTACATCTTGTAATCATTTCTCTGCCCCGGTATCGGCCACAGGAGGTGGTTGGTTAAGATGAACCGCCTGGGTTAAAAGAGCCATTTGATTTGCCACCTGCTGTAGTATAGTGGCGACGCCCACATCCTTTGGCTCCATGCGGAAGTTCCCAGACTGGCCAACGACTCCTGATGACTACCGGTGCTAGGTTGAATCGAGTCCGACAAGCTAGGCGTAGCTGAGCCTTCTCCTGAGCTGAGGGATATGGCCGCTCCACCGGCTGCGCCATGCCCTCAGCCACGACCACGGCCGCGTCCACGTACTCTACCAGTTGACATTCTAAAGAGAAAGAGGGAAGTAAACTCATAAGTATAACGCGTATCATTCCCATCTTGGATACGGATTTCTCAAGTCCCACAATCGCAAAACAATGAGAAAATAAAGAGGGTAAAGAAGATAGGGAACTTACGAGTACCGGTCGTACGAGATGACGGCAACGCGATGATATTGTGCTCTCGGAACAGTTTAATTAGACCCAACAAACCGACAACCTAGGTATCTATAAACTTAAGCTCCGATACCAAATTCTATAACACCCCTGAGATATTGGGAGAATATCACAGCGCCATGGATCCCTGCCTGGGACCCACTAGGATAATTTTTACACATAACGCATCAAATTTCACAAGGTCCACTCGGGAATCAATAAATCCGATACAAACAAGGAAGTTCAAACCACTGACATCTAGGACCACAAAGAAATACAAGAAGTTATACATCAACTGGAAAAGAACTTTCCTAAAGTACTCGAGTACCATTTATTATTACAAGGATGAAACGGACCAAATAGAATAATGCTCAAAATAAAGAGAACACAACTAGCCACAGTATCACGCCTCGCTATCATCATCGTACCATCTCGGTGCTCGCTCGTAAGGATCCTTAGAACCTTAAAAACATAAAAGGAATTTTCCCCATACGAGAGGGGTTAGGGAAAGTATTACAAGTGAAACGTCAAGTCTTACACATAAAAGAATATGCACCAATTCAAAGCCATGATAATGATTTTTCGGAAAATGCAATTATCCAAACATGTCTCAACAATGGCAATATCTCTTGATTAATCGTAGACTCGACAATGCGCGGATCCCTCCTCGACCCCGTCGGGTCATCTCGGAGTGGCTAACCCAAATGTTTGCGGAACTTTCATAAGTGGAACCCTCCCCGGCCCCATCAGGCCCTCTCGGAGTGAACGAATATAACTCTCACACTCACATGCATTACTTTTCACATTTAAGAACATAACTTTCACAAGAATCACTTGCCTGGAATCGAGAGAAAAGGGTACGAATGACAAGGTACCAAGATTGAAGGAATCGACAACTCCAAACCTATACAAGTTCGTAATCAACTATAAAAAATCCATCGGTATGAAAATAAGCTGGAATTCACCCGAATTTACTACCCACGATACATGTGTTCCGGGAATAAATCTCTTAGATGGTGAATCGCAAGTCAACCATCCCAGATACTCCAGAACTCTGGAAATATACCAATAAATCTATAGGAAAACATGTATCCAAGGTAGATAATTCATAATCAACATATTACATCATAACAACAAGCTGGATCGAAGAGATCGGAAGGAAAACCCCCAAATCCAGAAAATCTAGGGTTGTGAGAAGTTTACCTTGATTTGGAGCGGTGGAGAGGATTAAATGTTGATTCATTCGAACTAGAAGCTCAAAGATGTTGCTAGATGATTGCATCTCGAAGAACTCTTCACAAATTACTCGGAATCATCCGAAATCGTCCATGGGGGGGGGGGGGGGAAGAAAGGAGAAATGACGATTTGGGGATGGAAATGTCCTATTTATACTAAATAGGAACTAGCGTGCGCTAATTACGAGAAATAGCATGCGCTATCGGACTCACCGGGTAGTCCAGTGGCCTCTGCCAGCATCATTAGTGTGCGGTATGCATAATGTAGCGTGCACTAACGCCTTCAATTAGCGTGCGCTATCCGAGAGTTTAGTGTGCGCTACCTGGTAGTCGATGCCCATAAATTGGAGTCCAGAACCTACTGTCCTCTGCCCTGCTCGCCTTAGCGCACACTACTCCGATAGTTTAGCGTGCGCTACTAATGCAGATAGCGTACGCTACCATCACACATATCGTGCGCTATGAATTCTCCATTTCAGTCCAGTAGCTACTCGACTGTCTGCCTCAAATACACTGGTAGCGTGCGCTAATGCCGACCCATAGCATGCGCTACCAACACTCAATTATCGTGCGCTATAAAGGGCTCGTAGCGTGCGCTACCCCTCACCACGCAGGTGGTCTGATCGCATCCAGGATCTAAAAATAGCAATGATCCAAACAAGAAAGGATATATTCCAATTGACATTAACTCCGGGATCAACATTAACTTACTAAACTCTTACAACGAGTGTCAGAATTACAGAAGTTCCAGAGTAGAAAATTTACAAAAAGAACGGGTATTACACAACACACCCTCGAAGTACTAAGATGTACCAGGACCTTAAGGGGACATTTTGGCGGGAAGGTTTGAAGAGAGATGTGGCAGACTTTGTCAGAAAGTGTATAATTTGCCAACAAGTGAAAGCAGAACACCAATGCCCCTTTGGATTACTTAGGTCGCTTCATATTCCAGAATGTAAATGGGAACATATTACGATGAAGTTTGGGGTAGGTTATGAAGTTTGGGGTAGGTTTGCCTCGAATGAAAAGAAGGAACAATGCTAATTGGGTTATCGTGGACCGACTCAAAATTCAGCTCATTTCATCCCGGTTAAGATGAATTTTTGAATGGATCAGTATGCTCAAATTTACATCAGTGAGATTATAAAGTTGCATGGATTGCCAGTCTCTATAGTACCAGACAGGGACACTCGTTTCACATTATGTTTTTTAGAAAGTTTGCAAGAAGCTTTGGCAATGCAATTGAATTTTAGTACGACCTATCATCCTCAGACTGACGGTCAGTCTGAGAGGACTATTTATATTCTTGAGGATATGTTGCGAGCATACGTATTAGACATGGGCAATAATTGGGAATGACTATTGCCTTTGGTAGAATTTGCTTCCAACAACAGTTATCAGTCAAAAAATTGGTATGGCATCGTATGAAGCCTTATACGGTAGGAAGTGTCGATCACTACTGTACTGGGACGAAGTAGATGAAAGGAAAATCTTGGGTCCGAGTTGATTGAACAGACAGTAGGTGTGGTGGATATGGTTCGATAGAGGATCAAGATAGCACAGGATCGTCAGAAGTCTTACACCGACAAGCATAAGAAAGATCTCAAATTCTTTGTTGGCGACAAGGTATTCCTTAAGGTATCTCCTACCAAGGGAATTATTCGTTTTGGTATAAGGATCAAGTTGAGGCCGAGATATATTAGACCGTTCGAAATTCTAGAACGAATTGGAGAATTAGCTTACCGTTTGGCTTTACCCCCAGAACTTTCGGCCGTGCATAACGTTTTTCATGTATCGTTGTTGAGGAGGTATGTGCACGATCCCTAGCACGTCATAAACTATACCGCCGTGGAGGTGAACAAAGATCTTACTTGTGAAGAACAACCAGAAGTTATCCACGACCGATCAGTCCTGCAGTTGAGGAACAAAGAGAAGGTGTTTGTCAAAATCCAATGGCGTAACCATAATAAAGATGAGGATACTTGGGAACGCGAAGAAGAACTTCAAGCTCGTTATCCAAATTTCTTCAATCGAGTTATGTCATTTATTTTTAAGGATGAAAATTTTTCTAAGAGGGGTAAGATGTAATATCCGCCATTTTCATGATATAATATTATTATTTATAATAATATTAATAATACATTTTCATTTCATTTAGTCTAATTACATTACCAAGTGAGTAATTGTTGTACAATTATTTTTACTTAACGTACAAGTCATTTCATTTAATCTCATTTACAGGATCATAAATATTTTTACGACATCTCATAGGTTCTAAGTCCGAGTTAATTTATCAATTTAATTTAAAATGCATTTAATATTAGTCATCGTTACTAATATTATTATCATTATTTAAGGTATTATTATTAATAATAATAATGTTTATAATAGAGAACAATTAATAGTTTTAATATTATTATTGGATATCATATTCAATTGTTTAAAGTCTAATAAATTTTAATTAAAATCCTTTCTTTAGCCCAAAGCCCAATTATACTATCGAATATACTCCTAGGGTTACAGCACATCTCAATCCTAAATCTTGGAGTATAAAAATACAATTAACATTTCACGGCAGAACAAAAAAAAAAATACTGCTTTTATTTCTCTCAATTTGACCTGGCAAACGGGCGGGCCTGGCCCAAACGGGCCGGGCATAAAACGGGCGGGCCTTTTTTGGGCCGGGCCAAAAAGGCCCGATTTTTCATGGGCCAAAATTATTAGGCCCGTGGCCCACCCCGGGCGGGCTCGGCCCGGCCCGCGGGCCTCGACTTTTTTTTTTTTTTGAAATATTAATTCTGAAATAAATATACAAATATTTTTCGATCCTTAATTATCATATTATTCACTATACTATCACAATCAGATAAATAAATATACAATTATTTTTATTTGATAATTACATTATTTACTACACTACCATAATCAAAAGACAAATATACAAATATTTTTATTTGATCATCATATCATTTATCACTACTAATTTCTTATAAAATCATAAAATAATATTATTATTGATATGAGATACTACAAATAATCACAAACTCCCAAAAAAATAAAATTACATCAATAATTAACATATAGATGTATTATAATCTAACAAACAAGGAAAAAAATTAAATATTATAATTACACATAACATAAATTAAAAATTAAAAAAAAAAAAATCAAAAAGCCGGGCCGGCCTCTATGGGCGGGCCAAATCTGGGCCGGGCCAAAAAGGCCCGGGTTTTTTTGGGCTAATAATATGCAGCCCAATGCCCGCCGAAAAATGGGCGGGCTGGCCCGGCCCGCGGGCCTGGTTCTATTTTGCCGGGTCTACTCTCAATTGTCCAGCAGCTCCACCTTTGCTTCTAAGTCAATCTGTGTTTTAGCAGCTCCCAATACTCTTCTGCAGTTACAATCTTCTCAAATTTCTTTAGCAGAGTTAAATTTCTAAATCCTTATCTTCTTCTTTTTTTTTTTATTATTTTTTTTTAATAAAAAAAAAACAAAAATAGACAGTAATCACATTACAATAAAATGGCAGGCAAACGGGCAACAAGTTGCGCCGCAACCCCCTTTTGAATGGCAAAACCAATCCTACTAAAAATGAAGTTATGTTTCTTAAGGACCGAAAAATTACTTTGCACCACCCGTTGAACTCTGGACAAAAACTTCACTGCTTCAGGAGTTAAAAACCAAATGTATCAAAGGCAAAGGGGATGAACACGTGTTGATTCTCCAAGCAAGCTTTCTCGTGTTTAGCCACTTTGCTCGATTCAGCTTTCAACGCAGCTTGTCCTGCAATAAACTATTGTCCCTGAGCCCAACAAGAGGGGACACTCCAGTAACATCTACACAAGCATGAAAACTTTAAATACACAACTGTCCTTCTGCAAACTTTAATCTTTTAAACATGAAAATCAACCCTCCATTCACAGTAATCCCGAAAACAAGTCTCCAGAAAGATACAAAAACCCTTTGTCAGAGCCTAAGATCGATCAAAATTGAACAAAAACGAACACCTTCAATGCTTCTACCTGACCCGAAACTTTGACCCACTGTGCCCAACATCATAGCCAACACAGAACCCTCAATATCAGAGAAAACTGAACTCAAATTCGGGAATCAAAAACCATATTCAGCCTGTTTCCAAACCAATCACAAATCAAAAACTTAATCTCCACTTATCGAATCTAGAAAACCCGTGGCCGGAACATTTCCTGACCGAAATCGGACTTTCACCGAATTATCCACTAGAAACCGCCGCCCGCTGCAACCACCAACACCATATTTTCGGCTGGATGGATTGCACCAACCGTCGGAGCCCCGAATCCACATCCTACTTATCTAACTCTATTCCGCATGAGCATAGGTATGTGTTCTATCCGAATTTCCAGTGAGTGTGTGTGCTTTTATTTTGTTGCGGCCATTGATGTACAGAGAAAGAGACCAAGATGTGAGAGAGAGAGAGAAAGGGCGAGGGATAGAGAAGTGAGAAATGAAATAGCGGCCGATCGTCCGAATAGGTTTTGATACCCTTTTATTTGGGTTAACTTCAATTAAGGCCAAGAATTTTTAATAATCTTGCAATTTCACCCAAGTTCCTCCAATCTACCCCAGTCAACTTTAAAACTTTCAACTCATGTACTCAACAGTAGACTCATAAAACACAACATGGGGTCTTTCTTCCACAACTAATGTTCTTTTATTAAATACTATGTACGCCTTGCTTATTTGTGAGTATCCCATAAAGAGACCATCATTAGTTTTAGCATCAAAGGCATTCAGTTGGATTTTACCATTGTTGTGGATGAAACACTTAAAACCATATATATAAAAGTATGCAACAGTTGGTGTTCTGCCATTCCAAACCTCATAGGGAATTTTGCTATGTCTCCCTACTATCATACTCCTGTTTTGAGTATAGCATGCTGTGTTGACAGCTTCAGCCCAGAACCTCTTAGGCAGGTCATCTTCAGCAATTATTGACCTGGCTGCTTCCTTCAAGGTTCTGTTTCTTCTTTCAGCAACACCATTTTGCTGTGATGTTCTTACGGCAGAGACTTCATGCTAGATTCCATTTTGTTCACTGTATTTTGTGATTTCCTTATTGATAAATTCTCCACCTCTATCTGATATGATCTTTATAATTGACAGGGATTTCTCATTCTGAATTTTCCTTAGCAATTCAGGGAGCTTTGTTAATGTTTCACTCTTTTTATAGAGAAAAACAACCCATGTAAATCTTGAGTAGTCATCTACTACTACTAAGGCATGCTTCCTTCCACTCAATGTCCTTGGCTTGATGGCACCAAAGAGATCCATATGAGGTAGATCTAAGATTCTGGTGGTGAGAGTGGTAGGCTGAACTGGCTTGAATGATGCTCTGGTTTGCTTTCCATTCTTGCATGCATCACAGATACTCCCCTTCTTGAATGCTTCTGCTCGAAGTCCTCTGACTAACTTTTGAGAGCTTATCTTGTTGATGACTTTGAAGTTCAGGTGACATAATCTCTTATGTCAGAGCCATCCATTCTCAGCAGTTGTTTTTTATAAGAAATAAGTGTTTGGTGCTCCTGATTTCCAGTCTATCAGATAGACATCTCTTCTTCTAAATCCTTGTAGTTTCACTTCTCCAGTCAGGAGATCAATCACCATGCATTTCCATCTCGTGAAGACTACTATATTGTTCTCATCACAGAATTGGCTTATACTTAGAAGATTATATTTGAGCCCTCTGACATACAACACTTCAGTAAATCTCCAAAAGTTTTCATATCCTTTGCTTTGTTCCCCCTGTGCAGTTTTCATATCCTTTGCTTTGTCCACTTGAGCTATCTCCAAAAGTTACACCTGGACCTCTTTTTTTCACATATTTTAACAAAATCAACTTGTTCCCTGTCATGTGCCTTGAGCATCCGGAATCTACAAACCATTCTTCGCCTCCTCCTGTTGAACTTGAGGTGACATGGTAGTAGTCCTTCCAATTTTTCTGCAATCAAACAGGCAGAGATTTAAGTACCCAAATTTGTGTGGGTCCTTTGGGGTTAGTAGGCTTCCTGGAGAATTGTTTTCTCCTTGGGTTATAAAAATTATGTTGATTACATATAAGGTGTGTGCTGTCTAGGTCTATATCACTGGTTAGGATTGTATACTGGATATGCTGTTGGAGTAATATTTTTTAAATCATTTTATACATTTTGATGATGCATTATTTAACCAAAATTTACTTAAAGTATTTTTCCTTCATTTAACGTACGTAAACAAACCTTCTATAATGTACGTAACCCTCATAGTCAAGTAATTTTATATAGGTAACGTACGTTACACACTCAATATAACGTACGTAACGTTTAAACATTCTGCCCGTTGCAAAAAGTCATTAGCCGTTACAACAAGTCTTCACATTCAACGGATCTCTGACTAGGAGTTAACATACGTAAGCCTATCTTATATAACGTACGTAATGGATTTTATCGGATGTCTCTGGACTATTTTTCACAGTTCGTTATGGCCGCTACACAAGCTATATAACGTACGTGGAAGACATAACATACGTAATCAAGGCTGTATAACGTACGTAAGCTGTGCAACTGTTCCAACGGGAAATTCAGCTCATGAAGGCTATAAATACCACACTTCAAGGATTTGGAAATCACACAAGTCATATGAGCTTACAAGCATACTCAAGCTATTTCAAGCAAATATTTCGAGAGATATACATATTCCATATTATGATACGAGAAGATTTGCTATATTATTTCTAATCTACATTCTTGTATCAAAGAGCGATATATCGTGTAAAGTCGAGTTCCTACTCGCATTTGTTTTACTGTAAAGGTTATCTTGTACCCGGAAAAACAAGAGAGTTTTAGTGAGGTTGTTCTTGAGCCCAAAAATCAAGAAATTGTAAGAGTTGGCACTAAACTAGAAAGTGCATTCTAAGTTTCTAAGAAAAGTCCTAGTCAATAAAACTAGGTAGGGGACGTAGGCTTCGTTAATAGCCGAACCTCTCGAATAATTTCTTGTGTTCTTTCTTTTCCGCATTTTACTTAGGCTGATATTTTATCTTCCGCATAAAAAAAAAGAGTTCAAAACTCTTATCCGCACTATTCAACCCCCCTTCTAGTGGCGGTACCAATCTAACAATTGGTATCACAGCGGTCTCTTTATCACCGGATTAACACCAGCTAGAGAAAAGATCCAGAAATGGCCTTTATCCACTCCTTCCTTGAAGGCAACGCTCTCAATCGCCCTCCCTTCTTCGATGGCTCAAACTTTATTACATGGAAGAAGGAAATGTCTATCTTCATCCGAGCTCACGACATTGAAATATGGAAGGTCATTGCTCTTGGACCTACCATTCCTAAAAAGCCAGATGGCTCGATCAAAAGCTTTGAAGAATACGACGATGCTGACTAGAAGAACGATCACTTCAATAGTAAAGCCACTCAACTGCTTTACTGTGCTCTCAACCCAGACGATCACAACAGAATATCTTCTTGTGAGACAGCTAAAGAGATCTGGAAAATGCTCGAAATTACCCATGAAAGTACGAGTCAAGTGAAGGAAACAAAAATCAATATGCTTCTTCACGATTATGAACTCTTCACTATGAAAGAAGAATAAAGCATTATTACTATGTTTGACCGCTTCTCGGCTATCACAAATGGGTTAGCTTCCTTCGGGAAACTATATCAAGCAGTGATAAAGCCAAGAAAATCATCCGATCTCTACCAAGAGAATGGGACGCTACTGTTACGGCTATCATGGAGTCGAAAGATCTCAACACCATTGAATTCAGCGCTCTCATTAGATCTCTCATCAATTACGAGATTGTCATTAAATCTCGAAGTTCGAAACCAAAGCCCAAAGAGAGAGAAAGGACGATCGCCTTCAAAGCAAAAGAAGATAGCGATCTTGAAGATGAAACTATCGAAGAAGAGGATGAAGAAACCGCCTTTTATGCCAAAAACATAAAGAAATTCAAAAATCTTCTACAAAGGTGCCGGAGGGACATCAAACAAGAACCAAGCAATGAATCCAAGAAGACTCACTTCCCACGAAATAAAAGGTTTGACAATACTTGTCGTAGGTGCGGCATTCCAGGCCATTTTGCTAAAGATTGTCGTGTTGCTGCTCCAATGAGTTCATCTAAACCACCTCACGAAAAGTTCAAAAAGAAGGAAGTCTATGTCGCTACATGGGGCGATGATGATGAGGATGATGAACCTCATGTTCAAACAAATCTTGCTCTAATGGCTCGCGCATCCGAAGATAGCGATGAAGAAGTCGAGGTTAGTGATTCTTCTCATGAAGAACTTCTTGATGCTTTCGAATCTTTAAAGAATGAATACGAAAAAGTTTGCAATAGTAATAAAGATTTGAAAAAGAAAATAAAATCTCTTGAAAGTGAAAATTCAAAATTATTGAAAAATAAGGATGTATCAATTGATCATACAAATTGTTTGGAAACCGAGAAAATTCTGAGAGATGATTTACACAAAACTCAAAAAGAATTGAAACATTATGTTAGAAAATTCTCGTGTGGTAATGACAAATTCGAGCAACTATTATTTGGTCAAAAAATTTCTCTTTCAAAACAAGGACTTGGGTATAATTCATTTCCAATGAAAAAGTCCTTAGAAATTACCACGAAAGATTCGGACACTTTGAAAATGGGAATTCCATCATGTCCAAAATGTTTAAAACCAGGACATACCGAAACATACTGTAGAAGTTCTAGACGAACTATAAGGGTCAAGCAAATTTGGGTACCAAAGGGGCCGTTGTTAAAAATCAAGTTTTTGTATCTAACTCCTCAGGACCCAAATTAGCCTGGGTACCTATAAAACGGAAGAAAATTATTTTTGTAGGTACAAGCAAGGAAGACAACATTATCAAATAAATGGTATGTTGATAGTGGATGTTCAAATCACATGAGTGGGAATGAACATCTCTTCACGGAGCTGAAAAAGCAAGATCGTGGTTGTGTAACCTTTGGCGATAATAAAAAGGGCCAAATAAAAGGGACAGGTAAAATCGGTAAGAAACCTTTACCTACCATTGAAAATGTTCTATTTGTTGATGGTCTTCGCTATAATCTTCTAAGTGTTTCCCAACTTTGTGACACCGGTCTTAAATTAATTTTTGAAAGTACGCATTGCACTGCAATGAGAAAAGACCAAATCGATTTTATTGGATTATGTTATGGAAATATTTATATTGTTGATCTCCAAGATAAATCTTCTTTCAATGAAAAATGTTTACTTTCATACGATGAAAATGCCGCTATTTGGCACCGAAAATTGGGACATGCCTCTTTACCACTTCTTTCAAAATTGGCCAAAAACGATATTGTCCGTGGTCTACCAAAATTATATTTCAGAAAAGACCACATCTGTGAGGCCTGTATTAAAGGTAAACATGCTAGAGGCTCGTTTAAACCGAAAATGGAAATTTCCACTAGTCGCATTCTTGAATTAATTCATATGGATTTGACTGGTCCATCTCGACATGCTAGTTTAACAGGTAAACATTATACCTTAGTACTTGTCGATGATTTTTCGAGATTTACTTGGGTAAAATTCTTGGCAAATAAAGATGATGCATTTAACGAGTTTGTTAAGTGGTGTAAGGTAACCCAGAAGGAAAAAGAATTACCAATTATCGCCATCCGAACCGATCATGGTGGAGAATTTGATTCTAATATTTTTGAAGATTGGTGCGATAATTATGGTATTGGGCACAATTTTTCGGCACCTCAGACACCTCAACAAAATAGAGTTGTCGAGTGTAACACCCCCAGAGCCGACCAGGAATATTACAGTGCCGTGGGCCCCGAGATGGAACCCACAAGGCTGAAGGAAATTTTCGCAAACATTTACAAACGTCCAAGAGGCTATCGACGGTATTATCTATTTAAAACATTCGAAGACTTTATAAAACTCATTTATCAAAACCGTCGTAAAATCTCATTTGAAACCACTAGGCCCGAAATGCCAAAGCTCAATAGTTTAAAAACATACGTTAAGCTATCGCTTACACGTACCGACAGAATAGATTTAGAAAATGATTGCCAAAGTAACCTAAGTTACCAGATACCAAAAGACCATTTAAAAATACTCTCGCAGCGGATAAAGACAAACAATTAAAATACTCTAACAGCGGAATACAACAACAGATCAGAAGCTTAATACACAAATACATGTCCTAGCCAGTATCCTCCGGGAAGCTCATCTCTCCACGACCGCTACAAGCTTGATAATCCAAGAACCTAAAAAGAAAGCCCACGACGGGGTCGGCCATAATATCCAACAATGATAACCATCACATCACGTCAATAATTACATATCAATGGAAATACTAAGTAAGAATACGATCAATGTAATCTTACTGTCGTAACTTTACGAAAATCCACAATTCGTATCCTTAACAACACAATAAGATAATACTGAAATATCTATACGGTATCTCAACAATACCCAAGGTTCTCAAAACACTATCATAACTCGCGATGCGGAAATTATACCAACTCTGGCCAATTCAATTCATTGGATAACGTCGACAATTCCAATACGATAATCGATTGTCCATCAAAGACAAGTACCAAGGAAATACGGGACATACCTCAAGATACGAATTACCATGACAATCACGACAGTCTAATCCGAGATCATATCAACACAACATACGAACATGGTCCTAACACAAGACCTACGAATGCATACTCATATGACAACATCAATATGATCACAACAATAACGACAATGTATACTTATGGCAAACCCATAATATACATATGCACAACAACAACACATGGGTAATCCGATGATCCAGCGTTCACTGCCTAGATCCCAAGATGATCCCATCAGATCAACACGAGGTGGAAAACCTGTCCAATGATCCAGCGCACGCTAGCATAGATCCCAATATGATCCCATCAAATCAACACGAGGTGGACATACGACAACAATGCACAAATGCATTAACAATAATACACAAATGCATGACATCAACAATACACGAATGTATCACAACATGATCGACACAAAATGACAAAAATGATTAGAGTATTTGCCCCGAGTCCTTCGAGAACGGTCTCAATGTCTAAACCCTCACGAACCATTATCCTCAATACTCGACGGTCCAAAGTATCACGGATTGCAGATAATTCATATCTTCGTCTTTATCACAATATATCCTCGATGTACAAGTATACCAATAACAAAAATAAATCATATACATTATGATTTAGATTCCCAAAATTCGAATACGATTTATAATCCCAAATCTCCTTTGATTACGATTATAAACATTGCTATACAAATTATACACGAATGAAACGAAAACCATTCATTAAATATTATAAACCGAGCAAGTAATAACTTAGCTCGATACCGATGAAGCCGTTACCAATTCCATTGACATCATCTACAAGTCCCTTGGCCCTGATCAATGTAATTCACGAACATTCTCGAACACGACCGCAAAGCATGGTTCTAATCACCAATCAATAATCTCAACCTATTACAATAATCGATAGACAACAAGTTCGATAACAATCAACAATCGATAAAACCAAATCACAAACCCAACGGCTTCACAAAATCTTGATTAAACACTAGTCGGATCAATCTAACTCAAACCAGCACGAATTCAGAACCATAACACGAAAATACTGCACTTTCTGCCTTCTTAGCGCACGTTAATCACTTAACGTAGCGTGCGCTAAGTTTCTCTCGTTAGCGTGCGCTAGCCAGTAAGCTTAGCGTGTGCTAATGCTGTACTGATGCATGTTTTTCAGATACCGATCAACATATGGCGATTATCAAGAACACTAAGTGATTCTAAATCATGCTCATATATATCAAAACAACGAAATCCGATATCCCTTAACATATGAGTAATCATCCAACCCTTAATCCAATTCTTATATTCAAATATCATCTTCTTCCTCAAATATCAACCTCATGAACACCAAGAACCTTAACAACACTCCCGTAATCTAACATTACAGAGATTAATCATCAACAATGATATCAACATCTGTAAAGGAGAAGAAGAATTCACCAACTTATCTCAAGAAAACGAACTACATAATTCAAGCCACACAAATCATATTAATATCATCATACTCCGGTAATCCATCTGAAAATCATGCTTGCCAACTTGTTTATGTAATAATCGTCAACTCAAGAACATCAACATTCATCCCAAAACAAAATCTAAAGATGAAGAGTGATTACCTTTATGAAGGAATGGATTGATTTCCAAGGTTGAATCCATTTCCAAGGATCACCAATGATTTCAAGAAGAAAGCTTTAATCCATGATTTCCATCTTTAATCTTGTTAAAGAGGATCATCCCTCAGTGTTTAGGAACTCCAAATGTCCTCCCAAGGTTCTCTCTATCGGGTGAAAGGAAAGAAATGGACGAAATGCTTCATAACACCCTTCTGTCCCTTTTTATAAAGTATATTACTAGCGTGCGCTAAACCTTATGTTTAGCATGCGCTACGGCCTTAGCGTGCGCTAACCGACTTTGTTAGCATGCGCAGTCGCAGTCTAGGGGCTACTGTCTGGCTTCGTACATGCGCTTATGTACGTAACGCCCATGCATTAGCGTACGTAACTTACACTCTCTAGCGTACGCAAGTCCTTGCTTTTAGCGTGCGCTAATATCAGTTGACTCGTTTGTCTGTATGCTCCGAAGACTGGTCCACACGCCGAAAGTGCTGATGAGGATAAGATTCCTTTTTGTCCGATATACAGTTAGCGTGCGCTAATCAACATGCATTAGCGTGCGCTAACACTACATTACAACATCCATTGACTTATCAGAACATGCGCCGAAAGTGGCCTGATCCACGCGTAGATTCCATCTGAGCTGTTCTTCACTAGCGTACGCTAAGTTATGTCCGTAGTGTGCGCTAAACCTGCACGATAGCGTGCGCTACTCGTGATTATTAGCGTGCGCTAATAATGTTACACTTAGCCATTTCCAACTTTTCTCGTCCGTCTCGACATACTGGATACGTATACATGATGCATTATATCCTCTAATACAATTGTCGACCGAGTACGACAATTATACCGATACTGACATCTCAGTCCTTCATTTATTTTATCTATACTGTACAGATTCCACACTGTACAATATAACTCGGATAAAATAATATTAAACAACGGTAGTGGAAATTCCGGATATTAAATACTACACCACTTAAAATAAGTTTCATCCTCAAAACTTGTAATCCGTCATAGAAAAACCAACAAACCATTCAACCAGAATATTCCGAAACTATCACGACAACGATCAATCATCATCATTAACGAATAACCAAAATAGCATACTTACAAAAGTGCAAAGTCGACAATCTCATGAGATACTAGCAAGTGACTTCACTGTAAAGCCTCAATGCGTCTATAATCACAATTCCATAAGTCTAAACAAAATATATCATCTTCGGATGAAATAATCTATCCGTGTCAAAACCTGTCTGCCTGATCGCACAATTAAGTCCCAATTCTGATACAATCAATAATATACGATACACTGAGAAACAACTGCCGAAAACGACGACACAAATCCCGAAACATCAACACAAAAAATTGAACGCTCATACGATCATTAACAATGACCAACCAATACGACCAATCCAAAGGTCAAAATGCAGCCGAGAATATCATCAACATGATAAACTCTAATATAACCAACGAACGATCAACGGTAATCGAGAATACCTTGACACGAGAAGCCCCAACATGGTCAACAAAGAACCATATAAACAGATATATGAAAGAATAACATTATCAAAATGACACACCAACCACATACAGTGGATCTCAATAAACATACCCGACCGGTGAACGTATCCCTCAGCATACGAACAACCAATCACAAATCGATGAACATACCAATTCATACAAGGAGTGGGAACGACCACTCAATATCCAAAACAACCAGCATGGGGGCACCATCCCCAAATCTACACTTACAAAGAAACCATTCAAAAACATTTTGGTAAAATCGCGCTACAACCATACCAATGGAATCACATAGCACATACGTCCCAGTTTCACAAAACCCGATGTTCCAAAATTACATCATGTGCATGAATTCTACATCACGCAGCATATTCCTCTTATCTGATCAATTAATCGATCATCCATGGATAACCAAATTACCATACTAAAGTTCAGTTCTCTCTTCGTCGTACCGTTAGAGTGTTATCCAGTTTGTGAGTCTTACTCAGAACTTCACCATGATATGCACTATGCACTAAATGCGTATGTATATCAATCACATTTTCAAAACCAGTTTGAAATCATATAGTCTTCTCACGAAGACAAATTTTCGAAAGTTCTTTCAAAAATTTCAAAACTCAAAACATAAATTTTCGTAAGACCACGAAATCAATTTTCGAAAAATTAAATCAGCTCGCCGGTGCCAAGTATTTGATAACAGTTTTCCTTCGAATCCACACGATTTCGAAGTTTTAAAATGAAAACTATGCAAATGATTGACCACATCGGTACTCCTATATACCAATTCGGTTCGTCACCAATATCCACTGATATTCCATCGGAAAACCACACGATAGAGTTCCAAAATCTCAGTATATAAATTCCGACCAAAAACTCCTATTCCACATATGACTCGCAACGTCGACCATTTTCCATCCTGGATCACCTCAAATATGCTATGACAAAATATTGAAGCAAATCATCAAAGCGAAAGACTTCCCGAGAAGTTTCATTTGAACATGTAAGCCAAAACCCCGAAAGGCAGGAACGAAATAGATAAACGATTGATAAAGTGTTTTACAATTCTCGGGAGTTTTAGAAAATATGAAAAGACCTTTTGAAACATTAGTGTCTCAGCCCATATCTCGTTCCATATTACACAAAGTTTAAAAAGTAGAAAAACCCTTTTTCGGACCCCAAGTCCTGAGTTTAAAACTATTTCAAAAATCTATTGGGTTTCGGCCCAAAAATCATTTTCCGTAAAACATCCGTAGAACATTCATTTTGAAAAGTATCATTTTCAAATGCTCAAAAACAGTTCATGTATCTCAAAATGTACTAACATGACTACATGTTCTTCTCAACAATCCCCGACATTCTCTCAAATGCACAATTCCGTTCCAAAATTTAACTGACAAGTTGATTTCCAAAATCATAACTTCTCAAGATCATCAATCCCGTCCCAACTCCATCACCTTATACTGTAATGCATAATATCCTGCTGAATCTCAAAGCATATCAACTTAGAACGGCAATAATTCTCGATGAAATTCAAAAATCCAAATACTTACAGATCGTGAAGCCGATGATTCCCCGTGATACTGGCACATGTCTCGACTCTAGAAAATACCCGACACAGATATTTTCAAAACACACATTTTGCAAACTCAGTTCCACTCGAGAACACAACACAGCTCTATCTGAAGAAACACGTTAACACCATTTGAAAAAGTTTACAACAACCCCAGTACTACACTGGTAAATCACATAACGCACAAGCCCGAGTGAACAACAAAACTCAGAGCTCAAACACTTGTCAACCGACAACTCGAAGGACACGACAAAAACACGACCCAACTCGACCCGACTGCCTAGGTTTTCACAACCTAAGCTCCGATACCATATTCTGTAACCCCCCAGAGCTGACCGGGAATATTACAGCACCGTGGGCCCCGAGATGAAACCCACAAGGCTGAAGGAAATTTTCGCAAACATTTACAAACGTCCAAGATGCTATCGACGGTATTATCTATTTAAAACATTCGAAGACTTTAGAAAACTCATTTATCAAAACCGTCGTAAAATCTCATTTGAAACCACAAGGCCCGAAATGCCAAAGCTCAATAGTTTAAAAACATACGTTAAGCTATCGCTTACACATACCGACATAATAGATTTAGAAAATGATTGCCAAAGTAACCTAAGTTACCAGATGCCAAAAGGCCATTTAAAAATACTCTCGCAGCGGATAAAGACAAACAATTAAAATACTCTAATAGCGGAATACAACAACAGATCAGAAGCTCAATACACAAATACATGTCCTAGCCAGTATCCTCCGGGAAGCTCATCTCTCCACGACCGCTACAAGGTTGATAATCCAAGAACCTAAAAAGAAAGCCCACGACGGGGTCGGCCATAATATCCAACAATGATAACCATCACATCATGTCCATAATTACATATCAATGGAAATACTAAGTAAGAATACAATCAATGTAATCTTACTGTCGTAACTTTACGAAAATCCACAATTCATATCCTTAACAACACAATAAGATAATACTGAAATATCTGTATGGTATCTCAACAATACCCAAGGTTCTCAAAACTAGAAAGTGCATTCTAAGTTTCTAAGAAAAGTCCTAGTCGGTAAAACTAGGTAGGGGACGTAGGCTTCGTTAATAGCGAACCTCTCGAACAATTTCTTGTGTTCTTTCTTTTCCGCATTTTACTTACTCCGATATTTTAGCTTCCGCACAAAAAAAAGAGTTCAAAACTCTTATCCGCACTATTCAACCCCCCTTCTAGTGGCGGTACCAATATAACATATGCCTCATATGGTGTGGGCCATTCCTAAATCTTGGCTGAGACCATTTATTAAATCTTTGGGGTCTCCACACGTGTTCATTTTGAAAGTTTGAATAACCTTGAGGTTTCCATTTACCTTTCCCATTTTGAAATCTGTTTTTGGTGAGTCTTTGGTAATAATTTGCATAATGTTTTGACTGTTACTTCTACCTTGGCCATTACCTAGTCTCTTGTCTAGGTGGCTGCCTTGTAAACCTTGGCTGCTGCCTAAACTTTTGACTAGGCTGCTGCCTATTTTGAAATACAGGTTTTTTTGTAGGCTCAGCAGTCGGGACATAAGTTTCTCCCTTGATAAAAGTGGTTTTTGAACTAAAGGGAGTGTTGGGGTCATACCCAAGGCCTGATCTTAAATAAAGTGGCTTCTGGTTTATACACAAACCATCCAGAGTTATAGATGCTTCCAGAGATGTTATCTATTTAGCTTGGATGTTGCTCAGTTGTTTTAGTTTAGAAAACTCAGATTTTATATGAGCATGTGCAGCTAAATTTTCACTGTTGAAAACTGTCATCTTTTGTATCTCAGCTGTGGTAATTTCAGCTTAGTTTTTCAAGTTTTTCTCAATCTATTTTTCAAATTCAGATCTGAGTTTGGCTGACTCAAGCTAAGTTTTTCCAAAGTATTTTTCAGGTGCCTATTCTCATCTTGCAGCTTTGTTTTCTCAACTGTCATAGTCAAGTGTGTAGTTTTTAATGTTTCAAAGTCTTTAAGGAGCTGATTGACAGATTCATGTAAATCAATATCTTGAGATATGTATGAGCTGTCATTGTTTGAAATAGGAGGTTTAGATGTTACCTCTTCATCAGCAAGATTGTCCATCTGGCAGTTGTAGTCATCATCATCATCAGAGAAAAATCCACCACTTGATTCTACTCTTTCTTCAATCTGATCTTCCCCAATGAGTGCATTTCTCTTGTCTTCTTTCTTGCCCATGTCCTTCTTATCTTCATCCCTCTTGAGATCAGGGCAGGCAAATTATATGTGTCCTATCTTATGACAATTGTAGCATTCAATCTTCCAATTTACAGACTTTTGGTTCCTCCTTGGATTGACTTTGTAATTTTTCTTGTACTTGGAGTAGTGTTTCCTGAAGTTGCTGAATATTTGTATGATGAATGCCATTTCTTCCTCAAAATTTAGAGGATTTGGAGGTTTAACTTCAGGCAAATTCTTTGCAGGGAACTTAGCTGCAGATGCTAATCCTTTTCCGGCTGGTTCAGTTGATTATGAGCAGGGCAGCTCAAATTCATATGCCTTCAGGTCAGAGAATAATTCCTGGATCTTTATCTTGTTAAGATCTTTTGATTCCCTCATGGCTACGGATTTCTTGCTCCATTCTGGGTTCAGAGACCTTGGAACTTTCAGAGCCATCTCCCTATTGCCATATGTTTTTCCAAGAGAATTGATTTCGTTTATTATCTCTGTGAATCGTCCATCCACCTGGTCAATGGTTTCTCCATTCTTCATCTTGAAGTTGTCAAACTTCTGGGTGGCTATTGACAACTTGTTCCCTTTAATTATCTTGGTTCCTTCACACATTATTGCCAATGTGTCCCAAATTTCTTTTTCATTCTTGCAGTTCTTGATCTTTACCATGGTGACTTTATCAAGGGTCTGATATAGTACATCTCTGGCCCGGTTGTCTAGTTTGGCCAGCTTTCTCTCTTCAACATTTTTGTTCTCTTCCTGGGAATCATCTCTGGCTTCCCAGCTATAGTTTCTTCAGGTGTGTTGTCCTTCATAAAGATGAAGGGACCATCTTCTATGATACACCACATGTTATCGTGGATGGATGAAAGATGTGCCTGCATTTTTATTTTCCAAAGGTCATATTCACCAACAGAAAATACAGGTAATCTAGAGTGCATGTGCTGCATGTGTTCCATTCTAAATGAGATATTTATATATGCTCAGATATATGGATCTGGTTCTGTAAAATTGAACCATCATCTGTGATACAACTTGTAGGTGACAGGTAATCATGAAAAAGTCTAGAGGGGGGAGAATAGACTTATTAAACTCTTTTCCTGAATCTCAGGTGAGTTTACTCAGCTGATAAAATGTGCAACTAAAGACTTAACTGTAGATGATAATGAGGAAGCACAACTGATAACAATGCAGGTGACTAATGTCGTCTGCAGGTGACTTATGTCAACTGTAAAACTAAGTTATGCGGAAGTCCGTTGCTATTATATGGAACAGTAAATATGAATGCAGCAGATAAGTATGATGAATGCAGTAAAACACACAGGCACTTATAGTGGTTTCAGAGGTGGGGTAATCCTCTACTAGTCCACTTTTCTCCAAATGAATTGGAGATTAATTCACTATAACTCTCAACCATTGATAAATGTTACAATGATTCAAACCAGTAACAATAGCTTCCAACCAGTGGAAACCCATGGCCGTTGCAACTCCCATGACTGCTTAGCACCTCCTGATTGAAAACCCGTGGATGCCTCAACAACCCGCAAGCTATCTATCACCTTCCAATCAAGAACCCGTGGATGCCTTATCAGTTGCAAAACCTCATTCACAGAAGTACCCCGTACTCAAACTTTTAAGACAAGAGTGTTGTCTTCTCCAACTTCAAGAGCTTCTCAAAACAAGGACCTTGAAACTTGCTCTTCATGCTGCTATAGTTCGCTTGATAGCATTGATTGCTTTTGAGTGCTTTGTTCACATGTAAATATTGTTCGCATCTTCATAGCTGTTGCATCTTGTAATAAGTCCGTCTATTGGAGAGTGGACTTGTTTATTCGTTCATCTCTTTGCACAACTTGTTTTCTTTCTTCAAATCTATTCGTTTGAAGAATCTTCCCGTTGCGCTATTTTTCTTGATTTGTATATTCATAAGTCTTCCGGGCGTAGATCTTTAGGAATAGATTATTCCTTTATTTTCGGGAATCACTCACTTTTTCTCCTTAAATCCACGTCGGCATGTCTTTCCGTTATTGTTGACGTTTCAATGTGTTGTGTCAAGAATTAACACTCTCCGACCGGCGATTGCCTCGGAGATCGGGCGACCGAGTCACTGCCGAGCAGCCAAGGCAGAACTGCCGACCAGCGACCAGGCGGCCGAGCCTTTACCCAGCGGACAAGCTAAATCGGCCAACCGAAGGTCCCAGGACAAGTCCCGATGCCGAGCGATCGACCTCAGATACGATCGTCACTCGGTACTCGGCGACCGACAAGCGGACGACCATCCCTCGGCATCTGCCGACCGACCCTTGGTGACCGACCATTGCCGACCCTCAGCGACTGGCCGACAGCGACCTCTGATGACCAGCTAGAGACGACCGCCTCATGTCGATCAGGGCCGATGGCCATCCAGTCGGCAAAGGCCGAGCCTCAAGACTGGCACCACGTGCAAGAGCCGAGACAAGATCCGCGAATCTCGGATCATTGACCACAGCCTGGCAGAATCTCTCCACCAGCCGACAAGCCGCCGAAAGTTGTCAGTAGGGCTGCATGTGCCAGTGATTCCGCCGAAAGCTGTCAGTAGGGCCGCATGTGACAGTGACTCCGGACGCGTGCTGGCTCCTCATTGGACCGCCCAGCTGGCGCCAGCCTCTTCCTTGGACTTTAGCCCGACAGCCCGGGTGATCGCCCCATTATAATATTGGCCGGCGGACGATCGCCCCATTATTATAATGGCCGGAAGGCGATCGCCCGCCAGAGGACAAGACTCGGCTGCCACTATATATACAAGGCTCCCTGCACTTGGATTCTTCTTCAACTTCCTTCGGATTTCACGCAATACAGAAGCAAAATACCCAGCACTTGGCTATCTCCAACTCTTGGCAACAGCTATCATTCGGTCCTGCTTCTCCCGGCCTCTCTCATCGAGCAGACTATCGGCAGGGACGAAGAACACCGAGCTTCGCTCAAGAACCGGATTAACAGAGTCTTTTTACACTCATTGTATTTAGATTTCTCTCATTAATACTTGTATCCACGAATATTTGTATTAATATCATCTCGCGAGAGCATTCAATCCCGGGCCTAACAAACCCGGCAAATCTTGTATTATTTATCTTCTCTCGGAAGTGCTCCCGCAATTGTTGTTTGTTGTCCGTCTTCCAGCAGTATTTAATCTTCGGATAAATATTTTGAGCAACAACAATTGGCGCTAGAGGAAGGGGATCCAACCCTCAAATTTTTACACCTACCGTCCCGAAGAACACTCACTGTTCTCGGGGCAGATACTTGAAGTGACACTCACTGCACTTCAAAGAAATCTTTCAGAAATCATGTCTTCCGCCTCCGCGTCGAAGAAAGCCGCTGACCCGGCTGCACTCTGCCTGGCCCTGGCCCGAGCCGCAGCCGATGGTGGAAGGCAGCCGCCGCGGTCAGAGACGCTCGATCCCATCCGTGGGCGGCGGCCCAAGCCTCTCGCTCGATCAGCTCCGAACCAAGGAACAGATCGACGAGGTCATGGCCGTCCTACAGGAGCGACAGAGTGCTCTCGACGCGCCTCTTGCTATCACCCCCTCGGCCGCCTGCCGGAAGTCCAAGCGGAAGCTCAAGGCGTTACTGGCCGAGCGATCGCCAGGAGGCTCTCGTCCGCAAGAAGAGGCGCTCGGCAGCCGGGGCACCTCTGTCTTCGATCGCCTGGGCAGTGACCCGACCTGGCGACCGGGGCAGTCCGGCCCCAGCTACGAGACGACGGAGTTTGAGTCCGTCACCAGGAGCTCGGCCTACCCGGCTCTGTAAGCGCCACCCTGATCGGCTCCCGCTCGCCAAATAGCCGAGGTCGGCAGCAGCGGAGTCCGGAGATCGGTACACGATCGCCTCGGCTCCCGCTCCCAAAGCCGATCAGCGAGCAACCGAGCCACGGCGATTGCCGCATTGCAACGTCAGCTCGACGACGTGAAAGCGCTCCTGGAATCCAGGGCAGGCGCCATGAAGACGATCGCCGAGCCAAGCGAGCCGCTCGCGATCGACATCGAGCTCGCCCCCGTGCAGCACAGGATCGCTCCCCCGCAAACACCCGTGTACGAGGGGCGATCGGGCCCCCAAACACACCTGAACAAGTTCAACATCTACATGACCGGGTGTGGGGCATCGGACGCGACCCGGTGCCGAATGTTCCCTCTGACGCTGGACGACCTCGCCCACCAGTGGTACACCTCATTGCCACCTCGGTCCATTAGCTCCTTTAACGAGCTGGCGCACGTCTTCACGGAGTACTTCGCCACCAGGGTCATCCGGCCAGAAGGTCCCCTTCGCATGATGCAAATCAAGCAGGGAGAAGAAGAGTCCGACTCGGACTACATCGACCGGGTAGACGGGATCATCCTCAACGGCGAGCCCGTAAGCGATGAGACCGCCCTCTACGCGGTCCTAGGAGGATTTCAGGGTTTTTCGCCTATGTTTAGGCATTTCACGAAGACCCAACCTACAACCTACGCAGCCTTCCGGGCTAGAGCCGTAGATTTTCTGGCCAGGCAGAGGCTTCTTCTTAGCCTAGGAGTACCGCGATCGGCGCCCGAGCGACGACCTCCAGTCTTCCAGCCCGAGCGACGACCTCCAGTCTTCCAGCCTGATCGCTACTATCCAGCAGAGCCGGAGGACTCGCTCACCGCCTACAGTCCATCATGAGGGACTAAGGCTCGCGATCGCCTCCACCGCACATCATAAAGCCATGGTCCTGGCTGTCGATGGAACCGGCTGCTTCGGCCATGCAAGGTCCCTTTCGGCCGATATCGCCCGCCCTTCGTTTAAATACGAGGCCGGCGTAGTCTAAGGGCTCTCCAACATTAATCAGCGGACACGGTCGCCCGCCCTCAAGGTTCACCATCTAAAGATGATCTACCCGGACAAAGCGACACGTGCCACAACCCCCGCCTCAACGTACACCGTCGAGGTCGTCCATCTCCATGGCTGGCCGAGGTGGAAGCAGAGCTAACAAGCCGCGGGCGTGGAGTTGATTCATCCGACGCTGCCCCGCGCAAGGACTCCTCTAGACCGAGACCGCACGCCCTTCGTTTAAATACGAGGCGAGGCGCAGCCTAACAGAGGACCCTCATAATAAAGTGAGTCACGAGACACTCAATGTCTTCGCGCACCAAGACACGGTCATGGAGTCGGTCCATCGATCTCCGCGACTGTGCACGATTCCTCAAACAAGCGAAACCACCAAGTTTCCGAGGGGGATCGACCAATGTTGTTTTTGCAGGTACAAGACCGAAAGATAGCTAGCCAATTGACCATGATAGCCCAAGTCCGAATCCTAAGTCAGCTCAGCAAGATCGCCCGTCCTCATCTTACACGATCGCCAGCAAGAACCACCTCGCCCCATGTCTTCAACATAGGAGCAAGCTGGGGGGGAATTGTTGTGTCAAGAATTAACACTCTCCGACCGGCGATCGCCTCGGAGATCGGGCGACCGAGTCACTGCCGAGCAGCCAAGGCGTAATCGCGACTGAGCCGACTAGGCGGCCGAGCCTTTACCCAATGGGACAAGCTAAATCGCCAACCAAGGTCCTGTGGACAAGTCCCGGTGCCGAGCGATCGACCTCAGATACGATCGTCACTCGGTACTCGGCGACCGACTCCTGGCGACCGACAAGCGGACGACCATCCCTCGGCATCTGCCGACCGACCCTTGGTGACCGACCATTGCCGACCCTCAGCGACTGGCCGACAGCGACCTCTGATGACCAGCTAGAGACGACCGCCTCATGTCGATCAGGGCCGATGGCCATCCAGTCGGCAAAGGCCGAGCCTCAAGACTGGCACCATGTGCAAGAGCCGAGACAAGATCCGCGAATCTCGGATCATTGACCACAGCCTGGCAGAATCTCTCCACCAGCCGACAAGCCGCCGAAAGTTGTCAGTAGGGCTGCATGTGCCAGTGATTCCGCCGAAAGCTGTCAGTAGGGCCGCATGTGACAGTGACTCCGGACGCGTGCTGGCTCCTCATTGGACCGCCCAGCTGGCGCCAGCCTCTTCCTTGGACTTTAGCCCGACAGCCCGGGTGATCGCCCCATTATAATATTGGCCGGCGGACGATCGCCCCATTATTATAATGGCCGGAAGGCGATCGCCCGCCAGAGGACAAGACTCGGCTTCCACTATATATACAAGGCTCCCTGCACTTGGATTCTTCTTCAACTTCCTTCGGATTTCACGCAATACAGAAGCAAAATACCCAGCACTTGGCTATCTCCAACTCCTGGCAATAGCTATTATTCGGTCCTACTTCTCCCGGCCTCTCTCATCGAGCAGACTATCGGCAGGGACGAAGAACACCGAGCTTCGCTCAAGAGCCGGATTAACAGAGTCTTTTTACACACATTGTATTTAGATTTCTCTCATTAATACTTGTATCCACGAATATTTGTATTAATATCATCTCGCGAGAGCATTCAAGCCCGGGCCTAACAAATCCGACAAATCTTGTATTATTTATCTTCTCTCGGAAGTGCTCCCGCAATTGTTGTTTGTTGTCCGTCTTCCAGCAGTATTTAATCTTCGGATAAATATTTTGGGCAACAACACAATGCTTTGCTGACGAGGACTAAGCTTCTTCAAAACTTGGCTGCAGAATAAGTTTGGTCAACCTCTTCTGATATTCTGTTTGACCGAAAACCTTTTCTGATAAAAAACTTGTCTGTAGTCAACCTACAGGTGATGTTTACTTTGACCGAATATTTCCTGAGAAACTCGTCTGATGATATCTCATCTGTGGTCAACTCAGCTGATGTTTTGTGTTCACCAGACCTTATCTAATAATAAGTCGTCTTCGGTCAAACTTCTTTGATATACTCTGTTGACCATAACTCGCATGATTTGTCGCCTGATGATAACTTATCTTTTGGTCAACCTTCTCTGATCTGTTGCGTTGACCAAGACTCGCCTGATGATAACTCGTCTGCACCTCGGCTGCTACAGTGTTTTGATCGAACTTCTCTGATATTCTTGTTGACCAAAACTCACCTGATAAAAAGCTCGCCTGATAACTTATCTGATATACTGGCGGTTCTATACTTAGCCGATATTGTACTCATTAACTCCACATCAATCTTAGCCTATATCAATGGTTTATAAAAGATACTTATTTGACTCTTCTTTACAATGCCAAGTACTTAGAGTATACATTTGAATAAATCACAAGTACAGGGATGACATCATCAAAATCTAACAAGTATTCCTAACCGAAACAAGCATGTTAAGTGATTGGACTATGATACTAGAGGAGGTATATGAGATAATTATAGTTTCCAAGCCTTCTTATTCTTTGAAGTACAAAGATTGTATGTGAACCAACCTAGAAAACCCAATTTTCAAACATTCCCTTTGAAAGATGTTTAGGCTTCATTCGTTGATCATGTTTGATAGAGAACCGTCGATTACATGGAATGTATATTTTGGAATGGTGATAACAGGCTGAAGTATTGATTTAATGACTTGGTATGGTGTTACTCTTGGTAGATGAATCATAAGAACGAATGTTAGGGTTTCTCACCAAAAATAATCATTCCTTTTAGAATTGTTTTCGATTGAGTTATCTTTCTACGTTGATTATTAATAAACAATGAATGTATGAACATGTTAGACCGCTAGAACCCTCAGCTGAAGAATTACCATACTTTAGAGTTGAAATTATAAGTAGAGATATGATTAACCCTTCAATCAAGTGGATAAGTTAATAATAGTTCGATGGGATGATTCGTTCGTAATGATATATGATGAGTTAGAGGGCTGAATTGCACACATACATATATACGTTATGAAGGAACTGCCATACTTGTGTTTGTGATTTGTATTGACCTTATGATATTAACGTTATCATACGATCCGAAAACATTATTTATTATGGTGTTACCATGATAGTTAAGGTCCGTGCAAGATATTGATCGAAGGGACATCCTTCAAGTGGGTTGACGTTAAAGTATTGAATTCTTATCGTCATTATAAGGCAAGCACTTTAATTATGTTTCAATATTAATGTCATTCATGTTGTCATGCATATATGTTTCATTGTTGTTTGTCCGCCACGTGTTGATCCGACGGGCTCCTCTTAGGATTCGTGCTTGCACATGCTGGATCATTAGACAGGTTCTCCACCACGTGTTAATCTGATGGGATCATCTTAGGATCTATGCAATGAATGCTGAATCATCGGATTACCATGTGTATTTTGAGATTGTCATGTTGTGTAATGCATTATAGGACATCTTGTAGGAGGAGTCTGTAAGTTGTTATTATTATTCATGAATTGTTGAATAAGTTCTTATTGCATAATAATTATTCTTGTACTAGAATCGTTGTGCTAACCCACTTAGGGGTGGACATGTGTTTTATATTCAGGATTAAGGAAAGCGGGAAAACAACCACGGGAGCAACATGATGACGAGTGTACACAATGATGTTGGTTGTTCGGAGAAGTTCTTCCAGTTGTGTTCGTGTAGGAACAAGTACTTGGGTACATTGTTTTCTTCGTGTTATTTCGGTTGGTCATGTATTGATGAATTCTATTCAGTGTTGTCTTTTACTTTTTGGAAACCCGGTTCATAATAATAGTTCCACTATTAGTATTTAACAAATGTTAGTTTTAAATTATTAGCCTAGTAAACCCTTATATAAAGGGTTTAGGGTGCTTTAATAATCCCGAATATCTCGGGGTGTGACAACCCCGAATGTCACGATTTCTGTTGGAATATTTTATTCCATATGATTATGAAATTATTTTGATGATGTGTTGTCGAACAAAGAAAAACAACAATTACTCATCATCAAGAGTCAAAGATGAAAAGGTGGACAAAAGAACGAAGTTAGCGGATGCTAACAGGCAAACTAGCGGACTCTAAGTAATCAAGACAGAGAATTTTGCATATTTAGCATGAAAGCAGATAACGCATACAAGTGGGTATACTAGCGCAAGCTAGTGGGTATACTAGCGCACGCTAATAAAAACTATCAGGTAGCGCACTAAAGAAGGATATTAGTGCACGCTGATTGAAGAAAATGACCGCTGCTTGAAACACAATTAACGCATGCTAATTGATATATTAGCGCACGTTAAGTTTGAAATACTACCATTGGTCATACAACTGGTGGACAACTTCCAACACGAGAATCATGAAGATCATGCGAATATGGACATTCAAGTTGACTACTATTAATGCACGCTAGGATGCATAAATAATGCACGCTAAGTTAAAAATATGGTCATTGGACAAGATTGTCAACGCAATGTCTCAAAACCAACTGAAGGAATTAATGCACGATAAAGGATATGTAGTGCACGCTAAAGGCGACATGCAGTAACGACTATGAAGGCTTCAAAAACTATAAGTACCAATGCATTTGGTACTAATCAGAACAAAAACTTCAAGCAAATCCTATATACATCTGATATTGTTATATACATTATTGCTGTTATAATCGAGCTTAATTGACAAGAGTTCGAGTGTTTAATTCACTCAACTATACACGAGAGAAAAGAAAAGATTGTAGAATTGATTAGGTGTTATTAGCATCGTGGATCCGGTATTATTAGAATCACAATCTAAATCCAAGTGAAGTTTTCTAGTACCGATAGGAAGCTAGATGTAACACCCCCAGATTTAACCGGAAATATTACAATGCCATGGGCCCCGAGATGGAACCCACAAGGCTAAAAGAATTTTTTATAAACATTTACAACCGCCCAAGAGGCTAACGACGCTACTATCTTAAAAAAAACATTTGGAGACTATATAAAATCTGTTTATCAAAACCCTACGACAGATATTCAGACATCTGCCAACTCTAAAGACTCTGGCGAATCGGCTGCCCCTATGGAGCCAAAATCTAGTTCTCCTATTCGGGATTCCACACCCGTTAAGGATCCATCTCCCATCAGGGTCCCAATCCCTGTAAGGGATCCTTCCCGATACAGGATCCCACGCCTGTAGAGGAAAACATGCCTACAGCGGACCCAGGCGCTGTACGCAGTCCCTCCCCGGACACAATATTAACAAAACCCTACTTTCTGTGCAAAGTGAACAGGCATTTGAACGGTTTGTCCAATGGAAAAATTATATGCTTGCTCCGTACGACACTCTATACAACTGGAGCGAATGGAGAAATGAAGAAAGATTTGTTTTGGAAGTGACAGACGCTCAAGATATTGCAGTCCTGATCCAATGGGACAACCAATGCATTAGAGAGATAATTGAGAGCCATCTTTTTGAAAAAGCTGAAGCACGAAAGAAAGGAAAAAGTTAAGTCCGTGGAATCTCCCAAAAGTCTAAAATCAGACCATGACTCAGACGACGACGCCGCCGCCTTTCAGGCAGGTCTGAGAATGAGTCGTGAGGAATCTAGAGAAAAAGAATTCTCCCAGCTTCAACAACAACAAGGTGAAGGGACATCAAGTCTTCATCAGTCCCCTTCACAACAACAAGACATTGTTCCCGACAATGAGGATTCAGTCCCTCATGTCGCGGAGGAACAATCAGTTTCGCAACTGGCACCCGAGCCTGTCGTCGAGGAACAACCAACCGTAGATCAGGCACCCGAGCCTACGCTACAGATGACCAGACCAGCGCAATACCGCACAAGGAATCAGTCCCTCTGCAGGAGCAGGCGGAAGCTGAGAGACAGCAGGAGGAATCATTCCCTCCTGTACCTATGTCTTCAGAACCTAAAGTCCGTGGAATCTCCCAAAAGTCCAAAATCAGACCATGACTCAGACGACGACGACGCCATTCAGGCAAGTCTGAGAATGAGTCATGAGGAAGCTAGAGAAAAAGAATTCTCCCAGCTTCAACAACGACAAGGTGAAGGGACATCAAATCTTCATCAGTCCCCTTCACAACAGCAAGACATTGTTCCCGACAATGAGGATTCAGTCCCTCATGTCGTGGAGGAACAATCAGTTTCACAACAGGCACCCGAGCCTGTCGCCGACGTACAACCAACCATGGATCAGGCACCCGAGCCTATGCTACAGATGACCAGACAAGCGCCATCCCGCACAAGGAATCAGTCCCTCTGTAGGAGCAGGCGGAAGCTGAGAGACAACAGGAGGAATCATTCCCTCCTGTACCTATGTCTTCAGAACCTAATTCAGAACAGGAGAGAACAGCCACTGTTGCCGAGCCCGAATTTGATTCTCCCGCACCCTCAACTGTTTTGGAATCCGACGATGGTATAATACCTGAGGATATCCAACTCAATTCACGTCCCAATGTGAACTTGAGACAGTTGAATGGAGTTGAAGATTTAGCCAAGCCAGACTCTCCAAGATCCACCAAGAAGAAAGAGCAACTGCATGCTCTTGTCCAACAAACTGTCTTCATACAGAATGTCGTGACCACCCTACACTCTGTTGAAAAGGCACTCGACAAGTTACACCAATCAGCCGTTGAAGAAATGACGGGTCTGAGGCATGAAGTTTCTAGTGTACAAGAAGCCTTCAAAATACTGCCTTCAATATTTCAAATGGCCCTTGGTCAATTACAACAGCATCAGGAGCAGTTCCTGAAAGAAGATAAATCCAAGCTCCGCGTGTCTGAGGCCAAGACTGCATCAGCTCTCATTGAATCTGGTTCCCAGCTTCGAGCCCACGACAAGAAAATTCAAGATATGTCGTAGGTGCTCACTTCCCTTGGGAATAAGATGACAAGTTTTGAGACAAAACAGGATGCCGCTATGCAGATCCTTGAACGTCTTGATGAAAAGGTATCCTATCTTGATGACGCCGAAAAGGGGGAAGAAGCGAGGGAAGCTGCAAGGAGAACAAGGCTTGAGCAAGAGAAGGAAATGCTAGCTGCTTTTGTAGACAGCATCACTGCTGATATTGCCCGTCTATCATTTCCTACTCCCAACATAAGGATACAGGGAGATCGCCCAGAATTCCAGGACCCTAAGTTTCCTTGGAAAATCCTCGTTCAAAAACCGCAAGCTATGACCCTCCCGGCCAACTGACAGCCTACTACAGAGGAGATCAAGAACTGGAGAAAGAATGAACTGCTAAGATACTTTGTTGTTCTTGTTAGGGAATCTTCAATTTTCAACAATTGCAGGACGGTACAAAAAGCCACAGAGGAGTTTGTGAAGAGGTTGGACGATAGATCAATCCCGCTACAGCTGAAAATGAAGTCCAAGCACAAGCAAGGTGACTTGGTTACCCATGCAGAAGACTGGATCCTAGCTTTCGATAAGTCCTACGAGGTCAAGATATATACTTTAATCGAAACAAGGACGCTCATCTAAGTAGCGCCATGTATGGAAGCTGTCCTGAATACAACATCTTTCCATACAGTATCGAACTACTCCAATATGCCTACAGCATAATTGGATACAACATTCATATCGGAACTGGACTAAAGACCGTTTGGAAAAGGAATCTTTGGTATTCGCTAAAGTCAAAGTCCCGTTTGATAAAGAAGTATTTAAATACTGAAAGGATAAAGTATTTAAATACTGAAGCCGACAGAGATCTTCAAACCACGTAACATCTGAATCATGGTCTACTTAAGTCAACCATCCAGTTGTAACGGAATCTTGCTCAATGGATCTATTTTGAAGGCTATATATATCCTCAAGAATTTGAAGGTCATACTAAGACATAACAAGTTAACCCAACATCAACGCAAAGAGCTTACACGAATATTCAGAGCAAACATATTTCTTCAAGAATACTGCATATTCTGAGAGAAGAAGTGTCCAAGTGCTCAACCTTGAACAACACATCATCAGCTCAAGCTCAAGAAAGTAAAGCTGTTGTTCAAACAATCGTTCTATCATTGAACAAATCCTTCAGCCCTGTGTGGACTGAGAAATCATTGCTTTTCCCGAACTGTGTGTGACGGACTTGCATTGAAGAGATAAAGATTCGGAACTGTGTGAAGAAGTTAGTCAAGTGAAAGCCTAAATTAATCTGTGTGAATAGTTGAAAGCTTCAATCATTATATCAGTCTGTGTGAACGATACATTGATAGGTTTGATTATAAATATGTAGTTGTGTACGTAGTATTTATAATAAACATTTTAACTCCTGTGTGGAGGACCAGTGGACGTAGAGGGATTTACCTCGAACCACTTTAATTACTGTGTCATTTACCTTCTGCATTTATTGTTTTAATATATGTGATTATTTTAAGTATACACCTCTCATCTAGTTGCTGTATTTACAGCAACTTATTTTAACAAGACTTCCGCTATGCACTCAGATTTGAATATCATACAATTTGTAGTTTAAAATATTTTCCAAACTCTATTCTGTATATTAGTGGCCAACAAATCCATATCATATGGCCGTAACAATGATTCGTCGAAAAACCAATAATGCCTGCACTGACAGGGTTACGGCCGTAACCAAAGCTACCTTACGGCCGTAACACAACACTTACGGCCGTATCCTGCCAATCTAGCGGCCGTAAGTTGTCTTCGTCAAAAACACACTCCTGCCCAACGAATGCATGCTACGGCCGAGTCTCCCAAAACATATAGCCGTACCCTCGTGCTTACGGCCGTAACTAGAATGACTTATGGCCGTAAGTTGTCTTCATCTAGAAAGACACCCATTTCCAGGAATGCATGTTACGGCCATAATGATGACCGGTTACGGCCGTAATCACTGCTGGAAATGCCAAAAATCCGACAACTCCGTCTTCCCGCTACCAATGATGAATGATTTGAGTCCAATAACATGCAATAGATGACACTTCCCACACAAGACTACCCATCACGATGATTATGAAAATACTCTCGTCTCAATACTCAAACGGGGTTGAATAACGATTGGTAAATGATACACGGCTCCAAGTACGCCAACGATGAATACAAATGAATGAACGTGAATGATGAATGATTAATAATGAATGAAAATTACTGAGTGACAATTACTGAATGATAATTACTGAATTACAACCGGGTATTAAAATCCCACCAGACCAACGCATGGTGGACAAAACAATAACAATACATATGTACGACACATAATGACATAACTGACATCAACACAGATAAACATAATTAAAGTACTTCCATTATAAAGATGGCAAGAAGTAAATACTTCAACGATTTCAACAACTCGAAGGCCGTCCTTGGATCAACCATTCACAAAGCTCAAACCTTACACAAAAGGAAATAACGACAAACTCAACATACATAACAAGACTATCACACGAACATGCTAAATGTTCCAAAAGTGACCGAACTAGTTATCGTCATACGGCCGATTCCCGGGTAATTACTTAAAGTATTATACGTCGAACGAATAACATACTACATGTTAAATGAAGGATTATAATGGGGAGAAGATGTCGAGGTCTACAATTTAAGGATATGCTAGGCATCAAAATCTGTACTCTAATCTCGTTTATCAATCCTAAGGTATGGTTTGATTATTCATAATAACGATGGACATAATAAACCGAGTTTCTAGGTTAATATTATCACAAGGTTTTCCATTCTACGACGAAATAGTTCTCATATAAAGGTTCTACATTCAATACGGCTATCACCGAGATAATCATTATCTCTTGACCATTACTATGAAGATTATCCAACTCCTTACAAGATGTGCATTTAATTTAGATGAACACCCTAACCATTCCTCCACTTGAATTCATTAATCAGAAGTGATACCATAACAATCCCTTTGTCATTAGAACATTTCGAATTCATCATCAAATGTATGGTATAATCTCAGAACACTTCAATTCAAAGTGTAACACAATCAGGCTCAACTCAAGATCCTCCTAACAATAGAAAAACCTAAGTCTAATCATTCATACCCTCCTAAACATGGTATTCGATTCAATATGCTCAAAACAAACTCCATAATCTCAGTAACATGTTCATAATCGACACTAAGGATATGAATTCCACTTGGTTAAGTATCAACATACCTTAATATAGAGGAGAATGACGAAAAACTTGATGAAACTCAACACCAGAAGCTTGAACACTAATCCACAAAGGTCTAAGATCTTCTAAACCAAGCTGAGAGGCTGATATAAGGGATTTATAGAGCTGGGGAACTCTCAAATTTGCAGAAAATCGGACAAGGTTAGAGGTGAAATGAAAGGAGGTTGATGTCTATAAATAGAGTCCATCGATATTACGTACGTTATGCACAAGGCATAACGTACGTTAACGTCCTAATGTACGCTAACAAAACCTTTACATACGTTATCATTTGTCGAAGTTCACTCTCTCGTTTTCCAACCTCCATAACGTACGTTAATAAAGCTTTACGTACGTAATTCTATCATCATAGCGTACGTTATCTACCCCTCTATAATGTACGTTATGCTCGTTGACCTGCTCTATCAAAAGTTGTCCAAATACACGCGGGGGATCCGACAATGTTCTTATCTGACACCGCACGTGTAACACCCCCAAAACCAACCGAGGATATTACAGTGCCGTGGGCCCCACGTCGGAACCCACAAGGCTAAAAATTATTTTCACAAATGTTTCAAACACGCCCAAGAGGCGCAGACGGTGATATTTTAAATACTCAAATATTTTTTCAAAACATAGTTCCCAAATACCATCACAAAATACCATTTAAAAGTACAAGCAAAGATACCAAAAGGGGGCAGTTTGAAAATGTACATGAGATGGTAAAATACCTAAAGCCATTTAAAGATACACACGCAACGAATATAAACACCGTAGGAATTACATTTGCAGCGGAATCATAACAACCAGAAAAGAATACTCGAATCCCAATTAACCATGCCATAGCCAGTATCACCCAGGAAGCTCATCCCTTCACGACCGCTACTAGCTCGATCTCTGAGTACCTAAAAGATAAAGCCCACGACGGGGTCAGCCATAATACTCAATAATGATAACGATCACATCAACATAAACAATTTCATATCAATGTACTTACAAAGTAAGAATACTTCCAGTGTAATCTTACCGTAGTAACCTTACCAATTCTTGGTAACTCATATCAAATCAACCCTTACCTCAATATACCCCTTGCATTCTCAAGTGACGAATGAATTCAAAAATAACCATCTGTACTGTATTCAAACAATGCCAAAATTCTCAAAACATAAATATATCTCCAATATGGAATAATCGGTCCATGTCCAATTCCGTCCGCTAGATTGCATATTCGAATCCCAGTTCTGATAAAAGCGATAATACACGATACCTCTGTAGACCAACTGCCCCGAAACAATGACAAGTCCCGGATATCGATAAAGGTATGAATGCTCACATAAGAAATAATAATAAACAAACAATGCATCAACGAGAATATCATTGACATGATAACTCCACACAAGATCAACAAAGGACCAACCACGATCGAGAATACCAACGATATGGCAATTTCCAACAAGATCAATAAAGGATCAATGACGACCGAGAATACCAACGATAAGGTAAACTAAGGTAAACTCCAAACAAGATCAATAAAGGATCCATGACTACGGAGAATACCAACAATAAAGTAAACTCCAAATAGCATCAATAAAGGATCAACGGCCGAGAATACCAACGATAAGGTAGAATCCAAACAAGATCAATAAAGGATCAACGAAGACCGAGAATACCAACGATAAGGTAGACTCCAAACAAGATCAATAAAGGATCAACGAAGACCAAGAATACCAACGATATGGTAAACTCCAAACAAGATCAATAAAGAACCATAAGGACAGATATACGAAAAAATAAGATTGTCAACATATAAAAATCACATACGTGTGATCTCGAAGAAAACTCAACTGTCGAACATACCCGATCATACATGGGCTATGAATGACCAATCAATTTGGTTCAAGATGGACGTCACGATACGCTTGATCCGGAAATGTGTTCGTGCAAAAGCAACCAACGGGTATCAGTCGAATATGCATGTGGTGCTGTACCTAATGAGTCTCACAAAGTACGTCTCGTGTGCACGGTTCAATGTGAGATCGAAACCTACACATGACTACACGTGCCCGTCCTGAAAATCCTACACATGACCGATCAGAACATAAATATGACTCCAGATATGTCACGGTGCAACATGACAATGAAACTCGACGAAACACATATCCAATAAGGCCCAGAAGACTCCCATGTGAACATCGATAGCTTGATAATGAAAGCTCTACACGACCACAATATCGTGTTCCCGTCAGACAACAGTTCACAAAGTGCTCAACAATGCATATAATATTAGCACATAAGCTCCCAAGGTCGCCCCCAAGGGTCACGGAAGTATCTACTCGGGAATACTCCGGACCGTGTGTGCCAGATTCTGGTCTTATCCCTCAACACAATTCCACACGGGTACCATTCAGGTTTTATCCCCAACACATCGGCCCATTAACACAGTTCTAAGAAAGACAACAACACAAAACACACCAAACAACGATGCACACTCATTAAATGAAATATCAGCATACAAGATATACAACAATGCAACAGGATAATTACCATAATTCGGCAATACTAAATTACCTCAAGGTGGAGACACTAACCTTTCCATGACCAACATCCCTGAGCGAATACACAACTATCTGAATATTCCAAAATGAAGTACGGTCCATAACTAATAGTAACCACCATCTCGAGTTTAATGTCGGCACGATAAACTATCCTCAATATCCAATATCCCATATTATACACCGAGGAAAACTCACATCTACATTTTCACGAGACACCTTTAAATCATATACATTACGATTTAGCCCAATCCAAAGCATAATACACGTATCATCATCCTGACGATTCATATTCATGATATCATTGCTATATGAATCATAAATAAAATGAAATCAAAACCATTTATCAAACATTATGAACTGAGCAAGCATAACTTGCATTGATACCGATACGACAAAGCCGTTACCAATCTCATCGTCTTCATCTACAAGCTCCTCTTTCCCGACCAAGGCGATCCATGCATTTTCCAATCTCAATTGCAGCACAACGGTTAAATCTATGATAGCTTATTACAACCTAATGAAATAATCAATTAACAACACATACGATAACAATCAACAACTGATATAATCAACCAATCAAACTCATGGTTCAATGATACCTCAATCATATACGAAACCAAAATGTTCAACTCATACAATTATAAATACAAGCCACAGTTCGATAATCAATAAATTCTAACCAGTGTCTCAATATTCTCGATTCCGACTTCAATCTTAATTACAGATTAACAAGGTTCATCCTTGTAAATTCATAATAAAAACCAATTATCGATTATCATCATAATAATCTAGTCATCTCATAACCATATGCGTACTACCTATACAAATATTACACCAAAATCACATAACTTGGTTCTAGATATGAATATTCCATATTCATATCCAAAACACCAACACCTTACACATGTTTATCATAAAATTCATGAATTCCTTAAGAGCATGAATTAATCATATCCAATTAACATCACTTGTTCATAATCATCAAGATATCATTGTCCAATGTGTTATCTATCCTCTAATCTATCAAATTCCCCCATATTCCGATCAATACATACATATCATCATCTCCTTCAACATACACTTCATATATCATCAAGAATCACAATTCTACCATATTCATCGTCATAAAAAGCAAACAATGATAACAACATCAAGAATCCGAAAATAAAGTGTAGAATTGATCAACATACCTCAAGAACACAATCAAACACCTCAAGAATACACAATATCTTCCTATCTAAAGCTCCACATCCAAGACTTCAAGTCCCCAATCCGTTTGAAAGAGCCAAAATAGGCCTCAGAGGGTTGAAGGGAGAAGAAATGACGTGAACATCTCCAAAAATGCCAAAGGGATGGGTTTCACATAGATATATAACTTCAACCATTACGTACGTTATGTAATCAGCTTAACGTATGTAACCTTCTTTACGTACGTTAACTTACCTTGTTAACATACGTAAGAATACCCAAGGGCTACTGCCTCAATTCGTGGCATGCATTACGTACGTAATTTCCTTGCCGTAGCGTACGTAATGTAGCTATTGACTTGCTACAGTGCCATACTTGTTTACGTACATAATGAGCTATCCTTAACGTACGTAAAGCTCGATGTTGACTCGACTGTCCACATCCGCGCCGAAAATTACCGACACTGGGCCCACTCGCCGATCACAGCTCGGACCTATCCGATTCTCTTCATAACGTATGTTATGTACTCTACCTAACGTACGTTATGCTCGCACCGTTACGTACGTAATATCCTTTGCTTAGCGTACGCTACGCTTGCACCTTTACGTACGTAAGCTCCTATGCTTAACGTACGTAATGGCTTTTATACTTAGCCATTTTTTCTCCTGTCTGGCGTCTCAATATATCGAACACGTACACGCGACCTACTTAATACATATACTCATTCCGATAACATTCTTATATGATACACCTGATGCACGATATCCTCAAATACAATTGTCGACCAAGTACGACAATTATACAAAAACTCATACAATATATCCGACATTGAAAGACATAGCAAGCATGTAGTAACCTAGAATTAAAAATAACCTCGATAGATATACTGGTACAACTTTGAGTTCCCAAACATATTCATCCATACTGTATAGGTCCCACTCTGTACAGTACAACTCATATAAAACAATGCGAAAAAATCGTAGCGAAATTCTAGGATATTACATATCTTCCTAGTTAAATAAGTTTCGTCCTTGAAACCTAACATCCTGTCAGAATCAATATCTCAATCCCAAAATATCTTAAAATCATGCCACCATACTCAAATAATCATCATCAAAACCAAATAACTGAAAGAACATGCTTACAGTTCGTGAAGTCGATGATCTCCCGTGATACTAGCATATGACTCCCATACAAAGCCTCAACACGATAACAACACACCGGCGTCGCAAATATAGCAATTTGGAAATATTTCAAAAATTTTGGGACCTCCAAAAATCAGTTTGACTCGAACGTCAGAAAATTATTTTCAAAAGTCACGCTACAACCGCATCGGTATAGCCACACAACACACATGCCCGGGTTTTATGAAACCCAAAGCTCTGATACCATCTTTTGTAACACCCCCAAAACTAACTAGGGATATTACAGCACCATGGTCCCCACGCTGGGACTCACAAGGCTAAAAATTAATTTCACAACGTTTCAAACACACCCAAGAGGCGCAGACGTTCCGTAAATCGCGAAACTTTTCTCCGACTTTAAGTTGTAAGTGCAACACTATAATTTAAGTATATGACATACATTCAATACTCGAGTAATTTTATCTGTGGAGGACCGAAACGTAAAATATTATTCGACCGCTTTATGATGACGTCTAGGGTTAACCTAGTATATAAAGGGACATCACCTCCCTTTCATTTTTCCTCCTCACTTCATCTTCTTCCTCTCTTCTTCTCACTTTGGCCGCCCCTCCTCCCCCTTCACCATTGAAACACCATTGTTCTTCCATTAGAACTCAAGTACAAGCTCACTTTGTGTTCCAAACTTGAAACAAAGTTCATATTCAAGTAAGTAACATTCTCCTCTTCATTTCTATCCAAATATAAATAGGTTTTAGGTAACTTTAAAATTTGGGAATATGTGAAGATCTTAGGTTTAATGTTATAATATTTTGTATGCTGTTTTTAAGTTGATTTTAGGGTTCTTGAAAGTGTTTAGAACATGTTTTAATCATGCTTTCATTTTCATGTCTTGGCCGAAAATTTTAGGGTTTTAAAACCAAATCATGTATTGTTTTTCTTATTATTTTCTTGCACAATATGTTGTTATATGATGATATGATGCTATGATGAATTTATGAGATTTTTATAAAATGTTTGGTATTTTGGAAAGTAAGGAAGAAACATGTTTAGTTCTTGATATGTTGTTTTATGTTCAAAAGTGACTTGATAATTGTGATGATGTATGAAAGGAGTACATGATCTGATTTTGTTAGATTTTTATAAAATGTTTTTGAAAATTTACTTGAAAACAAGAGCATGAAGTTAAATTTTCGAAGTTGGAAGATGTGTTGGTAATATTTGATGTAGTTAAGGAGTATGTTATGTATTGAGAATTCTAAAGTCATGTTTAGGTCATTTGTATGTTAGGACCGAGATTTTGATTAGCAACATGAGTGTATGTTAAGTGTGTTGTTTGATGTTGGTAACAATTGGTGTGTTGGCCACTAAGTATACAAGATACATCTTGGAAAGTGTTTTAAACAACAAGCTGTACAATTTTCAAATCTGAGTGCGTAGCGGAAGTCTTTGATACAGTAAGTTGCTGAGGATACAACAACTAGGTGTGCAGTGTATACTTAATTAATCACAATTAATAAAACAATAAAGGCAGCAGGTAAATAACACAATTTTTAAAGTGGTTCGAGGTAAACCCCTCTACGTCCACTTGTCCTCCACACAGGAGTAAAAAGTTTATTATAATTACCACGTACACAACTACGTAATTATAACCAAACCTAACCAATATATTGTTCACACAGATTGATATAATGATCTTAGCCTTCAACCGTTCACAGAGATTGGTTTGAGCTAACACGTGATTGGCTTCTTCACACACAGTTCTGAAGCTTCGTCTCTTAAATGCAAGTCCGTCACACATAGTTTAGGAATAGCAAGGATTCTCAGTCAACACAGGGCTGATGGGTTTTGTTCAAGGGTAGAACAATTGGTTGAACAACAGCTTTGACTTTCTGGGCTTTTAGCTGATGATGTGTTGTTCACGGTTTGAGCACTTGTATATCTCGTCTGTCAGAATAGAAATATGCTTTGGGAGATATGTTTGCTCAGATGTATATGATGATAACTTCGTTATAGTTGATTTCATGTCTGTCTATGTTGTTGTTTTTGTGTCTGATCTTCAAAGTCTGGGGATATATATAGCCTTTGAAATATATCCGCTGAGATAGATCCGTTGAGAAAGATTCTGTGACAACTTGATAGTTGACTAAGAACCGGATAGTGCGGGATTTGAAGATCTCCGACGACTTGATATTTAAATACTCTATCCTTTAGTATTTAAATATATCCCTTTAAATGGGATTTAGACTTTAGCGAATAATGAAGATTCCTTCTGTCCTGTTTGCATACTGTATGGAAGGATTTTTGTATTGATAATTTGAGACAGCTTCCATATTTAGCTTTACGAGACTCTTTGCTGTATGATAGATTCACTGTATGTTGGGGTCTTTGATAAAGGTTGACACCTTTGATCAGCTTTTCGATACAGCTATTTGTTGTATGCTGGATTGGCATATTGTCAAAACATTCTGTCATGATCTTTCGATACAGGGATTGTTATCCCACCAATTTCGATACCGGGTATTTGTTATCCTAACAATTTCCCCCTTTTTGATAATTTGCCAAGTCCTTCCGAGTCTTCCTTTCAAAACCTTATGATGTTATCCAAACATCCTTGATGATGCCAAAACTTTGACACTTAGCGTCTTGAAGGAGGGCAGACTTCTTGATCTTTTTTCGAATGTTCTGGCCTTCAGCATTTAGCCTAACATTGAGAACTGCTCGCAGTCAAGTTCAGCTTTTATCAAAAGAAAGTTACATCTGTAAACTTATGATTGGCGCGCAGGCACAATCTTACATTGTATTCTAGATACATTCAAATTAAACTATGAACTGTTCGCAGACAAGTTCGTACAGTTTGTGTATTAAAAATGAGTTTCATAATTTGAATACAGTAAGAATAAATTAAGTGTTTGTAAACATACAAGAACACAGTAGATTACGAGTTGTAATCTTTCAAGACAGGCAAATATTTTATTGATATTGAAACAAAGAGTACAATATTTTGCTGTCTGAAAATAAGTTTACAAAAAAAATAATACAAGGAATTTAACTCCTGTAGTCTGAGTGTCTCCACTGCCTTTTGGTAGGGTCATTCTTGGTATTTTTCCACTAGTTCTGATGAGCGTCCCTGTCTCGATTAAGATATATGGCTCGTCCATCATATGACTTATCGAAGACTAGGATCCAATCTTCTGGATAGGTTACCAAGTCACATTTTCTATGCTTAGACTTCATCTGCAGCTGTAGCGGGAGCGTTCCTTGTTCCAGCTTGTTTTTATATTCCTCTGCGGCTTCCTGCATCGTCCTGCATCTATTGAATAATGAAGATTCCCTGATAAGTACAACAAAGTATCTTAGTAGTTCATTTCTCCTCCAGTTCTTGATCTCTACTGCAGTAGGCTGTCGGTTAGCCGGGAGGTTCATAGCTTGAGGATTTTGAACTAGGCTCTTCTAAGGATACTTAGGATCATGGAAATCTGGTCAATCTCCCTGTATTTTAACGTTCGGCGTTGAAATACAGGCTATATCAGCAGTGATGGAGTCTTCAAAAGGAGCTAACATTTCTTTCTCTTGCTTCAGCCTTGTTCTCCTAGCAGCTTCCCTCGATTCTTCCCCCTTTTTGGCATCATCAAGGTATGACACCTTCTCATCAAGGCATTCCAGGATTTGAATAGCAGCATCCTATTTCGTCTCAATACTGTCGTTGGATTCTAAGGCGGTTGAGGGTGCGGGAGTATCAGATTCGGGCTTGGCGACAGGGGGTGTTGATATCTCCTGTTCAGTATTTGGTTCTGAAGACATAGGTACAGGAGGGACTGATTCCTCCTGCTGTCTCTCAGCATCCGCTTGCTCCGGCAGAAGGACTGATTCCTCATGCGGGATGGCGTCGGATTCTTCTTCTTCTTGGGCAGCGACAGGCTCAGGTGCCTATTGCGAAACAAATTTTTCCTCCGCGACATGAGGGGCTGAATCCTCATTGTCGGGAATAGTGTCTTGTTGATGGGGAGGTGATTGGTGATGACTCGATGTTCCTGCGCCCATCGGAAATTCAGATTCTTCGCGACTCTTTCTTAGACCAGCCTGTAGGGCGTCGTCATCATCGTCTGAGTCGGGATCTGATTTTGGACTTTCGGGATATTCTACGGACTTAGCTTTTCTTTTATTTCGTGCTTCGGCTTTTTCAATCAAATGTCTCTCAATAAGCTCTTTAACGCATAGGTCGTCCCATTGGATCAGGACAGCAACATCTCAAGCGTCCGTCACTTCCAAAACAAATCTTTCTTCGTTGCTCCATTTGCTCCAGTTGTATAGGTTGTCATAAGGAGCAAGTCTGTAGTTCTTCCATTGGACAAACCATTCGTAGGCCTGTTCGATTTGCACAGAAAGTAAGGTTTTGGAAATAATTGTGTCCGGGGAGGGGCTGCGTACAGCGCTTGGGTTCGCTGTAGGCATGGGTTCATCTACAGGTGTGGGATCCTGTATCGGAGAAGGATCCCTAACTGGGGATGGTACCCTGATGGGAGATGGATCCTTTACGGGTGTGGAATCCTGTTGAGGAGAAGTAGCTTTTGGCTCCATAGAGGCAGGCGACTCGCCAGAGTCTTTAGAGTTGGTAGATGTCCGAGCATCTGTCATAGCCACCAAGGGCTCGGGATCTATTGTATCGATAGTAGTGGGCATCTCTTCCACAGGGGTTGGGACCTGGGGGATTTGTTCAGTGGGTTGAGCTACGGAAGGAGCATCCTTGGAGGTTTCTGTAGCCTTAACTTTTGTAAGCCTCCTTAGCTTCCTTTTCGGCTTCTCAACAGCAACTGGAGTTTTGCTGTGAGATCTTTTTCTCTTTCTCGAGGATTCTACACTTTTGGACTTCGAAGATACGTCCCTCGGATCGGCAGATAGAGACAGTCTACGGATGAAAGGTCTGTTTGCAATCAGGTTGCTTTGGTTGAAGACAGTAGGCTTGACGCTTCCTATGTATATCCGTGAATTAATTTTCTTTGCCTCTATAGATTGCAGAACTCCGCATTTCGTCAAAATGTAGTTCAACAGCAAACCACATGATTTCTTTTGCGAGACAGGCTTAGACACTTCTTCCTGCAAACGCTTGAGGATGATTTGACACCAATTGACCTTCTCACAGGTCATTATTGCAACCATCATTCGGAGCCTGAGATTGGTGCACATCTCGAAAGCACCAGTTCAGTTTTCAATAACACGACAACAGAAATCGTGTAAATAGACGAAAGGTAAACAGAAAACTTTCTTATGGCAAGTGGTATGAACCGTTTCCACCATCGCTGAACCGGTGAATAAGCCATAGTATTGGGTCAAGAGTTCTTGGGACCCAAAGGTCTCAAGATCTTCCATGATCAGGCCAACAGCAGGTACCCTGTTGATATTTTGGAGTAGCTATTGGTCAACACGGATCTCTACTCCACGAATGACAGCTGTAATGTCAGCAACATGTCCTCCTTGAGCCAATGAAAGGAAGCGAACAGCAGCATTGAGGTAGAACTCCTCAACCAGGTGAACATCAAATCGTTCAGTAGTGTGGCTGCCAAGGCGATAGAGGCCTTGCTGACGAATTCTTGTAATGACGAATTCCATTAATTCAACGTCATCACCTTCGGCATGAACGAGTTCAAGCACAACAGATCTGGAGAAGATCCGTCCGTCGATGATGGTGGATGATTTCTTGAGAGAGGTGGAAGAGGTCTGGGTAGACGCCATTGATGATTCTCAAAGAACAATTAAAAAGGATTCAAGGAGAAATGCAGTAAACACAGAAAACCTGTAAGCTGTATGCTCGAGAACTCTTATAATATGCAGAAATCATAAAGAGTCTCAAATGGCACTTACAGTCCTTTTATAGTAGGCGGCAAAGAAGGGTTTTCAGAGACTGAATGGTCGGCTTTAAGGGATGTGAACCGGTGTTTTGAAATGAACGGTCACGATGGACTGAGTGTAACTGGTGAACTTATCCATTGAATTTTAAAATAGGAGCGGGTCCCACTTCTGACATTTCAAATTACCCTTATTGCCTGAAACGGCGGTGTAAAATATTAAATAAATGTGAAGCATCGCGGCCTTTGATATACTGTTGTCCAGATGTCGTGTAAAGCATTTAATGCAAAAGACGTTTGACATGAAACAGGGCACGTGGAGAAAAATTGTCTTAAAATAAAATAAAATATTATTATATATGAGATATTATAATAAATCGCTTTCCCATAGTATGTGTTGTATCCGCGACGATACAGTGTTCCCCCTTAAAAGGTACATATGGGATTCAATTTCATACAACAACTTTGGGATTAATGCTGTATTCATGGGTCATACTGTATTCCCCCTTAATTATTACACACGCCAGCTGTAGGATGATTCATATCACTTTGTTCCCATAGTGTTGTAGTCAAGGCTCTGAGTGTACAGATAATTAACGGTGGATACTGTATTCTTGGGTCTTACAGCGTTCCCCCTCAATTGTTGAGTAAAAACAATAAATACTTACAGGGAGTCAGGCTGTAGCAATCTCAATTCTTGTCGATGTATGTTGAATCTAGTTGTGTCAAGAGGCTTGGTAAATATGTCGGCCAACTGCATATCTGTATGAACTTTTTCCAGTCGAACATCCTTGTTCTCGACATGATTCCTCGTGAAATGATGCTTCATGTTGATATGCTTAGTGTGCGAGTGCAATACAGGGTTGTGCGTTATTACAATTGCACTCGTGCTATTGCACATAATCAGCATTTCCTTGGCTTCAATCCCACAATCTGACAATTGTTGCTGCATCCAAAGGATCTGCATACAGCACCTACCAAATGACATAGTATTGATTCGGTGTGGAAAGCGAGTTTGCCAATTGTTTTCTTGCTAAACCAAGACACAAGTCTAGGTCCAAGAAAGTGACAAGTTCCGCTTGTACTCTTCCTATCTAGCTTGTAGCCTCCAAGATCCGAGTCGCTGTAGCCAACTATATCGAATCCGCCTTCTTTAGAATACCATAGTCCTACGTCGACTGTTCCTTTGATGTACTTCAGGATTCGTTTAGCTGTGTTGAAGTGTGATTCTTTAGGTGCTACTTGATATCTCGCACACACTCCTACAACAAAGTGGATATCGGGCCTGCTAGCCATTAGGTACAGGAGAGAGCCAATAAGCTTCCTATAGAGTGATTGGTCAACTAGCTTTCCGGCTTCATCAGCACTAATTTGCACGGAAGTGCTCATGGGGGTTGAAGAATATTCCTGTAGGCAACTGCTTTACCTGCAAACAAAGGAAATAACTAAGTTCTCTCATCATACTCATTTCAAATTTACTTTGCATGAGATGAGAGAACCTCTGACATAAAGCAAGGTTAGTTGAACCAAATATAATATCATCTACATAAATTTGAACCATTAGAAGGTCATCGCCTTCCTGTATTTTGAACAAGGTCTTGTCCACAGCACCTTTCTCAAATCCATTATCGGTTAGATACTGGGACAAGGTTTCATACCATGCTCTAGGTGCTTGCTTAAGTCCATACAGTGCTTTCCTTAGCCTGTATACTAGGTCTTCTCCGTATGTGTTAGCAAACCCTGGTGGTTGTTCAACATAAACTTCTTCGGCTATGTCTCCATTCAGGAATGCACTCTTGACGTCCATTTGATATACAACAAAGCTCTTGTGGGTGGCAAAGGCTAAGAATATCCTGATGGCTTCTAGTCTGGCTACAGGGGCAAATGTTTCATCGTAGTCAATGCCTTCTTCCTGTTAAACGGTGCTCATCTCAATTATTGTACATACGACAAGGAGTTTTATGCTATTGTGAGGGCTCTAGATCATTGGAGTCACTATCTTCGGCCGAAACATTTTATTCTGCATTCGGACCATGAATCTTTAAAGTATATTAATGGGAAACAGAAGTTGAGTCCGAGACACGCTAAGTGGGTGGAGTTCTTGCAATCGTTTCACTTTTCATCGAAGTATAAGGACGGTAAGAGCAATGTGGTGGCTGATGCGCTGTCTAGGAGATATGCTTTAATCTCTACCCTCAATATTCGATTGCTTGGATTCGATACAGTAAAGGAATATTATGACAGTGATGCGGATTTTGGCGAACCCTTCGTCCTTTGCAAATCTGGACCGATGGGAGAATTTTCGATACAGGAAGGCTTCCTTTTTAAAGGAAATTGCCTTTGCCTGCCCAAGCACACGATTCGAGAATTGCTGGTTCGGGAAGCTCACGGGGGAGGTTTGGCTGGCCATTTTGGTTCGACTAAGACGTTGTATGTGCTGAAGGAACATTTTTATTGGCCAAAGATGCAGGGGGATGTTAATAATATAATTAGTAAATGTGTGACATGCCATGTTGCAAAGAGTTCGATCAAACCAGGAGTCTACACGCCTTTACCGATTCCGGAGAGGCCATGGGAAGATGTCTCGATGGATTTTATTGTTGCTTTGCCTTGAACCCAACGAGGTAAGGATGCGATTATGGTTATTGTCAATCATTTTTCAAAGATGGCTCATTTTGTTCCTTGTCACAAAACCGATGATGCTAGTAATGTTGCTGACTTGTATTTTCGGGAGGTGGTGCGATTACATGGAATTCCAAAAACTATTGTTTCGGACCGGGACTCGAAGTTTCTAAGCTACTTTTGGAACACATTGTGGAGAAAGGTGGGAACCAAGCTTTTGTTTAGTACTTCACATCATCCTCAAACAGACGGACAAACTGAAGTAACTAATCGAACACTGAGAATGCTATTGCGAGATGCCGGGATAACAATGAACATATGTATGGTTATGGTTGCGTGACTATTGTCACAGTGACATGTGATTTAGAATAGTTTCCCGTTGGGTTATTCACTCGGGTATGTTCTGTGGGAGCATCTGAGGTTCGTGGCTTGTTAGCACGGGACCCGAATAATCATTGGAAATATGTTGTTATGGATGATTGGGTCGTGGAACCCGTGTTTCGTGATTTGGGTCGTGGACCCCGTGTTCCGTGATTTGGGTGGTGGATCTCGTGTTTCGTGATTTGGGTGATGGACCCCGTGTTTTGTTATCCGAATTGTATGTTGGGAAAATGATCTTTGGGCCGTGCCCCTAAGTGTTTTCGAAAGACTTGAGAATTCTTAAATCCCAAATACTTTCAAAACTACCGAGATCGTAAAATGTTTTGTAAGATGTATATTAGGTTTATTCCCACCTTTCATGATTTGAACGGTTTTGATCAAATGATTTATCTCAGGAAGCATGTTCACGATTATTATGTTCTTAGAGTATGTTGTGTATGGCTTTACTAGCAAAACAGTGGAGTTTGTTTCTTTCGAAACCGTTAAGCTCTTCTTCCATAGATTAAATCCAATGAGGATGGTTCAGGGATTCTATGGTAAAAATGGGTTCGGATTGGGCTAAGAATACAACAATATTGCACATATTGAGTCTTCTAAGTTCAGATTTAGACTTCCATACAGGGAATGGAGAAATCTCAGACTCTTCTGATTCTTCTTGCGCACAAAATACATTTCCTTGTGTACTCTGTATTCTTCTACGGGTTGATACTCCAGTATCAATATCTCCTTGTGGGTGATCTCTCAACCATCTTCTGTCACGTTCTAATGCAGGGTCCCGTACTATATCGTGAGTTTCTGTAGTTTCGGCCTCAGCTTGTACAGCATCGGCTTCATCTATGTCAGTTCTTACAGTTGCGGGGTTGATTTCTAGGTCAATGACAGGTTCTATAGGAGTTGGTGGATATAAGATGGAAAGATGTTGAATATTCTGAGTAACATCTTCTACTCCCGTAGGGTCATGGTGAGGTTCGTCGAACACTACATGAACTGATTCCTCAATGTTAGCTTCCTTTTATTAAAGATCCTGTAAGCTTTGCTAATAGAGAAATATCCTACAAATATTCCTTTATCCGATTTCTCATCGAAGGTTCTAAGTTGATCCTTCCCATTGTTCAACACATAACACCTGCATCCAAAAATGTGAAAGTACGAAACTAATGGAGTTTTATTGTTCCATACCTTGTATGCTGTTTTGTTGTGATGCTTGTTGACGATACAGCGGTTTTGAGTGTAGCACGCTGTATTGGTAGCTTCGCCCCAGAAACGCTGTGGAAACTTGCTTGGGGCAATCATTGTCCTTGTTGCTTCCTTCAGCATCCTGTTCTTTCGCTCGGCATCACCATTTTGTTGAGGAGTACGGGCAGCCGAGTATTCGTGCAGTATCCCATTTTCCGAACAATATTGCTCTATAATGCGATTATTAAATTTTGTACCTCTGTCGGAACGAATGGATACGATACTCGACCCTTTTTTATTTTGATGCTTTCTTAGGTGCTCGGGCAGCTTTGATATTGTTTCCTTCTTCTTGCTTAGGAATATTGTCCAAGCATACCAGGAATAATCATTAACAGTAACGAGATAGTATTTCTTACCTCCCAAACTAATCGGGTCTACAGGACAATAGAGATCCATATGTAGCATTTCCAACACTCTGTGGGTTGAAAGGTAGGATTTGCTTTTCAGTGTGGATTTGATTTGCTTGCCTTTTTGACATGGTCCACAGACAATGTCTTTTTGAAATCACACAGTTGGCAATCCTCTAACAAATCCCTGTCTTGAGAGCTTGCTGATCGTCTTGAAGTTGACGTGGGACATCCTCTTGTGCCATAGCCAGCTTAGATCTGCAGTGCCTTTGGCAACAAAACAAGGAATTGTGGAGCTCGTAGGCATCCAGTCAGCAGTATACATATTACCTGATCTCCTTCCTGTGAGCACAACTTCTTTGGTTAGGATGTTCTTGACTCTGTAGTGATCTATATAGAACTTCACCGAGAACTATTTGTCACAGAATTGGCTAATACTAAGTAGATTGTACTGTAAGCCTTCAACATAAGCTACATCTGTGAGTTTGAATTTTCCTACAAGTGGGGTTCCCTTCCCTCTTGTTCTTCCTTTATATTTGTCACCGAAGCGCACTTTTGGACCGCGACCTTCTACAAAATCTGAGAGCTTGCTCTTGTCTCCTTTCATATGCTGAGGGCATCCGCTATCGAAGTACCAGATGTCCTTCTCAAGAATGTCCTGTAGGTAAATAATTTACGTAGATTTAGGTCCCCGTTGATTGTTGGGTCCATGTAGGTTAGTGCCTTTCGGTACCCACATTTTCCTAACAGCAATTAGCTTACTGTAGGTTACATTAGGTACAGTCTTGTGGTATCTACGTGGGGCATGTACATAGTTACTATAGACATGATAATCATTATGCATGTAAAAATCAGGGTTATTATTATTAATCCAGTACTTATGCCGTCTCGGAGGTGGAGCTATTTTCTTTGGTCTTACAGCTTGCCTTCTGGGTCTCCAGTTAGATTCCAAAAGCTGTTGTCAATGCTGTGTGGATACCTGCTTTCTTGATGGATAATGAGGCTCCTGTATCTAGTACCTAGGCGTGCTGTACTAAAAGTATTGTCCAAGCATACCTAGAATAATCATCAACAATAACGAGACAGTATTTCTTACCTCCCAAACTTACTGTGTCTATAGGATCATAGAGATCCATATGTAGCATTTCCAACACTCTATGGGTTGAAAGGTATGATTTGCTTTTCAGGGTGGACTTGATTTGCTTGCTTTTTTGACATGGTCCACAGACACTGTCTTTTTGAAATGACGCATTTGGAAATCCTCTAACCAATCCCTTTCTTGAGAGCTTGTTGATCGTCTTGAAGTTGACTTGTGACATCCTCTTGTGCCATAGCCAGCTTAGATCTGCAGTGCCTTTGGCAACAAAACAAGGAATTGTGGAGCTCGTAGGCATACAGTCAGCAATATACATATTACCTAATCTGCTTCCTGTGAGCACAACTTCTTTGGTTAGGATGTTCTTGACTCTGTAGTGATATATATAGAACTTCACCGAGAACTGTTTGTCACAGAACTGGATAATACTAAGTGGAATGTACTGTAAGCCTTCAACATAAGCTACATCTGTGACTTTTGAATTTTCCTACAAGTAGGGTTCCCTTCCCTCTTGTTCCTCCTTTAGATTTGTCACCGAAGCGCACTTTTGGACCGCGACCTTCTACAAAATCTGAGATCTTGCTCTTGTCTCCTGTCATATGCTGAGGGCATCCGCTATCGAAGTACCAGATGTCCTTCTCAAGAATGTCCTGTAGGCAAATAATTTATGTAGATTTAGGTCCCCGTTGATTGTTGGGTCCATGTAGGTTAGTGCCTTTCGGTACCCACATTTTCCTAACAGCAATTAGCTTACTGTAGGTTACATTAGGTACAGTCTTGTGGTATCTACGTGGGGCATGTACGTAGTTACTGTAGACATGATAATCATTATGCATGTAAAAATCAGGGTTATTATTATTAATCCAGTACTTATGCCGTCTCGGAGGTGGAGCTATTTTCTTTGGTCTTACAGCTTGCCTTCTGGGTCTCCAGTTAGATTCCAAAAGCTGTTGTCAATGCTATGTGGATACCTGCTTTCTTGATGGATAATGAGGCTCCTGTATCTAGTACCTAGGCGTGCTGTACTAAAAGTATTGTCCAAGCATACCTAGAATAATCATCAACAATAACGAGAGATTATTTCTTACCTCCCAAACTTACCATGTCTACAGGACCATAGAGATCCATATGTCGCATTTCCAACACTCGGTGGGTTGAAAGGTAGGATTTGCTTTTCAGGGTGGACTTGATTTGCTTGCCTTTTTGACATGGTCCACAGACACTGTCTTTTTGAAATGACACATTTGACAATCCTCTAACCAATCCCTGTCTTGAGAGCTTGTTGATCGTCTTGAAGTTGACGTGTGACATCCTCTTGTGCAATAGCCAGCTTAGATCTGTAATTCCTTTGTGATGCCCAAAGACTCTCACACACAAGGTCTAGTCAATAATAGCATATTAATTTTAAAACATGCAAGACTTCATGCTTAATCGTATAAAAATGTGTCAGGGTGGCATGAAACTGCTATTATTTGAATCATATGATTCATGCGTTCCTTGTTATTAAGTATTATTTTGACATTTCATGATTCACATTATTTGATAGTTAATTTAACAGCATTGAAGTGGCTAAGCATTTGAACATAACCCCAAGTACAAGTGGTAAGCCTATAAGCAGTAAATAATATCAGTGACGTGTCTATCGGTTGGTCTCGGGGTTTTAGTCGGCGGGTATGCTGAGTCAATTTGGATTGATGATTCTAGTAAATACCCTTTCTTATTCCGATAACACGTGTCAAGCATCTTGATACTTTTGAATACCATCAATGATGAAATTCAAGGTTTCAGTGATAACATTTGTTAAGCCATTCGATTTGTAAGTATCTTATTCATCCCAAATGCGGTCGGGTAGAATGGAATATGTCCTTTAGTTCATTGTCAAATAATGTCATATTTCTTAGTGAGTACTCGGACTCTTATTTCTAGGGTTAATTATATAAAATTTCATAAAGATAACAACAAACTCATTTTCTACCACTTTCAAAGGTATTCGCAAAAGTAGCTGAGTTTAAACAATAAAAATACATATTAAACTTTATCAAAAATCTTGGATCATACATCCATACCCTAAACATTATGAATCCTTACTTGGAACCGGTTTAAAACATCCAAGAACCGTATTAGAACAACTTCAACCGGTCCATTCTTCTAAACCTGACTTCTGGAGGCCATTGAGGGGTATTTTAGTACTTTCACCCTTATAAACCGACTCTTCCACTTAGATAAGGAAGTAAACAGACTCTAAACTCTTATAGACACTCTTAACTCGATCCATAAGCTCCAAAATTCGAAAATTCATCAAAAAATTGAGGAGAAATCATAAAAACATCAACACCTCAATTCAGTTGACAATCAAGGTGAGTTATCTTCGTTTTACTGTTGTTCTTGCTATATTTCTTGTGTGTTATGAAGTTGTGAGAGCTGTTTTAGGTGATTATGTACGATCTAATGATGTTAAGAACTCATAAATGGCCAAAACTTGTGTTTAATGTGGATTTATAGGACTTAAAACTCACTAAGACAACAAAAGAATCAATTCTGTCACCTTTTGGAGAATATGTGTGGATAGTATTGAATTGGTGTTCTTCAGGGGCAGAGGTTGTTATATACATGTTCTTAAGTATATTAGGTATGCTATATCAAAAATTTATGCAGATCCTACATATAATCAAGTGGATATATGCCGGACAAATTCAGTTATTTCAAGATCTTGATAGTTTCCCCTAAACCATTGTATTGTTATAGAATCCTAGAGTTGTTGCCTATAAGAGTTGATCGAACACTATGAACATAAAATAATAGGCTTCATAATGAATTAGTAGTGTAAAAATTATTGAGTATTATGCTCGTATATAACGAAATGCGCACATAAAATTTGTAGAATACCAATTATGTGAAATCGGTAAAATCCTTCGGATATGCAGTGAGTTAAACTTCGTGTATACCATATAGATTCTTTAAAGGCACTCCTTGAAACAGGCTCTGAAGACATATCATCAAAGCCACCTATTATTGGTATAAAAGCAAAGGTATCACCTGAACAAGGTAAGTAATGTGATTGCAAAACGTATCACAAGAGCATTTGTGCGAAATATGTGTAAATGACTGTTGTTTTGGATATTGCTCGTACCTTGTGTATATCTGGATAACATATTGCTCTATTCTTATTGTGTGACATGTCCCATAGAGCATTTATACATGTGGTATTATCACGATGCATACGATCATAGCATAGCATTGGAGGTTGTTGTCGCATGCATCGATCATAGTACAGGCTTTCTAAAGGTGATCAGAACAAACTGTTTTGGTTATGTGCATCGCGGGATACTGGTAAGGGGCTGTTTTGTGGCGGAGTCTATGACACGTCGTAGTGATCCATATGTTATGATTGGACACTTGTGTGATGTTTTGCGGTGGAGTCTGGGACACAGCGTGGTGACTCATGTGTATGATTGGGCACCTTTATAGCCATGATCCTGGTGGAGTCTGGGACACGCCAGGCTGACCCATGTGTTATGATTGGGCAGTTTGTTCTGGCTATGGTTGGACATGCACACTTTTGGCCCAGGCTAGAAACTCGAGGTGTACATAGCAGTGCACTATAAAAGAGTTTTCAAAAGTTAAAGGAAAATGAAAATGCATTTCGCAAACTCATTCATAAATGTATTCATGCATTGTGTGTCACTACTTACTGAGATTTCGCTCATTTAGTTGAATTCTTGTGATACAGGTAATAATTCTGAGTATCAGGCATAGGCTGATGTCAGGGATGCTTCTCTACGCCAACGAGCCGTTGTATATGAACATCAGACCTGTGGAGTGTTCTGCGGGTGTGTTAAGTCTAAGTTTTCTTATAAACCTATACATCCGATGTCTTCTTTTGGTTGTAATATAATAGTCGGCTGATGTGTAAAAGTAACTTTTGGTGTGTAAACGGAGTTTTCTCTTAAAGGTTTTAAGTTTTCCGCTGTGTTGTAATATATAATAAGGATATTTTTAATATCCGGTATCAGATAGTCAAATCTAGGGGGTGCGACAGATTTGGTATCGGAGCAAAGGTTTGAAGCGTTTCTGAAGACCGTTCATATACAATAATCGCTTGGCGGAGAGGAGCAACCCATCAGTCAATGGTTTTATTTATTTTTTTTTACTTGCTATTTGCGTGTTTATGTTAATATTGGCTAATAAAAGATCCTTGTGTGAGAAGTGAAGGCTATTAAGAGATCATGGAAGAGAATAGAAAGCAAGGTAGTGCTGAAGGAGCGAGGGATAACCGTATCGACCAACTGACAGATCTTGTGGAAAGGCTTATAGAACGGGATGTTAGACGTGAAGCCGAGGCTTGTCGTTCTCCACCTCCTCGAAATGATGCCATTGATCTGGTTAGTGAGAGGTTCCAGAAACTAAAACCTCCCACGTTTGAAGATGGGCTCGATACGAGCATTTCTGAGAATTGGCTTCGAACTATGGAAAGGATGTTCAGCTACGGCAGAATCCCTAATGAGGCCAAGGTTTTATGTGCGGTATTTTACCTGCGTAATGATGCTAGCTACTGGTGGGACACCATGATGGGTATATATGATGTTCCTAGACTGACATGGGAGGAATTTAAAGAGCTGTTCAAGGCGAAATACCTTACAAAAGCTGCACGAGCTGCAAAACGGAAGGAATTTTCAAATTTGAAGCAAGGTGACATGTCAGTTGATGAATATGTCAGAAAATTTGAGGAGCTTTCAAGGTATGCACCACACATGGTAAGCACGGATGAGCTAAAGGTCGAGCAATTCACCGAGGGTCTGAGACCAGAGATATATAGAGATGTGCAAGTCGGGGAAACTGGAGGCTCAAAATATGTGGCAGTGGTTCAGCGAGCTCTGAATGCAAAAATGGCTCAAAGGAAAATCATTGAGGAACGAAAGGATAAAGAGGCTAAAGAAAAGCAGAACCAGCCGAATTATCAGTAGGGCCAAGGCAAGTGGCAGCACTCAAACAAGGGTAACAAGAGGCAAGGCCAGTTCTACAAAGGTAATGGCCAGAAACGGTTTAAGGACAACAACGGAGGACAGCCATCCACTGGAGGTAAACAAAAGCCAAAATGTGCAAAATGTGGAATGTTAGGCGTATTTTTATGCGCTTATTTATCATTATTTTATATCCATCTTGAGCCTAAATCTGCATAAATGAGCTTTTAATGCACTATTCTTATATGTTTTGCAGGAAATTGGAGTCCGGAAGCTCGAACGACGTAAAACGGGCGAAAATAGCAGTTTTTGGCCTGGGGCCGCGGCACAAGGGAAGCGGGCCGCGGCACACGCAGGTGACCAGCAAGCGCAGAACCCACTGTACCGTGAGCCGCGGCACAGCTTAAGTGAGCCGCGGCCCAGGAGGAAAATATGCGCCTGTGCATCCGGCTTGAGAGGGGCCGCGGCACAGATTAAGTGAGCCGCGGCCCACAGGGCGGTTTTGGCTGAGCCTTCCGCGTTTCTTCGCCGTTTTGGAGCCTGTTCTCGACCTAATCACACGGACGCATTCTGAAAGCTGATAACAGTTATAAATAAACATTGAAGGGGTGAAAAACAAGGGGGGAATAATCTGGGAGATCAATAGACATCGCGGGACAGAAGAACACAAGAGGAGGAGATTTGTGGGCGACGACAAGACCACGGATCCCCTACGGTTTTTCTTAGTTTTTCCGCATCTTAGTTTCTAGATCTATTTGAGTAGGATTGTGATTGTATCCGATTACATGACGGTTTGATTATTTATTTTTATTTCAATTTACTCATTATTCATATTGAGTTGGATTTTTTTCATTGTTCTTAATGCTTATTAATTGTCTGGCCAACAGTTGAATTGTTTTGAATGTCTTTATGGATTCGGGAGATGAAATTTAGGCATAGTTCTTGTGAGAATAATCATGATTGTCGTGAGATAGGGATATACTTATGGGAATTGTGAACCCTTTTTATTGTGGAGATTCTTGAACTGGTTTAGCTATTAATTATCTAATTCGAATAGGGATATATCTAGTTAATAATTCGTAGTATTTTCTATCGACCTTGGGAAAGACTTTAGAATAATTTAGAAATTACTGGCTTACAATCAATTGAATAAAAGTGAATTGAATTGAATAAATATCATTCCTGATTGTTTGAGGTGAAAATCATAATCCTACGCCCTTATTAGTATTATTATTAGTAGTAGTACTATTATTTATCTTCTGCTATTAGTTTAGGTATAAATTCCGTATAATTGTTCTTCAAATAAAATTACGAGTTGACTACATTTTGGTACTGAGTGAAATCAGTCCTCGAGGGAACGATATCTTACTTATCACTTTATTACTTGTTGACACCGTGCACTTGCGGCATAGTGTGAGGGATTTCCTCACAACAAGTTTTTGGCGCCGTTGCCAGGGACTGATTATTCGCTAATATCAATACCAAGCGACTCTAATTTTAATTTGAAGTTTTTTTCTTTAGTCTCTATATTTTTATTATTTTTTTATTATGTTTTCCTTTGATTATCATGACCCTTGGCATTTCATAAATTTTGATGTTCTTAATAATTTGCCTACTAGGGTCAGTCAGCCCCCTCCCCCGAAATAAAAGACCATGATTGAACAATGTGTAGATGCTCTTAAAAATCCTGATAGTACCCCTCTTGAGCAAGAATGTGCAAGTAGTGGTCTTGAGATTCACTATGGTTATTTTCTAGCTTATATATTTAGTAGTGAAGTTGAGGGGGAGGTTGAGAAGAAAAACATGTTCACTTTTAGGGTCGATCTCCCAGCACCTGATAATTACATAAAGTGTGATGAGCCTGTACAAGAAGTTACCATTGATGATCTCCAAAGAAATTTCATTAAATTGTCATCAAACTTCGACTAATAATGTGAACACTTTTGTGCCCAAAATTTTATTAACGGTGCCGCGCATAATTTTTCCTAAAACCATAATGGGAGAGATTGACCTCATTACTTGTGATTTTGTTGAGGCTGATTCTTTGAGTTCTAATGAGGTTGTTCATGATATGTCTTTACTATCTACCCATTCGAACTCTGCTTATTTTTTCATGCCTTATCATTATTATATTTTTCCACTATTTTTTGGTTGTCCGCATAATTATTCTTACTCACTAATTTTGGCAACCAGGCATGAACCAAAGCCTCCCTTGTGGAATAAGAGGCTTATAGATTGTAAGAAGGTGGCATTTGGAAATCTCCCTAGAAAGAAGCCACGTTAAATGTTTATGCCACGTCGGGCTCAAGACGTAAAATAGAGCGCTTGATGGGAGGTAACCCATCATTTTTACTTGCTTTCTAGTTAGTTGTTTTTATTGAATTTTTAGTTAATAATTTTTTCCTTTGTTTTGTTTTTTTTCGTTTTGATTCGTGTATTCTTGTGGCCCTTATTTCTCTAATATTTTTTTTCAACCCCAATGAGCATTATTCTTCATATTCTAGTCTTTCTTGACTTAATGTCTTTAGTTATTTTATGACTAGAGACTAAGTTTGGGGGTTCCTGGTGATGTTGGGCATTACTTGAAGTATGACAGACGATTCCACTCAGACATGTGCTAGCGTTTAAGAAGACATTTGGAATAAGTTTCACTTCTCCTTATCTCTTTTATTTTCACATGAGTTTTATTATTGATGATTTTATGTGTAGTGAAATAAATTGAAGCATGCGATAATTTTCTTAATTTTTCTTGCTTATAAATTGCGATTGCTTGATTGTCCTTGCATGCTGTTGATGGTTTTGTTCAAAAACGTGAATTTTTCGTGAATTTTTCGTGCTTCCATGTGTAAAACTGATGTTACGATACTGATTTCTCTTGGAAGAAACGATTGACTTTTGGTCGAGTTGCAGTCAGCGATATCTGCTTCTGTTGAGTATTCAATTAGGTCCGAAATTTTATCGTTTTTGTAGAAATCTTAGCAGATACGAAAGGAGACATACGTGTTTTCAAATCACCGTTTATACGTTTGGTTAAACTTTTCGCGTAGCTAGTTGTCTAGTAACATGAATCTTGTTGGCACTTGGATTGAGTTTAGAGTCGGACAGTTTTTCCCAAAAGGACGAGATATTATGCTTATTCTATGATGGGAAGTTTAGTAACCGGGGGTATTCACGTGATCCGTTGTTTACTCTCGCGTAAAACGACGACCCTGAATAGATTAATAATTTAGAAATATCGCATTACCAATGACGGGAAGCCTAGTAACCGGGGGTATTTACGTGACCCGTTGTTTACTCTCGCGTAAAACAGCAACCTTGACATGCGGGAATTGCTATTCGAGTTTTTTCTCCGCTGTAAAGGGGGACTTAGTAACTAGAAGCATCCATGTGCCCCATGAGTGTCTTTTACGTCAAACGATTCCCCGATACATGAGAATGGAAATCCACCCTAGGATCATCCCGATAAAATATCCCGATAGCCGAAACCTAGTGGTTAACTCGAATCATATTATTAATCATACATAAGGGAATGCTGTCCTAGGAGTAATTTTGATAATGAAACTCTTGAATTTTTCCACTAGACTGTGGGACTGGGCGAATTGTCTTGTTTAATCTAACCCTTCATATTAACGGTCGGTTAAATTCACGCTTGTTAATCTTTGAGCTTGATTTTCTTCTTGAACGATTGATTAGGACTGAAATTGGTTACTTTGTGGAATCAGTGTCCTGGATGTGACTCACTATTACGATACTTGCACTATTCTTTGAGATTTTCAGGGTAGTATTGATCACATTGAGCACTACGGACTTGCAAGAGTATTCACGATACTTTTTGTTTAAAATTGATAATTTTTTGCTTGAGGACAAGCAAAGGCTCAAGTTTGGGGGTATCTGTTAGGCGTATTTTTATGCGCTTATTTATCATTATTTTATATCCATCTTGAGCCTAAATCTGCATAAATGAGCTTTTAATGCACTATTCTTATATGTTTTGCAGGAAATTGGAGTCCGGAAGCTCGAACGACGAAAAGCGAAACGGCAGCGGTTTTGGCCTAGGGCGCAAAGACAAGGGAAGGCGCGCGGCACATGCAGTGACCAAAGAAGCGCAGAACCCATCAGACCGTGAGCCGCGACACGGCTTAAGTGAGCCGCGGACCGGGAGGAAAATATGCGCCTGTGCATCCGGCCCGGCAGAAGAGGCCGCGGCCTGCATTAAGTGAGCCGCGGCCCACATGGCGGTTTTGGCTGAGCCTTCCGCGTTTCTTCGCAGTTTTGGAGCCTGTTCTCGACCTAATCACATGGACGCATTTTGAAGGCTGATAACAATTATAAATAAGCATTGAAGGGCTGAAAAACAAGGGGGGAATAATCTGGGAGATCAATAGACATCGCGGGACAGAAGAACACAAGAGGAGGAGATTTTTGGGCGACGACAAGACCACGGATCCCCTACGGTTTTTCTTAGTTTTTCCGCATCTTAGTTTCTAGATCTGTTTGAGTAGGATTGTGATTGTAGCCGATTACATGATGGTTTGATTATTTATTTTTATTTCAATTTACTCATTATTCATATTGAGTTGGATTTTTCTCATTGTTCTTAATGCTTTTTACTTGTCTGGCCAACAGTTGAATTGTTTTGAATGTCTTTATGGATTCGGGAGATGAAATTTAGGCATAGTTCTTGTGAGAATAATCATGATTGTCGTGAGATAGGGATATACTCATGGGAATTATGAAGCCTTTTTATTGTGGGGATTCTTGAACTGGTTTAGCTATTAATTATCTAATTCGAATAGGGATATATCGAGTTAATAATTCGTAGTATTTTCTATCGACCTTGGGAAAGGCTTTAGAATAATTTAGAAATTCCTGGCTTATAATCATATGAATAAAAGTGAATTGAATTAAATAAATATCATTCCTGATTGTTTGAGGTGAAAATAATAATCCTACGCCCTTATTAGTATTATTATTATTAGTAGTACTATTATTTATCTTCTGCTATTAGTTTAGGTATAAATTCCGTATAATTGTTCTTCAAATAAAATTACGAGTTGACTAAATTTTGGTACTTAGTGAAATCAGTCCTCGAGGGAACGATATCTTACTTATCACTTTATTACTTGTTGACACCGTGCACTTGCGGCATAGTGTTGGGGATTTCCTCACAACATGGAAGATATCACTTTGGCGTCTGCATGGAAGGACCCGGAGCCTACTACAAATCTGGAAAGATGGGTCATTTTGCGAAGGATTTTACATCTAATGACTCCGAGCGTAAGAAAGTACAAGGAAGAGTATTTGGAATCACGCAGGCATAGGCTGATGACAACCCTTCACTCGTCTTAGGTAACATACTAATTTGTGGTATTCCTGCATATGCATTGTTAGATCCAGGAGCAACACATTCATTTGCATCAACCAAGTATGTGAGAAGGTTGGGCAAACCACTGGAAGAGTTTAATGGGCAGTTTAATGTGTCTACCACTTCAGGAGAACTCTTGACCTCGGACAAAGTTCTCCGATCTTGTAGTGTAGTAATCAATAACTGGGAATTGGATGCTTATCTCATTGTGCTCAACATGTCGGATTATGAAGTAATCCTAGGGATGGATTGGTTATCCAAGCATCATGCTACCATGGATTATAAAAAGATGATTGTTACATTCCAACCACCAAATGAAGAGGAGTTTGTGTTTGTTGGGAGTAGCAGCAAATTGAGAACAAGAATAATTTCAGCAATGATGGCACAAAAATTACTTAGAAATGGATGTGTCGGTTATTTAGCCAGTGTGGTGGACAAACAGAAGGAGCAGATCCACAAACCTGAAGATGTACCTGTGGTACAGGAATTTCTAGAAGTATTCCCAGAGGATTTACCAGGGCTTCCTCCAGATAGAGAAATTGAATTCAATATTGAGCTGATTCCAGGAGTGGCCCCAATATTGAAAACATCGTACAGAATAGCTCCTACAAAATTGAAAGAATTAAAAATTCAGTTGCAGGAATTGCTTGATAAAGGATTCATACGACCCAGTTTTTCACCATGGGGAGCCCCAGTACTCTTCGTCAAGAAGAAGGATGGCACCATGAGACTCTGTATCGATTATAGAGAATTGAATAGGGTGACCATCAAGAACAAATATCCTTTACCAAGGGTTGACGATTTATTTGACCAGCTTCAGGGAGCTTCAATGTTTTCAAAGATCGATTTAAGGTCGGGTTACCATCAATTGAAGATCAAAGAAGATGACATACCAAAGACGGCATTTCAAACCAGGTATGGACACTATGAATTTCTGGTGATGCCTTTTGGTTTAACTAATGCCCCTGCTGATTTCATAGATTTAATGAATCGAGTCTTTAGAGAGTACTTAGATAAGTTTGTCATTGTCTTTATTGATGACATCCTTATCTACTATCGATCATTGGATCAGCACAAGGAACATTTAAGAATAGTGTTGGGTATCCTAAAGGATAAACGGCTATATGCTAAGTTTAAGAAATGCGACTTCTGGAGGGAACAAGTGGCCTTCCTTGGGCATGTAGTGTCGAAGAAAGGAATTTTAGTTGACCCAGGGAAAGTGGAGGCCGTGAGTAAGTGGCCCAGACTGAAGAATGTTCATGAGGTACGCAGTTTCTTGGAGTTAACAGGTTATTATAGACGATTCATTGAAGGATTCTCCAAGATAGCCTCACCGCTTACTCAATTGACGAGAAAGAACGTTAAGTTTCAGTGGTCTGACGCATGTGGAAAGCGCTTTGAAGAACTGAAACAGAGGTTAACATCTGCACCAATCCTTTCGATTCCAACAACTGCGGGAAGATTTGTTATTTATAGTGACGCGTCAAGGTCAGGATTAGGAGCTGTGCTTATGCAAGATGGAAGAGTAATTGTTTATGCTTCACGGCAACTGAAGGATTACGAGAAAAACTATTCAACTCATGATCTTGAATTGGCAGCCGTAGTATTTGCCTTAAAAATGTGGCGACATTACCTTTATGGAGAAAGATGTGAAATCTACACGGATCATAAGAGTTTAAAGTATTATTTCACACAGAAGGAACTCAATATGCGGCTAAGGCGATGGCTAGAATTAGTTAAGGATTATGATTGCACAATAAATTATCATCCAGGTAAGGCAAATGTTGTTGCAGATGCTTTAAGTAGAAGGTCAAATCCTAGCGTATCAGCAATAATAGTGACCCAGAAAACATTATTACGAGAGTTGGAGAAGTGAGGATTGCAGATTGTGCAAGAAGGGCATGTCAGAAAACTATTTTCAATGACGCTGCAACCTACCATACGTGAGACCGTTAAACAGGATCAACTTACGGATCCCTATATGTCTCATTTGAAGGAAGAAGTTGAGACAGGCAAATCCAAGGATTTCAGAATTACACCAGATGGGGTTATCAACTTCAAGGGGCAGCTATGTGTACCGGATAATAGTAGCTTGAAGAAGGAGATACTCTCAGAAGCTCACAACGCTCCATATACAGTACATCCTGGAACCACCAAGATGTACAAGGACCTAAAGATGCACTATTGGTGGCCTGGGATGAAGAACGATGTGGTTAAATTTGTGGCTCAGTGCCTAACTTGTCAACAAGTAAAGGCAGAACATCAAAGACCCGCAGGGACATTACAATCACTGGATGTTCCTAAATGGAAATGGGAAGACATCACTATGGACTTTGTAGTTGGACTTCCAAGAACCAGAGAAGGTCACGATGCCATATGGGTTATAGTTGATCGCCTAACAAACTCATCTCACTTTCATCCGGTACATACTACGTATTCCATGGATAAGTTGGCGGATCTATACGTTAGAGAAATTGTAAGATTGCATGGCGTACCTTTATCAATTGTATCAGATAGAGATCCCCATTTTACTTCATCATTCTGGAAGAGCTTACATAAAGCTCTGGGAACAAAGTTGGCATTCAGTACAACGTTTCACCCACAAACTGATGGTCAGTCGGGGAGAACTATATAGACTCTGGAGGACATGTTAAGAGCATGCATACTGGATTTCCAAGGGTCGTGGAACACCTACCTGCCTTTGATAGAGTTTGCGTATAACAATAGCTTCCACTCTACTATTAGCATGGCGCCTTACGAAGCTCTTTATGGCAGAAAGTGCATATCACCGATTCATTGGGATAAGCTGGGTGAGAGGAAATTTCTTGGACCAGATTTGGTGCAGAAAACCAAAGAAGCCATTGAGAAAATTAGAAAAAGAATGCTTACAGATCAGAGTCGGCAGAAGAGCTACGCGAACAACCGACGATGAATTCTTGAGTTTGATGTTGGGGACAAAGTGTTTCTCAAGGTGGCCCCAATGAAGGGCGTCATGAGATTCAAAAAGAAAGGGAAATTAAATCCAAGATACATAGGCCCATTTGAGGTACTGGAAAGAATTGGAGAAGTGGCAAACAGGTTAGCACTTCCGCCATCACTAACAAATGTTCATGACGTCTTTCACGTTTCAATGTTGAAGAGGTATGTCTCGGATCCATCACATATATTGAGCTATGAGCAATTGCCGTTAAGTGAGGACTTGAATTATGAAGAGATATCGGTCAAGATCTTGGATAGTAAGCAAACAAAATTGAGGAACAAAAAGATGTCATTTGTTAAGGTGTTATGGAAGAATCACTCAGTTGAAGAAGCCACGTGGGAAAAGGAAGATGAAATGAGGCATAAATATCCGGCTCTATTTGGTAAGTAAATTTCGAGGACGAAATTTCTATAAGGAGGGAAGATTGTGATGCCCAAAGACTATCACACACAAGGTCTAGTCAATAATAGCATATTAATTTTAAAACATGCAAGACTTCATGCTTAATCGTATAAAAATGTGATAGGGTGGCATGAAACTGCTATTATTTGAATAATATGATTCATGCATTCCTTGTTATTAAGTATTATTTTGACATTTCATGATTCACATTATTTGATAGTTAATTTAACAGCATTGAAGTGGCTAAGCATTTGAACATAACCCCAAGTACAAGTGTTAAGCCTATAAGCAGTAAATAATATCAGTGACGTGTCTATCGGTTGGTCTCGGGGTTTTAGTCGGCGGGTATACTGAGTCAATTTGGATTGATCATTCTAGTAAATAACCCTTTCTTATTCCGATAACACGTGTCAAGCATCTTGATACTTGTGAATACCATCAATGATGAAATTCAAGGTCTCAGTGATAACATTTGTTAAGTCATTCGATTTGTAAGTATCTTATTCGTCCCAAATGCAGTCGGGTAGAATGGAATATATCCTTTAGTTCATTGTCGAATAATGTCATATTTCTAAGTGAGTACTCGAACTCTTATTTCTAGGGTTAATTATATAAAATTTCATAAAGATAACAACAAACTCATTTTCTACCACTTTAGAAGGTATTCGCAAACATGATCAATCCCTACTAAGAACCGGTTTAAAACATCCAAGAACTGGATTATAACAACTTCAACCGGTCCATTCTCCAAACGTGACTTCTGGAGGCCATTGAGGGGTATTTTAGTACTTTCACCCTTATAAACCGACTCTTCCACTTAGATAAGGGAGGAAACAGACTCTGTACTCTTCTAGACACTCTGAACTCGATCCATAAGCTCCACACTTCGAAAATTCATCAAAAAATTGAGGAGAAATCATAAAAACATCAACACCTCAATTCAGTTGACAATCAAGGTGAGTTATCTTCGTTTTACTCTTGTTCTTGCTATATTTCTTGTGTGGTATGAAGTTGTGAGAGCTGGTTTAGGTGCTTATGTACGTTATAATGATGTTAAGAACTCATAAATTGCCAAAACTTGTGTTTAATGTGGATTTATAGGGCTTAAAACTCACTAAGACAACAAAAGAATCAATTCTGTCACCTTTTGGAGAATATGTGTGGATAATATTGAATTGGTGTTCTTCAGGGGCAGAGGTTGTTATATACATGTTCTTAAGTATATTAGGTATTCTATATCAAAAATTTATGCAAATCCGACATATAATCAAGTGGATATATGCCAGACAAATTCAGTTATTTCAAGATCTTGATAGTTTCCCCTAAACCATTGTATTGTTATAGAATCCTAGAGTTGTTGCCTATAAGAGTTGATCTAACACTATGAATAGAAAATAATAGGCTTCATAATGAATTAGGAGTGTAAAAATTATTTAGTATTATGCTCGTATATAACGAAATGCGCACATAAAATTTGTAGAATACCAATTATGTGAAATCGGTAAAATCCTTCGGATATGCAGTGAGTTAAACTTCGTGTATACCATATAGATTCTTTAAAGGCACTCCTTGAAACAGGATCTGAAGACATATCATCACAACCACCTATTATTGGTATAAAAGCAAAGGTATCACCTGAACAAGGTAAGTAGTAACTGATTACAAAACTGTATCACAAGAGCATTTGTCTGAAATATGTGTAAATGACTGTTGTTTTGGATATTGCTCGTACCTTGTGTATATGTGGATAACATATTGCTCTATTCTTATTGTGTGACATGTCCCATAGAGCATTTATACATGTGGTATTATCACGATGCATATGATCATAGCATAGCATTGGAGGTTGTTGTCGCATGCATCGATCATAGTACAGGCGTTCTAAAGGTGATCAGAACAAACTGTTTTGGTTATGTGCATTGCGGGATACTGGTAAGGGGCTGTTTTGTGGCGGAGTCTATGACACGTCGTAGTGATCCATGTGTTATGATTGGACACTTGTGTGATGTTTTGCGGTGGAGTCTGGGACACAACGTGGTGACTCATGTGTATGATTGGGCACCTTTATAGCCATGATCCTGGTGAAGTCTGGGACACGCCAGGCTGACCCATGTGTTATGATTGGGCAGTTTGTTCTGGCTATGGTTGGACATGCACACTTTTAGCCCGGGCCAGGAACTCGAGGTGTACATAGCAGCGCGCTATAAAAGAGTTTTCGAAAGTTAAAGGAAAATGAAGCTGCATTTCGCAAACTCATTCATAAATGCATTCATGCATTGTGTGTCACTACTTACTGAGCTTTCGCTCATTTAGTTGAATTCTTGTGATACAGGTAATAATTCGGGGTATCAGGCATAGGCTGATGTCAGGGACGCTTCTCTACGCCAAGGAGCCATTGTATATGAACATCAGACCTGTGGAGTGTTCTGCGGGTGTGTTAAGTCTAAGTTTTCTTATAAACCTATACAGCCGATGTTTTCTTTTGGTTGTAATATAATAGTCGGCTGATGTGTAAAAGTAACTTTTGGTGTGTAAAAGGAGTTTTCTCTTAAAGGTTTTAAGTTTTCCGCTGTGCTGTAATATATAATAAGAATATTTTTAATATCCGGTATCTGATAGTCAAATCTAGCGGTCGTGACAGCCTTTGGCAACAAAACAAGGAATTGTGGAGCTCGTAGGCTTCCAGTCAGCAATATACATATTACCTAATATGCTTCCTGTGAGCACAACTTCTTTGGTTAGGATGTTCTTGACTCTGCAGTGATCTATATAGAACTTCACCGAAAACTGTTTGTCACAGAACTGGATAATACTAAGTATATTGTACTGTAAGCCTTCAACATAAGCTACATTTGTGACTTTGAATTTTCCTACAAGTAGGGTGTTGGGATTCGGTGCCTAAATCGAAGGCCCAGTGGAAGCGGTAAAATGAAAATTAATTCGATCCGAATCCCTACGAGGATCGATCGAGCTACGTATATACGAATATATAAACGAAAAGCAAGAGTCGTAAGAAACTAACCCTCGAAGTCCGTTGATTAAATGGTAACCTACTCTAGAGAAATTCCCAAAGCTTTGCTTGATCTCTACGAATCCAATCCGCCCCAAGCCCTTGAACGATCCAACGCCGAAAGCACCACGTCTCTACTTTCCATGTGCCGTAAAAACAACCGGAATGACAACACCCGATTAACCTCTAAGGTTACGGCTAGAATCAAGTGATGAAGCTTTGTATGTTAAGATTATTACCTCTAAGTGTTTTAATCTTACTCTCTCAATATTTTCTCTCAATTTTCTCCAAGAAAAATGAAGAAGAAGTGAATGAAGAAGATGAAGATATGTGTTAAACTCAAAGTCTATCTCTCTCTCTTTTTCTTATTCAGGTATGAAATGCTCTAAAATGAAGACATGTGAGAGTTAGTCTTCTTCTCATTCTTTATACACTTTATAACCACCAAAACAACTCATCTCACATGAGAGGTCTTCCCCACAAGTCATTATCATCCATTATAAAATGGAAACCAAAGACCAAATGGAAGGTTAGTGGAAGGGGGGCGGCTATCAAGAGGAAATCGGACAAGTTCGGTTCGTTTCGGACTCCCGCAAGTCCAAACAGATAAACTCCGATTCCATTCCAATGTATTTATATCAATTAATTAATCCAATTAATTAATCATATCAAACACATAATAACATAATTAATTTCTCCAAGAAATAATTATATTCATGAATTAAATTAATCACCCAGTGAAATATTTAATTCATTAGGCCGTAAATCGATTTATCCAATAAATCGATTTAGACATCCAATGTCCCAAATAAGATATCCAATATCTAATATTCATAATGAGAGAATTAGCTTGATTTATTCCGTCGTCAATCCTATTGCGTGACTCGGTAGGTCCGTCTCAGTCAGCAATGGGAGGAACCAAAGAGTAGTAGCACCACCTAGCCAGCCTGGAGGCCTACACCGTACCCGAACTGAGAATGAATGATGGGATCATTCACGAACCATTCTGTCGTGAGTACCAGTATACGTATAAACCCTTATTTCAAATGTCCCGATCAAGTTATAGGGTCACGGCCAGTCAAAATCTATCTATACTTGACACTATGCATGCGTTAATGCAAATCAAGATCATCGAGATCTCGTGTATCCAATACAAATAGCTCCAATGCTTTGGCTAAATACTTATGATTTAATCTGCCAATAACCGCATAGGACATATAACCCGCTAACTAATGAGAGAAAGAATTCTATCTTGGTATTCAGTAGAACCTGCTACTTGCCCGTCAAGATGCACGTCGAGGTTGACCCCCGCCTTCCGGTTTATAGGTTCGAAGTGAAATCCGTGTGATGAATCGAGGGTGAGTCGGTTCGAGTATACTAATCCAATTAGCATACCTATAACGTGTGCTCCCACTAACCGTTAGTGTTCGACAGGCACTCTCCATGTCAAAGAACACGTTATACAAGTCTTTGCATAAACTTAACGCCCAGTCAAGTTTCATCTACTTGCGAACGATTAAGTATTTGAGCTATAAACCTTTCCATTGCCGACCCCCTTATCCAATAAGGAGTGGAACATTTTGCTCTCAAATACACGGACTAGTTTCTATATGTATATTTATGAGTTAGGAATGCCAGTAACTGCCAGTAAATAAAGAAACATCCATTGCCTTATATAAATGATTTACATAATTACAAGTACAATGCCCTCACTCAGTCATCCTCTGAGTGGCATTCAAGGGCATACTCCCAACATAGGGTTCCCTTCCCTCTTGCTCTTCCTTTAGATTTGTCACCGAAGCGCACTTTTGGACCGCGACCTTCTACAAAATCTTAGAGCTTGCTCTTGTATCCTGTCATATGCCGAGAACATCCGCTATCGAAGTACCAGATGTCCTTCTCAAGAATGTCCTGTAGGCAAATAATTTACGTAGATTTAGGTCCCCTTTGATTGTTGGGTCCATGTAGGTTAATGCCTTTTGGTACCCACATTTTCCTAACAGCAATTGGCTTACTATAGGTTACATTAGGTACAGTCTTGCGGTATCTACGTGGGGCATATACGTAGTTACTATAGCCATGATAATCATTATGCATGTAAAAATCAGGGTTATTATTATGAATCCAGTACTTATGCCGTCTCGGAGGTGGAGCCATTTTCTTTGGTCATACAGCTTGCCTTCTGGATCTCCAGTTGGATTCCCAAAGCTGTTGTCGATGCTGTGCGGATACCTGCTTTCTTGATGGATAATGAGGCTCCTGTATATAGTACCTAGGCATGCTGTACTGAAAGTATTGCCCAAGCATACCTGGAATAATCATCAACAATAACGAGACAATATTTCTTACCTCCCAAACTTACCATGTCTACAGGACCATAGAGATCCATATGTAGCATTTCCAACACTCTGTAGGTTGAAAGGTAGGATTTGCTTTTTAGGGTGGACTTGATTTGCTTTCCTTTTTGACATGGTTCACAGACACTGTCTTTTTGAAATGACATATTTGGCAATCCTGTAACTAATCCCTGTCTTGATATCTTGTTGATCGTCTTGAAGTTGACGTGTAACATCCTCTTGTGCCATAACCAGCTTAGATTTGTAGTGCCTTTGGCAACAAAACAAGGAATTGTGGAGCTTGTAGGCATCCAGTCAGCAATATACATATTAAATGATCTGCTTCCTGTGAGCACAACTTCTTTGGTTAGGATGTTCTTGACTCTGCAGTGATCTATATAGAACTTCACCGAGAACTGTTTGTCACAGAATTGGCTAATACTGAGTAGATTGTACTGTAAGCCTTCAACATAAGCTACATCTGTGACTTTGAATTTTCCTACAAGTAGGGTTCCCTTGCCTCTTTTTCTTCCTTTAGATTTGTCACCGAAGCGCACTTTTGGACCGCGACCTTCTACAAAATCTGAGAGCTTGCTCTTGTCTCCTGTCATATGCCGAGAGCATCCGCTATCGAAGTACCATATGTCCTTCTCAAGAATGTCCTGTAGGCAAATAATTTACGTAGATTTAGGTCCCCTTTGATTGTTGGGTCCATGTAGGTTAGTGCCTTTTGGTACCCACATTTTCCTAACAAGCAATTGGCTTACTGTAGGTTACATTAGGTACAGTCATGTGGTATCTACGTGGGGCATGTACGTAGTTACTCTAGCCATGATAATCATTATGCATGTAAAAATCAGGGTTATTATTATTAATCCAGTACTTATGCCGTCTCGGAGGTGGAGCCATTTTCTTTGGTCTTACAGCTTGCCTTCTGGGTCTCCAGTTAGATTCCCAAAGCTGTTGTCGATGCTGTGTGGATACCTGCTTTCTTGATGGATAATGAGGCTCCTGTATCTAGTACCTCGGCATGCTGTACTGAAAGTATTGTCCAAGCATACCTGGAATAATCATCAACAATAACGAGACAGTATTTCTTACCTCCCAAACTTACCATGTCTACAGGACCATAGAGATCCATATGTAGCATTTCCAACACTCTGTAGGTTGAAAGGTAGGATTTGCTTTTTAGGGTGGACTTGATTTGCTTGCCTTTTTGACATGCTCCACAGACACTGTCTTTTTGAAATGACACATTTGGCAATCCTGTAACGAATCCCTGTCTTGATATCTTGTTGATCGTCTTGAAGTTGACGTGTGACATTCTCTTGTGCCATAGCAAGCTTAGATCTGCAGTGCCTTTGGCAACAAAACAAGGAATTGTGGAGCTCGTAGGCATCCAGTCAGCAATATACATATTACCTGATCTGCTTCCTGTGAGCACAACTTCTTTGGTTAGGATGTTCTTGACTCTGCAGTGATCTATATAGAACTTCACCGAGAAATGTTTGTCACAGAATTGGATAATACTAAGTAGATTGTACTGTAAGCCTTCAACATAAGCTACATCTGTGACTTTGAATTTTCCTACAAGTAGGGTACCCTTCCCTCTTGTTCTTCCTTTAGATTTGTCACCGAAGTGCACTTTTGGATTGCGTCCTTCTACAAAATTTGAGAGCTTGCTCTTGTCTCCTGTCATATGCCAAGAGCATCCGCTATCGAAGTACCAGATGTCCTTTTCAAGAATGTCATGTAGGCAAATAATTTACGTAGATTTAGGTCCCCTTTGATTGTTGGGTCCATGTAGGTTAGTGCCTTTTGGTACCCACATTTTCCTAACAGCAATTGGCTTACTGTAGGTTACATTAGGTACAGTCTTGTGGTATCTACGTGGGGCATGTACGTAGTTACTGTAGCCATGATAATCATTATGCATGTAAAAATCAGGGTTATTATTATTAATCCAGTGCTTATGCCGTCTCGTAGATGGAGCCATTTTCTTTGGTCTTACAGCTTGCCTTCTAGGTCTCCAGTTGGATTCCCAAAGCTGTTGTCGATGCTATGTGGATACCTGCTTTCTTGATGGATAATGAGGCTCTTGTATCCAGTACCTAGGCGTGTTGTACTGAAAGTACTACCATGCGGACCTTTGGTATATGAATACAGCCTTATTTCTGAACGGCTGTTGGCGCTGTTGATATGCTCGTGGAGCATGGTGTTTCGTGCACCTTACAGGTTGGAATGGCTGAGGATTCCGCTGTTTCGAATAGGATTGCGGAGGCGGAATGGCAGCCTTTGCTTTTCGCGATGCAGCAGGTTCCTTCACAGGACTTGGAGTTTCTTCCGATATAGGAATGTGTTCCACACCCCTGACGAACACAGTACTAGTTTTCCCTTGGTTGGAAAATGAGCTGTATCCTAAGCCTCTTTGTCATGAGCATGTTGCCTAGTGCTTAGAATTTCTTCCATTCTTTTAAATGATTTCTCGAATGATTTCAGAATGGTCTCAAGTTCACCTTCTCATTTTTCGAGAGTGTTAAATTTGGATTGAAGTAGAACAAAATCATTTGTCTTGCTTCCATTTTGAGACTTAGCCTCACTTAGTTCATGAGCAAGTTGATGATTGCTCTCCATGAGTTTTTCATGCTCGACCTTGCTGTTTTCACAATTAATTGACATGTTTTCATAGTTTATCTTCAGCAAGTCGTTTTCTTCTTTCAGCTCTATGTTGGAATGTTGAAGCTGAATGTTTTCATTTTTCAAAGTCTCGTGGGCTTTTTGAATATTCTTAAATTCATTCATCATGTTTTCAAAAGTATGCGATGCATTTACTGGAATAATTGAGGTTGAGCTTACCTCATCATCGCTATCTTCTTCTTCCGGAATGTCCTTTGCCATAAAGCACATATATGCCTTATCTTCGAATTCATCGTCAGATGAGTCACTGTCAGTGACTACCTAAAGACATTCTTCGGATATGGATGGTGTGGGGGAGGCTTCTTATTCTCCTATCAGGGCCTTGAGCTTGTTTTTCCAAGCACGTCTTCATTCATCCATCTCTTGTTGCTCGGCTTCCGGCAGCCTTTGAACTTTAGGATGAGGACATTTGGTTGCATAGTGTCCTGGTTTCCTGCAATTGTAACACAGGTTAGCGTCACCACAGGAAGTTTCAGTACTTACCTTGTGAACAGGCTTGGGCCTGTAGGGAGTCTTTCCAGACTACTTGATGAACTTTTTGAACTTGTGCATGAGGAGCGCCATTTCGTCTTGTGACCGAATGTCGTCATCGCTGTCAGCATTCTTGTGATTTGGCTTTGATGGGCTGGGCATGCTGTGTCGTCGGATGGATACAGCGGCTAGAACTATAACCTTTGCAGGGGATTCTTCAGCTTTCTCTCTTCTGTCAATATCATACTAAAAAGCTTTGAGGTCATAGAAGAGATCAAAAGTAGATATATCATTAAGATTGCAAGACACACGCATAGCTGTGGTCTTAATGTCCCATCGGGCAGGGAGAGATCTGAAATTTTTTAGATTTTTCTCCTTTTGTGTATAAATTTTGCCTAATGCTTCAAGTTCACCAACAATGCCAGTGAATCTGAGGTCAAGTTCCTCAAGTGTTTCAGTTGGTTTCATTTCAAAAGATTCAAATTACTGAGTTAATTTTGAAATCTTGTTTTCTTTGGAGAGCTCAGTTCCCTCACAAATTAACTTGAGTTTATCCCAGATATCCTTGGTTGATTTACAGCTCTTTACCTTCGAGAACGTGCCTTTGTCAAGGGTGACAAATAACGCGTTCTTCGCAACGTTGTCGAGGTTGGCGCGCTTTCTATCATCAGAAGTCCATTGTTCGCGCTCTTTCTCGAGCATCTTAGCATGAGCTTTTCCTTCAATCCTAGGGGACGGATTTACCTTCATAATTTTGATGGGGCCATCCTGTATTACAAAAATCATCTCTTCGTGCATAGCTGCAAGATGAGCCTCCATCCTGATTCTCCAATCATCAAACTCATTAATAGAGAACATATGAACTTTGTTGATCATTGATGTATCCATATGAGAATGTAGGAATGAAAAAGACTATTTTACAAAAATAAGTGATTTTGGATCTGATTCGGTTAAAAATACGACTGATTATTTTTAGAATCAACCGCTCCGATACCACTTGTTGGCCACTAAGTATACATGATACAACTTGGAAAGTGTTTTAAACAACAAGTTGTACGGTTTTCAAATCTGAGTGCGTAGCGGAAGTCTTTGATACAGTAAGTTGCTGAGGATACAGCAACCAGGTGTGCAGTTTATACTTAAATAATCACAATTAATAAAACAATAAAGGCAGAAGGTAAATAACACAATTTTTAAAGTGGTTCGAGGTAAACCCCTCTACGTCCACTGGTCCTCTACACAGGAGTAAAAAGTTTATTATAATTACTGCGTACACAACTACGTAATTATAACCAAACCTAACCAATATATCATTCACACATATTGATATAATAATCTTAGCCTCCAACCGTTCACACAGATTGGTTTGAGCTAACACGTGATTGGCTTCTTCACACACGGTTCAAGCTTCATCTCTTCAATGCAAGTCTGTCACATACAGTTCAGGAATAGCAAAGATTCTCAGTCCACACAGGGCTGATGGGTTTTGTTCAAGGGTAGAACAATTGGTTGAACAACAACTTTGACTTTCTGGGCTTTTTGATGATGATATTTTGTTCACGGTTTGAGCACTTGTATATCTCGTCTATCATAATAGCAGTATGCTTTGGGAGATATGTTTGCTCAGATGTATATGATGATAACTTCATTATAGTTGATTTCGTGTCTGTCTATGTTGTGGTTTTTGTGTCTGATCTTCAAAGTCTGGGGATATATATAGCCTTTGAAATATATCCGCTGAGATAGATCCATTGAGCAAGATTCTATGACAACTTGATAGTTGACTAAGATCCAGATATTGCGGGATTTGAAGATCTCTGATGGCTTGATATTTAAATACTTTATCCTTTAGTATTTAAATATATCCCTTTAAACGAGATTTAGACTTTAGCGAATAATGAAGATTCCTTCTATCCTGTTTGGATAATGTATGGAAGGATTGCTGTATTGATGATTCGAGACAGCTTCCATACTTAGTTTTACGAGACTCTTTGCTATATGATAGATTCACTGTATGTTGGGGTCTTCGATACAGGTTGACACCTTTGATCAGCTTTTCGATACAACTGTTTGCTGTATGCTGGATTGGCGTATTGTCAAAATATTCTGTCATGATCTTTCGATACAGGGATTGTTATCCCAACAATTTTGATACCGGGTATTTGTTATCCCAACATGGTGCTTGATGATACTTGATGTTAATGATGTTTGAAGGTTTAAGGTTGGGAAATAAAAAATGAGTAAGTATCATGTTACCAAAAGAAAAGATTATGGAATGGAGTTCGTTATGTCAAGAAGCATGATTGTATGTCAACTCCTATATATGTTATAAGTATGATGTTATTGATTAGAATTTACATGTTTAGGGTTTTCGATGCTAGAAACGAGCTCTAGGTTTATATGATGTTTTTCCCATTTTAAGGGGAAGTTGGCAGTTTCGTTATACTTCACGGAAATGGCCATAACTTTCTCTACCTTCAATATTTTTGAGATCTGTAAAATGGAAATGAAGCTAGACATCACTGGATTTCAAGTAGCATAAAATACACTATCTATTTCCTATTGTACGTTAACATAATGCTAATTATTTCCAGCCTTAATGCATATTATGTTATGATTATGTTAAATGTTTGATGTTCGTTTTCAAACCAAGGAATGTGTAACGGAATCGACAATCGGTTACCATTGTTAGTATCTTTTTATGTTATATGGTCAGTTAGGTTCTGTAATAGAATAATAGCTTTTATTATTAAACTTAAGTCGAATGCAAAACTCTAAAGTCCAAACATGTAGATCGAGTTCATTGTCCGTTAGACTTCGTTAAGTTCGATCGACCGCTAAACTTAGTTGTTTCCGATGAAAGGTTGAGCAGCAGACTGAAGCATAAGGAAGAGTCGAGAATTATTTTTGCTTGCATCTATTACTTGTCCAAGTGGGCTTTCTATACGAAAATGAATAGAGCTTTGCTCTATTTTGATGAAATGTTTGCCCGAAGCTATAGTTAATGAGGGCTAATAAGGTCATAACCACGACCGTGACCTACTGAGCTGTAGGTGTTGGGAAGCCAACCGCGAAGGTTCAAGCCCCAAGCTTATCCATAAGATCATAAACACAACCGTGACCTACTGAGTTGTAGGTGTTGGGAAGCCAACCGCGAAGGTTCAAGCCCCAAAATGATAAAGTATTTGGGCATGAAATCGTTTTCTGATAAATTCATAAGTATATGTGTGACATGCGAAAATCATCATTGCTAGAAATCTCTAGTTCTCAACCTATAGATGCAATGTAGCTCACCATTTTATTTCTCCTTATCATTACTGAGGGATCATTGAGTATGATATACCTTAGGATAATGGCAACTCGTAGATGTGGATGCCCAACTAACTGAGGTGGAGATAATCTCAATGGTGAGAATTCCAACCTTGGTGCTGGTGGTGGTGATAACGGAGGTTCGGATAACCACAACAATAATGTGCCAGCTCCTACTCAGGCACAAGTTGTGTAACAATTCCGACGTTTCACCCCACCCACATTCAACAGTCCAGAAGGACCAGCTTTCGTTGATGAATGGTTCATGTCGCTGGAGTGCACCTTTGAGCTCATTGGGTGCACTGATGCGCAAAGAATTCTTTTCGGCCAATATCAAATGGTGGAGGATGCTGGACGCTGGTGGATAAGCTATTGGCGTTTGAGGCCGGCGGCCGAGCGTGCTGCATTGACTTGGTATCGGTTCAAGAAAATAGTTATGGAGTCGTACTACCCACAACATTACCGAGAGAAAATGGAGAGAGAGTTTTGAAATCTCGAATGAGGAAGAGAATTTGACGCTAGCCTGTATTCCATTAACTCGATGGATTTTGACGTGATCCTTGGTATAGAATGGCTCAATAGACATGATGCCGATATAAGTTGCCGTGAGAAGACGGTAACATTGAGGTGTTCCGGAGGCGAGTCGATCACTTTTTATGGTACTAAGAGTAGGACAGTACCCAGAGTAATCACTGCCACGAAGGCACTGAGAAGTCTAAGGAAGGAGAAATGTCAGGGTTACTTGGTGAGTTTAGTCAACACTCGTACTAATGAGGTGTCCCCTACCGACGTACCTATAGTATGGGAGTTTTTGGATGTGTTTCCAGAAGATTTGCCGGGAGTCCCACCTGACCGACAAGTGGAGTTTAGTATTGATTTGGTCCCTGGGGCGGCCCCAACATCCAAAGCGCCATATAGAATGGCTCCGACGGAACTTCAAGAATTGAAGGTCCAAATTCAAGAGTTGCTGGAGCTCGGATTTGTTCGTCCTAGTGTGTCACCATGGGGTGCACCAGTGCTGTTTGTAAGAAAGAAGGATGGGTCACTTCGGATGTGTATAGATTACCGAGAGTTGAATCGACTCACGGTGAAGAATAAGTACCCACTACCGAGAATTGAGGATCTATTCGATCATTTGAGGGGAGCCAGAACCTTTTCGAAGATTGATTTGCGGTCGGGGTACCACCAACTGAAGATTAGGGAGTGTGACATTCCCAAGACGGCTTTCAGAACCCGCTATGGACATTTTGAATTTGTAGTGATGCCTTTTTATTAGAACTCTATATTCTAATTTAGCCGAGTCTGGGTGAGACATAGTTACGGACACACTCTGCGGTTTATAGGGGTGTACGAATGTTGTGTTTCGAATTTGGAGCCATTTGGAGTTCGTTTGACCCATTTTGGATTGAAACCAAGAAGGTTATACACTTTTCCAAGAAAATATTAAAGTTTAGGGTCAAATTGAAGATTTATAAAACTTCAATCAAATCCAACTTTATTTCTAATTCTCAAATGGCATAGCCCTGAGTTTTCAATATTTATGTTTTCCACCCCAAAACTTTATATGACTATCTAATAGTCTTTTTCACGCCTCCCGTCTATCGTAGCCTTACCAGAACACACACATCCGCTTACAAACACAAACCCACACACAACACACACATCCGCTTATAAACACACACTCGCATACAAACACATACACACACCAACACACACACACACACACACACACACACACACACACACACACACACATCAGCACACACAAACACCCGCACACCCGCACTCACACACACACAACACAAGCATAACACACACGTAACACACACAGTAACACACACACACACACCTCGCAGACACACCCACCAAACAGCTATGAAACTTCGCAATAGGGACAACAACGAGTCCCTTACGACGAAAGCTCCGCAACGATATAAAGTTTGTAAATTTTCGATAGCCGAAGAACTGGTACGGGTGACCCGAAGGCAAATGACATTTTTCCCCGTTCCAATGATCCCGGTATCAGTTTGAAAAAATAAATATAGATTCATGTTCTACTCGTGGAGGCGAATCTAATGGTAGAAAGATTTCAATGTTCTGACAACCGGAGAGTCCGTACGAGCAAGTCGATGGCAATACCATTTTTTGGCACGTCCGGAGAAAACTGACATCGGTTTAAAAATCGAAATACATATTCACGATCTACTCGTCAATATGAACAAATCGATATAGAAATTGTGAAGTTTTACCCGAAAAATCTCCTCACTCTTCTCGGGTCTCTCTCCTGCTCATTCTCTCTCTTTCTCTCTTTCTTTTCCTGTTTCTTCATTTCGTTTCTTTTTTCTTTTTTTTTTTTCTCTCTTCCTCTCTTTCTTCTTCTCTCATCCTTCTCTATTTTCCAGGGTCATTCGCGACCCTTCTTCCCTTCTTTATCTCTTTTCTCTCTTTTTTTTGTATAAGGCTGTTACACACACACACACACATATATATATATATATATATATGTATCTCATATATATCATCGTAATTATTCGGATTATTATCTCTATCTCATCCCGATGAATGTTGACACAGCGGTGATGTACAAAACATTATGTATAAAATATATATTAACACTCCGCAATTACAAAATTCAAGTTCATCGCTCTAAACCACACGAGCGACATAATTCTCAACTCCGACACGATGACTGAATTATTCGACGGTTCACAGAATTTAAAAGCACCCTGCTTATTTACTACGGGGTATCACATGAACCACCTCTAAACTCATTCCTTCAAAATTTTGGTCTAGATCCCCTTCTGAGGTAAGTAGGTGTCCTAATTGCGATTGAGTCTTACGACTCAAGGCATCTGCTACCACATTAGCCTTTCCGGGGTGATAGTTAATACCACAATCGTAATCCTTTACCAACTCGAGCCATCTTCTCTGTCTCATGTTCAAGTCCTTCTGCTCGAAAAAGTACTTTAAACTCTTGTAATTAGTGAAAATTTCACATCTTACCCCATAAAGGTGATTGACACGCTTTTTGTGTAACTATCGCAAGTGCACGATATCGTATCAAGTAGTAAAGTGGACTTTTTGAGTCCGGTTTATCGATCCCACAAGGAAGTTATGTTATAATTTGAATTATACACTATTAGTCTATTTTTATAGATACTTAAGATGAGTGAAACACACAATTAAAAAGTTTGGTTTAATAATTGCAAAGAAATTGCAATAATAGTTCTAATATTATAAGGAAATAAAAAGATAGCAATAATAATAGATTGATTATCGATAAAATGAAATAGTTGGGATTACAAACTTAGTTCGTCATTAGTTATAAAAGATGTATTGGAGATCATAAGATGAATTTACTTATTATGTTGTGTAGATTCGATTTTCCTTAAAAAGACGGTTTCTCTTTCGAACTATAAACGCCCTTACATATTGAATCAATCCACTATATTTCTATGTTGATTGGCTTCAATACATAGCATTAGGATTTGTGAAAATAACTCAATGAATCATCTAAGGACTAGGGGTATATTTCTATCCCCTAGAACAACTTAGAGTGAAGATCATTTGATCTAATCAAACATATTTTCTTTCAAACATATGAAGATCATAAATATCTTCATTAATTGGCCAAATAAATAAAGATTGTTAAAACAATGAAAATCACACACAATAATAAGTAATTCATAATATATCTTTATACAAACATAAATAACATGACTAACCTTGTTTATAATCCCAACTTAAGAAACTTAGCCCATAAAGGGTTTATTACACATATTACAAGCTTTGGTGGTCATTCTTAGTTGAATCAAGAGAAAGAATTGATCCTAACTCCCTTAGTAGATAAAGGAGATAGAAGCAATAAACTCTCTGAACAACATATACTACACCACACTTACAAAGATCACTCAAGAACACAAGTGTGTTCTTCACACAAAAAGAAAAGTTTACAAGAAAATGGAAAATTATATGATGAATGGTGAATGATGAAAGATCTAAGGGGTCTATTTATACACCTAAAGTCATCTAATAGCTCCAAAACTACAGCATTATTACATTATATCGGATCAATGCCACCATCCCCTCAATAATACACAAAAGTATAAAAATTAGACAAATCATAGCAATCAAGAGTTACTACCGTAACATTCAGGAGTTACGGCCGTAACTAGGTGACTTACGGCCGTAACCCCCGAATGTTACGGCCGTAACGTGGCTTCGTAAATTTGCTCATTTGAAGCTTTGATAGTTACGTTTTAGCCCGAATTCCTCGACTTTGCGTTTTTGCCCCGCATCTTCTTCGGATGATAACTTTTGATATATAACTCGATTTTGAATCCGAAAGACCGCCGAATTCGTATCGAAAGCCCTACAACATGAATATATCAAAATTCAATAAATAGAATATTTATTAAACATGTTGTTTCTTGAGTAATTCAGTTATTTAATCCGATCATCATCCGATAAAAATAAAATTATTAAAACTAATAAATTAAAAGCAAAAAACGAGTAGACTAGCTCAATTATGGGTAAATTTTATCGATACAAACTATGGATAAGTGTACAAAACTGACACTTATCACACCCCCAAACTTGAATTCTTGCTAGTCCCGAGCAAGACTCTTTATTATTCACACTCCAAAAATAAAATAAAAATAAAAAAAAAATAAGAAAATTAATACACACATAAATTAAAATATAAAAAGAGAAAAGGAGATCAAAATGCCATTAATAAACAACAACCAGCTTTATACAGTAGATAGAAATGAATCAAGATTCAAAATAAATCTACTAATATTTTTGAAGTTAAAACACGGTTTTTATTTTGTAATTCCAAAATGTAAGGTTTTCCCCCCAAAAGGTTGATTATTTCTTTCCCACTCGTGATACACACGACTCCCTTTAATGGTTGCTCTCGATCACTCGTTTATTTTTCGAGTCAATATGAAGAAGAATTTCATTGGCGTCATCAAATATTGTGATTTTTACAAACTTGAGTGTATTGAAATTCAGCTGCTAATTATTTCAAATCTGCTCATAAACTACATCCCTTTTAGTGATAGCTTTCACACCGTTATTTGCTAACATGTAGCTCTTTTCACTAACACAATTTCTATCTCATTTTTTTCTCGTAAAAAGGTGATAGCTTTCACACCGTTATTTGCTTCGTGTAGCTCTTTTCACCAATTTTTCTGAGACGGCAGCTACGCACCAACAATGGTTAGTCCTTTATTTTTCGCAAAATTTAACACTTCCAAAATTAGGCAGCTGTTGCTGCTCAACACTTCTCCTTTTCGTCATTTATTTTTTTAGGTGATAGCTTTCACACCGTTATTTGCTAACGTGTAGCTCTTTTCACCAATGACACTCTTTTTTTTTTTAGGGAATAGAATTTTTGCAGAAAATCATTTTTTTAGTTAAGCATGAAAAATCAAAAACTCCACAAATTAAGTAAATTTCAGTTTTATTTTTCATCAACCAATTGATTCTTCTTTTCTCAAGGTAACGAATGACTCGATTTTATATGATAATTACAAGGCTTGGAAAGAGAGATTAAGGCTCAAAAATTTTTTTGGAATATACAATTTTTTTACGGTTAAAACGATTTTAGAAGTTTGTATATAGCTAATTTATTGGTGTTATGGCGGATCTAAAAATCTCATAAATCAAAGTACTATAAATATATATATATATATAATAAAAAAAAAATTAAGGCAAATAACCAAATCAATCAAAACACACCAAAATTATTAAACAAACCACACCAAAATTACAACACACCAAAATACTAAAACAAACCACCCCCAAACTTGAAAATAAACTGTCTCGCTTTAAAAATAAAATAAAAATCAATGCGAAAAGCGAATACTCCTGTTAAGAAAGTTGATGTCCGAGCCTAACGCCTTTTAGAATGCAAGAGAATAAATATACGAGGCACACACAAAAGAAAATAAAATATACTCGTAAGTATAACATAATTTTTAGATGCGCATCAAGAAAGTCAGAAGAGTCGCCTTACGCCGCCATCAAAGTTTTTATAAAAGCAAAAGACGAAATAAACATTACGGTAATGAAATAAAAATACATAAATCGTGAATAGATGCGCGTCAAGAGATCAAGAAGAAACTCCTTAAGCCGCCATCATTTAGCACGATTATTACACACGACAAAAAGTAAAAATACAAGGGGTCCGACATGGGTTATGAAAGGGAGAGGAATGAATCTACTTTTCGTTTTCTCACGGTAAAATCTTCTACCTGCACAATTTTAGCTAAAGTCGATCTCGGTTGAGGAACAAATTCATTGAGTTTTTCGATTAGTTCTTCTCGTGTTGTTGCAACGACTATGATTCGTTTTGCACGCTCGAAATAAATCCCTTTTCAAGTGAGTAGTCGATGAAAGACAAGAAACCATCAAAAAAACCATTGACATTAAGCACTCCTATTGGTTTTTGATGAACATTTAGCCGGGCTCTGTAACCACATGAAAAAGTTCCTCAAGTGTGCCAAAACCACCGGAAGGGCGATAAAGGCGCTGAATTATTTATCATGTGAGTTATGCGATCTTGCATATTCACAGATCTAAACTCATCTCCAATAGTTGACCGGTGATTTTACTTTCAGCCGCAGGTTTTGGGATTACTCCCAACACTCTTACTCCTTCCATATAGGCATACAGACTCGCCCCATTAATCCTAGACTTCCTCCTCCGTAAACTACATGAATGCATTTTTCTCCTAAGGTACGACCCAAGTTGTGGGTCGGTGAAGCATGCCTCTCGTAACTAGATCCACCAAAAATGCATCGTGTAAAATTTTTTTGTTGAAGATGATGACTCCATTTTTGAAAAGAAAAAAATTTTTTAGAGAGAAACAGAGAAAAGTGCAAGTTTGAGGGATGAATGAAAGAAACCAAGAGAAAGTTTATTTATAGAAGAAAAAGAAGGTAAAAATTGTTTAACAAGTTTGTGATTGCGTTTGATTGTGCTTCAACTACTCAATAGAATAATGAAAGCTTTTATCGCGTATCACATTTTTTTATTCGTAAAATCTCACCACACGACAAAAATAAAAGATACTTACGCGTATGTACAAGAGTTGTGATTGTGGCTCACATCTTCCTCGATTTTACGTTGAAACGGCCTAAACGCCTTCTATGAGTCGGGGAGAAGCTTCCCATCCAATTTTCTTACAAATTGGCAAACAGGGTCTTTTAACGTCAGATTCCCAAGACGTTGTTCATATTCTGGTTTGAATTTATTCCACAAACATTGAATTCCGTAATACACAAGTCCACTAGGATGCGTCTCAAGAGAAATTTCGATATTATCTAAATTCTCCTTATTCAGACCATCATTAATGAACTGAATTTTATCTTCTCTGTTTGTAGATGGAATTCCTAAAGATCGACATTTTGCATTACAGTTCCATCTAGCACATTTATAGCAAACGGCTAGAATCTTTGCTCGTCGTTTCTTTGCATATGAACTTTTTCCAAGTCTGTAAAAATCTAGTTGGTGTTTCTGTGAATTCACCTTCTATTCTTACTTTGGCTTCGATAATGAATCTTATGTCAAAAGGTATGCTTTTATTCGTAAGCAACCTCATCCTTTCAAGCCTTGTCTTGTAAATTTTTAAAATTGCATTTTTGCTTAGAAAGGGAAATCTTTTTTCAATTTTAAACAATGTTTCATCCATGATAAAAAAAACAAAAATAAAAAGACAATGAAAATAATTAAAAAAAAATATATATATACAAATATCAGTTGTTGTGGGAAACTGAAAAATCCGACTTTAATAGTCACGGAGTACCGTTATCCGCCACTTGACCGGACAAACACAATTTAGTACTAAGTTACAACGTCGGGAAATTTGTACCTACAAAAATAGTTTATAATGTAAGATTTCAAATATAACTTATACTTCCCCGGCAACGGCGCCAAAAACTTGACACGCTTTTTGTGTAACTATCGCAAGTGCACGATATCGTATCAAGTAGTAAAGTGGACTTTTTGAGTCCGGTTTATCGATCCCACAAGGAAGTTATGTTATAATTTGAATTATACACTATTAGTCTATTTTTATAGATACTTAAGATGAGTGAAACACACAATTAAAAAGTTTGGTTTAATAATTGCAAAGAAATTGCAATAATAGTTCTAATATTATAAGGAAATAAAAAGATAGCAATAATAATAGATTGATTATCGATAAAATGAAATAGTTGGGATTACAAACTTAGTTCGTCATTAGTTATAAAAGATGTATTGGAGATCATAAGATGAATTTACTTATTATGTTGTGTAGATTCGATTTTCCTTAAAAAGACGGTTTCTCTTTCGAACTATTAAACGCCCCTTACATATTGAATCAATCCACTATATTTCTATGTTGATTGGCTTCAATACATAGCATTAGGATTTGTGAAAATAACTCAATGAATCATCTAAGGACTAGGGGTATATTTCTATCCCCTAGAACAACTTAGAGTGAAGATCATTTGATCTAATCAAACATATTTTCTTTGAAACATATGAAGATCATAAATATCTTCATTAATTGGCCAAATAAATAAAGATTGTTAAAACAATGAAAATCACACACAATAATAAGTAATTCATAATATATCTTTATACAAACATAAATAACATGACTAACCTTGTTTATAATCCCAACTTAAGAAACTTAGCCCATAAAGGGTTTATTACACATATTACAAGCTTTGGTGGTCATTCTTAGTTGAATCAAGAGAAAGAATTGATCCTAACTCCCTTAGTAGATAAAGGAGATAGAAGCAATAAACTCTCTGAACAACATATACTACACCACACTTACAAAGATCACTCAAGAACACAAGTGTGTTCTTCACACAAAAAGAAAAGTTTACAAGAAAATGGAAAATTATATGATGAATGGTGAATGATGAAAGATCTAAGGGGTCTATTTATACACCTAAAGTCATCTAATAGCTCCAAAACTACAGCATTATTACATTATATCGGATCAATGCCAGCCATCCCCTCAATAATACACAAAAGTATAAAAAATTAGACAAATCATAGCAATCTGTCAAGAGTTACGGCCGTAACATTCAGGAGTTACGGCCGTAACTAGGGTGACTTACGGCCGTAACCCCTGAATGTTACGGCCGTAACGTGGCTTCGTAAATTTGCTCATTTGAAGCTTTGATAGTTACGTTTTTAGCCCAGAATTCCTCAGACTTTGCGTTTTTGCCCCAGATCTTCTTCGGATGATAACTTTTGATATATAACTCTGATTTTGAATCCGGAAAGACTGCCGAATTCGTATCGGAAATCCCTACAACATGAATATATCAGAATTCAATAAATAGAATATTTATTAAACATGTTGTTTCTTGAGTAATTCAGTTATTTAATCCGATCATCATCCGATAAAAATAAAATTATTAAAACTAATAAATTAAAAGCCAAAAACGAGTAGACTAGCTCAATTATGGGTAAATTTTATCGATACAAACTATGGATAAGTGTACAAAACTGACACTTATCAGTGATGCCTCCATATCTTTAAAGAGTGCACAACTGCAGCTAGTTCCAAATCATGCGTGTGATAATTCACTTCATGCAGCTTAAGTTGTCTTGATGCATAAGTTATCACTTTCCCATCTTGCATCAATAAACAACCTAGCCCATTGTTAGAAGCATCCGTGTAAACCACATACTCCTTGTTCGCTTCTGGTACTGCTAAAACTGGCGCACTAGTCAATCTTTTCTTGAGTTCCTGAAATCACTCGTCACATTCATCCGTCCATAAATACTTAATTCCTTTCCTCAATAGTTGTGTCATTGGCCTAGCAATCTTGGAAAATCCTTCGATGAATCTTCGGTCGTACCCAGGTAGACCCAAGAAACTCCTAATCTCATTAGGGTTGGTTGGTGATTCCAATCACGTACTGCTTCCACTTTAGCTGGGTCGACCTTAATATCATCTGCTGACATAATGTGCCCAAGAAACATTACTTCTTTTGACCAAAATTCGCACTTACTGAATTTGGCAAAGAGTTTCTCCGTTCTTAGTGTTTCCAATACTATCTTGAGATGTTCTTCAGGCTCTTTCTCATTTCTAGAGTATATGAGAATATCATCTATGAACACCAAGACAAACTTATCCAAGTACGCGTGGAAAACTCTGTTCATAAGATCCATGAATACTGCGGGGGCATTAGTTAATCCAAATGGCATGACTAAAAATTCATAGTGTCCATATTTTGTTCGGAAAGCTGTCTTAGGTATATCCCCTGGTCGAATCTTCTACTGATGATACCCAGACGTAAGGTCTATCTTAGAAAACATAATTTTTCCCTTGAGTTGGTCAAACAAGTCATCTATCCTTGGCAGAGGATACTTGTTCTTGAGTGTGAGCTTGTTCAGCTCCCTGTCATTTGTACACATTCTCAGTGTACCATCCTTCTTTTTCACAAAAAGGACAGGTTCTCCCCATGGAGAAACACTCGGTCTAATGAAACCTAAATCCAATAGTTCTTGCAGTTGGATCTTAAGTTCTTGCAGTTCCTTCGGTGCCATCCTATATGGTGCTTTCGACACTGGGGATGACCCTAGATCCAGGTCTATGTTGAAATCCACTTGTCGATCTGGTGGTAAACCCGGTAACACTTCTGGGAATACATCCTCAAATTCTCGCACAATTGGCACATCATCTATTGTCTGCTCTTCTCCTACTTCTCCATTAAGGTAAACAATGAAAGCCTGACAATACTTCTTTCTCATCATCTTCTTAGCTTGGAGAGCAGAGATAACGGGTGATCCTCTACCCATTCTTATGTCGTGAAAGTCTGTGGGCTCCTTTCCCGGTGGTCTGAAGGAAATTTTCCTCTCATAACAAAGAATTGTGGCATAATTCTCAGCTAACGAATCCATTCCTAGGAATACATCAACATCCCACATCGTCATAACATTCAGATTATTAGTTACCACTTTAAGATTCCCGAGTTCTAATTTTAGATTAGAACAAACATGCATGGTAGTTGAAATTCCTCCTGGTGGTGAAGATACTCTCATAACATGAATAGCACGTTCTGTTATAATACTAATATTATCCACACATGCTCTAGCAATAAATGAATGCGATGCTCCAGTATCAAACAAAACAATTACAGGTAGGTTAAGAAGTTTTCCCATACCTGCCAAGTTACCCTTATCCTTCTCGGGTTGCGTCTGATTGATGGCATACGACCTAGCATTATAATTCTGCTGTTTAGGTGGTGACGGCAGTTGTAGCTGTCCTTGTATTGCTCTCAGTGGCTGTGGTTGACCGTGGTGGTTTGGTCTCTCTCCCTACTGCTGCTTAGGACAATTCCTCATAATATGGCCTTTCTAACCACACGTGTAACAACTTCCAGTGCCCAACAGACAGGCACCATGATGCTGCTTGTTACACTTGGGACATATGGGGTTTGTAACTCGTCCCTGATTATTGTCTCCATGAGTAGGAACCATCTGCCGTCCCTGATTGTTGCATCCCTGAGCCTGAGGGTGTCCATGAAATATATTTCCCTGCCACGACTTCCTGTTAGCCTGGTTGTTCCCATTGCCACCATTGTTTCGTCCTTCCCCCTTACGCATCCCCTTATATTCATGGGAATTTGTCTGAGTGGGTGGTAGTGTAACTGTGGGCGCTCGCTTCTCTTTTGGCACTGCTTCCTCAATATCCAGAGCTCTGTTCAGCGATTCAGTGTAGATCAGCCTTCCATGGCTAGCTAGGGACATGCCTATCTCATGCCTTGGTCCTGATCTAAATTTTCCTGCCATCTTCTCATCCGTATCAACTTGGTCTGGAGCATACCTTGATAACTCACAAAACATCCTATCATACTAGGTCGCTGACATCCTTCCTTGCTTTAGATTATAGAACTCAACTTCCTTCTTGACTTTGAAGGTTTTTGGAACATACTTGTCATACAGTACCTCCTTGAATTCCTCCCAAGAGTAGTTTTCCAGTTGCTCAGCTGTCAGGATCTTCTTGCGCGCTTCCCACCAGAAGTCTGCAGATCCAGTGAGTTGGAAGAGCACACAAGAAAGACGCTCTTGGTTGTTATACCTTAGAAAGTTAAAAATTCATTCCATAGCTCTAACCCAAAGCTCAGCATTGCTTGGGTTTCCTGACCCATTGAATGTAGGAGGATTTTACTTGAGGAAAAGCTCTTCAATAGCCTGTTGGGTGGAGGAGGAGGTGGTGTAGGGGAGTGTTCATGCCCTCCTCTCCTTCTTTCTCGTCTGGTTGGCATTATGTGGTGCACATAATCATCATTAGTTCATTTTCATTGGTCCGTAATTATCATCATACTGGATCATATAAAGGAGTTCACGACTACATAATCATAACGCATCAACACATACTCATAGATAACTCTCGTATCAAGGTCGAGAAAGAGATCATAAATAACAATATCATACTCATGAGAAGAAAAGCACATGAAGGTATCATATGCATCATAATAGTACAATTGCCTTCGGCGAGGTCTTACTAACAATTAATATAAGTTGATTTAAGCTATATGCCTACACATATACCAATATACGGGATGCTCTAACAAATAGCATTGCTGTCTATAATAATAAGAAAGTGCTAGACATCGGAATGACACATATAAGCAAAAGAAGTGACGTTCCGCATACAAAATACAAAATAAATGGCTAGCACCATCCTGAGCTATCTCAAGTCGCCCTCGACTCGGCGGTCGAGCTGTCCTCTTTGGATTACTCCTCCGGATCCCCTTCCGGATCTTCTTCTGGATCTTCTTCTGACTCCTCATCTAAAGCTGGAGAGACTGCAACAGGGTCTTTAGTGACTCTGCGCTTCTTCGGGAGAAATAGATGAGCATCATCTGCGATCGGTCGTGGGTGGACTGGATCAATGACTGGCATAGGTCAAAGTGGCGGAGACGTCCTCCTGAGAATAAAAGGCTCGGTCGTCATGTCCCTGTAGCGAGGTGCTGATGTCCCTACCTCCATGTCTAACCCATCCTGAGCATGATACGGTGCAACAAGAACCACCTGGATCGGTATAGGTATAGCTAGCCTCTCCGGCAAAGCTCCCCTAGCATAAGGTCGATACACGCAAGCTCCAGGGGGGTGCATGGTGCTGGAGGTACTGAGTGGTGATGCAGATAGCAAAGGCCAAAAAATCTCCGGATGGTACTAAAGTGGGCTCACGCAAAAAGATATAGCACCATGAGACTGAAGCAGCCCACTCCCTCCACTCGATCGGAAGGAGGTCGATAAGGCGCTGAATGCCCTCATAGTCTGAGACACCATGAGGAGCATCTAAGCGCCATGTCGCCTCGAGGTCTGCCACGCACTAGCTCACGGTGGCACCTGTGCCTCGATACGTGCTGTGGAAAGCCTCCACAAGGTCGCACGGTGTACGCCTTCTCCTTGTTGACTTACGCGGCGTCGTCTTCGTGGTCGCCATCCTATGAAGAAGGTATACGTAAAATACATCAATGTCTCAACATAATAGAACAACTCTACTAAAGGGTTCTCATAAGAAGGACATAAATCTCGTCCCAAGTTCTCGACTCGAACTCTGGACTCCGAGAAACACCTAACATAAAAATAATAATATACTCTCTAACGGGGTACGTTATGAAAGTTATCCGGGTTCCATCATAAATGGACATCTCGATAAAATAACCATACTCGTATAACTCATACGTAAGTGATATTCGTTAGAGACGTCACTGCATCGTCGATACTCGTTATTACATCGTCATTGTTCATCCATCACATTCATACACATGCTGAAATACTTAAGGCGCATAAGTTCTCGTTCATCAGTAGCAATTCATGCGTAATGGAAAAATAAGAATTCATATAGTACATGCTTCGTCATACATATATCGTTCCATATATGTTCATAATTAACATTTCATAAAAGCTCGTAAAGAGATACATTTTCATGGCAAAAGAAGTTTGAATCATAAGGACTAATAAATCTTTTACCTTACTCTTCAGTTGAGCATGACGTGACGGGGTGTTGAGTTGACAATTGATTCTTAAATCAGTTTAGAGAATCAAACTAAACTTCGCTTGAAAGAACATAGACTCAGAACGAACGAACTGCTCCGATACCATTCTGTCATGACCCCTTATTGTTAGGCGTATTTTTATACGCTTATTTAACATTATTTTGTATTATTTTGGAGAGTGATTTTTGCTTAAATGAGCTTTTAATGCCTTGATTTTGTATGTTTGTCAGGAGATTGGAGTCCGGAAGCTAAAATGAGGCGAGACGGGCGAAAACGGCAAATTTTGGCCATGAGCCGCGGCACATGGAAGCAGGGCCGCGGCACAGGAAGACAACAAGCGAGCACAGAGTAAACTGTACTCTGTGCCGCGGCACAGTCCAGGTGAGCCGCGGCACAGAATAATTAAATGACGCCTGTGCATCCAAACAAGGCAATGTGCCGCAAAGATGCATTTAGTGCGCCGCGGCACACTAGGCGGTTTTTGTATGTTCCGCGCGAATTTGGGCCGTTTCGAAGCCAGTTTTAGACCTACTCATACGGACGCGATTTGGAGACTGTGAAAAGCTATAAATAAGGGTTTAAGACCCTAATTAATCATCTTGGATCTTTGGATTTTTTGGGGAATTAGAGAATCGTGAGGAGACGGCAGAAGAGGAAGAGAAGCAGAAGACTTCAAGAGCAGAGGGCGGAAGCCGAAAAACGGAGGAATGCGAGCTTCATCTGCATTTGATTTTAATGCTTTCATTTATTTATTCTGTATTTTCATTTATTAGTATGTCAGGCTAAAGCCCTAATCTAGGATTTTGATGAAACCTACGTTTTGATGGATTTGCGTGGGATTATCTAATTAATTACCTTTTTTATTGAGTTTTCCCAATCGTGTTTAATGCTTTCAATTATCTGGCCAATAGTTGTATTGATTTAATCATTCAATTCGAATCGGGAGAGGAGAATTGATGAGGAACTATTGGTGAGGACCGTTTTATTCTGTGAGATAGGAATATACTCATAGGAACTACGTGGCCTTTTGGAGATTTTATGCTTTTTGCCTATTGACGAGTTAATTCACCTAGGGATAGAGTGCATTATTCGCCTTTAGAAAAATCTAGTGACCTCGGGAGAGGCGGTAGAATATATTAGCAATCTTCGCCTTCAATAAATTGGGAAAATTACTAACTTCAGATAATCGAGAGTAAATTCGGATAAACCGAGGTGGATTCAAAATCCTAGACTTATTCATCATTTGACTTTCTTTTCTCAAGCGATCGTTTTCATTATTTAGTCTTTTAATAATTCTCTTAGTAATTAACTGCAAAACCCAAATTCGATTGTTCGAATAAAACTGGAATACATAAAAATCGGTAGTTAGTGATTCAGTCCTCGTGGGAACGATACTCACTCATCACTTTATTACTTGTAAATGATAACGTGCACTTGCGTGTAAGAAATATCGCAACACTTATCCCTAGGGACGGTACAGCCGGAGCGTGACACGGGGTAGGAATTAAGAAGCGGGGAAGAAAGGGGGAAGCATACATTTCATAAGGAATATGGGTGGTATTCCATGAATGACTTATCAAGGTATCATGAAGGGGAGTCAATCCCGTGGGAATGACATAGAATTCAAAGTAGAATAGATAGTTATAATATTAGCCTTGAAGTTTAGAAAAAGGCTTCATAGCATATTACAATTGGCATAACTTAGAAAGCAAAATCATAAAGAGTGTTCGCGGCGGAAAAACATGGTTGGTTACATATATGAAGGTATGTAACCAGGGCTTAACATTGATCGTAAACAAAAGACTTCCACTCAACACCCTCCGTCACATCCCCTGCTCAACCTGCACATTTTAAAAGATATACAGGGCTGATTACAACGTACTCTGTGAACATATTGCCAAAACAGCAAACATGCTTTTGTATTTGTCATCATGCATATAATCAGTAACACATGGGGGTTTTAAGAAAAAGCCCATGTTTACTAAATCATTTCATTTCGTAGCATATATCATCAGATTCACCATATCCATAATTTATGCCGGGGAAGGTGGCCACCCCCCGCGAACGTTACTCCCCGAGATCGGCCAATCCGAAGAGAGTTCACAATCCCGAGTACTGTGTACACTAACCTTGGCCAGCAACCTTTGTCTAGCTCAGGATCCGATCATTTCATTGGTTGGCAAGCCAACAGTGATAGGTTCATAAGAATCCACATAAAAGTTTTTATGCATCATAATCATTTGAAATCATAATTTGCTTATAATTCTTAACCCGTTAATCATATAATATGATCCATTTTAGGTTGAAGGTCTGGCTAATCGCTCAGTCTATTTTCCTTGTCAGTCGAACCTTTTCCATTAGCTGGAATGCCAGGAAAGTACTTTGATTACGTTTGATGTACTTTATGTGAATGAATATGTGAAAAATGTGTTTTCTGTGAAATGTGGGAATATCAGAAAATGTGATTTCAGAAAGTGGTAATTGATTTATGTGGTTTGTGACATGTGTGATCAGCGGATGTGTGAAGTTACGAATATTCAGTTTCATTGCGCATTGACATGAAATAATATGTCATAACATGCATTGCGGAGCGGAAAATAATGAATATGTAAAAAATATGGTTGCTGCGAAAAGTAGTAATCAGCGGATGTGTGAATTTGCGGATATTCAGTATCATTGCGCATTGACATGAAATAATATGTCATACATATGCATAGCTAAGCAGAAAATATAAGTAAGCTGACTTGGGTTGGCCAAAAGAGCCGAGCAGAATAGGCCCGTGTGCATGAGTCATGGCAAGCGTGGGAATTGTTGCACATAAAATAATGATGATTGTGGTATTGTATTCCGGAATATATGTGATGGCAGTATGATTTGGATGTTTATTCATTTGTAGTACATATTCATGAATCGTTGTACTTGCACCGGCTGTTTGCTGACCCCTTCTGGGGTGAATATACTTGTTGTCTATTCAGGTGCAGGTCTTAGTGGCAAACCAGCGCAGGAAGGACAAGAGGATGGTGAGCAACACTAATATCATGCACTATTTTGAGTATGTGGTCGTCCGATTGTGAACCAAGTTGTGTTTTGCCTTGTGCTCGCATGAGTACTGCCGGGTAATAGGGTCTGGTTGTGGTTCAGTCATTTTGATGATGTTATTATGTCGGCTGGTGTCCCTCAGGATAGTGTATTATTGAGTGTTGTAATGTATATGGTTTGAAGTTGAGTATCGTCAATGGATGTGAGGATTTATGTTGGTCTGAGCCTGGTAGGTTCTCCAAAAAGAATCTACAGCACTGTAATATCTCTATAAATCACGGGGGTATTACAGTTCATCCATCAGAAATGATAATGGGTCGTGTCACGATGTTAGTGACGACAATAGATCTGAGAGGACAGATAGTGAATGCGCATAGGAGAGATGAAGCATTCGAGATTATACGTATGAGAATCAGATCCGATAACCCAGGAAGTTACCGCAAAGCAGTTGATAATGCAATTATGTTCGAAGAGAGAATATGTGTCCCACGTAATGAGGAATGAAGGAATGAGATTATGGGTGAGACTCATGATACTCCCTATACCGCTCACCCCGGGAGTACCAAGATGTACCAAGACCTGAAGAGAAATTTCTGGTGGGACAGTATGAAATGGGATGTAGCTTCTTTTGTTGAGTGGTGTTTGGATTGTCAGCAAGTGAAAGCATTACACCAACCACCGTATGGAAAGTTACAGCCATTGACCATTCCAGAATGGAAGTGGGAAGGAATAGCTATGGGTTTTGTGACTAGTTTGCCGAGGACCAAACGAGGAAATACTGCTATATGGGTTATAATAGACAGACTCACGAAATCAGCTCACTTTTTGCCTATCCCAATCACTTACGGATCGGAGAAGTTGGCACAGCTATATGTCCGTGAAATTGTACGTTTGCATGGAGTGCCGATATTAATCACGTCAGATCGAGATCCAAAATTTACCTCTAGATTTTGGACGAGTCTACAGAAGGAATTGGGTACACACATGAACTTTATTAATTTCATGGATGAAGCACATCCAAATCTCTGGGATGTCCTACTAAAACGTGCAAAGGGATATAATGCATACCCCATGATTCCTCCCTTCGGGCCTAAAGACCCTCCCACCTTGGAAAATGGTGATTTGGATGAATTAGCACTTCAAAGGAAAATAGAGAAGCTTTGTGACGAGCATAAGTTCTCCTCACAAGAAGAACAAGACTTTGCTGCCCTCGTTGTCAGAAGGAAGTACGGTATTGTCCCAGTCAAGAGAAGGCCAATTGGAGCTATGCCTACCAGACCTGTCAAGCAGCCTATTCGCAGAGGCAGAGGAAGAGGCCGATGATTTATATTCATATTTTTTTATGAAAATTTTGTACTTGTAAATTTTCTGTAATTGTTTTGATCATTGTAAGCCATGTACTTGTAAAACAATAAAGAAAAATTTATATAACAGTCTTTTGAATGACAATTCCAAGTTGTCTAAAAAACAAGACTGATTTTAGTTTGTGTCTTGCACTCAAGTGCAAACCTGTTCAGTTGAATAATTTGCTTAAGTTTTGCCATCATCAAAATAGGGGAAATTTGTTAGGAATACTTGTTAGATTTTGATGATGTCATTAATGTAATTCAAATATTTATTACTTGGCAAAAATGTAAGGAAGAACCAAATGAGTATCTTCCATAGGCCAAATTATGTTAAGTTTAATACTTGGCAAAATGTAAGGAAGAACTAAATGAGTATCTTCTATAGGCCAAATAAGTTAGGCTCAAATCGGCTAAGTACAAAGGTACAGCTAAGTACATCAGAGAAGTACAGCCGAGTCAAGTCAGAGAAGTTCTGGTCAACAAAAATTCATCAGAGATGTTTGACCAGACTGCAGTCAAGTGACTTCAGACAAATCATCTGATCAGGCGAGTCTCAAACAGTCACCATCAGAGAAGTCCAAGCTGCAGAGAAGATGACTGTACATCAGCCAAACTGAGTTATAAGAGATCAGCCAAGTACTCCAAGTCCACGTCAGCATGCGTTGAATAGTCAAATATTGAGGAAAGTCACATGCAAGCGTGAAGAGATATATTGGAGAGATTCCCGCAAGGATATGAATTAAATAAATTCATCCATACCTACTACTGAATACTTTAATCTTATTGTATTCAAAAGATGCGGCGCCTCACATGCAAAGTCTTCACAACGGTCGAAAGATGGATTAAAATATGGGAATCCAGCCTTGCAATGTTCAGAAAATAAACAAAGGGGTCTATTTCTCCAACGAATTTGTTACAAGATTTGCAATGACCATGAAGAATTCTCAAAGGATCAACACCTATATATATCCGAAGATTTGAAGATGAACAATATCGGTGCGAACAAAATCTCAAGCAATCAAAGCATTCAAAGCAATCAAATAGCGAACTATAGCATCGTGAAAAGAGCAGTACTCAAAGTTCATATTTGAAGAAGCTCTTAGTTGGAGAAGACAAAAACTCGTGTCTTTAATCCTGAGTTCGGGGTACTTCACTGGTTGAAGTTCAAGACTGTAAAGGCAACCAAGGATCACAGATCAAGAGGTGCAAGGCAGTCAAGGGAGTTGCAACGGCAAGGATTTCCACTGGTTGGAAGCTGTTGTAATTGGTTGAATCACTGTAATCTTTATCACTGATTGACAATTATTGTGAATTCATCTCCAACTAGTTTGGAGAAAAGTGGATTAGTAGAGGATTACCCCACCCCTAAGACCACTATAACTGCCTGCGTATTTTACTGTTTTATAGCATCATACTTTTACTGCTGCATTTATTGTTAAGTGTTTCATTGGTTGTTTTTGTATTCGTCATCAGCTGACTTCCACACGTATTGAGTACAAACGACTCTAAGTTATTTGCATATCTATCAGCTGAGAAACTTACTCTTCGTGAAAAAGAGTTTAAGAGTTTCAATAAGTCTATTCAACCCCCTTCTAGACTTATTCCTGGACGACTTGTGACCTACAACTGACACATTTCCGGATCGGGCGTACTGTGATGTCCATCTTAAGCCATACTATTTTGGTCGTTCATAGTCCATTTATATATTTGGATGTGTTTGACATTTTGTGATTAATCGTTCATATGCCTGAGGGGTATGTTCGTTAGTCGGGATGTTTTCCTTGAAATCTTATATATGCGAATTGTATAATATACCGATAATCATTTATTATGTATATCTGTCTGTGTTGGGCGAAATACTTGTGTTGTATTTTAGGTCGAGGCAAAGGCAAGGCACAGGAAGATCATGGTGATAGCGAAGGGTTCAAAGGATACTAGTTCGGGGGCCCCAAGTCTTTCGTTGTCCAGTTTTGTTCGAACCATGTAATGATATCTTTCCGCTTTATTTTAAATTGTGGACTAATGTATTGCTATTTAAGGTATATTCCATCTCCATATGGATTATACTCGTATTTCGTATCCTGTGTGTAATAAGGCCGTTGGCCATACTACTGTAAACTCCTAATCGGAGTAAATACTATGTATTCTGGTTCGGTATCACAAGTATTGCGTATTTAATCAGTATTTTGGGCATCGCCTGGTGGGTCCCAGTGTGGGGTCCACGACACTGTAATGGCTGCCTTTTTGGGGTGTTACAAAAGATGGTATTAGAAAGTCGATTTTTTTTGAGTCAATGTGTATCGAACTGTAACACCCAAAATTTATTTTTATTTTTATTATTATTATTACTTTTTTTTTTTTTTTTTTTTACCGAAATAATATAAGGTTTGACACCAATTCATAAAGGAACTTCATTTATTTAATTTAATAAGCCAATAATGGCAGTCAAGTTATCTAACTTCAAAAGAAAACATCATAAGTAAAATTTTCTAATATGGAAATGTCAAAAGCGGAAGTACTAAAAATGTTCATTGACTTAAAATAAATCGCAAAGTGTGTCACGAATGCTCCCCACCCTTAGCCTCCTTAATCGTAATACACGAAAATGTTGAGTAAAACCGTAAGCACAAAGCTTAGTGAATTCAAACACAACATTATACCAATATCCACAATCACTAGACCTAGATTCAAATATATATAGTTTTAACATTTAAACATAAGCCAAGAACAAATCAAGGCTTATAAGGAGGGCTAGTAGGTTACCCGCATCTCACAAACCGAAGAGTATTGGGTTAATCTTACCCTCACCTCACATCCCGGAGGGTATTGGAGTAATTATACCTAACCACGCGCACCGGACAAAAGCCGGATAATTGCTATGATCCCCTCAACAATAAACATACAGTGCACATGTATAATTAACAATTTAAGCATGCATTCATATTATCATACCATAATAATAATTTAACACTCACGTGCTAACCTAGCAATCATAAATATTGAGACAATGGAGTGAGAGAACTCACCTTGAATACTTAAGGGAGATTGCTAAATCAAAACTGGCTACCACACTTGAGCAAATGCCAAAACTTCACCTATTATAAACTAGGAGTTAGGATATACCCAAAGATGAAGCTTAAAGACTTAAACAAAATCTGGACAGCAAGGTCTAAAAACAGACCCGCTGTTAAAGATGGATTTACTTAATTTTCCTAAGTATTAACATATCAATATTAAATTTTTCTAAGAAACTAGAGTCTTTCCCCTTTTTAAAACAGTAAAGAACTCACTCTAACTCCAAAATATGAATTTATTATGATGCTTTTAAAAAGACATCGCAGTGCAGTCCCAAATCATAGGAATCAGTAGTGTTGGTCAATTCTACCCAACTTGTGGGTAGACATTGTCCAAACTAAAAATCACAGAGATAATAGACATAAATACCAAAGTCTCAGAGTTGGAATTGACCAAAAAGGGTTTCCCAAACTCTAGATATGAAATTCACAACATGACTAATTACAAAACCCTTAAAAGCTGATGACAGAAAACTGATCTGGAGTGTGAACTCAATATGACCAAGAAATACTTGGAGATAACATCCCATAAACTCCAGATCACAACTTTAGGTCATAACACACATGTGGGAACTTGGAATCCCATTAGATCATTTCCCAAGCCCTAGAAACGAATAAAACAAGTTGACCTATCAGATCAGACCCGGATCAGACCTACCAGCAAAGGTGCCGTTCTTGCCCATGGATAAAGTCCTAATTAGTGAGAGTGACCTTCATAAGAAAGTTACCCAACACAATTTTTAAACTTTTGGCACAGGTCTGAGATCCGTTTGAGTTATAGAATTGAAGTTATGATTTTTGTAAGATGACTACAAATCTGATGGAAACAGAATCGTAGCCAACCCTTAATCTTTTTAACCAATCCATTCCTCTCCCTTTTGAAACACATTCCTAGATGTGTTTATCACCCAAATTCAGTCCCCTATGAACATGGTGGCACTAAAAAGGGCTAGGGGTCATTGGTATTTCATTTAGTCACAAGGAAAAGAATCAAATCAACATAATATATGACAAACCACAATTTTCCCCTTTCTTAAGGGTTCCTTGATCTTTCAAATACACAAATATCTATATACACATCTTAGAAGATGCTATAAAGTTGTATACTTAGATCTAAACATATTGATATGGATATGTTGAGAATCAAAATAATAACTAACAAGAATTATAACCATTCACAAGATCTATCACATTTTATCACCTAAATAAAACTTGGTGATTTCCATGATTCATTTAGACCTTGTATTTTTATATAATCATCTAGATCCATCATACACCATGTATAGGTGTAGATATAATCTAGAGATGATGATAACATACAACTTATAACAATAACAACATTGGTTAAAACCATAAGATCTATCTTCTTTAAATCACACAAGTTACAACTTGATGATTTTTATGAATCATATAGATCTTTTACATAATATGATCATCTAGGCTCATCATACACCATGTATAGGAGGTGGTGATGAATTTTCTAGATGATAAACAACACTTAAAACAATTAATTGATTATAAATCAAAAGAAAAGATTAAAACACCTTAAAGATCTTACCTTAGCTTGTTACACCAACAAGGAAATGAAGGAGAAGATGATTATGGCTTTGGGAAGAGAAAAAATGAGAGAGAGATGGGAGAGATGGGAGATCGGCCGAAAAAATGAGGGAGAGAGGAGGAGGTTAGGGTTTGTGATATTTTTATAATTCATATTAGGACAAAGCCTAATGACTACACTAATGGGCTAGGCTCAAAACTCATTTCTTACTAGCCCAATATAATTAAATCTATCAATTAACTTAGCCCAAAACTTGTAATTTAATCTAACTTGGCTAATTAATTAAACCCATCATTTAAAATAATTAAATACCATGAAAATAATTAACGTACCGAAAAAAAGAAACCGGGCGTTACAACTCTCCCCTACTAAGAAGGGACTTCGGCCTCGAAGTCACCCTCCGAATAACTCGGATAATGCGCCTCATCTCGTCTTCAGGTTCCCATGTACACTCAGATCCCTTCCTATGCTTCCACTGAACCTTAACAGAATAAACAGTCTTACCGCTCCGAAGGGTCTTTGACTTTCGTTCAACAACCGCGATAGGTTTCTCAACATAGTTGAGCCGTTCACATTTGGATGTCTTCCAGAGGTACCACGGCGGTATCGTCAACAATGCACTTCCTCAACTGAGACACGTGGAAGGTGTTATGAATCAAACTAAGCTCGTCAGGCAGCTCCAACCGATACGCTACCTTACCAACGCGAGCTATGATCTTATAAGGTCCAATAAACCGAGGTCCCAGCTTCCCACGCTTGCATGAACCTAATCACACCCTTCCAAGGGGAGACCTTTAATAACACATGATCCCCAACCCGAAACTCAAGATCGGAGCGCCGCTTATCTCGCATAACTCTTCTCGACGACTCCTAGCGGTGACCAAATGATCCCCGATCATTTTGATTTTCTCCGTGGTCTCGCAAAACAATATCGGTGCTACCGAGCACCCTATGTCCAACCTCACCCCAACACACCGGGTTCTACACTTCCTACCATACAAAGGCTTCATACGGGGCATGTCGATGCTTGAATGATAACTATTGTTATATGAAAACTCGGCTAAATGAAGATGATCATCCCAATCGCTCCAAAATCAATTGCACATGCCCGAAGCATGTCCTCCAAAGTCTCAGATCGTCCGCTCACTCGCCCATCGCCATGGATGGAACGCAGATCTTGAAATGCAATCGGGTACCCAATTCTTCTTGGAATTTCGCCAAAATCGAGAGGTGAATCGAGTATCTCGATCGAGACAATAGATACGGCACCCTGCAATGAAACTATCTCCCGAACAAAAATCTCGCCAATTTTTCACCAAGAACTTTCCTTGATGGCCAGAAATGAGCACTCTTCGTCAATCGATCCACAACTACCCATATCGTATCCGCTCCTTTGCAGGTCTTAGGAAGTTTTGTAATAAAGTCCATGGTTAAGTGCTCCCATTTCCACTCAGGAATCTCCAAAGGTTGCAATTTCCCATGAGGTTTCTGGTGTTCGGCTTTGACCTTCCGGCATGTCAGGCACTCTTCTACATATCGAGCCACATCATTCTTCATCCCGTGCCACCAATAACCCTCACGAAGATCTCGGTACATTTTTGTAGCACCCGGATGAATAGAAAACTTGGACTGTGAGCTTCTTCCATAAGAGTTTTCCTTCCCACCAAGAATGGAACCCAAACCCTACCATAACGAGTTAGTAATCCACGCCCATCTCGCTCCATCTTAGGTAACTCATTCACGATCCTTTCACGATTTAGGTTCCCCTCGTGAGTCGCCACATCTTGAGCATCTCGAATCATACCCAATAATGATGTCTCCATAGTCATCCGAAGACATTTAGCTCGAATCGGTTCGACAGATTGCTTACGACTGAGTGCGTCAGCTACCACATTAGCTTTACCGGGGTGGTAGTGAATCTCACAGTCGTAATCTTTCACCACATCTAACCATCTAACTCCGCACGATATTCAAATCCCGCTGATCGAAAAGGTACATCAAACTTTTATGGTCGGTGTAAATGATACACTTAACCCCGTAAAGGTAGTGCCTCCATATCTTGAGAGCAAAAACAACGGCTCCTAATTCCAGGTCATGAGTGGGGTAGTTCCTTTCGTGCGGTTTTAGCCGCGAGACGCATAAGCTATCACCTTACCCCGTTGCATCAACACAAAGACCAAAACCAGGAGGGATGCGTCGCAGACACTACCATGTCCTCCACTCCTTCCGTAAAGTCAAAACCGGGGCATTACACAACCGCGTCTTAAGATCTTCGAATGCAACCGTTGTTCGGACCCCAAACAAATTTCTCCGACTTCTTGGTCAATCGCGTAAGAGGTAGAGCAATCTTTGAGAAATTTTCAATAAATCTACGATAGTAACTGGCCAAACCTAAGAAACTACGAATCTCCGAAGGCGATTTAGGAGCTTCCCATTTCTTAACCGCATCAATCTTGGCCGGATCGACCTTGATACCTTCCTTGTTCACCACGTGGCCCAAGAATTGAACCTCTTCTAACCAAAATTCACACTGAGAAAATTTAGCATAAAGCCGTTCTCTCCGTAGTGTCTCAAGAAGTACCCGAATGGGCTTTTCTTGCTCCTCCCCGGTCTTAGAATAGACCAAAATATCGTCAATAAACACAATGACCGAACGGTCGAGCATCGGACCACACAACCGATTAATAAGATACATCATTGCTGCGGGTGCTTTAGTGAGTCCGAATGGCATCACCACAAATTCAAAGTGTCCGTATCGGGTTCAAACGCCGTTTTCTCAATGTCACGATCACGAACTCGCATCTGATGATAACCGGAACGCAAATCAATCTTGGAAAACCAAGACGCTCCTTGGAGTTGGTCGAAAAGATCATCGATACGAGGTAAAGGATAACGATTCTTTATCGTGAGTTTATTCAACTCCCGATAATCTATGCACATTCTTTGAGAGCCGTCCTTCTTCTTCGCGAAAAGTATAGGAGCACCCCACGGCGAGAAACTTGGCCGTATAAACCCCTTATCGCTAAGCTCCTGTGAATCGATCTTGAAGCTCTTTCATCTCAGATGGCGCCAAACGATAAGGAGATTTGGCGATCGAACAGCGCAGTACTAAATCAATGCGAAACTCCACTTGCCTAATAGGTGGCAAACCCGGAGTTCCTCAGAAAGACGTCACCAAAGTCGGAAACAACTGAACATTATCGAGTGCAATAGCAGAGGTACAAGAAGCAATATCCAAATGGGGAATATCTCCTTGAATAATAAGTTCTCCACCCCTAGGTTTTGAACACGAACTTGTCTCTTGCGACAAAGAATTTCGCATCGAATGCATCGAGCCAATCCATACCCACAATAACGCAAAGTTCCCTCATAGCAATAGGGATAAGATCAATGGGGAATTCAACTCCGAAAATTCAAGGGTACAACCCCGATAAACATCAGTAACGAAGATAGTTCGATTGTCGGCAACTTCGATAACCATGGGACGTGCTAGTTTCCCGACACCACGCCCCAAACGATTTATGAACGTGCGTGACACGAAGGAGTGAGTAGCGCCAGAATCAAACATAACGGCGGCAGGGTGAGAATCTAACAGATAAGTGCCTGATTCATAATATTTAATCAATAAAACAATTACTCTATGGCATAGCATAAGATAAAAGATAAGGAAGAGATGTTTACCTGCTACAGTCGCAGGCTTCGCAGGCTCCTCCCTCGTAAGCTGGTGGACACGTCCTCGTGTCAACATAGTTGGTCCGTTAGAGGTCGAAGCAGTATTGGGATTTGCATTCCCATTCTTCTTCAGCTTTGGGCAATCAGGCTTCTTGTGCCCCTTCTCTTGGCAATTGTAACAAACTGGTACCGCTGCAACAGTGGTAGTAACCTGGGGGACTGTAATGGCTTTTGGAGCCTTGCAATTCTTCCAGTGATGCCCTTCCTTCTTACAGTTATAACACACCATTGGGGGTCGATCACCCTGCTTCGCAGATGGCTTGTATTCATATCTTGGTTTATCCCCAAATTTTGTCTTCTTATGAGCTTCATTAGAAGTTTTAGAAAAAGTGCTCTCCAGTTTCCTCTTAGATTGAGTTTGCAGCTCAATCTCTCTCTTTCGGGCTGCCCCCATGACTGCACCCAAGGTCGCAAAGTCTTGCATGCTCACAAATTCCCGGATGTCGGTACGTAAAATCGAGATGTACCGACTAACAAGCCATGCTTCATCTCCAGCAAAAGTAGGACAGAAAGAAAGCATCTCCATGAACTTGGCGTTCAGATCACTAACAGACTCAGTGGTCTGTTGTAACGCCATGAACTCCTGCATCATTCTTTGTTGCTCCACCCTAGGCACATACCGTGCCTCGAACCATTCCACAAACTGGGCCCAAGTAATTGCCCTTACAGCTTCTTCAGTCATTCTTCCCGTGGTGGTGTTCCACCATGTCTTACCCCGCTTCCTCACCGTGGTTCTTTGATACCAAGACTCTAAACTGGTCTGGGAACCATATAGTCATAAAGGCGCTCCACGTCGATAACCAAGTGCTTAGTCGCATCGGATCGTCCTCCCCATCCCAATGAGGTGGCCGCACTTGCCGAACTTCTCGTAGTAGTACATTAAATCCCGCAGGAGGATCGGGAGCCCTCCCCGGCGGAGGTGCATCTCGCCATGCGCTCATCTAGCGAGCACGAACTTGATCAATGATGTTAGCCGTGACATTCGGAATGATCTCGTTAAAAGCATTATTGAACTCCTCAAAGAACGAGTTCCCTAACTTGAGCTATTTGAATTGCATTGAGGCGAGCAAAGTGAGCCATCTAAAATTGATAAGAAAAGAAAAACGATTCAACCTATGCATGTCTAAGAGATCGAAAACACTCAGCTTGCTGAAAACTTTTCAACCTTGCCCCGTCCCCAAAACCGGCTCCAATATATTGAATAATAGGGGCCCTTCTATTATTCCATATAGAAGTTCCAATTTCGGTTTCAGGTCTAGTTTCAAAATTTCAGCTTGCTCCTAGCCGTAATAGTTTAATTCACACTCATGGTAGGTCTAAAAGGCCTAAATTCTCACATGGTAGATAGTAGCACTAAAGGTATATAATTATCCTCCTAGGCTAGTCTTTGGGATATGTCATAAATGGAGCATACTATTGTGTTTGATAAGTAATAAAATTTAAACTCAATTAGTAAATAAAACTTACTTGGCTGGCTGACCGGCGCACCGTGACATCTTCACTGCTAGTTTTTTTTTTTTTTTATAAACTTTGAACAAGAGAAATAAAATGTTTTAAATTTGAGTCTAGACATCCCTAAGAAAGCCTAGTTCACTCAAATGAAAAGCTCCGATACCAACTTGTAACACCCAAAATTTATTTTTATTTTTATTATTATTATTACTTTTTTTTTTTTTTTTTACGAAATAATATAAGGTTTGACACCAATTCATAAAGGAACTTCATTTATTTAATTTAATAAGCCAATAATGGCAGTCAAGTTATCTAACTTCAAAAGAAAACATCATAAGTAAAATTTTCTAATATGGAAATGTCAAAAGCGGAAGTACTAAAAATGTTCATTGACTTAAAATAAATCGCAGTGTGTCACGAATGCTCCCACGAGTCCTTAGCCTCCTTAATCGTAATACACGAAAATGTTGAGTAAAACCGTAAGCACAAAGCTTAGTGAATTCAAACACAACATTATACCAATATCCACAATCACTAGACCTAGATTCAAATATATATAGTTTTAACATTTAAACATAAGCCAAGAACAAATCAAGGCTTATAAGGAGGGCTAGTAGGTTACCCGCATCTCACAAACCGAAGAGTATTGGGTTAATCTTACCCTCACCTCACATCCCGGAGGGTATTGGAGTAATTATACCTAACCACGCGCACCGGACAAAAGCCGGATAATTGCTATGATCCCTCAACAATAAACATACAAAGGCACATGTATAATTAACAATTTAAGCATGCATTCATATTATCATACCATAATAATAATTTAACACTCACGTGCTAACCTAGCAATCATAAATATTGAGACAATGGAGTGAGAGAACTCACCTTGAATACTTAAGGGAGATTGCTAAATCAAAACTGGCTACCACACTTGAGCAAATGCCAAAACTTCACCTATTATAAACTAGGAGTTAGGATATACCCAAAGATGAAGCTTAAAGACTTAAACAAAAATCTGGACAGCAAGGTCTAAAAACAGACCCGCTGTTAAAGATGGATTTACTTAATTTTCCTAAGTATTAACATATCAATATTAAATTTTTCTAAGAAACTAGAGTCTTTCCCCTTTTTAAAACAGTAAAGAACTCACTCTAACTCCAAAATATGAATTTATTATGATGCTTTTAAAAAGACATCGCAGTGCAGTCCCAAATCATAGGAATCAGTAGTGTTGGTCAATTCTACCCAACTTGTGGGTAGACATTGTCCAAACTAAAAATCACAGAGATAATAGACATAAATACCAAAGTCTCAGAGTTGTAATTGACCAAAAAGGGTTTCCCAAACTCTAGATATGAAATTCACAACATAACTAATTACAAAACCCTTAAAAGCTGATGACAGAAAACTGATCTGGAGTGTGAACTCAATATGACCAGGAAATACTTGGAGATAACATCCCATAAACTCCAGATCACAACTTTAGGTCATAACACACATGTGGGAACTTGGAATCCCATTAGATCATTTCCCAAGCCCTAGAAACTAATAAAACAAGTTGACCTATCAGATCAGACCCGGATCAGACCTACCAGCAAAGGTGCCGTTCTTGCCCATGGATAAAGTCCTAATTAGTGAGAGTGACCTTCATAAGAAAGTTACCCAACACAATTTGTAAACTTTTGGAACAGGTCTGAGATCCGTTTGAGTTATAGAATTCAAGTTATGATTTTTGTAAGATGACTACAAATCTGATGGAAACAGAATCGTAGACAACCCTTAATCTTTTTAACCAATCCATTCCTCTCCCTTTTGAAACACATTCCTAGATGTGTTTATCACCCAAATTCAGTCCCCTATGAACATGGTGGCACTAAAAAGGGCTAGGGGTCATTGGTATTTCATTTAGTCACAAGGAAAAGAATCAAATCAACATAATATATGACAAACCACAATTTTCCCCTTTCTTAAGGGTTCCTTGATCTTTCAAATACACAAATATCTATATACACATCTTAGAAGATGCTATAAAGTTGTATACTTAGATCTAAACATATTGATATGGATATGTTGAGAATCAAAATAATAACTAACAAGAATTATAACCATTCACAAGATCTATCACATTTTATCACCTAAATAAAACTTGGTGATTTCCATGATTCATTTAGACCTTGTATTTTTATATAATCATCTAGATCCATCATACACCATGTATAGGGTGTAGATATAATCTAGAGATGATGATAACATACAACTTATAACAATAACAACATTGGTTAAAACCATAAGATCTATCTTCTTTAAATCACACAAGTTACAACTTGATGATTTTTATGAATCATATAGATCTTTTACATAATATGATCATCTAGGCTCATCATACACCATGTATAGGAGGTGGTGATGAATTTTCTAGATGATAAACAACACTTAAAACAATTAATTGATTATAAATCAAAAGAAAAGATTAAAACACCTTAAAGATCTTACCTTAGCTTGTTACACCAACAAGGAAATGAAGGAGAAGATGATTATGGCTTTGGGAAGAGAAAAAATGAGAGAGAGATGGGAGAGATGGGAGATCGGCCGAAAAAATGAGGGAGAGAGGAGGAGGTTAGGGTTTGTGATATTTTTATAATTCATATTAGGACAAAGCCTAATGACTACACTAATGGGCTAGGCTCAAAACTCATTTCTTACTAGCCCAATATAATTAAATCTATCAATTAACTTAGCCCAAAACTTGTAATTTAATCTAACTTGGCTAATTAATTAAACCCATCATTTAAAATAATTAAATACCATGAAAATAATTAACGTACCGAAAAAAAAAGAAACCGGGCGTTACACGAACTAGTATCAAGAGACCTTCGTGTCACGTGTGACCTTTGCAAGCACCTGATCCTACGAGTCAAATGCGGTAAGTACTTTATGAGACATGATTTAATTACTGGCATGATATTGATATCGGAATGGATCTCTTTGTTGATCTTGATATTTTGAGGATTTGTGACATGATTTATCTGATTGATAATTCGAAGTAAATTCTGGATAATTCGAAGTAAATTCTGGATTTATCTGACACGAGTCAAGGGTAGGTTTAATGTTATAATATTTTGTATGCTGTTTTTAAGTTGATTTTAGGGTTGTTGAAAGTGTTTAGAACATGTTTTAATCATGCTTTCATTTTCATGTCTTGGCCGAAAATTTTAGGGTTTTAAAACCAAATCATGTATTGTTTTTCTTATTATTTTCTTGCACAATATGTTGTTATATGATGATATGATGCTATGATGAATTTATGAGATTTTTATAAAATGTTTGGTATTTTGGAAAGTAAGGAAGAAACATGTTTAGTTCTTGATATGTTGTTTTATGTTCAAAAGTGACTTGATAATTGTGATGATGTATGAAAGGAGTACATGATCTGATTTTGTTAGATTTTTATAAAATGTTTTTGAAAATTTACTTGAAAACAAGAGCATGAAGTTAAATTTTCGAAGTTGGAAGATGTGTTGGTAATATTTGATGTAGTTAAGGAGTATGTTATGTATTGAGAATTCTAAAGTCATGTTTAGGTCATTTGTATGTTAGGACCAAGATTTTGATTAGCAACATGAGTGTATGTTAAGTGTGTTGTTTGATGTTGGTAACAATTGGTGTGTTGGCCACTAAGTATACAAGATACATCTTGGAAAGTGTTTTAAACAACAAGCTGTACAATTTTCAAATCTGAGTGCGTAGCGGAAGTCTTTGATACAGTAAGTTGCTGAGGATACAACAACTAGGTGTGCAGTGTATACTTAATTAATCACAATTAATAAAACAATAAAGGCAGCAGGTAAATAACACAATTTTTAAAGTGGTTCGAGGTAAACCCCTCTACGTCCACTTGTCCTCCACACAGGAGTAATAAGTTTATTATAATTACCACGTACACAACTACGTAATTATAACCAAACCTAACCAATATATTGTTCACACAGATTGATATAATGATCTTAGCCTTCAACCGTTCACAGAGATTGGTTTGAGCTAACACGTGATTGGCTTCTTCACACACAGTTCTGAAGCTTCGTCTCTTAAATGCAAGTCCGTCACACATAGTTTAGGAATAGCAAGGATTCTCAGTCAACACAGGGCTGATGGGTTTTGTTCAAGGGTAGAACAATTGGTTGAACAACAGCTTTGACTTTCTGGGCTTTTAGCTGATGATGTGTTGTTCACGGTTTGAGCACTTGTATATCTCGTCTGTCAGAATAGAAATATGCTTTGGGAGATATGTTTGCTCAGATGTATATGATGATAACTTCGTTATAGTTGATTTCGTGTCTGTCTATGTTGTTGTTTTTGTGTCTGATCTTCAAAGTCTGGGGATATATATAGCCTTTGAAATATATCCGCTGAGATAGATCCGTTGAGAAAGATTCTGTGACAACTTGATAGTTGACTAAGAACCGGATATTGCGGGATTTGAAGATCTCCGACGACTTGATATTTAAATACTTTATCCTTTAGTATTTAAATATATCCCTTTAAATGGGATTTAGACTTTAGCGAATAATGAAGATTCCTTCTGTCCTGTTTGCATACTGTATGGAAGGATTTTTGTATTGATAATTTGAGACAGCTTCCATATTTAGCTTTACGAGACTCTTTGCTGTATGATAGATTCACTGTATGTTGGGGTCTTTGATAAAGGTTGACACCTTTGATCAGCTTTTCGATACAGCTATTTGTTGTATGCTGGATTGGCATATTGTCAAAACATTCTGTCATGATCTTTCGATACAGGGATTGTTATCCCACCAATTTCGATACCGGGTATTTGTTATCCTAACAATTTCCCCCTTTTTGATAATTTGCCAAGTCCTTCCGAGTCTTCCTTTCAAAACCTTATGATGTTATCCAAACATCCTTGATGATGCCAAAACTTTGACACTTAGCGTCTTGAAGGAGGGCAGACTTCTTGATCTTTTTTCGAATGTTCTGGCCTTCAGCATTTAGCCTAACATTGAGAAGCGCTTTCATGATCAAGTTCGAGTTTATCTAAAGAAAGTTACATCTGTAAACTTATGATTGGCGCGCAGGCACAATCTTACATTGTATTCTAGATACATTCAAATTAAACTATGAACTGTTCGCAGACAAGTTCGTACAGTTTGTGTATTAAAAATGAGTTTCATAATTTGAATACAGTAAGAATAAATTAAGTGTTTGTAAACATACAAGAACACAGTAGATTACGAGTTGTAATCTTTCAAGACAGGCAAATATTTTATTGATATTGAAACAAAGAGTACAATATTTTGCTGTCTGAAAATAAGTTTACAAAAAAAATAATACAAGGAATTTAACTCCTGTAGTCTGAGTGTCTCCACTGCCTTTTGGTAGGGTCATTCTTGGTATTTTTCCACTAGTTCTAATGAGCGTCCCTGTCTCGATTAAGATATATGGCTCGTCCATCATATGACTTATCGAAGACTAGGATCCAATCTTCTGGATAGGTTACCAAGTCACATTTTCTATGCTTAGACTTCATCTGCAGCTGTAGCGGGAGCGTTCCTTGTTCCAGCTTGTTTTTATATTCCTCTGCGGCTTCCTGCATCGTCCTGCATCTATTGAATAATGAGGATTCCCTGATAAGTACAACAAAGTATCTTAGTAGTTCATTTCTCCTCCAGTTCTTGATCTCTACTGCAGTAGGCTGTCGGTCAGCCGGGAGGTTCATAGCTTGAGGATTTTGAACTAGGCTCTTCTAAGGATACTTAGGATCATGGAAATCTGGTCAATCTCCCTGTATTTTAACGTTCGGCGTTGAAATACGGGCTATATCAGCAGTGATGGAGTCTTCAAAAGGAGCTAACATTTCTTTCTCTTGCTTCAGCCTTGTTCTCCTAGCAGCTTCCCTCGATTCTTCCCCCTTTTTGGCATCATCAAGGTATGACACCTTCTCATCAAGGCATTCCAGGATTTGAATAGCAGCATCCTGTTTCGTCTCAATACCGTCGTTGGATTCTAAGGCGGTTGAGGGTGCGGGAGTATCAGATTCAGGCTCGGCGACAGGGGGTGTTGATATCTCTTGTTCAGTATTTGGTTCTGAAGACATAGGTACAGGAGGGACTGATTCCTCCTGCTGTCTCTCAGCATCTGCTTGCTCCGGCAGAAGGACTGATTCCTCATGCGGGATGGCGTCGGATTCTTCTTCTTCTTGGGCAGCGACAGGCTCAGGTGCCTATTGCGAAACAAGTTTTTCCTCCGCGACATGAGGGGCTGAATCCTCATTGTCGGGAATAGTGTCTTGTTGATGGGGAGGTGATTGGTGATGACTCGATGTTCCTGCGCCCATCGGAAATTCAGATTCTTCGCGACTCTTTCTTAGACCAGCCTGTAGGGCGTCGTCATCATCGTCTGAGTCGGGATCTGATTTTGGACTTTCGGGATATTCTACGGACTTAGCTTTTCCTTTATTTCGTGCTTCGGCTTTTTCAATCAAATGTCTCTCAATAAGCTCTTTAACGCATAGGTCGTCCCATTGGATCAGGACAGCAACATCTCAAGCGTCCGTCACTTCCAAAACAAATCTTTCTTCGTTGCTCCATTTGCTCCAGTTGTATAGGTTGTCATAAGGAGCAAGTCTGTAGTTCTTCCATTGGACAAACCATTCGTAGGCCTGTTCGATTTGCACAGAAAGTAAGGTTTTGGAAATAATTGTGTCCGGGGAGGGGCTGCGTACAGCGCTTGGGTTCGCTGTAGGCATGGGTTCATCTACAGGTGTGGGATCCTGTATCGGAAAAGGATCCCTAACTGGGGATGGTACCCTGATGGGAGATGGATCCTTTACGGGTGTGGAATCCTGTTCAGGAGAAGTAGCTTTTGGCTCCATAGAGGCAGGCGACTCGCCAGAGTCTTTAGAGTTGGTAGATGTCCGAGCATCCGTCATAGCCACCAAGGGCTCGGGATCTATTGTATCGATAGTAGTGGGCATCTCTTCCACAGGGGTTGGGACCTGGGGGATTTGTTCAGTGGGTTGAGCTACGGAAGGAGCATCCTTGGAGGTTTCTGTAGCCTTAACTTTTGTAAGCCTCCTTAGCTTCCTTTTCGGCTTCTCAACAGCAACTGGAGTTTTGCTGTGAGATCTTTTTCTCTTTCTCGAGGATTCTACACTTTGGGACTTCGAAGATACGTCCCTCGGATCGGCAGATAGAGACAGTCTACGGATGAAAGGTCTGTTTGCAAGCAGGTTGCTTTGGTTGAAGACAGTAGGCTTGACGCTTCCTATGTATATCCGTGAATTAATTTTCTTTGCCTCTATAGATTGCAGAACTCCGCATTTCGTCAAAATGTAGTTCAACAGCAAACCACATGATTTCTTTTGCGAGACAGGCTTAGACACTTCTTCCTGCAAACGCTTGAGGATGATTTGACACCAATTGACCTTCTCACAGGTCATTATTGCAACCATCATTCGGAGCCTGAGATTGGTGCACATCTCGAAAGCACCAGTTCAGTTTTCAATAACACGACAACAGAAATCGTGTAAATAGACGAAAGGTAAACAGAAAATTTTCTTATGGCAAGTGGTATGAACCGTTTCCACCATCGCTAAACCGGTGAATAAGCCATAGTATTGGGTCAAGAGTTCTTGGGACCCAAAGGTCTCAAGATCTTCCATGATCAGGCCAACAGCAGGTACCCTGTTGATATTTTGGAGTAGCTATTGGTCAACACGGATCTCTACTCCACGAATGACAGCTGTAATGTCAGCAACATGTCCTCCTTGAGCCAATGAAAGGAAGCGAACAGCAGCATTGAGGTAGAACTCCTCAACCAGGTGAACATCAAATCGTTCAGTAGTGTGGCTGCCAAGGCGATAGAGGCCTTGCTGAAGAATTCTTGTAATGACGAATTCCATTAATTCAATGTCATCACCTTCGGCATGAACGAGTTCAAGCACAACAGATCTGGAGAAGATCCGTCCGTCGATGATGGTGGATGATTTCTTTAGAGAGGTGGAAGAGGTCTGGGTAGACGCCATTGATGATTCTCAAAGAACAATTAAAAAGGATTCAAGGAGAAATGCAGTAAACACAGAAAACTTGTAAGCTGTATGCTCGAGAACTCTTATAATATGCAGAAATCATAAAGAGTCTCAAATGGCACTTACAGTCCTTTTATAGTAGGCGGCAAAGAAGGGTTTTCAGAGACTGAATGGTCGGCTTTAAGGGATGTGAACCGGTGTTTTGAAATGAACGGTCACGATGGACTGAGTGTAACTGGTGAACTTATCCATTGAATTTTAAAATAAGAGCGGGTCCCACTTCTGGCATTTCAAATTACCCTTATTGCCTGAAACGGCGGTGTAAAATATTAAATAAATGTGAAGCATCGCGGCGTTTGATATACTGTTGTCCAGATGTCGTGTAAAGCATTTAATGCAAAAGACGTTTGACATGAAACAGGGCACGTGGAGAAAAATTGTTTTAAAATAAAATAAAATATTATTATATATGAGATATTATAATAAATCGCTTTCCCATAGTATGTGTTGTATCCGCGATGATACAGTGTTCCCCCTTAAAAGGTACATATGGGATTCAATTTCATACAACAACTTTGGGATTAATGCTGTATTCATGGGTCATACTGTATTCCCCCTTAATTATTACACACGCCAGCTGTAGGATGATTCATATCGCTTTGTTCCCATAGTGCTGTAGTCAAGGCTCTGAGTGTACAGATAATTAACGGTGGATACTGTATTCTTGGGTCTTACAGCGTTCCCCCTCAATTGTTGAGTAAAAACAATAAATACTTACAGGGAGTCAGGCTGTAGCAATCTCAATTCTTGTCGATGTATGTTGAATCTAGCTGTGTCAAGAGGCTTGGTAAATATGTCGGCCAACTGCATATCTGTATGAACTTTTTCCAGTCGAACATCCTTGTTCTCGACATGATTCCTCGTGAAATGATGCTTCATGTTGATATGCTTAGTGTGCGAGTGCAATACAGGGTTGTGCGTTATTACAATTGCACTCGTGCTATTGCACATAATCAGCATTTCCTTGGCTTCAATCCCACAATCTGACAATTGTTGCTGCATCCAAAGGATCTGCATACAGCACCTACCAGCAGCATAGTATTCTGATTCAGCTGTGGAAAGCGAGTTTGCCAATTGTTTTCTTGCTAAACCAAGACACAAGTCTAGGTCCAAGAAAGTGACAAGTTCCGCTTGTACTCTTCCTATCTAGCTTGTAGCCTCCAAGATCCGAGTCGCTGTAGCCAACTATATCGAATCCGCCTTCTTTAGAATACCATAGTCCTACGTCGACTGTTCCTTTGATGTACTTCAGGATTCGTTTAGCTGTGTTGAAGTGTGATTCTTTAGGTGCTACTTGATATCTCGCACACACTCCTACAACAAAGTGGATATCGGGCCTGCTAGCCATTAGGTACAGGAGAGAGCCAATAAGCTTCCTATAGAGTGATTGGTCAACTAGCTTTCCGGCTTCATCAGCACTAATTTGCACGGAAGTGCTCATGGGGGTTGAAGAATATTCCTGTAGGCAACTGCTTTACCTGCAAACAAAGGAAATAACTAAGTTCTCTCATCATACTCATTTCAAATTTACTTTGCATGAGATGAGAGAACCTCTGACATAAAGCAAGGTTAGTTGAACCAAATATAATATCATCTACATAAATTTGAACCATTAGAAGGTCATCGCCTTCCTGTATTTTGAACAAAGTCTTGTCCACATCACCTTTCTCAAATCCATTATCGGTTAGATACTGGGACAAGGTTTCATACCATGCTCTAGGTGCTTGCTTAAGTCCATACAGTGCTTTCCTTAGCCTGTATACTAGGTCTTCTCCGTATGTGTTAGCAAACCCTGGTGGTTGTTCAACATAAACTTCTTCGGCTAGGTCTCCATTCAGGAATGCACTCTTGACGTCCATTTGATATACAACAAAGCTCTTGTGGGTGGCAAAGGCTAAGAATATCCTGATGGCTTCTAGTCTGGCTACAGGGGCAAATGTTTCATCGTAGTCAATGCCTTCTTCCTGTTAAACGGTGCTCATCTCAATTATTGTACATACGACAAGAAGTTTTATGCTATTGTGAGGGCTCTAGATCATTGGAGTCACTATCTTCGGCCGAAACATTTTATTCTGCATTCGGACCATGAATCTTTAAAGTATATTAATGGGCAACAGAAGTTGAGTCCGAGACACGCTAAGTGGGTGGAGTTCTTGCAATCGTTTCACTTTTCATCGAAGTATAAGGATGGTAAGAGCAATGTGGTGGCTGATGCGCTGTCTAGGAGATATGCTTTAATCTCTACCCTCAATATTCGATTGCTTGGATTCGATACAGTAAAGGAATATTATGACAGTGATGCGGATTTTGGCGAACCATTCGTCCTTTGCAAATCTGGACCGATGGGAGAATTTTCGATACAGGAAGGCTTCCTTTTTAAAGGAAATTGCCTTTGCCTGCCCAAGCACACGATTCGAGAATTGCTGGTTCGGGAAGCTCACGGGGGAGGTTTGGCTGGCCATTTTGGTTCGACTAAGACGTTGTATGTGCTGAAGGAACATTTTTATTGGCCAAAGATGCAGGGGGATGTTAATAATATAATTAGTAAATGTGTGACATGCCATGTTGCAAAGAGTTCGATCAAACCAGGAGTCTACATGCCTTTACCGATTCCGGAGAGGCCATGGGAAGATGTCTCGATGGATTTTATTGTTGCTTTGCCTTGAACCCAACGAGGTAAGGATGCGATTATGGTTATTGTCAATCATTTTTTAAAGATGGCTCATTTTGTTCCTTGTCACAAAACCGATGATGCTAGTAATGTTGCTGACTTGTATTTTCGGGAGGTGGTGCGATTACATGGAATTCCAAAAACTATTGTTTCGGACCGGGACTCGAAGTTTCTAAGCTACTTTTGGAACACATTGTGGAGAAAGGTGGGAACCAAGCTTTTGTTTAGTACTTCACATCATCCTCAAACAGACGGACAAACTGAAGTAACTAATCGAACACTGAGAATGCTATTGCGAGATGCCGGGATAACAATGAACATATGTATGGTTATGGTTGCGTGACTATTGTCACAGTGACATGTGATTTGGAATAGTTTCCCGTTGGGTTATTCACTCGGGTATGTTCTGTGGGAGCATCTGAGGTTCGTGGCTTGTTAGCACGGGACCCGAATAATCATTGGAAATATGTTGTTATGGATGATTGGGTCGTGGAACCCGTGTTTCGTGATTTGGGTCGTGGACCCCGTGTTCCGTGATTTGGGTGGTGGATCTCGTGTTTCGTGATTTGGGTGATGGACCTCGTGTTTTGTTATCCGAATTGTAGGTTGGGAAAATGATCTTTGGGCCGTGCCCCTAAGTGTTTTCGAAAGACTTGAGAATTCTTAAATCCCAAATACTTTCAAAACTACCGAGATCGTAAAATGTTTTGTAAGATGTATATTAGGTTTATTCCCACCTTTCATGATTTGAACGGTTTTGATCAAATGATTTATCTCAGGAAGCATGTTCACGATTATTATGTTCTTAGAGTATGTTGTGTATGGCTTTACTAGCAAAACAGTGGAGTTTGTTTCTTTCGAAACCGTTAAGCTCTTCTTCCATAGATTAAATCCAATGAGGATGGTTCAGGGATTCTATGGTAAAAATGGGTTCGGATTGGGCTAAGAATACAACAATATTGCACATATTGAGTCTTCTAAGTTCAGATTTAGACTTCCATACAGGGAATGGAGAAATCTCAGACTCTTCTGATTCTTCTTGCGCACAAAATACATTTCCTTGTGTACTCTGTATTCTTCTACGGGTTGATACTCCAGTATCAATATCTCCTTGTGGGTGATCTCTCAACCATCTTCTGTCACGTTCTAATGCAGGGTCCCGTACTATATCGTGAGTTTCTGTAGTTTCGGCCTCAGCTTGTACAGCATCGGCTTCATCTATGTCAGTTCTTACAGTTTCGGGGTTGATTTCTAGGTCAATGACAGGTTATATAGGAGTTGGTGGATATAAGATGGAAAGATGTTGAATATTCTGAGTAACATCTTCTACTACCGTAGGGTCATGGTGAGGTTCGTCGAACACTACATGAACTGATTCCTCAATGTTAGCTTCCTTTTATTAAAGATCCTGTAAGCTTTGCTAATAGAGAAATATCCTACAAATATTCCTTCATCCGATTTCTCATCGAAGGTTCTAAGTTGATCCTTCCCATTGTTCAACACATAACACCTGCATCCAAAAATGTGAAAGTACGAAACTAATGGAGTTTTATTGTTCCATACCTTGTATGCTGTTTTGTTGTGATGCTTGTTGACGATACAGCGGTTTTGAGTGTAGCACGCTGTATTGGTAGCTTCGCCCCAGAAACGCTGTGGCAATTTGCTTGGGGCAATCATTGTCCTTGTTGCTTCCTTCAGCATCCTGTTCTTTCGCTCGGCATCACCATTTTGTTGAGGAGTACGGGCAGCTGAGTATTCGTGCAGTATCCCATTTTCCGAACAATATTGCTCTATAATGCGATTATTAAATTTTGTACCTCTGTCGGAACGAATGGACACGATACTCGACCCTTTTTTATTTTGATGCTTTCTCAGGTGCTCGGGCAGCTTTGATATTGTTTCCTTCTTCTTGCTTAGGAATATTGTCCAAGCATACCAGGAATAATCATTAACAGTAACGAGATAGTATTTCTTACCTCCCAAACTAATCGGGTCTATAGGACAATAGAGATCCATATGTAGCATTTCCAACACTCTGTGGGTTGAAAGGTAGGATTTGCTTTTCAGTGTGGATTTGATTTGCTTGCCTTTTGACATGGTCCACAGACAATGTCTTTTTGAAATCACACAGTTGGCAATCCTCTAACAAATCCCTGTCTTGAGAGCTTGCTGATCGTCTTGAAGTTGACGTGGGACATCCTATTGTGCCATAGCCAGCTTAGATCTGCAGTGCCTTTGGCAACAAAACAAGGAATTGTCGAGCTCGTAGGCATCCAGTCAGCAGTATACATATTACCTGATCTCCTTCCTGTGAGCACAACTTCTTTGGTTAGGATGTTCTTGACTCTGTAGTGATCTATATAGAACTTCACCGAGAACTATTTGTCACAGAATTGGCTAATACTAAGTAGATTGTACTGTAAGCCTTCAACATAAGCTACATCTGTGAGTTTGAATTTTCCTACAAGTGGGGTTCCCTTCCCTCTTGTTCTTCCTTTATATTTGTCACCGAAGCGCACTTTTGGACCGCGACCTTCTACAAAATCTGAGAGCTTGCTCTTGTCTCCTTTCATATGCTGAGGGCATCCGCTATCGAAGTACCAGATGTCCTTCTCAAGAATGTCCTCTAGGTAAATAATTTACGTAGATTTAGGTCCCCGTTGATTGTTGGGTCCATGTAGGTTAGTGCCTTTCGGTACCCACATTTTCCTAACAGCAATTAGCTTACTGTAGGTTACATTAGGTACAGTCTTGTGGTATCTACGTGGGGCATGTACATAGTTACTGTAGACATGATAATCATTATGCATGTAAAAATCAGGGTTATTATTATTAATCCAGTACTTATGCCGTCTCGGAGGTGGAGCTATTTTCTTTGGTCTTACAGCTTGCCTTCTGGGTCTCCAGTTAGATTCCAAAAGCTGTTGTCAATGCTGTGTGGATACCTGCTTTCTTCATGGATAATGAGGCTCCTGTATCTAGTACCTAGGCGTCCGTACTAAAAGTATTGTCCAAGCATACCTAGAATAATCATCAACAATAACGAGACAGATTTCTTACCTCCCAAACTTATCGTGTCTATAGGATCATAGAGATCCATATGTAGCATTTCCAACACTCTATGGGTTGAAAGGTATGATTTGCTTTTCAGGGTGGACTTGATTTGCTTGCTTTTTTGACATGGTCCACAGACACTGTCTTTTTGAAATGACGCATTTGGCAATCCTCTAACCAATCCCTTTCTTGAGAGCTTGTTGATCGTCTTGAAGTTGACTTGTGACATCCTCTTGTGCCATAGCCAGCTTAGATCTGCAGTGCCTTTGGCAACAAAACAAGGAATTGTGGAGCTCGTAGGCATACAGTCAGCAATATACATATTACCTAATCTGCTTCCTGTGAGCACAACTTCTTTGGTTAGGATGTTCTTGACTCTGTAGTGATATATATAGAACTTCACCGAGAACTGTTTGTCACAGAACTGGATAATACTAAGTGGAATGTACTGTAAGCCTTCAACATAAGCTACATCTGTGACTTTTGAATTTTCCTACAAGTAGGGTTCCCTTCCCTCTTGTTCCTCCTTTAGATTTGTCACCGAAGCGCACTTTTGGACCGCGACCTTCTACAAAATCTGAGATCTTGCTCTTGTCTCCTGTCATATGCTGAGGGCATCCGCTATCGAAGTACCAGATGTCCTTCTCAAGAATGTCCTGTAGGCAAATAATTTATGTAGATTTAGGTCCCCGTTGATTGTTGGGTCCATGTAGGTTAGTGCCTTTCGGTACCCACATTTTCCTAACAGCAATTAGCTTCTTGTAGGTTACATTAGGTACGATCTTGTGGTATCTACGTGGGGCATGTACGTAGTTACTGTAGACATGATAATCATTATGCATGTAAAAATCAGGGTTATTATTATTAATCCAGTACTTATGCCGTCTCGGAGGTGGAGCTATTTTCTTTGGTCTTACAGCTTGCCTTTTGGGTCTCCAGTTAGATTCCAAAAGCTGTTGTCAATGCTATGTGGATACCTGCTTTCTTGATGGATAATGAGGCTCCTGTATCTAGTACCTAGGCGTGCTGTACTAAAAGTATTGTCCAAGCATACCTAGAATAATCATCAACAATAACGAGAGATTATTTCTTACCTCCCAAACTTACCATGTCTACAGGACCATAGAGATCCATATGTCGCATTTCCAACACTCGGTGGGTTGAAAGGTAGGATTTGCTTTTCAGGGTGGACTTGATTTGCTTGCCTTTTTGACATGGTCCACAGACACTGTCTTTTTGAAATGACACATTTGACAATCCTCTAACCAATCCCTGTCTTGAGAGCTTGTTGATCGTCTTGAAGTTGACGTGTGACATCCTCTTGTGCAATAGCCAGCTTAGATCTGTAATTCCTTTGTGATGCCCAAAGACTCTCACACACAAGGTCTAGTCAATAATAGCATATTAATTTTAAAACATGCAAGACTTCATGCTTAATCGTATAAAAATGTGTCAGGGTGGCATGAAACTGCTATTATTTGAATAATATGATTCATGTGTTCCTTGTTATTAAGTATTATTTTGACATTTCATGATTCACATTATTTGATAGTTAATTTAACAGCATTGAAGTGGCTAAGCATTTGAACATAACCCCAAGTACAAGTGGTAAGCCTATAAGCAGTAAATAATATCAGTGACGTGTCTATCGGTTGGTCTCGGGGTTTTAGTCGGCGGGTATGCTGAGTCAATTTGGATTGATGATTCTAGTAAATACCCTTTCTTATTCCGATAACACGTGTCAAGCATCTTGATACTTGTGAATACCATCAATGATGAAATTCAAGGTTTCAGTGATAACATTTGTTAAGCCATTCGATTTGTAAGTATCTTATTCATCCCAAATGCGGTCGGGTAGAATGGAATATGTCCTTTAGTTCATTGTCAAATAATGTCATATTTCTTAGTGAGTACTCGGACTCTTATTTCTAGGGTTAATTATATAAAATTTCATAAAGATAACAACAAACTCATTTTCTACCACTTTCAAAGGTATTCGCAAAAGTAGCTGAGTTTAAACAATAAAAATACATATTAAACTTTATCAAAAATCTTGGATCATACATCCATACCCTAAACATTATGAATCCCTACTTGGAACCGGTTTAAAACATCCAAGAACCGTATTAGAACAACTTCAACCGGTCCATTCTTCTAAACCTGACTTCTGGAGGCCATTGAGGGGTATTTTAGTACTTTCACCCTTATAAACCGACTCTTCCACTTAGATAAGGGAGTAAACAGACTCTAAACTCTTATAGACACTCTGAACTCGATCCATAAGCTCCAAAATTCGAAAATTCATCAAAAAATTGAGGAGAAATCATAAAAACATCAACACCTCAATTCAGTTGACAATCAAGGTGAGTTATCTTCGTTTTACTGTTGTTCTTGCTATATTTCTTGTGTGTTATGAAGTTGTGAGAGCTGTTTTAGGTGATTATGTACGATCTAATGATGTTAAGAACTCATAAATGGCCAAAACTTGTGTTTAATGTGGATTTATAGGACTTAAAACTCACTAAGACAACAAAAGAATCAATTCTGTCACCTTTTGGAGAATATGTGTGGATAGTATTGAATTGGTGTTCTTCAGGGGCAGAGGTTGTTATATACATGTTCTTAAGTATATTAGGTATGCTATATCAAAAATTTATGCAGATCCTACATATAATCAAGTGGATATATGCCGGACAAATTCAGTTATTTCAAGATCTTGATAGTTTCCCCTAAACCATTGTATTGTTATAGAATCCTAGAGTTGTTGCCTATAAGAGTTGATCTAACACTATGAACATAAAATAATAGGCTTCATAATGAATTAGTAGTGTAAAAATTATTGAGTATTATGCTCGTATATAACGAAATGCGCACATAAAATTTGTAGAATACCAATTATGTGAAATCGGTAAAATCCTTCGGATATGCAGTGAGTTAAACTTCGTGTATACCATATAGATTCTTTAAAGGCACTCCTTGAAACAGGCTCTGAAGACATATCATCAAAGCCACCTATTATTGGTATAAAAGCAAAGGTATCACCTGAACAAGGTAAGTAGTAACTGATTGCAAAACTGTATCACAAGAGCATTTGTCTGAAATATGTGTAAATGACTGTTGTTTTGGATATTGCTCGTACCTTGTGTATATCTGGATAACATATTGCTCTATTCTTATTGTGTGACATGTCCCATAGAGCATTTATACATGTGGTATTATCACGATGCATACGATCATAGCATAGCATTGGAGGTTGTTGTCGCATGCATCGATCATAGTACAGGCTTTCTAAAGGTGATCAGAACAAACTGTTTTGGTTATGTGCATCGCGGGATACTGGTAAGGGGCTGTTTTGTGGCGGAGTCTATGACACGTCGTAGTGATCCATATGTTATGATTGGACACTTGTGTGATGTTTTGCGGTGGAGTCTGGGACACAGCGTGGTGACTCATGTGTATGATTGGGCACCTTTATAGCCATGATCCTGGTGGAGTCTGGGACACGCCAGGCTGACCCATGTGTTATGATTGGGCGGTTTGTTACGGCTATGGTTGGACATGCACACTTTTGGCCTGTGCTAGAAACTCGAGGTGTACATAGCAGTGCACTATAAAAGAGTTTTCAAAAGTTAAAGGAAAATGAAAATGCATTTCGCAAACTCATTCATAAATGTATTCATGCATTGTGTGTCACTACTTACTGAGATTTCGCTCATTTAGTTGAATTCTTGTGATACAGGTAATAATTCTGAGTATCAGGCATAGGCTGATGTCAGGGATGCTTCTCTACGCCAACGAGCCGTTGTATATGAGCATCAGACCTGTGGAGTGTTCTGCGGGTGTGTTAAGTCTAAGTTTTCTTATAAACCTATACATCCGATGTATTCTTTTGGTTGTAATATAATAGTCGGCTGATGTGTAAAAGTAACTTTTGGTGTGTAAACGGAGTTTTCTCTTAAAGGTTTTAAGTTTTCCGCTGTGTTGTAATATATAATAAGGATATTTTTAATATCCGGTATCAGATAGTCAAATCTAGGGGGTGCGACAGATTTGGTATCGGAGCAAAGGTTTGAAGCGTTTCTGAAGACCGTTCATATACAATAATCGCTTGGCGGAGAGGAGCAACCCATCAGTCAATGGTTTTATTTATTTTTTTTACTTGCTATTTGCGTGTTTATGTTAATATTGGCTAATAAAAGATCCTTGTGTGAGAAGTGAAGGCTATTAAGAGATCATGGAAGAGAATAGAAAGCAAGGTAGTGCTGAAGGAGCGAGGGATAACCGTATCGACCGACTGACAGATCTTGTGGAAAGGCTTATAGAACGGGATGTTAGACGTGAAGCCGAGGCTTGTCGTTCTCCACCTCCTCGAAATGATGCCATTGATCTGGTTAGTGAGAGGTTCCAGAAACTAAAACCTCCCACGTTTGAAGATGGGCTCGATACGAGCATTTCTGAGAATTGGCTTCGAACTATGGAAAGGATGTTCAGCTACGGCAGAATCCCTGATGAGGCCAAGGTTTTATGTGCGGTATTTTACCTGCATAATGACGCTAGCTACTGGTGGGACACCATGATGGGTATATATGATGTTCCTAGACTGACATGGGAGGAATTTAAAGAGCTGTTCAAGGCGAAATACCTTACAAAAGCTGCACGAGCTGCAAAACGGAAGGAATTTTCAAATTTGAAGCAAGGTGACATGTCAGTTGATGAATATGTCAGAAAATTTGAGGAGCTTTCAAGGTATGCACCACACATGGTAAGCACGGATGAGCTAAAGGTCGAGTAATTCACCGAGGGTCTGAGACCAGAGATATATAGAGATGTGCAAGTCGGGGAAACTGGAGGCTCAAAATATGTGGCAGTGGTTCAGCGAGCTCTGAATGCAAAAATGGCTCAAAGGAAAATCATGGAGGAATGAAAGGATAAAGAGGCTAAAGAAAAGCAGAACCAGCCGAATTATCAGTAGGGCCAAGGCAAGTGGCAGCACTCAAACAAGGGTAACAAGAGGCAAGGCCAGTTCTACAAAGGTAATGGCCAGAAACGGTTTAAGGACAACAACGGAGGACAGCCATCCACTGGAGGTAAACAAAAGCCAAAATGTGCAAAATGTGGAATGTTAGGCGTATTTGTATGCGCTTATTTATCATTATTTTATATCCATCTTGAGCCTAAATCTGCATAAATGAGCTTTTAATGCACTATTCTTATATGTTTTGCAGGAAATTGGAGTCCGGAAGCTCGAACGACGTAAAACGGGCGAAAATAGCAGTTTTTGGCCTCGGGCCGCGGCACAAGGGAAGCGGGCCGCGGCACACGCAGGTGACCAGCAAGCGCAGAACCCACTGTACCGTGAGCCGCGGCACAGCTTAAGTGAGCCGCGGCCCAGGAGGAAAATATGCGCCCAGGCATCCGGCGCTGAGCAGTAGGGGCCGCGGCACAGATTAAGTGAGCCGCGGCCCACAGGGCGGTTTTGGCTGAGCCTTCCGCGTTTCTTCGCCGTTTTGGAGCCTGTTCTCGACCTAATCACACGGACGCATTCTGAAGGCTGATAACAGTTATAAATAAACATTGAAGGGGTGAAAAACAAGGGGGGAATAATCTGGGAGATCAATAGACATCGCGGGACAGAAGAACACAAGAGGAGGAGATTTGTGGGCGACGACAAGACCACGGATCCCCTACGGTTTTTCTTAGTTTTTCTGCATCTTAGTTTCTAGATCTATTTGAGTAGGATTGTGATTGTATCCGATTACATGACGGTTTGATTATTTATTTTTATTTCAATTTACTCATTATTCATATTGAGTTGGATTTTTCTCATTGTTCTTAATGCTTATTAATTGTCTGGCCAACAGTTGAATTGTTTTGAATGTCTTTATGGATTCAGGAGATGAAATTTAGGCATAGTTCTTGTGAGAATAATCATGATTGTCGTGAGATAGGGATATACTTATGGGAATTGTGAACCCTTTTTATTGTGGAGATTCTTGAACTGGTTTAGCTATTAATTATCTAATTCGAATAGGGATATATCTAGTTAATAATTCGTAGTATTTTCTATCGACCTTGGGAAAGACTTTAGAATAATTTAGAAATTACTGGCTTACAATCAATTGAATAAAAGTGAATTGAATTGAATAAATATCATTCCTGATTGTTTGAGGTGAAAATAATAATCCTACGCCCTTATTAGTATTATTATTAGTAGTAGTACTATTATTTATCTTCTGCTATTAATTTAGGTATAATTTCCGTATAATTGTTCTTCAAATAAAATTACGAGTTGACTACATTTTGGTACTGAGTGAAATCAGTCCTCGAGGGAACGATATCTTACTTATCACTTTATTACTTGTTGACACCGTGCACTTGCGGCATAGTGTGAGGGATTTCCTCACAACAAGTTTTTGGCGCCGTTGCCAGGGACTGATTTTTCGCTAATATCAATACCAAGCGACTCTAATTTTAATTTGAAGTTTTTTTCTTTAGTCTCTATATTTTTATTATTTTTTTATTATGTTTTCCTTTGATTATCATGACCCTTGGCATTTCATAAATTTTGATGTTCTTAATAATTTGCCTACTAGGGTCAGTCAGCCCCCTCCCCCGAAATAAAAGACCATGATTGAACAATGTGTAGATGCTCTTAAAAATCCTGATAGTACCCCTCTTGAGCAAGAATGTGCAAGTCGTGGTCTTGAGATTCACTATGGTTATTTTCTAGCTTATATATTTAGTAGTGAAGTTGAGGGGGAGGTTGAGAAGAAAAACATGTTCAGTTTTAGGGTCGATCTCCCAGCACCTGATAATTACATAAAGTGTGATGAGCCTGTACAATAAGTTACCATTGATGATGTCCAAAGAAATTTCATTAAATTGTCATCAAACTTCGACTAATAATGTGAACACTTTTGTGCCCAAAATTTTATTAACGGTGCCGCGCATAATTTTTCCTAAAACCATAATGGGAGAGATTGACCTCATTACTTGTGATTTTGTTGAGGCTGATTCTTTGAGTTCTAATGAGGTTGTTCATGATATGTCTTTACTATCTACCCATTCGAACTCTGCTTATTTTTTCATGCCTTATCATTATTATATTTTTCCACTATTTTTTCGTTGTCCGCATAATTATTCTTACTCACTAATTTTGGCAACCAGGCATGAACCAAAGCCTCCCTTGTGGAATAAGAGGCTTATAGATTGTAAGAAGGTGGCATTTGGAAATCTCCCTAGAAAGAAGCCACGTTAAATGTTTATGCCACGTCGGGCTCAAGACGTAAAATAGAGCGCTTGATGGGAGGTAACCCATCATTTTTACTTGCTTTCTAGTTAGTTGTTTTTATTGGATTTTTAGTTAATAATTTTTTCCTTTGTTTTGTTTTTTTTCGTTTTGATTCGTGTATTCTTGTGGCCCTTATTTCTCTAATATTTTTTTTCAACCCCAATGAGCATTATTCTTCATATTCTAGTCTTTCTTGACTTAATGTCTTTAGTTATTTTATGACTAGAGACTAAGTTTGGGGGTTCCTGGTGATGTTGGGCATTACTTGAAGTATGACAGACGATTCCACTCAGACATGTGCTAGCGTTTAAGAAGACATTTGGAATAAGTTTCACTTCTCCTTATCTCTTTTATTTTCACATGAGTTTTATTATTGATGATTTTATGTGTAGTGAAATAAATTGAAGCATGCGATAATTTTCTTAATTTTTCTTGCTTATAAATTGCGATTGCTTGATTGTCCTTGCATGTTGTTGATGGTTTTGTTCAAAAACGTGAATTTTTCGTGAATTTTTCGTGCTTCCATGTGTAAAACTGATGTTACGATACTGATTTCTCTTGGAAGAAACGATTGACTTTTGGTCGAGTTGCGGTCGTGATATCCATACATTGAGTATTCAATTAGGTCCGAAATTTTATCGTTTTTGTAGAAATCTTAGCAGATACGAAAGGAGACATACGTGTTTTCAAATCACCGTTTATACGTTTGGTTAAACTTTTCGCGTAGCTAGTTGTCTAGTAACATGAATCTTGTTGGCACTTGGATTGAGTTTAGAGTCGGACAGTTTTTCCCAAAAGGACGAGATATTATGCTTATTCTATGATGGGAAGTTTAGTAACCGGGGGTATTCACGTGATCCGTTGTTTACTCTCGCGTAAAACGACGACCCTGAATAGATTAATAATTTAGAAATATCGCATTACCAATGACGGGAAGCCTAGTAACCGGGGGTATTTACGTGACCCGTTGTTTACTCGCGTAAAGCGACAACCTTGACATGCGGGAATTGCTATTCGAGTTTTTCTCCCATTGTAAAGGGGACTTAGTAACTAGAAGCATCCATGTGCCCCATGAGTGTCTTTTACGTCAAACGATTCCCGATACATGAGAATGGAAATCCACCCTAGGATCATCCCGATAAAATATCCCGAGAGCGAAACCTAGTGGTTAACTCGAATCATATTATTAATCATACATAAGGGAATCTTTGTCTAGGAGTAATTTTGATAATGAAACTCTTGAATTTTCCACTAGATGTGGGGGTAGGCGAATTGTCTTGTTTAATCTAACCCTTCATATTAACGGTCGGTTAAATTCACGCTTGTTAATCTTTGAGCTTGATTTTCTTCTTGAACGATTGATTAGACCGAAATTGGTTACTTTGTGGAATCGGTGTCTGGATGTGACTCACTATTACGATACTTGCACTATTCTTTGAGATTTTCGGGGTAGTATTGATCACATTGAGCACTACGGACTTGCAAGAGTATTCACGATACTTTTGTTTAAAATTGATAATTTTTGCTTGAGGACAAGCAAAGGCTCAAGTTTGGGGTATACATTGGCGTATTTTTATGCGCTTATTTATCATTATTTTATATCCATCTTGAGCCTAAATCTGCATAAATGAGCTTTTAATGCACTATTCTTATATGTTTTGCAGGAAATTGGAGTCGGAAGCTCGAGCGGCGAAAAGCGCGGCGGTTTGGCCTAGGGCCGCAAAGACAAGGAAGGCGCGCGGCACATGCAGGTGACCAGCAAGCGCAGAACCCACTGTACCGTGAGCCGCGGCACAGCTTAAGTGAGCCGCGGACCAGGAGGAAAATATGCGCCCAGGTATCCGGCGCTGAGCAGTAGGGGCCGCGGCACAGATTAAGTCAGCCGCGGCCCACATGGCGGTTTTGGCTGAGCCTTCCGCGTTTCTTCGCAGTTTTGGAGCCTGTTCTCGACCTAATCACATGGACGCATTTTGAAGGCTGATAACAATTATAAATAAGCATTGAAGGGCTGAAAAACAAGGGGGGAATAATCTGGGAGATCAATAGACATCGCGGGACAGAAGAACACAAGAGGAGGAGATTTTTGGGCGACGACAAGACCACGGATCCCCTACGGTTTTTCTTAGTTTTTCCGCATCTTAGTTTCTAGATCTGTTTGAGTAGGATTGTGATTGTAGCCGATTACATGACGGTTTGATTATTTATTTTTATTTCAATTTACTCGTTATTCATATTGAGTTGGATTTTTCTCATTGTTCTTAATGCTTTTTAATTGTCTGGCCAACAGTTGAATTGTTTTGAATGTCTTTATGGATTCGGGAGATGAAATTTAGGCATAGTTCTTGTGAGAATAATCATGATTGTCGTGAGATAGGGATATACTCATGGGAATTATGAAGCCTTTTTATTGTGGGGATTCTTGAACTGGTTTAGCTATTAATTATCTAATTCGAATAGGGATATATCGAGTTAATAATTCGTAGTATTTTCTATCGACCTTGGGAAAGGCTTTAGAATAATTTAGAAATTCCTGGATTATAATCATATGAATAAAAGTGAATTGAATTAAATAAATATCATTCCTGATTGTTTGAGGTGAAAATAATAATCCAACGCCCTTATTAGTATTATTATTATTAGTAGTACTATTATTTATCTTCTGCTATTAGTTTAGGTATAAATTCCGTATAATTGTTCTTCAAATAAAATTACGAGTTGACTAAATTTTGATACTTAGTGAAATCAGTCCTCGAGGGAACGATATCTTACTTATCACTTTATTACTTGTTGACACCGTGCACTTGCGGCATAGTGTTGGGGATTTCCTCACAACATGGAAGATATCACTTTGGCGTCTGCATGGAAGGACCCGGAGCCTACTACAAATCTGGAAAGATGGGTCATTTTGCGAAGGAGTGTACCTCTAATGACTCCGAGCAGAAGAAAGTACAAGGAAGAGTATTTGGAATCACGCAGGCAGAGGCTGATGCCAACCCTGCAGTCGTCTTAGGTAACATACTAATTTGTGGTATTCCTGCATATGCATTGTTAGATCCAGGAGCAACACATTCATTTGCATCAACCAAGTATGTGAGAAGGTTGGGCAAACCACTGGAAGAGTTTAATGGGCAGTTTAATGTGTCTACCACTTCAGGAGAACTCTTGACCTCGGACAAAGTTCTCCGATCTTGTAGTGTAGTAATCAATAACTGGGAATTGGATGCTTATCTCATTGTGCTCAACATGTCGGATTATGAAGTAATCCTAGGGATGGATTGGTTATCCAAGCATCATGCTACCATGGATTATAAAAAGATGATTGTTACATTCCAACCACCAAATGAAGAGGAGTTTGTGTTTGTTGGGAGTAGCAGCAAATTGAGAACAAGAATAATTTCAGCAATGATGGCACAAAAATTACTTAGAAATGGATGTGTCGGTTATTTAGCCAGTGTGGTGGACAAACAGAAGGAGCAGATCCACAAACCTGAAGATGTACCTGTGGTACAGGAATTTCTAGAAGTATTCCCAGAGGATTTACCAGGGCTTCCTCCAGATAGAGAAATTGAATTCAATATTGAGCTGATTCCAGGAGTGGCCCCAATATTGAAAACACCGTACAGAATAGCTCCTACAAAATTGAAAGAATTAAAAATTCAGTTGCAGGAATTGCTTGATAAAGGATTCATACGACCCAGTTTTTCACCATGGGGAGCCCCAGTACTCTTCGTCAAGAAGAAGGATGGAACCATGAGACTCTGTATCGATTATAGAGAATTGAATAGGGTGACCATCAAGAACAAATATCCTTTACCAAGGGTTGACGATTTATTTGACCAGCTTCAGGGAGCTTCAATGTTTTCAAAGATCGATTTAAGGTCGGGTTACCATCAACTGAAGATCAAAGAAGATGACATACCAAAGACGGCATTTCAAACCAGGTATGGACACTATGAATTTCTGGTGATGCCTTTTGGTTTAACTAATGCCCCTGCTGCTTTCATGGATTTAATGAATCGAGTCTTTAGAGAGTACTTAGATAAGTTTGTCATTGTCTTTATTGATGACATCCTTATCTACTATCGATCATTGGATCAGCACAAGGAACATTTAAGAATAGTGTTGGGTATCCTAAAGGATAAACGGCTATATGCTAAGTTTAAGAAATGCGACTTCTGGAGGGAACAAGTGGCCTTCCTTGGGCATGTAGTGTCGAAGAAAGGAATTTTAGTTGACCCAGGGAAAGTGGAGGCCGTGAGTAAGTGGCCCAGACTGAAGAATGTTCATGAGGTACGCAGTTTCTTGGAGTTAACAGGTTATTATAGACGATTCATTGAAGGATTCTCCAAGATAGCCTCACCGCTTACTCAATTGACGAGAAAGAACGTTAAGTTTCAGTGGTCTGACGCATGTGGAAAGCGCTTTGAAGAACTGAAACAGAGGTTAACATCTGCACCAATCCTTTCGATTCCAACAACTGCGGGAAGATTTGTTATTTATAGTGACGCGTCAAGGTCAGGATTAGGAGCTGTGCTTATGCAAGATGGAAGAGTAATTGCTTATGCTTCACGGAAACTGAAGGATTACGAGAAAAACTATTCAACTCATGATCTTGAATTGGCAGCCGTAGTATTTGCCTTAAAAATGTGGCGACATTACCTTTATGGAGAAAGATGTGAAATCTACACGGATCATAAGAGTTTAAAGTATTATTTCACACAGAAGGAACTCAATATGCGGCTAAGGCGATGGCTAGAATTAGTTAAGGATTATGATTGCACAATAAATTATCATCCAGGTAAGGCAAATGTTGTTGCAGATGCTTTAAGTATAAGGTCAAATCCTAGCGTACCAGCAATAATAGTGACCCAGAAAACATTATTACGAGAGTTGGAGAAGTGAGGATTGCAGATTGTGCAAGAAGGGCATGTCAGAAAACTATTTTCAATGACGCTGCAACCTACCATACGTGAGACCGTTAAACAGGATCAACTTACGGATCCCTATATGTCTCATTTGAAGGAAGAAGTTGAGACAGGCAAATCCAAGGATTTCGGAATTACACCAGATGGGGTTATCAACTTCAAGGGGCAGCTATGTGTACCGGATAATAGTAGCTTGAAGAAGGAGATACTCTCAGAAGCTCACAACGCTCCATATACAGTACATCCTGGAACCACCAAGATGTACAAGGACCTAAAGATGCACTATTGGTGGCCTGGGATGAAGAACGATGTGGTTAAATTTGTGGCTCAGTGCCTAACTTATCAACAAGTAAAGGCAGAACATCAAAGACCCGCAGGGACATTACAATCCTTTGGATGTTCCTAAATGGAAATGGGAAGACATCACTATGGACTTTGTAGTTGGACTTCCAAGAACCAGAGAAGGTCACGATGCCATATGGGTTATAGTTGATCGCCTAACAAACTCATCTCACTTTCTTCCGGTACATACTACGTATTCCATGGATAAGTTGGCGGATCTATACGTTAGAGAAATTGTAAGATTGCATGGCGTACCTTTATCAATTGTATCAGATAGAGATCCCCATTTTACTTCATCATTCTGGAAGAGCTTACATAAAGCTCTGGGAACAAAGTTGGCATTGATCTGACGTTTCACCCACAAACCGATGGTCGGTCGGGAGAACTATATAGACTCGGAGGACATGTTAAGAGCATGCATCTTTGGATTTCCAAGGGTCGTGGAACACCTACCGCCTTTGATAGAGTTTGCGTATAACAATAGCTTCCACTCTACTATTAGCATGGCGCCTTACGAAGCTCTTTATGGCGAAAGTGCATATCACCGATTCATTGGGATAAGTGGGTGAGAGGAAATTTCTTGGACGATTTGGTGCAGAAAACCAAAGAAGCCATTGAGAAAATTAGAAAAAGAATGCTTACAGATCGAGTCGGCGGAAGAGCTACGCGAACAACCGACGATGAATTCTTGAGTTTGATGTTGGGGACAAAGTGTTTCTCAAGGTGGCACCAATGAAGGGCGTCATGAGATTCAAAAAGAAAGGGAAATTAAATCCAAGATACATAGGCCCATTTGAGGTACTGGAAAGAATTGGAGAAGTGGCAAACAGGTTAGCACTTCCGCCATCACTAACAAATGTTCATGACGTCTTTCACGTTTCAATGTTGAAGAGGTATGTCTCGGATCCATCACATATATTGAGCTATGAGCAATTGCCGTTAAGTGAGGACTTGAATTATGAAGAGATATCGGTCAAGATCTTGGATAGTAAGCAAACAAAATTGAGGAACAAAAAGATGTCATTTGTTAAGGTGTTATAGAAGAATCACTCAGTTGAAGAAGCCACGTGGGAAAAGGAAGATGAAATGAGGCATAAATATCCGGCTCTATTTGGTAAGTAAATTTCGAGGACGAAATTTCTATAAGGAGGGAAGATTGTGATGCCCAAAGACTCTCACACACAAGGTCTAGTCAATAATAGCATATTAATTTTAAAACATGCAAGACTTCATGCTTAATCGTATAAAAATGTGATAGGGTGGCATGAAACTGCTATTATTTGAATAATATGATTCATGCATTCCTTGTTATTAAGTATTATTTTGACATTTCATGATTCACATTATTTGATAGTTAATTTAACAGCATTGAAGTGGCTAAGCATTTGAACATAACCCCAAGTACAAGTGGTAAGCCTATAAGCAGTAAATAATATCAGTGACGTGTCTATCGGTTGGTCTCGGGGTTTTAGTCGGCGGGTATACTGAGTCAATTTGGATTGATCATTCTAGTAAATAACCCTTTCTTATTCCGATAACACGTGTCAAGCATCTTGATACTTGTGAATACCATCAATGATGAAATTCAAGGTCTCAGTGATAACATTTGTTAAGTCATTCGATTTGTAAGTATCTTATTCGTCCCAAATGCAGTCGGGTAGAATGGAATATATCCTTTAGTTCATTGTCGAATAATGTCATATTTCTAAGTGAGTACTCGAACTCTTATTTCTAGGGTTAATTATATAAAATTTCATAAAGATAACAACAAACTCATTTTCTACCACTTTAGAAGGTATTCGCAAACATGATCAATCCCTACTAAGAACCGGTTTAAACATCCAAGAACTGGATTATAACAACTTCAACCGGTCCATTCTCCAAACCTGACTTCTGGAGGCCATTGAGGGGTATTTTAGTACTTTCACCCTTATAAACCGACTCTTCCACTTAGATAAGGGAGGAAACAGACTCTGTACTCTTCTAGACACTCTGAACTCGATCCATAAGCTCCACACTTCGAAAATTCATCAAAAAATTGAGGAGAAATTATAAAAACATCAACACCTCAATTCAGTTGACAATCAAGGTGAGTTATCTTCGTTTTACTCTTGTTCTTGCTATATTTCTTGTGTGGTATGAAGTTGTGAGAGCTGATTTAGGTGCTTATGTACGTTATAATGATGTTAAGAACTCATAAATTGCCAAAACTTGTGTTTAATGTGGATTTATAGGGCTTAAAACTCACTAAGACAACAAAAGAATCAATTCTGTCACCTTTTGGAGAATATGTGTGGATAATATTGAATTGGTGTTCTTCAGGGGCAGAGGTTGTTATATACATGTTCTTAAGTATATTAGGTATTCTATATCAAAAATTTATGCAAATCCGACATATAATCAAGTGGATATATGCCAGACAAATTCAGTTATTTCAAGATCTTGATAGTTTCCCCTAAACCATTGTATTGTTATAGAATCCTAGAGTTGTTGCCTATAAGAGTTGATCTAACACTATGAATAGAAAATAATAGGCTTCATAATGAATTAGGAGTGTAAAAATTATTTAGTATTATTCTCGTATATAACGAAATGCGCACATAAAATTTGTAGAATACCAATTATGTGAAATCGGTAAAATCCTTCGGATATGCAGTGAGTTAAACTTCGTGTATACCATATAGATTCTTTAAAGGCACTCCTTGAAACAGGATCTGAAGACATATCATCACAACCACCTATTATTGGTATAAAAGCAAAGGTATCACCTGAACAAGGTAAGTAGTAACTGATTACAAAACTGTATCACAAGAGCATTTGTCTGAAATATGTGTAAATGACTGTTGTTTTGGATATTGCTCGTACCTTGTGTATATGTGGATAACATATTGCTCTATTCTTATTGTGTGACATGTCCCATAGAGCATTTATACATGTGGTATTATCACGATGCATATAATCATAGCATAGCATTGGAGGTTGTTGTCGCATGCATCGATCATAGTACAGGCGTTCTAAAGGTGATCAGAACAAACTGTTTTGGTTATGTGCATTGCGGGATACTGGTAAGGGGCTGTTTTGTGGCGGAGTCTATGACACGTCGTAGTGATCCATGTGTTATGATTGGACACTTGTGTGATGTTTTGCGGTGGAGTCTGGGACACAACGTGGTGACTCATGTGTATGATTGGGCACCTTTATAGCCATGATCCTGGTGAAGTCTGGGACACGCCAGGCTGACCCATGTGTTATGATTGGGCAGTTTGTTCTGGCTATGGTTGGACATGCACACTTTTAGCCCGGGCCAGGAACTCGAGGTGTACATAGCAGCGCGCTATAAAAGAGTTTTCGAAAGTTAAAGGAAAATGAAGCTGCATTTCGCAAACTCATTCAAAAATGCATTCATGCATTGTGTGTCACTACTTACTGAGCTTTCGCTCATTTAGTTGAATTCTTGTGATACAGGTAATAATTCGGGGTATCAGGCATAGGCTGATATCAGGGACGCTTCTCTACGCCAAGGAGCCATTGTATATGAACATCAGACCTGTGGAGTGTTCTGCGGGTGTGTTAAGTCTAAGTTTTCTTATAAACCTATACAGCTGATGTTTTCTTTTGGTTGTAATATAATAGTCGGCTGATGTGTAAAAGTAACTTTTGGTGTGTAAAAGGAGTTTTCTCTTAAAGGTTTTAAGTTTTCCGCTGTGCTGTAATATATAATAAGAATATTTTTAATATCCGGTATCTGATAGTCAAATCTAGCGGTCGTGACAGCCTTTGGCAACAAAACAAGGAATTGTGGAGCTCGTAGGCTTCCAGTCAGCAATATACATATTACCTAATATGCTTCCTGTGAGCACAACTTCTTTGGTTAGGATGTTCTTGACTCTGCAGTGATCTATATAGAACTTCACCGAGAACTGTTTGTCACAGAACTGGATAATACTAAGTATATTGTACTGTAAGCCTTCAACATAAGCTACATTTGTGACTTTGAATTTTCCTACAAGTAGGGTGTTGGGATTCGGTGCCTAAATCGAAGGCCCAGTGGAAGCGGTAAAATGAAAATTAATTCGATCCGAATCCCTACGAGGATCGATCGAGCTACGTATATACGAATATATAAACGAAAAGCAAGAGTCGTAAGAAACTAACCCTCGAAGTCCGTTGATTAAATGGTAACCTTCTCTTGAGATATTCCCCAAGCTTTGCTTGATCTCTACGAATCCAATCCGCCCCAAGCCCTTGAACGATCCAACGCCGAAAGCACCACGTCTCTACTTTCCATGTGCCGTAAAAACAACCGGAATGACAACACCCGATTAACCTCTAAGGTTACGGCTAGAATCAAGTGATGAAGCTTTGTATGTTAAGATTATTACCTCTAAGTGTTTTAATCTTACTCTCTCAATATTTTCTCTCAATTTTCTCCAAGAAAAATGAAGAAGAAGTGAATGAAGAAGATGAAGATATGTGTTAAACTCAAAGTCTATCTCTCTCTCTTTTTCTTATTCAGGTATGAAATGCTCTAAAATGAAGACATGTGAGAGTTAGTCTTCTTCTCATTCTTTATACACTTTATAACCACCAAAACAACTCATCTCACATGAGAGGTCTTCCCCACAAGTCATTATCATCCATTATAAAATGGAAACCAAAGACCAAATGGAAGGTTAGTGGAAGGGCGGCTATCAAGAGGAAATCGGACAAGTTCGGTTCGTTTCGGACTCATAAGTCCAAACAGATAAACTCCGATTCCATTCCAATGTATTTATATCAATTAATTAATCCAATTAATTAATCATATCAAACACATAATAACATAATTAATTTCTCCAAGAAATAATTATATTCATGAATTAAATTAATCACCCAGTGAAATATTTAATTCATTAGGCCGTAAATCGATTTATCCAATAAATCGATTTAGACATCCAATGTCCCAAATAAGATATCCAATATCTAATATTCATAATGAGAGAATTAGCTTGATTTATTCCGTCGTCAATCCTATTGCGTGACTCGGTAGGTCCGTCTCAGTCAGCAATGGGAGGAACCAAAGAGTAGTAGCACCACCTAGCCAGCCTGGCGGCCTACACCGTACCCGAACTGAGAACGAATGATGGGATCATTCACGAACCATTCTGTCGTGAGTACCAGTATACGTATAAACCCTTATTTCAAATGTCCCGATCAAGTTATAGGGTCACGACCAGTCAAAATCTATCTATACTTGACACTATGCATGCGTTAATGCAAATCAAGATCATCGAGATCTCGTGTATCCAATACAACTAGCTCCAATGCTTTGGCTAAATACTTATGATTTAATCTGCCAATAACCGCATAGGACATATAACCCGCTAACTAATGAGAGAAAGAATTCTATCTTGGTATTCAGTAGGACCTGCTACTTTCCCGTCAAGATGCACGTCGAGGTTGACCCCCGCCTTCCGGTTTATAGGTTCGAAGTACTCTAATGAAAATCTTGACGTCACAAGCACATCCCTACTAAATCCTCAAGTCGAAGTTTCACGAATACCTATCACAACCTTTCGATTCCGTCATTGACTGTCCCGGAGTGAAATCCGTGTGATGAATCGAGGGTGAGTCGGTTCGAGTATACTAATCCAATTAGCATACCTATAACGTGTGCTCCCACTAACCGTTAGTGTTCGACAGGCACTCTCCATGTCAAAGAACACGTCATACAAGTCTTTGCATAAACTTAACGCCCAGTCAAGTTTCATCTACTTGCGAACGATTAAGTATTTGAGCTATAAACCTTTCCATTGCCGACCCCCTTATCCAATAAGGAGTGGAACATTTTGCTCTCAAATACACGGACTAGTTTCTATATGTATATTTATGAGTTAGGAATGCCAGTAACTGCCAGTAAATAAAGAAACATCCATTGCCTTATATAAATGATTTACATAATTACAAGTACAATGCCCTCACTCAGTCATCCTCTGAGTGGCATTCGAGGGCATACTCCCAACATAGGGTTCCCTTCCCTCTTGTTCTTCCTTTAGATTTGTCACCGAAGCGCACTTTTGGACCGCGACCTTCTACAAAATCTTAGAGCTTGCTCTTGTATCCTGTCATATGCCGAGAACATCCGCTATCGAAGTACCAGATGTCCTTCTCAAGAATGTCCTGTAGGCAAATAATTTACGTAGATTTAGGTCCCCTTTGATTGTTGGGTCCATGTAGGTTAATGCCTTTTGGTACCCACATTTTCCTAACAGCAATTGGCTTACTATAGGTTACATTAGGTACAGTCTTGCGGTATCTACGTGGGGCATATACGTAGTTACTCTAGCCATGATAATCATTATGCATGTAAAAATCAGGGTTATTATTATGAATCCAGTACTTATGCCGTCTCGGAGGTGGAGCCATTTTCTTTGGTCATACAGCTTGCCTTCTGGATCTCCAGTTGGATTCCCAAAGCTGTTGTCGATGCTGTGCGGATACCTGCTTTCTTGATGGATAATGAGGCTCCTGTATATAGTACCTAGGCATGCTGTACTGAAAGTATTGCCCAAGCATACCTGGAATAATCATCAACAATAACGAGACAGTATTTCTTACCTCCCAAACTTACCATGTCTACAGGACCATAGAGATCCATATGTAGCATTTCCAACACTCTGTAGGTTGAAAGGTAGGATTTGCTTTTTAGGGTGGACTTGATTTGCTTTCCTTTTTGACATGGTTCACAGACACTGTCTTTTTGAAATGACATATTTGGCAATCCTGTAACTAATCCCTGTCTTGATATCTTGTTGATCGTCTTGAAGTTGACGTGTAACATCCTCTTGTGCCATAACCAGCTTAGATTTGTAGTGCCTTTGGCAACAAAACAAGGAATTGTGGAGCTTGTAGGCATCCAGTCAGCAATATACATATTACCTGATCTGCTTCCTGTGAGCACAACTTCTTTGGTTAGGATGTTCTTGACTCTGCAGTGATCTATATAGAACTTCACCGAGAACTGTTTGTCACAGAATTGGCTAATACTGAGTAGATTGTACTGTAAGCCTTCAACATAAGCTACATCTGTGACTTTGAATTTTCCTACAAGTAGGGTTCCCTTGCCTCTTTTTCTTCCTTTAGATTTGTCACCGAAGCGCACTTTTGGACCGCGACCTTCTACAAAATCTGAGAGCTTGCTCTTGTCTCCTGTCATATGCCGAGAGCATCCGCTATCGAAGTACCATATGTCCTTCTCAAGAATGTCCTGTAGGCAAATAATTTACGTAGATTTAGGTCCCCTTTGATTGTTGGGTCCATGTAGGTTAGTGCCTTTTGGTACCCACATTTTCCTAACAAGCAATTGGCTTACTGTAGGTTACATTAGGTACAGTCATGTGGTATCTACGTGGGGCATGTACGTAGTTACTGTAGCCATGATAATCATTATGCATGTAAAAATCAGGGTTATTATTATTAATCCAGTACTTATGCCGTCTCGGAGGTGGAGCCATTTTCTTTGGTCTTACAGCTTGCCTTCTGGGTCTCCAGTTAGATTCCCAAAGCTGTTGTCGATGCTGTGTGGATACCTGCTTTCTTGATGGATAATGAGGCTCCTGTATCTAGTACCTCGGCATGCTGTACTGAAAGTATTGTCCAAGATACCTGGAATAATCATCAACAATAACGAGACAGTATTTCTTACCTCCCAAACTTACCATGTCTACAGGACCATAGAGATCCATATGTAGCATTTCCAACACTCTGTAGGTTGAAAGGTAGGATTTGCTTTTTAGGGTGGACTTGATTTGCTTGCCTTTTTGACATGCTCCACAGACACTGTCTTTTTGAAATGACACATTTGGCAATCCTGTAACGAATCCCTGTCTTGATATCTTGTTGATCGTCTTGAAGTTGACGTGTGACATTCTCTTGTGCCATAGCAAGCTTAGATCTGCAGTGCCTTTGGCAACAAAACAAGGAATTGTGGAGCTCGTAGGCATCCAGTCAGCAATATACATATTACCTGATCTGCTTCCTGTGAGCACAACTTCTTTGGTTAGGATGTTCTTGACTCTGCAGTGATCTATATAGAACTTCACCGAGAAATGTTTGTCACAGAATTGGATAATACTAAGTAGATTGTACTGTAAGCCTTCAACATAAGCTACATCTGTGACTTTGAATTTTCCTACAAGTAGGGTACCCTTCCCTCTTGTTCTTCCTTTAGATTTGTCACCAAAGTGCACTTTTGGACTGCGTCCTTCTACAAAATTTGAGAGCTTGCTCTTGTCTCCTGTCATATGCCAAGAGCATCCGCTATCGAAGTACCAGATGTCCTTCTCAAGAATGTCATGTAGGCAAATAATTTACGTAGATTTAGGTCCCCTTTGATTGTTGGGTCCATGTAGGTTAGTGCCTTTTGGTACCCACATTTTCCTAACAGCAATTGGCTTACTGTAGGTTACATTAGGTATAGTCTTGTGGTATCTACGTGGGGCATGTACGTAGTTACTGTAGCCATGATAATCATTATGCATGTAAAAATCAGGGTTATTATTATTAATCCAGTGCTTATGCCGTCTCGTAGATGGAGCCATTTTATTTGGTCTTACAGCTTGCCTTCTAGGTCTCCAGTTGGATTCCCAAAGCTGTTGTCGATGCTATGTGGATACCTGCTTTCTTGATGGATAATGAGGCTCTTGTATCCAGTACCTAGGCGTGCTGTACTGAAAGTACTACCATGCGGACCTTTGGTATATGAATACAGCCTTATTTACGAGCAGTGTATTGGCTGTTGATATGCTCGTGGAGCATGGTGTTTCGTGCACCTTACGAGGTTGGAATGGTGAGGATTCATTTGTTTGAATAGGATTGCGGAGGCGGAATGGCGACCTTTGCTTTTCGCGATGCGGCGGGTTCCTTCACGGGACTTGGAGTTTCTTCCGATATAGGAATGTGTTCCACACCCCTGACGAACACAGTACTAGTTTTCCCTTGGTTGGAAAATGAGCTGTATCCTAAGCCTCTTTGTCATGAGCATGTTGCCTAGTGCTTAGAATTTCTTCCATTCTTTTAAATGATTTCTCGAATGATTTCAGAATGGTCTCAAGTTCACCTTCTCGTTTTTCGAGAGTGTTAAATTTGGATTGAAGTAGAACAAAATCATTTGTCTTGCTTCCATTTTGAGACTTAGCCTCACTTAGTTCATGAGCAAGTTGATGATTGCTCTCCATGAGTTTTTCATGCTCGACCTTCTTTGTTTTCACAATTAATTGACATGTTTTCATAGTTTATCTTCAGCAAGTCGTTTTCTTCTTTCAGCTCTATGTTGGAATGTTGAAGCTGAATGTTTTCATTTTTCAAAGTCTCGTGGGCTTTTTGAATATTCTTAAATTCATTCATCATGTTTTCAAAAGTATGCGATGCATTTACTGGAATAATTGAGGTTGAGCTTACCTCATCATCGCTCTCTTCTTCTTAGGAATGTCCTTTGCCATAAAGCACATATATGCCTTATCTTCGAATTCATCGTCAGATGAGTCACTGTCAGTGACTACCTAAAGACATTCTTCGGATATGGATGGTGTGGGGGAGGCTTCTTATTCTCCTATCAGGGCCTTGAGCTTGTTTTTCCAAGCACGTCTTCATTCATCCATCTCTTGTTGCTCGGCTTCCGGCAGCCTTTGAACTTTAGGATGAGGACATTTGGTTGCATAGTGTCCTGGTTTCCTGCAATTGTAACACAGGTTAGCGTCACCATAGGAAGTTTCAGTACTTACCTTGTGAACAGGCTTGGGCCTGTAGGGAGTCTTTCCAGACTACTTGATGAACTTTTTGAACTTGTGCATGAGGAGCGCCATTTCGTCTTGTGACCGAATGTCGTCATCGCTGTCAGCATTCTTGTGATTTGGCTTTGATGGGATGGGCATGCTGTGTCGTCGGATGGATACAGCGGCTAGAACTATAACCTTTGCAGGGGATTCTTCAGCTTTCTCTCTTCTGTCAATATCATACTAAAAAGATTTGAGGTCATAGAAGAGATCAAAAGTAGATATATCATTAAGATTGCAAGACACACGCATAGCTGTGGTCTTAATGTCCCATCGGGCAGGGAGAGATCTGAAATTTTTTAGATTTTTCTCCTTTTGTGTATAAATTTTGCCTAATGCTTCAAGTTCACCAACAATGCCAGTGAATCTGAGGTCAAGTTCCTCAAGTGTTTCAGTTGGTTTCATTTGAAAAGATTCAAATTACTGAGTTAATTTTGAAATCTTGTTTTCTTTGGAGAGCTCAGTTCCCTCACATATTAACTTGAGTTTATCCCAGATATCCTTGGTTGATTTACAGCTCTTTACCTTCGAGAACGTGCCTTTGTCAAGGGTGACAAATAACGCGTTCTTCGCAACGTTGTCGAGGTTGGCGCGCTTTCTATCATCAGAAGTCCATTGTTCGCGCTCTTTCTCGAGCATCTTAGCATGAGCTTTTCCTTCAATCCTAGGGGACGGATTTACCTTCATAATTTTGATGGGGCCATCCTGTATTACAAAAACCATCTCTTCGTGCATAGCTGCAAGATGAGCCTCCATCCTGATTCTCCAATCATCAAACTCATTAATAGAGAACATATGAACTTTGTTGATCATTGATGTATCCATATGAGAATGTAGGAATGAAAAAGACTATTTTACAAAAATAAGTGATTTTGGATCTGATTCGGTTAAAAATACGACTGATTATTTTTAGAATCAACCGCTCCGATACCACTTGTTGGCCACTAAGTATACATGATACAACTTGGAAAGTGTTTTAAACAACAAGTTGTACGGTTTTCAAATCTGAGTGCGTAGCGGAAGTCTTTGATACAGTAAGTTGCTGAGGATACAGCAACCAGGTGTGCAGTTTATACTTAAATAATCACAATTAATAAAATAATAAAGGCAGAAGGTAAATAACACAATTTTTAAAGTGGTTCGAGGTAAACCCCTCTACGTCCACTGGTCCTCCACACAGGAGTAAAAAGTTTATTATAATTACTGCGTACACAACTACGTAATTATAACCAAACCTAACCAATATATCATTCACACATATTGATATAATAATCTTAGCCTCCAACCGTTCACACAGATTGGTTTGAGCTAACACGTGATTGGCTTCTTCACACACAGTTCTGAAGCTTCATCTCTTCAATGCAAGTCTGTCACATACAGTTCAGGAATAGCAAAGATTCTCAGTCCACACAGGGCTGATGGGTTTTGTTCAAGGGTAGAACAATTGGTTGAACAACAACTTTGACTTTCTGGGCTTTTAGATGATGATATTTTGTTCACGGTTTGAGCACTTGTATATCTCGTCTATCATAATAGCAGTATGCTTTGGGAGATATGTTTGCTCAGATGTATATGATGATAACTTCATTATAGTTGATTTCGTGTCTGTCTATGTTGTGGTTTTTGTGTCTGATCTTCAAAGTCTGGGGATATATATAGCCTTTGAAATATATCCGCTGAGATAGATCCATTGAGCAAGATTCTATGACAACTTGATAGTTGACTAAGATCCAGATATTGCGGGATTTGAAGATCTCTGATGGCTTGATATTTAAATACTTTATCCTTTAGTATTTAAATATATCCCTTTAAACGGGATTTAGACTTTAGCGAATAATGAAGATTCCTTCTATCCTGTTTGGATAATGTATGGAAGGATTGCTGTATTGATGATTCGAGACAACTTCCATACTTAGTTTTACGAGACTCTTTGCTATATGATAGATTCACTGTATGTTGGGGTCTTCGATACAGGTTGACACCTTTGATCAGCTTTTCGATACAACTGTTTGCTGTATGCTGGATTGGCGTATTGTCAAAATATTCTGTCATGATCTTTCGATACAGGGATTGTTATCCCAACAATTTTGATACCGGGTATTTGTTATCCCAACATGGTGCTTGATGATACTTGATGTTAATGATGTTTGAAGGTTTAAGGTTGGGAAATAAAAAATGAGTAAGTATCATGTTACCAAAAGAAAAGATTATGGAATGGAGTTCGTTATGTCAAGAAGCATGATTGTATGTCAACTCCTATATATGTTATAAGTATGATGTTATTGATTAGAATTTACATGTTTAGGGTTTTCGATGCTAGAAACGAGCTCTAGGTTTATATGATGTTTTTCCCATTTTAAGGGGAAGTTGGCAGTTTCGTTATACTTCACGGAAATGGCCATAACTTTCTCTACCTTTAATATTTTTGAGATCTGTAAAATGGAAATGAAGCTAGACATCACTGGATTTCAAGTAGCATAAAATACACTATCTATTTCCTATTGTACGTTAACATAATGCTAATTATTTCCAGCCTTAATGCATATTATATTATGATTATGTTAAATGTTTGATGTTGGTTTTCAAACCAAGGAATGTGTAATGGAATCGACAATCGGTTACCATTGTTAGTATCTTTTTATGTTATATGGTCAGTTAGGTTCTGTAATAGAATAATAGCTTTTATTATTAAACTTAAGTCGAATGCAAAACTCTAAAGTCCAAACATGTAGATCGAGTTCATTGTCCGTTAGACTTCGTTAAGTTCGATCGACCGCTAAACTTAGTTGTTTCCGATGAAAGGTTGAGCAGCAGACTGAAGCATAAGGAAGAGTCGAGAATTATTTTTGCTTGCATCTATTACTTGTCCAAGTGGGCTTTCTATACAAAAATGAATAGAGCTTTGCTCTATTTTGATGAAATGTTTGCCCGAAGCTATAGTTAATGAGGGCTAATAAGGTCATAACCACGACCGTGACCTACTGAGCTGTAGGTGTTGGGAAGCCAACTGCGAAGGTTCAAGCCCCAAGCTTATCCATAAGATCATAAACACAACCGTGACCTACTGAGTTGTAGGTGTTGGGAAGCCAACCGCGAAGGTTCAAGCCCCAAAATGATAAAGCATTTGGGCATGAAATCGTTTTGTGATAAATTCATAAGTATATGTGTGACATGCGAAAATCATCATTGCTAGAAATCTCTAGTTCTCAACCTATAGATGCAATGTAGCTCACCATTTTATTTCTCCTTATCATTACTGAGGGATCATTGAGTATGATATACCTTAGGATAATGGCAACTCGTAGATGTGGACGCCCAACTAACTGAGGTGGAGATAATCTCAATGGTGAGAATTCCAACCTTGGTGCTGGTGGTGGTGATAACGGAGGTTAGGATAACCACAACAATAATGTGCCAGCTCCTACTCAGGCACAAGTTGTGTAATAATTCCGACGTTTCACCCCACCCACATTCAACAGGCCAGAAGGACCAGCTTTCATTGATGAATGGTTCATGTCGCTGGAGTGCACCTTTGAGCTCATTGGGTGCACTGATGCGCAAAGAATTCTTTTCGGCCAATATCAAATGGTGGAGGATGCTGGACGCTAGTGGATAAGCTATTGGCGTTTGAGGCCGGCGGCCGAGCGTGCTGCATCGACTTGGTATCGGTTCAAGAAAATAGTTATGGAGTCGTACTACCCACAACATTACCGAGAGAAAATGGAGAGAGAGTTTTGAAATCTCGAATGAGGAAGAGAATTTGACGCTAGCCTGTATTCCATTAACTCGATGGATTTTGACGTGATCCTTGGTATAGAATGGCTCAATAGACATGATGCCGATATAAGTTGCCGTGAGAAGACGGTAACATTGAGGTGTTCCGGAGGCGAGTCGATCACTTTTTATGGTACTAAGAGTAGGACAGTACCCAGAGTAATCACTGCCACGAAGGCACTGAGAAGTCTAAGGAAGGAGAAATGTCAGGGTTACTTGGTGAGTTTAGTCGACACTCGTACTAATGAGGTGTCCCCTACCGACGTACCTATAGTATGGGAGTTTTTGGATGTGTTTCCAGAAGATTTGCCGGGAGTCCCACCTGACCGACAAGTGGAGTTTAGTATTGATTTGGTCCCTGGGGCGGCCCCAACATCCAAAGCGCCATATAGAATGGCTCCGACGGAACTTCAAGAATTGAAGGTCCAAATTCAAGAGTTGCTGGAGCTCGGATTTGTTCGTCCTAGTGTGTCACCATGGGGTGCACCAGTGCTGTTTGTAAGAAAGAAGGATGGGTCACTTCGGATGTGTATAGATTACCGAGAGTTGAATCGACTCACGGTGAAGAATAAGTACCCACTACCGAGAATTGAGGATCTATTCGATCATTTGAGGGGAGCCAGAACCTTTTCGAAGATTGATTTGCGGTCGGGGTACCACCAACTGAAGATTAGGGAGTGTGACATTCCCAAGACGGCTTTCAGAACCCGCTATGGACATTTTGAATTTGTAGTGATGCCTTTTTATTAGAACTCTATATTCTAATTTAGCCGAGTCTGGGTGAGACATAGTTCTGAGACACACTCTGCGGTTTATAGGGGTGTACGAATGTTGTGTTTCGAATTTGGAGCCATTTGGAGTTCGTTTGACCCATTTTGGATTGAAACCAAGAAGGTTATACACTTTTCCAAGAAAATATTAAAGTTTAGGGTCAAATTGAAGATTTATAAAACTTCAATCAAATCCAACTTTATTTCTAATTCTCAAATGGCATAGCCCTGAGTTTTCAATATTTATGTTTTCCACCCAAAAACTTTATATGACTATCTAATAGTCTTTTTCACGCCTCCCGTCTATCGTAGCCTTACCAGAACACACACATCCGCTTACAAACACAAACCCACACACAACACACACATCCGCTTATAAACACACACTCGCATACAAACACATACACACACCAACACACACACACACACACACACACACACACACACACACACACACATCAGCACACACAAACACCCGCACACCCGCACTCAGACACACACAACACAAGCATAACACACACGTAACACACACAGTAACACACACACACACCTCGCAGACACACCCACCAAACAGCTATGAAACTTCGCAATAGGGACAACAACGAGTCCCTTACGACGAAAGCTCCGCAACGATATAAAGTTTGTAAATTTTCGATAGCCGAAGAACTGGTACGGGTGACCCGAAGGCAAATGACATTTTTGCCCCGTTCCAATGATCCCGGTATCAGTTTGAAAAAATAAATATAGATTCATGTTCTACTCGTGGAGGCGAATCTAATGGTAGAAAGATTTCAATGTTCTGACAACCGGAGAGTCCGTACGAGCAAGTCGATGGCAATACCATTTTTTGGCACGTCCGGAGAAAACTGACATCGGTTTAAAAATCTAAATACATATTCACGATCTACTCGTCAATATGAACAAATCGATATAGAAATTGTGAAGTTTTACCAGAAAAATCTCCTCACTCTTCTCGGGTCTCTCTCCTGCTCATTCTCTCTCTTTCTCTCTTTCTTTTCCTGTTTCTTCATTTCGTTTCTTTTTTCTTTTTTTTTTCTCTCTTCCTCTCTTTCTTCTTCTCTCATCCTTCTCTATTTTCCAGGGTCATTCGCGACCCTTCTTCCCTTCTTTATCTCTTTTCTCTCTTTTTTTTTGTATAAGGCTGTTACACACACACACACACACATATATATATATATATATATATATATCTATATATATATATATGTATCTCATATATATCATCGTAATTATTCGGATTATTATCTCTATCTCATCCCGATGAATGTTGACACAGCGGTGATGTACAAAACATTATGTATAAAATATATATTAACACTCCGCAATTACAAAATTCATGTTCATCGCTCTAAACCACACGAGCGACATAATTCTCAACTCCGACACGATGACCGAATTATTCGACGGTTCACAGAATTTAAAAGCACCCTGCTTATTTACTACGGGGTATCACATGAACCACCTCTAAACTCATTCCTTCAAAATTTTGGTCTAGATCCCCTTCTGAGGTAAGTAGGTGTCCTAATTGCGATTGAGTCTTACGACTCAAGGCATCTGCTACCACATTAGCCTTTCCGGGGTGATAGTTAATACCACAATCGTAATCCTTTACCAACTCGAGCCATCTTCTCTGTCTCATGTTCAAGTCCTTCTGCTCGAAAAAGTACTTTAAACTCTTGTAATCAGTGAAAATTTCACATCTTACCCCATAAAGGTGATGCCTCCATATCTTTAAAGAGTGCACAACTGCAGCTAGTTCCAAATCATGCGTGGGATAATTCACTTCATGCGGCCTAAGTTGTCTTGATGCATAAGTTATCACTTTCCCATCTTTCATCAATAAACAACCTAGCCCATTGTTAGAAGCATCCGTGTAAACCACATACTCCTTGTTCGCTTCTGGTACTGCTAAAACTGGCGCACTAGTCAATCTTTTCTTGAGTTCCTGAAATCGCTCGTCACATTCATCCGTCCATAAATACTTAATTCCTTTCCTCAATAGTTGTGTCATTGGCCTAGCAATCTTGGAAAATCCTTCGATGAATCTTCGGTCGTACCCAGGTAGACCCAAGAAACTCCTAATCTCATTAGGGTTGGTTGGTGATTCCAATCACGTACTGCTTCCACTTTAGCTGGGTCGACCTTAATATCATCTGCTGACATAATGTGCCCAAGAAACATTACTTCTTTTGACCAAAATTCGCACTTACTGAATTTGGCAAAGAGTTTCTCCGTTCTTAGTGTTTCCAATACTATCTTGAGATGTTCTTCAGGCTCTTTCTCATTTCTAGAGTATATGAGAATATCATCTATGAACACCAAGACAAACTTATCCAAGTACGCGTGGAAAACTCTGTTCATAAGATCCATGAATACTGCGGGGGCATTAGTTAATCCAAATGGCATGACTAAAAATTCATAGTGTCCATATTTTGTTCGGAAAGCTGTCTTAGGTATATCCCCTGGTCGAATCTTCTACTGATGATACCCAGACGTAAGGTCTATCTTAGAAAACATAATTTTTCCCTTGAGTTGGTCAAACAAGTCATCTATCCTTGGCAGAGGATACTTGTTCTTGAGTGTGAGCTTGTTCAGCTCCCTGTCATTTGTACACATTCTCAGTGTACCATCCTTCTTTTTCACAAAAAGGACAGGTTCTCCCCATGGAGAAACACTCGGTCTAATGAAACCTAAATCCAATAGTTCTTGCAGTTGGATCTTAAGTTCTTGCAGTTCCTTCGGTGCCATCCTATATGGTGCTTTCGACACTGGGGCTGACCCTAGATCCAGGTCTATGTTGAAATCCACTTGTCGATCTGGTGGTAAACCCGGTAACATACGGGAATACATCCTCAAATTCTCGCACAATTGGCACATCATCTATTATGCTGCTCTTCTCCTACTTCTCCATTAAGGTAAACAATGAAAGCGACAATACTTCTTTCTCATCATCTTCTTAGCTTGGAGAGCAGAGATAACGGGTGATCCTCTACCCATTCTTATGTCGTGAAAGTCTGTGGGCTCCTTTCCCGGTGGTCTGAAGGAAATTTTCCTCTCATAACAAAGAATTGTGGCATAATTCTCAGCTAACGAATCCATTCCTAGGAATACATCAACATCCCACATCGTCATAACATTCAGATTATTAGTTACCACTTTAAGATTCCCGAGTTCTAATTTTAGATTAGAACAAACATGCATGGTAGTTGAAATTCCTCCTGGTGGTGAAGATACTCTCATAACATGAATAGCACGTTCTGGTATAATACTAATATTATCCACACATGCTCTAGAAATAAATGAATGCGATGCTCCAGTATCAAACAAAACAATTACAGGTAGGTTAAGAAGTTTTCCCATACCTGCCAAGTTACCCTTATCCTTCTTGGGTTGCGTCTGATTGATGGCATACGACCTAGCATTATAATTCTGCTGTTTAGGTGGTGACGACAGTTGTGGCTGTCCTTGTATTGCTCTCAGTGGCTGTGGTTGACCGTGGTGGTTTGGTCTCTCTCCCTACTGCTGCTTAGGACAATTCCTCATAATATGGCCTTTCTAACCACACGTACAACTTCCAGTGCCCAACAGACAGGCACCATGATGCTGCTTGTTACACTTGGGACATATGGGGTTTGTAACTCGTCCCTGATTATTGCCTCCATGAGTAGGAACCATCTGCCGTCCCTGATTGTTGCATCCCTGAGCCTGAGGGTGTCCATGAAATATATTTCCCTGCCACGACTTCCTGTTAGCCTGGTTGTTCCCATTGCCACCATTGTTTCGTCCTTCCCCCTTACGCATCCCCTTATATTCATGGGAATTTGTCTGAGTGGGTGGTGGTGTAACTGTGGGCGCTCGCTTCTCTTTTGGCATTGCTTCCTCAATATCCAGAGCTCTGTTCAGTGATTCAGTGTAGATCAGCCTTCCATGGCTAGCTAGGGACATGCCTATCTCATGCCTTGGTCCTGATCTAAATTTTCCTGCCATCTTCTCATCCGTATCAACTTGGTCTAGAGCATACCGTGATAACTCACAAAACATCCTATCATACTCGGTCGCTGACATCCTTCCTTGCTTTAGATTATAGAACTCAACTTCCTTCTTGACTTTGAAGGTTTTTGGAACATACTTGTCATACAGTACCTCCTTGAATTCCTCCCAAGAGTAGTTTTCCAGTTGCTCAGCTGTCAGGATCTTCTTGCGCGCTTCCCACCAGAAGTCTGCAGATCCAGTGAGTTGGAAGAGCACACAAGAAAGACGCTCTTGGTTGTTATACCTTAGAAAGTTAAAAATTCATTCCATAGCTCTAACCCAAAGCTCAGCATTGCTTGGGTTTCCTGACCCATTGAATGTAGGAGGATTTTACTTGAGGAAAAGCTCTTCAATAGCCTGTTGGGTGGAGGAGGAGGTGGTGTAGGGGAGTGTTCATGCCCTCCTCTCCTTCTTTCTCGTCTGGTTGGCATTATGTGGTGCACATAATCATCATTAGTTCATTTTCATTGGTCCGTAATTATCATCATACTGGATCATAGAAAGGAGTTCACGACTACATAATCATAACGCATCAACACATACTCATAGATAACTCTCGTATCAAGGTCGAGAAAGAGATCATAAATAACAATATCATACTCATGAGAAGAAAAGCACATGAAGGTATCATATGCATCATAATAGTACAATTTCCTTCGGCGAGGTCTTACTAACTATTAATATAAGTTGATCTAAGCTATATGCCTACACATATACCAATATACGGGATGCTCTAACAAATAGCATTGCTGTCTATAATAATAAGAAAGTGCTAGACATCGGAATGACACATATAAGCAAAAGAAGTGACGTTCCGCATACAAAATACAAAATAAATGGCTAGCACCATCCTGAGCTATCTCAAGTCGCCCTCGACTCGGCGGTCGAGCTGTCCTCTTTGGAGGACTCCTCCGGATCCCCTTCCGGATCTTCTTCTGGATCTTCTTTTGACTCCTCATCTAAAGCTGGAGAGACTGCAACAGGGTCTTTAGTGACTCTGCGCTTCTTCGGGAGAAATAGATGAGCATCATCTGCGATCGGTCGTGGGTGGACTGGATCAATGACTGGCATAGGTTAAAGTGGCGGAGACGTCCTCCTGAGAATAAAAGGCTCGGTCGTCATGTCCCTGTAGCGAGGTGCTGATGTCCCTACCTCCATGTCTAACCCATCCTGAGCATGATACGGTGCAACAAGAACCACCTGGATCGGTATAGGTATAGCTAGCCTCTCCGGCAAAGCTCCCCTAGCATAAGGTCGATACACGCAAGCTCCAGGGGGGTGCATGGTGCTGGAGGTACTGAGTGGTGATGCAGATAGCAAAGGCCAAAAAATCTCCGGATGGTACTAAAGTGGGCTCACGCAAAAAGATATAGCACCATGAGACTGAAGCAGCCCACTCCCTCCACTCGATCGGAAGGAGGTCGATAAGGCGCTGAATGCCCTCATAGTCTGAGACACCATGAGGAGCATCTAAGCGCCATGTCGCCTCAAGGTGCACGCATGGCGGCTCACGGTGGCACCTGTGCCTCGATACGTGCTGTGGAAAGCCTCCACAAGGTCGCACGGTGTACGCCTTCTCCTTGTTGACTTACGCGGCGTCGTCTTCGTGGTCGCCATCCTATGAAGAAGGTATACGTAAAATACATCAATGTCTCAACATAATAGAACAACTCTACTAAAGGGTTCTCATAAGAAGGACATAAATCTCGTCCCAAGTTCTCGACTCGAACTCTGGACTCCGAGAAACACCTAACATAAAAATAATAATATACTCTCTAACGGGGTACGTTATGAAAGTTATCCGGGTTCCATCATAAATGGACATCTTGATAAAATAACCATACTCGTATAACTCATACGTAAGTGATATTCGTTAGAGACGTCACTGCATCGTCGATACTCGTTATTACATCGTCATTGTTCATCCATCACATTCATACACATGCTGAAATACTTAAGGCGCATAAGTTCTCGTTCATCAGTAGCAATTCATGCGTAATGGAAAAATAAGAATTCATATAGTACATGCTTCGTCATACATATATCGTTCCATATATGTTCATAATTAACATTTCATAAAAGCTCGTAAAGAGATACATTTTCATGGCAAAAGAAGTTTGAATCATAAGGACTAATAAATCTTTTACCTTACTCTTCAGTTGAGCATGACGTGACGGGGTGTTGAGTTGACAATTGATTCTTAAATCAGTTTAGAGAATCAAACTAAACTTCGCTTGAAAGAACATAGACTCGAGCAGGCAACTGCTCCGATACCATTCTGTCATGACCCCTTATTGTTAGGCGTATTTTTATACGCTTATTTAACATTATTTTGTATTATTTTGGAGAGTGATTTTTGCTTAAATGAGCTTTTAATGCCTTTATTTTGTATGTTTGTCAGGAGATTGGAGTCCGGAAGCTAAAATGAGGCGAGACGGGCGAAAACGGCAAATTTTGGCCATGAGCCGCGGCACATGGAAGCAGGGCCGCGGCACAGGAAGACAACAAGCGAGCACAGAGTAAACTGTACTCTGTGCCGCGGCACAGAATAATTAAATGACGCCCAGGCATCCAGCTGAAGGCAATGTGCCGCAGCACAGATTTAGTGCGCCGCGGCACACTAGGCGGTTTTTGTATGTTCCGCGCGGATTTGGGCCGTTTCGAAGCCAGTTTTCGACCTACTCATACGGACGCGATTTGGAGACTGTGAAAAGCTATAAATAAGGGTTTAAGACCCTAATTAATCATCTTGGATCTTAGGATTTTTTGGGGAATTAGAGAATCGTGAGGAGACGGCAGAAGAGGAAGAGAAGCAGAAGACTTCAAGAGCAGAGGGCGGAAGCCGAAAAACGGAGGAATGCGAGCTTCATCTGCATTTGATTTTAATGCTTTCATTTATTTATTCTGTATTTTCATTTATTAGTATGTCAGGCTAAAGCCCTAATCTAGGATTTTGATGAAACCTACGTTTTGATGGACTTGCTTGGGATTATCTAATTAATTACATTTTTTATTGAGTTTTCCCAATCGTGTTTAATGCTTTCAATTATCTGGCCAATAGTTGTATTGATTTAATCATTCAATTCGAATCGGGATAGGAGAATTGATGAGGAACTATTGGTGAGGACCGTTTTATTCTGTGAGATAGGAATATACTCATAGGAACTACGTGGCCTTTTGGAGATTTTATGCTTTTTGCCTATTGACGAGTTAATTCACCTAGGGATAGAGTGCATTATTCGCCTTTAGAAAAATCTAGTGACCTCGGGAGAGGCGGTAGAATATATTAGCAATCTTCGCCTTCAATAAATTGGGAAAATTACTAACTTCAGATAATCGAGAGTAAATTCGAATAAACCGAGGTGGATTCAAAATCCTAGACTTATTCATCATTTGACTTTCTTTTCTCAAGCGATCGTTTTCATTATTTAGTCTTTTAATAATTCTCTTAGTAATTAACTGCAAAACTCAAATTCGATTGTTCGAATAAAACTGGAATACATAAAAATCGGTAGTTAGTGATTCAGTCCTCGTGGGAACGATACTCACTCATCACTTTATTACTTGTAAATGATAACGTGCACTTGCGTGTAAGAAATATCGCAACACTTATCCCTAGGGACGGTACAGCCGGAGCGTGACACGGGGTAGGAATTAAGAAGCGGGGAAGAAAGGGGGAAGCATACATTTCATAAGGAATATGGGTGGTATTCCATGAATGACTTATCAAGGTATCATGAAGGGGAGTCAATCCCGTGGGAATGACATAGAATTCAAAGTAGAATAGATAGTTATAATATTAGCCTTGAAGTTTAGAAAAAGGCTTCATAGCATATTACAATTGGCATAACTTAGAAAGCAAAATCATAAAGAGTGTTCGCGGCGGAAAAACATGGTTGGTTACATATATGAAGGTATGTAACCAGGGCTTAACATTGATCGTAAACAAAAGACTTCCACTCAACACCCTCCGTCACATCCCCTGCTCAACCTGCACATTTTAAAAGATATACAGGGCTGATTACAACGTACTCTGTGAACATATTGCCAAAACAGCAAACATGCTTTTGTATTTGTCATCATGCATATAATCAGTAACACATGGGGGTTTTAAGAAAAAGCCCATGTTTACTAAATCATTTCATTTCGTAGCATATATCATCAGATTCACCATATCCATAATTTACGCCGGGGAAGGTGGCCACCCCCCGCGAACGTTACTCCCCGAGATCGGCCAATCCGAAGAGAGTTCACAATCCCGAGTACTGTGTACACTAACCCTGGCCAGCAACCTTTGTCTAGCTCAGGATCCGATCATTTCATTGGTTGGCAAGCCAACAGTGATAGGTTCATAAGAATCCACATAAAAGTTTTTATGCATCATAATCATTTGAAATCATAATTTGCTTATAATTCTTAACCCGTTAATCATATAATATGATCCATTTTAGGTTGAAGGTCTGGCTAATCGCTCAGTCTATTTTCCTTGTCAGTCGAACCTTTTCCATTAGCTGGAATGCCAGGAAAGTACTTTGATTACGTTTGATGTACTTTATGTGAATGAATATGTGAAAAATGTGTTTTCTGTGAAATGTGGGAATATCAGAAAATGTGATTTGAAAGTGGTAATTGATTTATGTGGTTTGTGACATGTGTGATCAGCGGATGTGTGAAGTTACGAATATTGATTTCATTGCGCATTGACATGAAATAATATGTCATAACATGCATTGCGGAGCGGAAAATAATGAATATGTAAAAATATGGTTGCTGCGAAAAGTAGTAATCAGCGGATGTGTGAATTTGCGGATATTCAGTATCATTGCGCATTGACATGAAATAATATGTCATACATATGCATAGCTAAGCAGAAAATATAAGTAAGCTGACTTGGGTTGGCCAAAAGAGCCGAGCAGAATAGGCCCGTGTGCATGAGTCATGGCAAGCGTGGGAATTGTTGCACATAAAATAATGATGATTGTGGTATTGTATTCCGGAATATATGTGATGGCAGTATGATTTGGATGTTTATTCATTTGTAGTACATATTCATGAATCGTTGTACTTGCACCGGCTGTTTGCTGACCCCTTCTGGGGTGAATATACTTGTTGTCTATTCAGGTGCAGGTCTTACTGGCAAACCAGCGCAGGAAGGACACGAGGATGGTGAGCAACACTAATATCATGCACTATTTTGAGTATGTGGTCGTCCGATTGTGAACCAAGTTGTGTTTTGCCTTGTGCTCGCATGAGTACTGCCGGGTAATAGGGTCTGGTTGTGGTTCAGTCATTTTGATGATGTTATTATGTCGGCTGGTGTCCCTCAGGATAGTGTATTATTGAGTGTTGTAATGTATATGGTTTGAAGTTGAGTATCGTCAATGGATGTGAGGATTTATGTTGGTCTGAGCCTAGTAGGTTCTCCAAAAAGAATCTACAGCACTGTAATATCTCTATAAATCACGGGGGTATTACAGTTCATCCATCGGAAATGATAATGGGTCGTGTCACGATGTTAGTGACGACAATAGATCTGAGAGGACAGATAGTGAATGCGCAGAGGAGAGATGAAGCATTCGAGATTATACGTATGAGAATCAGATCCGATAACCCAGGAAGTTACCGCAAAGCAGTTGATAATGCAATTATGTTCGAAGAGAGAATATATGTCCCACGTAATGAGGAATGAAGGAATGAGATTATGGGTGAGACTCATGATACTCCCTATACCGCTCACCCCGGGAGTACCAAGATGTACCAAGACCTGAAGAGAAATTTCTGGTGGGACAGTATGAAATGGGATGTAGCTTCTTTTGTTGAGTGGTGTTTGGCTTGTCAGCAAGTGAAAGCACTACACCAACCACCGTATGGAAAGTTACAGCCATTGACCATTCCAGAATGGAAGTGGAAAGGAATAGCTATGGGTTTTGTGACTAGTTTGCCGAGGACCAAACGAGGAAATACTGCTATATGGGTTATAATAGACAGACTCACGAAATCAGCTCACTTTTTGCCTATCCCAATCACTTACGGATCGGAGAAGTTGGCACAGCTATATGTCCGTGAAATTGTACGTTTGCATGGAGTGCCGATATTAATCACGTCAGATCGAGATCCAAAATTTACCTCTAGATTTTGGACGAGTCTACAGAAGGAATTGGGTACACACATGAACTTTATTAATTTCATGGATGACGCACATCCAAATCTCTGGGCTGTCCTACTAAAACGTGCAAAGGGATATAATGCATACCCCATGATTCCTCCCTTCGGGCCTAAAGACCCTCCCACCTTGGAAAATGGTGATTTGGATGAATTAGCACTTCAAAGGAAAATAGAGAAGCTTTGTGACGAGCATAAGTTCTCCTCACAAGAAGAACAAGACTTTGCTGCCCTCGTTGTCAGAAGGAAGTACGGTATTGTCCCAGTCAAGAGAAGGCCAATTGGAGCTATGCCTACCAGACCTGTCAAGCAGCCTATTCGCAGAGGCAGAGGAAGAGGCCGATGATTTATATTCATATTTTTTTATGAAAATTTTGTACTTGTAAATTTTCTGTAATTGTTTTGATCATTGAAAGCCATGTACTTGTAAAACAATAAAGAAAAATTTATATAACAGTCTTTTGAATGACAATTCCAAGTTGTCTCAAAAACAAGACTGATTTTAGTTTGTGTCTTGCACTCAAGTGCAAACCTGTTCATTTGAATAATTTGCTTAAGTTTTGCCATCATCAAAATAGGGGAAATTTGTTAGGAATACTTGTTAGATTTTGATGATGTCATTAATGTAATTCAAATATTTATTACTTGGCAAAAATGTAAGGAAGAATCAAATGAGTATCTTCCATAGGCCAAATTATGTTAAGTTTAATACTTGGCAAAATGTAAGGAAGAACTAAATGAGTATCTTATATAGGCCAAATAAGTTAGGCTCAAATCGGCTAAGTACAAAGGTACAGCTAAGTACATCAGAGAAGTACAGCCGAGTCAAGTCAGAGAAGTTCTGGTCAACAAAAATTCATCAGAGATGTTTGACCAGACTGCAGTCAAGTGACTTCAGACAAATCATCTGATCAGGCGAGTCTCAAACAGTCACCATCAGAGAAGTCCAAGCTGCAGAGAAGATGACTGTACATCAGCCAAACTGAGTTATAAGAGATCAGCCAAGTACTCCAAGTCCACGTCAGCATGCGTTGAATAGTCAAATATTGAGGAAAGTCACATGCAAGCGTGAAGAGATATATTGGAGAGATTCCCGCAAGGATATGAATTAAATAAATTCATCCATACCTACTACTGAAGACTTTAATCTTATTGTATTCAAAAGATGCGGCGCCTCACATGCAAAGTCTTCACAACGGTCGAAAGATCGATTAAAATATGGGAATCCAGCCTTGCAACGTTCAGAAAATAAACAAAGGGGTCTATTTCTCCAACGAATGGATTTGTTACAAGATTTGCAATGACCATGAAGAATTCTCAAAGGATCAACACCTATATATATCCGAAGATTTGAAGATGAAAAATATCGGTGCGAACAAAATCTCAAGCAATCAAAGCATTCAAAGCAATCAAATAGCGAACTATAGCATCGTGAAAAGAGCAGTACTCAAAGTTCATATTTGAAGAAGCTCTTAGTTGGAGAAGACAAAAACTCGTGTCTTTAATCCTGAGTTCGGGGTACTTCACTGGTTGAAGTTCAAGACTGTAAAGGCAACCAAGGATCACAGATCAAGAGGTGCAAGGCAGTCAAGGGAGTTGCAACGGCAAGGATTTCCACTGGTTGGAAGCTGTTGTAATTGGTTCAATCACTGTAATCTTTATCACTGATTGACAATTATTGTGAATTCATCTCCAACTAGTTTGGAGAAAAGTGGATTAGTAGAGGATTACCCCACCCCTAAGACCACTATAACTGCCTGCGTATTTTACTGTTTTATAGCATCATACTTTTACTGCTGCATTTATTGTTAAGTGTTTCATTGGTTGTTTTTGTATTCGTCATCAGCTGACTTCCACACGTATTGAGTACAAACGACTCTAAGTTATTTGCATATCTATCAGCTGAGAAACTTACTCTTCGTGAAAAAGAGTTTAAGAGTTTCAATAAGTCTATTCAACCCCCTTATAGACTTATTCCTGGACGACTTGTGACCTACAACTGACACATTTCCGGATCGGGCGTACTGTGATGTCCATCTTAAGCCATACTATTTTGGTCATTCATAGTCCATTTATATATTTGGATGTGTTCGACATTTTGTGATTAATCGTTCATATGCCTGAGGGGTATGTTCGTTAGTCGGGATGTTTTCCTTGAAATCTTATATATGCGAATTGTATAATATACTGATAATCATTTATTATGTATATCTGACCCTGTGTTGGGCGAAATACTTGTGTTGTATTTTAGGTCGAGGCAAAGGCAAGGCACAGGAAGATCATGGTGATGGCGAAGGGTTCAAAGGATACTAGTTCGGGGGCCCCAAGTCTTTCGTTGTCCAGTTTTGTTCGAACCATGTAATGATATCTTTCCGCTTTATTTTAAATTGTGGACTAATGTATTGCTATTTAAGGTATATTCCATCTCCATATGGATTATACTCGTATTTCGTATCCTGTGTGTAATAAGGCCGTTGGCCATACTACTGTAAACTCCTAATCGGAGTAAATACTATGTATTCTGGTTCGGTATCACAAGTATTGCGTATTTAATCAGTATTTTGGGTATCGCCTGGTGGGTCCCAGTGTGGGGTCCACGACACTGTAATGGCTGCCTTTTTGGGGTGTTACAAAAGATGGTATTAGGAAGTCGATTTTTTTTTGAGTCATTGTGTATCGAACTAGTATCAAGAGACCTTCGTGTCACGTGTGACCTTTGCAAGCGCCTGATCCTACGAGTCAAATGCGGTAAGTACTTTATGAGACATGATTTAATTACTGGCATGATATTGATATCGGAATGGATCTCTTTGTTGATCTTGATATTTTGAGGATTTGTGACATGATTTATCTGATTGATAATTCGAAGTAAATTCTGGATTAATTATATGATTGAATTTTTCGACTCAATGTCGATATGATATTCAGTGTAACACTCGTAGTGTCAATAATTCATTATGAACTGTTTTCTTGAATATGTAATTCCTTGTTGCTAATAACTTAGCATGAATTTTGATTGGTATCATGAACTGTACTTATGGTTATCATTATGAATTGATTCTTTTAGTATGGAAAGAAATCTAAGAGGCCGTGGCAGAGGGCAATGAGGCCGCAGAAGGGGCCGAATCCCGATACCACGAGCCAACAGGCATGCGAATGCAGAACATAGTTCCACAGGCAGTGATTCGCCTTCTAGGGCCCAATCGCACCATACTGGACGCGAGGATGCGCGTGTCGATCCTTACGCTGTGATGCAGGGCATGATGGCTCAGATGACCCAGATAGGTCAATTAATGCAAGCTATGCAGAGAGCTACTACCGACCAACAACAGGGACCACCTCCTGTACATGGCGGACCGGTGAGTCGGATCATCAGAGACATCTCTCTCTAGTGACCCATGACTTTTGAAGGCTCCTCTGAGCCTGCTGATATCGTGCATTAGATTGAACACTTCGCGAAATTATTCGATATGGTAGACTGTCAGCAGAGAATTGCATCTCCGTAGCAGCTTACTTCCTTGGCAAGGGCGCCCACACCTGGTGGCTTTCGGTGAGGCCAGCTGATAGCGTAGGTACTTGGGAGGAATTTAAGAATCTCATGCTAGACCATTATTACCCGGGTCCTCTCCGCGAGGCCAAATTATCAGAATTGCTGAATCCAGACCCGTCTGAAGATGATGATGTATGATCTGTTGCCGAGAAATTCCAGGAACTTCTTCCCTTTGCCTCAATGATTGTCCGAACAGAGGCCGATAAGATCAAATATTTTCTCAATTGGCTTAAACCCCGAATGAGAATGCAACTGCTGAATCATCATTGTACGACCCTAGCAGAGTTCATAGAGAAAGCTCTGGAGTATGAACTGACCACGAAAGAATTTTCCAAGAAGCAACTGCAGTCCAACAAAAAGAAATTTAGGAACCAGAACCAGACTGACAGCAACCGGGGAACATTCAAGAGGCCCCTACCAGTGCCAAATCCTTATGAACGGCAATCCATGGCGTTGAAGGCGACCGGATCACAACCTCGAGCGGTCAGCCTATCTGTTGTGTGCTATAACTATGGAGACCAGGGGCACATCAATTCTAAATGCCCGAGGTTGGCCGTTGGATGCCATACTTGTGGGAAGAATGGACATCGTGCTCGTTATTGTAGGAGTGGACCAGGACGTACTCCAGCAACACCTCATGCTCAGTTCAGTCTTCCGTCCAGGACCGTGTACCTCCGTCCGCTTCTTATCAGACTACCGGGGCAAACAGAGGGATGGGCCATGGAAATCAAGCTGGTAAATCTAGTACCGGGGCTGCAAAACCCAGAGTCTACGAGATGAAGAAGGCCGACGATCCTGAATCCAGCATGATTGTAGGTACTCTCGAGATCTGATCTCAGCCTGTCTGTGTCCTTTTTGATACTGGTGCTTCACACTCATTTTTATCTGCTTTTTGTTTGAGTCGTTTGCAATTAGATCATGTTACTAATTGTGAACCTTATATAATTGGTCTACCCAATGGTAGAAGAATTGTTGGGAATCGTGAAGTACAGAACTGTCCAATTCGCATGAACGACCGTGAGTGGTTGTCGAATTTAATTGTGGTCAATTTACCTAAAGATGATGTGATCTTGGGTATCGATTGGATGTATTGTCATAATGCCATACTTAGTGTCCGCAAGCGAACATTTACCGTCACATCTGACGATGGTGTTAAGTGTACTTTTCACGGTGACAATCCCAGCCGTTCTGGGAGAGTCATCAGCGCTATGAAAGTAGTGAAACTGCTTAATCAGGGATATATTGGCTATTGGTGTTTCATGACCAAAACAGCGGATCGACCAGTTGAATTGGCCGATATTCCGGTAGTCCGAGACTACCCAGACGTATTTCCAAATGAGTTGCCAGGCTTACCTCCACATCGTGATGTAGAGTTCAATATTGAGTTAGAGCCAGGTACGTCCCCGCTTTCAAAAGCACCGTATCGTATGGCTCTGACTGAGATGCAGGAGTTGAAGAGCCAGCTTGAGGATTTGACCAAAAAGGGCTATATTCAACCTAGTGCGCCCCCTTGGGGAGCACCAGTGCTATTTGTACGGAATAAAGATGGACCCCTACGTCTGTGTATTGATTATCGTGAGTTGAACAGGGTAACCATTAAGAACAAATATCTATTGCCATGTAATGATGATTTATTGGATCGGCTTCAGGGGTCTGTTGTGTTTTCTAAGATTGACTTGAGGTCTGGTTACCATCAGTTGAGGATTCGTCAGTCTGACATTTCGAAGACCGCTTTTCGTACTCGCTATGGGCATTATGATTTCGTAGTGATGCCTTTTGGACTGACTAATGCACCTGCAGTATTCATGGAGTTGATGAATCGGGTCTTTATTATTATCTAGATTGCTTTGTAGTCATTTTTATCGATGACATTCTGATTTACTCTCGTGACTGTGAAGAACATGAGCATCATCTCCATCAGGTTCTCGATGCTTTGAGGCGGGAGCAACTTTATGGGAAATTTTCTAAATGTGAGTTCTGGATGCGCAAAGTTATCTTTCTCGGACATGTGATATCAGCTAATGGGGTGCGAGTAGACACACCGAAGATAGAAGCTATCCGAGACTGGCTACCACCAAAGAACGTGAAGGAAATATGCAGTTTCTTGGGAATAACAGGTTATTACCGATGGTTCGTGGAAGGTTTTTCCAAGATTGCGCAACCAATGACTAATTTGTTGAGGAAGGATAAGAATTATTTATGGTCAGAATCATGTCAGTGGAGTTTTGATGAACTCAAGACGGTTGATTTCGGCACCTGTTTTGGTTCTACCGAAAGGAACGGAAGGATTCGTGGTGTATAGTGACGCGTCTAAACAGGGCCTTGAATGTGTACTAATGCAGAACGGAAATGTGATCTCCTATGCATCAAGGCAGCTATGACCATACGAGGTAAACTACCCCACCCATGATTTGGAACTTGCAGCCGTGGTGTTTGCTTTAAAAATCTGGCGTTACTATCTGTACGGAGTTACCTGTCAGATTTTTACCGATCACAAGAGCCTGAAGTACATTTTTACTCAGAAGGAGTTAAACATGAAACATAGAAGGTGGCTAGAACTCATAAAAGATTATGATATCTAGATCCTTTATCATCCGGGCAAAGCAAATATAGTTGCTGACACTTTGAGTCGTAAATCAGTACAGGAGTAGATGCTTACCCGCTTGACAGTTTAGACAGAATTGCAGTTAGAGTTGGTGAGGCCAGAAATTCAAGTCTGGTTACATCGTATTCAAGGAAAACTCTGCACACTTGAGATTTCATCGTCCCTTGAGGATATAATTAGATCAAAGCAGGTTACGGACCCATTCTTATCTCGAGTTCAGGATAAAGTAACTCAAGGGAAAGCCCCTAGATTTGTGATCCATGAGGAAGGATTGATATGCTTCAGGAATCGAGTTTGTGTTCCCGCAAGCGACGAATTGAGGAACTCTATCCTGAGAGAAGCTCATGCTACCCCGTACTCCATTCACCCGGGGTCTAGCAGAATGTATAAGGATTTGAAACAATATTATTGGTGGGGAGTATGAAACGTGAAGTTGCAGAGTTCTTTCGAGGTGTTTAACCTGTCAACAGGTTAAGATTGAGCATCAGTGACCCGCAGGAATGCTGAAACTACTCCCGATTCCCAAGTGGAAATGGGAGGACATATCGATTGATTTTATCACCAGCTTGACGACGACTCTGACTAAATCAGTCCACTTTTTGGAGATTAAAGACACATGGGGACCCTAGAGATTGGCCCAGCTGTTTATCAAAGAGATTGTAAGGTTACATGGTACCCCCAAGAGTATTGTATCGGATCGTGACGGATGATTCATGTCACACTTTTGGAAAGCAGTTCATCGTGCGATGGGTATGCAATTGAACTTCAGCACAGCATTTCATCCGCAGACGGATGGTCAGACTGAGAGGACTATCTAGACTATAGAGTATATGTTAAGGGCGTGCTCTCTTGATTGGAAGGATGATTGGGAGGCCCAGCTACCTTTGGTGGAATTCACTTATAATAATAGCTGGCATGCTTCGATTCAGATGGCACCTTATGAAGCATTGTATGGTCATCATTATAGATCTCCTTTATGTTGGGACGATCCATCTGAATCCTTGGTTACGGAACCCGATATGTTGCTAGCAGCCTGTGAGAAGATCACTCCGATTAGGAGTCGTTTGTTGATGGCACAAAGCCGACATAAGTCTTACGCAGACAACCGCCGACGACCACTTGAGTTCGAGGTCGGCGACCATGTTCTAATGAAGGTGTCCCCTACTCGAGGTGTTTTTCGTTTTGGGAAGAGAGGCAAGCTGAGTCCGAGGTATATCGGGCCGTTTGAGGTTTTGGATCGAGTAGGCGATCTAGCCTATCACCTGGCATTGCCACCAGCTCTGAGCTGGATTCATAATGTGTTCTATGTCTCTCATTTAAGGAAATATGTTGCTGATCCAGGTCATATACTTCAGTTCGATGAGATCGATATAGCGGAGGATCATTCGTATGAAGAGCGCCTCGTACAGATACTTGAGAGGAGGATCAAATAATTGTGGAACAAGACGATTCCCCTACTAAAAGTTCAGTGCTCACGACACGGAGTCGAGGAGGACACGTGGGAGATTGAGAGAAGCATGCAAGAGAGGTATCCCGAATTGTTTACCCCTTCGTTTCGGGGACGAAAGTCCTTTTAAGGGGGGGAGTATGTAATATCCGACGGAAATTCTTACTTACTGTCGTATTATTTGAATAATTCAATACTGTTGTAGTCTTGCTGTATTTGTTTAATGTTTATTGATGTTGGAATATATCATTATAGACTTGATAATAACTATCACTCGCACTATGATTGAATTCTCGACGTTGTATACATAAGTGCATTTTTGGGCTAGTAATTCTCTGCTTAACATACGTTAACCCTTTAGCATAACGTACACTACATTGTGGGTTTTACGTACGTAAGGAGGTGCTGTTTACGTACGTAATGCTGGTAGTCTTATTCGATCTCAACTTTCGGCATGTGGGGTCGGGCGTGTTTCGAATATCTAACCTTTTTGAGGCAGCCTAGTTGACTTACATTACGTACGTAATGCTCCAAGCCATAATGTATGTAATGATGTTCGTATTTTAGTTCACTAGCCTGTGATAGTAGATTACGTACGTAACACTTTTTGTGTAGCATACGTAAAGTGGCTAACGTACGTTATCTGCATGTGATAACGTACGTAACGAACTGTGCTGTTATAAAAAGACAACTTGTGTCTTTCATTTTGCACGTCCAAACTTCGATTTTTCACCCCTATAATCATCCCCCTGCCTCCCTAGACCAATTCTACCTTCTTCCAACTTGTGTTTGAGCTTTGCATCTTGATTTGGAGCTTGTTGATTGGAAGTTTAGAGTCATTCTTGAAGCTTAGAGTGTATTCTTATGGTTTTGGTGTATTGTTCTTCATTTCTGAAGGTACGTTATATGATTTCACTCTATAAATTCGTAGTTATAATGCTAGTGATAAAGTATACTTCACCTAGTGTTGAATTAATCAAGCAAAACATGTTTGTAGTTAAGCTTTTAACAACTTAATGATGAATATGGTGATTCAGGGTCTTGTAATGATGGGTTCTTGGTGTTTTAATGGTGATGATCATGTTAAGTAAAACCACACTCCCCTTGTTAGACTATTAACATCACTAGGACAATAATAATCCTTAGTTTCATTTTAGATAGGTTGATTTGTAGAATTGTTATCATTATATTAAATCAAACTATCATGCTTATGGAGATTTTGAACTAGATGAACTTAGGTTCTTCATTAGAATTGGTTGAACCTTGAATTATATCAACATAAGGTTATAGTTCAGAGATGTTTAATTCACATTAATGATGATTTCGTGTTGATCTTGTGATGAATAACTCGACTATATCGTTAACTAGGTGAACTCATAACCGATGAACATAGTAATAATTTTACAAACCCACGATTCGTTGAACAATGTTAATCGCTGAGTAACCTTTATTTCGATCAATGTTTTGTGGAACGTAGTTGTTTGGATTATATCTTTTAAAATATTTATTTTGTTTTTAAGAAATTCTATCGGCATATCAATTTTAGCAAAGTTCTCCTTGATGATTGTTCTTGATAAATTCTCATCCGTTTGAACCATACGAATAATCGAGAACACCTTGAATGACAACCGATAATGAGTATAAATTGAAGTTAGTATGAATCCTTGAAATGGAACTATGATACAAAGATATTTGAACTAAGCGAAATGAATTTAGGATATCGATTCGCTGAACTAGATATCGATAGTTATGAAAATCTGTTATTGAATGGATTTTATCCCTTACAAGGTTGATTGTTCGAGTAACCGATATTAAGTTGAGGACCGCTCATTCGTTCGACAAGGAAGGACTATTCTCGTCTCCGTATTAAGGCAAGTTATCTTGCTTGGTTATAATGATGTTTGGATTCTTGTGATGATTATGCATTTCATGTATATGAAACACTTATAAATTTGTGACCCGTGATTTGATATTATTCTTGATGATGTCGCATTTTCATCATGGGATTGCATTCCCAAGTTTGTCACTTTTGAACTGTTGATATCATTGATCCTTATTGCCATTTCAGTGAGTTTCTTGATCCTTAATTGGATATGTGATTTATTGAATTCATTGTCATGTTGTATCGTGATATATCCGGAATCATATCTGTGTTCCGATTGGTTATTGTGTAGGATTTTTAGCCAGGCACATATATAGTCATGCATGGATGTTTCCGTATTGGACTGTGCACACGAGACGTAGTTCGTGAGGCTAATTAGGTACATTGTCCCATGTATATCCTGGATTCCGTATATGGGGTGGACATGTGCACTGACACATTTTTGGATCGGGCGTACTGTGATGTCCATCTTGAGTAGTATTATTTTGGTCGTTCATAGTCCATTTATATATTTGGATGTGTTTGCCGTTTTGTGATTAATCGTTCATACGCCCGAGGGGTATGTTCGTTAGTCGGGATGTTCCTTGAAATCTTATATATGCGAATTGTATAATATGTTGAGAATCATTTATCATGTATATCTGACCCTGTGTTGGGCGAAATACTTGTATTGTATTTTAGGTCGAGGCAAAGGCAAGTCACGGGAAGATCATGGTGATGGCAAAGGGTTCGAAGGATACTAGTTCGGGGGCCCCAAGTCTTTCGTTGTTCGGTTTTGTTCGAACCGTGTAATTTTATCTTTCCACTTTATTTGAAATTGTAGACTAATGTATTGCTATTTATGGTATATTATATTTCCATATGGATTATACTCGTATTTCGGATCCTGTGTGTAATAAGGCCGTTGGCCATACTGCTGTAAACTCCTAATCGGAGTAAATACTATGTATTGTGGTTCGGTATCACAAGTATTGCGTATTTAATATGTATTTTGGGTATCGCCTGGTGGGTCCCAGTGTGGGATCCACTACACTGTAATGGCCGCCTTTTGGGGGTGTTACAACTCAGGTATGGGACTTCGAGTCCTCTGAGGGATCGTAGCTCATAGCGCAAATCCACGGTTAATCATGTGGTATGGATCTTCCGTTTGATTACCATTGGTTTATTCACTCGGGTACGCACGTAGAAGCTCCAAGGCTCATGCTTGCTAGCATGGGAACGATAATAACCTTTGGGCGTATGATTGAGATAGACCGTTTGTTCGTTCGACAAGAAAGGACTATTCTCGTCTCCGTATTATAGCAAGTTATCTTGCTTGGTTATAATGATGTTTGGATTCTTGTGATGATTATGCGTTTCGTGTATATGAAACACTTATAAATTTGTGACCCGTGATTTGATATTATTCTTGATGATGTCCCGTTTTCATCGTGGGATTGCATTCCCAAGTTCGTCAGTTTTGAACCTTTGATATCATTGATCCTTATTGTCATTTTAGTGAGTTTGTTGATCCTTAATTGGATATGTGATTTATTGAATTCATTGTCATGTTGTATCGTGATATATCCGGAATTATATCTGTGTTCCGATTGGTTATTGTGTAGGATTTTTAGCCAAGCACATATATAGTCATGCGTGGATGTTTCCGTATTGGACTGTGCACACGAGACGTAGTTCGTGAGGCTAATTAGGTACATTGTCCCACGTATATCCTGGATTCCGTATACGGGGTGGACATGTGCACTGACATATTTCCGGATCAGGCATACTGTGATGTCCATCTTGAGCTGCACTATTTTGGTCGTTCATAGACCATTTATATATTTGGATGTGTTCTCCATTTTGTTATTAATCGTTCATGTATGTTCGTTAGTTAGGATGTTTTCCTTGAAATCTTATATATGCGAATTGTATAATATCTTGAGAATCATTTATCATGTATATCTGACCCTGTGTTGGGCGAAATACTTGTGTTGTATTTTAGGTCGAGGTAAAGGCAAGGCACGGGAAGATCATGGCGATGGCGAAGGATTCGAAGGATACTAGTTCGGGGGCCCCAAGTCTTTCGTTGTCCGGTTTTGTTCGAACCGTGTAATGTTATCTTTTTGCTTTATTTTAAATTGTGGACTAATGTATTGCTATTTAAGGTATATTCCATCTCCATATGGATTATACTCGTATTTCGGATCCTGTGTGTAATAAGGCCGTTGGCCATACTACTGTAAACTCCTAATCGGAGTAAATACTATGTATTGTGGTGGTATCACAAGTATTGCGTATTTAATCTGTATTTTGAGTATCGCCTAGTGGGTCCTAGTGTGGGGTCCACGGCACTATAATGGCCGCTTTTTTGGGGTGTTACAACTCAGGTATGGGACTTCGAGTCCTCTGAGGGATCGTAGCTTATAGCGCAAAATCCACGGTTAATCATGAGGTATGGATCTTCCATTTGATTACCATTGGTTTATTCACTCGGGTACGCACGTAGAAGCTCCGAGGTTCATGCTTGCTACCATGGGAACGATAATAACCTTTGGGCGTATGATTGAGATGGACGTTCAGCTCGTGGACCCCATAATTTAATATTATGATTGATGGATGTTTGGGTCGTGGATCCCGTAATTTATTGTCGGATTATTAATTTGGTAATGACAAATTTTTTAGTTGTGACTCTAAAGAGGAATTTTGTAAAGATGATTCTTAATCCTAAATGTATTTTTCTTGAAACACCTGAGATTTCTAAAAAGCGTTACAAGTTGTTTACTTATTTTATTACTGTCTTTCAAGGATTTGGGCTATCATTTTCAAATAAAACATCTCGGGAGATATATCGCTGTGTTTTGACTGGAGGATTATTCAGTCTATTATATTCTTGGAATATGTTGTGTATGGCTCATATTTGCACTTTATACTTGTACTAAAAAAATAGTGGAATTTTGCTAACCCCCGAGTAATCAGGGGTGGATGTCTGTATTGCATTCAGGTACATGCAGATTCTTGGGGAGCAAACCACGGAATCGGTATGAAGGATGATGGAAGATAAATGAGACTAATCACATGAGGGCCAGCATTGGGTATTCGACATGGTCGAATTGTATTATTCTTTCGCTGTATTATTCTCCCGTCTTATGGTAATGTTGTTGTATTTTGACCCCTGTGCGGGTATGAGTTTCTTGACAGAGTGGTATATGATGTTCACGTTGTATGTATTGATTAAAGACCGAATCGCTCTACTGTTTCACTTGTTTAGCCATGTTGGCATTAGATATGATGTCTTATGTCAGTATCCAGCCTAGTAGATGCTCTTAAGTGGGTCTGCGGGGCTGTAATATTCCCAAATGGGTTGCGGATGTTACAGGATTGCATATGAGTACCTTGATATTTTCAAAGATATCATTCGATTTTGCGTAATAAGACAACAAAGTTGCGGTTGTTATGCCTTTTTTTCTTTAATTGCTATCAGATTTACGCTCTTTAATGTAACACCCCCAGATTTAACCGGAAATATTACAGCGCCGTGGGCCCCGAGATGGAACCCACAAGGCTAAAAGAAATTTTTCGCAAACATTTACAAATGCCCAAGAGGCCGACGACGGTACTATCTTTAAAAATTCACAAAGACTTATAAAAGCCATTTATCAAAAACAGTCGTAAAAACTCATTTGAAATCACAAGGCCAAATGGCCGACACTCAAAAGTTTAGAAAATGATTTCCAAAGTAACCTTAGTTACCAGATACCAAAAGAGCGTTTCAAAATACTCACGCAGCAGAAAAAGACCAACCATAAAGATACTCTAGCAGCGGAATACAAGAACCAATCAAGAAACTCAATGCACAATCATGTCCTAGCCGGTATCCTCCGGGAAGCTCATCTCTTCACGACTGCTACAAGCTCGATACTCCAAAAACCTAAAAAGAAATCCCACGACTGGGTCAGCCATAATATCCAACAATGATATCAATCACATCGCATCACATCAATAATTATATACCAATGAGAATACAGAATAAGAATACAACTAATGTAATCTTATCGTCATAACTTTACTTACTCAAATAATTCTCGACAGAATAACCATTACCACATTTCACATCTCGTACTTCATTAACCAATAAATTCGAACATAGTATCTGTATTGTACCTCAAACAATACTCAAGATTCTCAAACTATCATCAACAACTCACGATACGAAAATATACCAGTTCTGATCAGTACGATCCATCGAATAACATCATCAAATCCCAAGACGATAACCGATTGTCCATCAAAGACAAATACCAAGGAAATACGGAACATACCTCGAGATATGATGTGCCACGACAATCATATCAGTCTAATCCGAGATCAGATCAAAGCAATACGGACATGGTCCTAACACAAGACCTACAAATGCATACTCATATGACAACGTCAATATGCTCAAAAACAATAACAACTATGTATACTCAATGGAAATCCCATGATCCAGCGCCCTCAGCATAGATCCGAAGATGATCCTACTAGATTAACACGAGGTGGATAACCAACAATATACATATGCACAACAATAACATATATAAAACCAACGATGCGAATCCACATGATTCCATCAACACGACACTGGGTAATCCAATGATCCAGCGCCCTCAGCATAGATCCCAAGATGATCCCGTCGGACCAACACGAGGTGGAAAACCCGTCCAATGATCCAGCGCCCTCAGGATAGATCCCAAGATAATCCCGTCGGACCAACACGAGGTGGACATCCGATCCAGCGCCCTCAGCATAGATCGCGTGATCCCATCGGATCAACACAACATAAACAACACAATATGCATACACATGCAAAACAATATGTTCATCAACATGAACAACGCAACATGAACGACAATATGACAAATCAATTAAGACGACCTCATGTTCGACAACATGAATGAAAATATGCATGATCAAATCACTAACTCTAACTGAATCGATATAAGATACTTGCCCCGAGTCCTTCGGGGGAAATCTCGATATCAAACCATCACCGACGATTATCCGCAATGCTCGGAGATCCAAACGTACCACGGACTACAGATACTCATATCCTCGTCTTTACCATAATGTAACCTCGATACCCGAATATACCAATAACCAAAATAAATCATATATATTATGATTAAACTCCCAGAATCGGAATGACAACATATAATCATTGCTATATGCATTATAAACGAAATGAAACTGAAACCATTCATTAAATATTATAACTAAGCAAGTAATAACTTGCCTCGATACCTGTAACACCCCAGATATATTCAGGAATATTACAGCGCGGTAAATCCTTTACATAAGGATTTACAAGGCTGAATAATTAAACAGACATTAAAAGGTACTAACGAATGAGAATAACGAAATTAAGATACAACAGTTCTGACCAAGTACTGAAAATACAATTGTTCAACCGAAACTTAATAATACACCACCAAATTCAAATTCCTCATAAATGACTTCGTACTCGAGTACTTATTGAAATGACCAATAAACAACACGTAAATGAACCCGGCCGAAACATCACTCTGCACCCTCATCGTCATGCAGCTCCAGTGGTTGTTTCCCCGCTCTCCTAGATCCTGAACATAAACAAAATGTTCACCCCCGAAGGGGTTAGCACAACGATGCTAGTACAAGTACCACAACATATTATTCATATCTCACGAAGAATAATAACGTAAACGACAAAATACCAACGAGTCTTCTCCTACGAGAAACTCATAAATGACATACACAACTGATAATCACAACATGATATCATAACATACACATGGTAATTCCGTCGGTCCAGCGTTCACTGCTTAGAACCCACGATGATACCGTCAGACCAACCCGTGGTGGAAAAACCCGTCCGATGATCCAGCGCACGCTAGCATAGATCCCCCGATGATCCCGTCAGACCAACACGAGGTGGACATACAATAACGACATACATGCACGACAATATGTATAACAACAATACATAAAACAAATAAGGTACTTGCCTCGATTTAAAGACAAGAACAATACTTCCACGAAAACGAACACTCGAAGGTCGTCCTCCCCAATCAATCACGTAACAAGATCAAACCTTAACAAAAGAAATGATATAGAATTTATCTCACGTCATACGAATGTTTAACAATTCGATTTATGGCCAAAAGTTCATATAATGTAATCTGCCTGAACTGCTTAGCGCACGCTAAGTACTCTGTGTAGCGTGCGTTAAGTCTGCTCGATAGCGCACGCAAACAACAAAGCCTAGCGTACGCTAACTATGTATCGTCAGTACTTCACTGATCAGTCGACTGACTCGTCTGATGGCCTAGCGTACGTTACGTACCAAACGTAGCGTACGCTAACTCGTGCTCGATAGCGCATGTTAATCTTTATAGCTTAGCGTGCGCTATCTGTGCATGGCAGTTTACTGCTGGGAAGTAAACTGTTCTCATCATTATCGAACAATGAAATCTTTTGTGATAATTCATGTTACCTCCTTGAATATCATGTACATACGATTATGAATGATCTTACGGATAACACCAACTTCGGATTCAAGTATATGCATACCATTATAAAACCATATTCCATTACGACTACAAATCTTCATACGATAATTCGAAAGGCTAAACGGTTGATATCGACACCTTTATATCAATCAAAATTATCATACTGAAGTGGTTTAACATTCCATCTATACTAGATAAACCTTCCATGATCAATCCCTTAGATTCATCTAACAACAATGATGTTAAAGTCAAGTCTATGATTGCTATGAAGTCATCTACTAGATTCGGATTACCAATGATAGAAGCTTCCTTTACTTGTTCAATGTAATAAGATTCGAATCATGATGATCATAATCAAGGTACTTAAGGCTTATTCATCTCAATATTCCAAACATGATGTATTTTGGATAATTCACTTATGAAAATCAATATCTTGTTAACATGATCATCCAATTCTTTAGAATCCAACTCTAAGTCTAGAGATAGATTGAACATACCTTAATATGATGAAAATCACTGAACCGTAAGGTAGAATCCGACTCCGGTTGGTTGTATGCCACTCCAAGGTGCTATTCCACTTCAATGATTACTCCCAAGTGATAACCAATATATAAACACCAACAAGATGTGTTCTCAGTGTGTAGAAGGATTATTTCAGCTCTCTGGCCTCTCAAGAATGCAGAATGGACGAGTAAAATGTAAGCCAAAACGGGTTGTTGTCCCATTTATAATATTCTGCATTTTAACAAGTTAGCGTACGCTACTAAGCTTTCCTTAGCGTGCGCTAATAAGAGTTGACTTCAGAACTGTCCAGGTTCATCCGCGGGAATCTTATCCGGACCCATGTCCCGGCTGGCGCATGTGCTAGCCGTCCCGCTCAATAATTGATTTCTTAGCGCACGCAACTCCTACCTGCATAGCGTGCGCTAGTAGTAGCCCGATAGCGCGCGTTAAGCTACATTCTTAGCGTGCGCTATCACGAGTTTGCATGAGAAATTTTTGCATGTTGTTATACTTATGTACAAAGATATCAATGCAAGAAACATCATACTCCAATAATCAAAACCACAAATCCGAATAATACAGGGTTTGAATACAGATGAAATACACCGTAATAAATCCGGATATTACATACTCTCCTACTAAAAAGGAGTTTCGTCCCGAAACTCAAGACGAAAATAACTCGGGATATCTAGACTTCATATCAGCTTCCGTTTCCCAGGTGGCTTCTTCCATTCCGTGACGTGACCATTGAACTTTGACCAAAACGATTGGTTTGTTCCTCAGATGCTTAACTCGACTCTCGAGTATCTTGACCGGTCTTTCTTGAAATGTCCCATCCTGCGCGACTTTGATCTCGCCGAAATCAATGATATGACTGGGATCTGGTATATACCTCCGTAACTGGGATACGTGGAACACGTTATGAACATGGCACAATGACGGCGGCAATGCCAATCTGTATGCCAACTCCCCAACTCTCTCGAGGATCTCAAATGGTCCGATATATCTCAGACTCAGCTTTCCTTTCCTTCCGAAACGAAAGATTCCCCGAGTAGGAAAAACCTTCAAAAGTACGTGGTCTCCAGTATTGAACTCCAATGGGCGACGGCGTACGTCCGCGTAGGATTTCTGGCGACTCTGGGCGGTCAACAGCCTTTTACGAATCAAGGCTATCTTCTCTCGAGTCTGCACGATCAACTCAGTTACTGTTCGATCAAGTCCGATGAATCGTCCCAAAGATAGGGCGATCTGCATCTCCTTCCGTATAATGCCTCAAACGGTGCCATCTTAATGGAAGCATGCCAACTATTGTTGTAGGTAAATTCAATCAACGGTAGATGAACTTCCCAATCATTTGACCAATCTAAGGCACAGGCCCTTAGCATGTCTTCCACCGTTTGTATAGTTCTCTCAGATTGTCCGTCAGTCTGCGAGTGATAAGTCAGATCTTGAAGTTCAATTCGGTCCCCAAGGCCTTATGAACTGCTTTCCAAAAGTGAGACACAAAACGACCGTCTCGATCAGAAACAATGGTCTTCGGCGTACCATGCAATCGAACTATCTCCTAAATAAATACTCGTGCCAACCTCTCTGGTCCCCACGTATCCTTAATGCCTAGAAAATGAGCTGATTTGGTTAAACGATCAACTATCACCCAAATCATGTTCATTCCATCGGTTCTCGGCATATTAGTGATAAAATCTATCGATATGTCCTCCCACTTCCATTCAGGAATTGGGAGCGGCTTCAACATTCCAGCAGGCCGCTGATGCTCGATCTTAACCTGCTGACACGTCAAGCATTTAGAAACATAGTCCGCTACATCTTTCTTCATGTTGCCCCACCAGAAATTCTGCTTCAAGTCCTTATACATTTTACTGGTGCCCGGGTGGATAGAATAGGGCGAACTGTGAGCTTCTTTCATAATCGTCTGTTTCAGAACATCATCATCGGGAACGCAGAGTCGGTTCTGAAATCTCAAAACTCCATCATCATGAATTATGAATCCGGGGGCCTTTCCTTTGATCACTTCATCGCGTAACCCAATCATCAGAGGATCATCTGCCTGTCTAGATTTGATTGCTTCGGTTAATGATGAAGTTATCTCCATCACGCACAGTTGTCCTTGGACTCTTTGTAACCACACTTCAATTCCTTCACGAATCATCTCTCGTTGAAGGCTAAGTTCGGAGGTCAGCGTCTCTAGCATCTGAATAGAAACAGGCTTGCGGCTAAGTGCATCGGCCACTACATTTGCTTTGCCTGGATGATACAAAATCTCCAAGTCATAGTCCTTGATCAGCTCTAACCATCTTCTTTGCCGCATGTTCAACTCTTTCTGACTGAATATGTACTTGAGACTCTTATGATCCGTAAAGATCTGACAGTGAGTCCCGTACAGATAATGCCTCCAGATCTTCAAAGCAAAAACTACTGATGCTAGCTCCAAATCATGTGTTGGGTAATTCACTTCATAAGGTTTCAGCTGTCGCGATGCATAAGCGATCACCTTATCATTCTGCATCAATACGCACCCAAGTCCTTGGTTCGAAGCATCACTGTAAACTATAAATCCTCCAGTTCCCTCTGGAAGCGATAAAATCGGTGCCATCGTCAATCTCTTCTTCAATTCATCAAAGCTAATTTGACACAACTCATTCCACTCAAGCTTTTGAGTTTTCTGCAGGAGTCGAGTAAGTGGGCGGGAGATTTTAGAAAACCCTTCCACGAATCGATGATAATATCCAGCAAGTCCTAAGAAGCTTCGGACTTCTTTCACATTCTTTGGAGGCTTCCAATCCATATTTTCTTCGATCTTCTGAGGATCTACTCGGACTCCTTCAGCTGACACCACATGGCCGAGGAACATTACTTCTTTTAGCCAGAATTCACACTTAGAAAGTTTGGCGTACAATTGCTTGTTTCTCAGAAGTTCCAATACAATCCGCAAATGTTGCGCATGTTCTTCCGGACTCTTAGAATACACTAGAATGTCATCAATGAATACGACCACAAATTTATCCAAAAATTCAATGAACACTCTGTTCATCAATTGCATAAATACAGCAGGTGCGTTAGTGAGACCAAACGGCATCACCACAAACTCATAATGTCCGTAGCGAGTTCTGAATGCTGATTTCAGAACATCAGATTCTTTAATCCTCAGTTGATGATACCCGGATCTCAGATCGATTTTAGAAAATACTGTTGCCCCTTGCAACTGGTCAAACAGATCATCAATCCGTGGCAACGGATACTTGTTCTTAATCGTCATCTTGTTCAGCTCTCGATAGTCAATACACAGTCGGAGAAATCCATCCTTCTTTTGGACAAAAAGAACTGGCGCTCCCCAGGATGAAACACTTGGCTGAATATAGCCCTTGTCTAGTAACTCCTCCAGCTGCTTCTTCAGTTCGTACATCTCAGTAGGTGCCATACGATACGGAGCCTTAGAAATTGGTGTAGCTCCGGGTTCCAGCTCAATGGTAAATTCCACATCCCTTCGTGGAGGTAGTCCAGGTAACTCGTCAGGAAATACATCTGGAAATTCGTTCACAACAGGAATGGATGAAAGTTCCACAATTTCGTCTTCTTTCTTCATTGCATAACACTAGTACCCGATACAGCCCTGTTTCAACAATCTGACAGCTTTCATCGCTTTGATCAATTTTCCTGAGCTTCCCGGTTTCCACCCCTCGAACAATATTTCGGAACCATCGTCAGCGATCAGCGAGATATTCCTCCTTCGGTAGTTCACAATTGCTCCATATCGATTAAGCCAATCGTCTCCGAGTATCAGGTCGTCTCCTTGCATTTCTATCACGATCAGATTTGAGAGCCACTCTCTGCCTCCAAATGATATAGGGAAATTTCTAGTTTCTAAGTTTCCGACAATCCTCTCTCCACTCGGTAAACCAACAACATAAGGTTCACAAGTATGAAAACCGGAAATATTCAAACGATTTACACAAGACAAAGATATAAAAGAATGCGTAGCTCCTGTATCGAATAAAACGCTAGCTGGCCGGGAAAGGATGCGGACAGTGCACGATGCGACAGCGGCATCGATCGTCTGTCCTCCTCATCTCGCACGGATGTGGGGAGCAGATCCGGCACTCGATGTCCCCTTTCGGTCCCATTGTCCTCTGCCTCGTCCGCGGCCAAGATTCCGAGGCATCCGAACACTTTGCCGCATCTGTTAGATCTTGGCTTCCTTACGGGTAGGCTGTGGTTTACGGGCTCTTAATGACTTTGCTGCATCTTCACTAAACTATGCCCGTTGTCCCTCTCGTCCACAATCAAAAAAAGTAACGGCAGGAAGGTGGCAATTCCGTCGATAGTTCCCCGTCTGGGCGCAGTTAAATCATATCCTCTTAAAATCAGAAAAAGTCTATGTCGCTCCGAAGTTCTTTCCGCTCCTAACTGGGTGTGGAGGTTTCTTGAAAGAGTGAAAGGATGACTGGGCCTTATGGGCCCCGCTGTTCTTGTGCTCTGTAAAAGTACCAGAGACTTTCTGTTTCTTGGATTCAGAATATTTCTCCCTGGCTGCTTCCTTGTTCTCTTATGCCAACGTATTGTCGTGGTATTGACGGAGTGTGGTACATTAAAAACCGGACATGTACTACGGATTTGGTTTCATTCTCATATCGAAATGGATCATCATTTACGCATGCATTACGACCGGATGTCGAACAAATGCCATTTGTTGGTTAAACGTCTTAATCGCACAGGATACGGCACATCAGAAGGCTGAGCGGAGAAAAACTCCCGAACTTTGGCTTCCCTCACAGGACGAGGGCAATACTGAGCTTCCATCATCAATCTAAACTCTGTCCAATCAGCATCATGGTCTACAGGCCGGATGGCTTCCCACCATTCGGACGCTTCCCCTATCAGAAAATATTGAGCGATAGAGGCTCTCCAGTCGTCTGGGCAGTTAATTCCGGCAAAGATTTTATCCAGTTCCTTCAACTAATGGTCCCAGGTGGGAGTCTCAGAAATACCATCGAATTTGGGTGGTTGCATCTTCGCTACCTCTTGCAGCCACCAGTCACCTCGATTTCCCATGTCTCGGATTCCTTGCTGTCTCTCTCCCTGCTGTAGTCCCACCGCCACTTGCATTCGGTCCACGACTTGGGCGAACTGAGTCATCTGGTTCACCACTTGACGAAGGATCTCTGGTACAGCAGGATCTGGTTCGTTATTACTAGATTGTTGCGTCTCACCTGAGCTATGACTGGCCTGGTTAGAAGGCGACGCTTCCCTTTCAGCATTTCTCCGTCCGCGTCCACGACCGCGACCACGTCCACGTCCGCCTCTCAACATACTGTAAGCATAAATACTCAATATACAGGAAACAGCATCGTTCTAATATTCGAGTATAAAGAGACACAACATGTAAAGAACGAGATAGAGTTTAGGAACTTACAACCACCGTTCGCATGAAGACGTAGGCAGTGCAGTGATGTCATTCACGGCCGGTTACCTCAAAAGACATAAATGACCCCCATTTTAACCCAACGGCTATGATATCCATAATCTTAGCTCTGATACCATATTCTGTAACACCCCCGATATATTCAGGAATATTACAGCGCCGTAAATCCTTTACATAAGGATTTACAAGGCTGAAGAATTAAACAGACATTAAAAGGTACTAACGAATGGGAATAACGAAATTTAGATACAACAGTTCTGACCAAGTACTGAAAATACAATTGTTCAACCGAAACTTAATAATACACCACCAAATTCAAATTCCTCATAAATGACTTCGTACTCGAGTACTTATTGAAATGACCAATAAACAACACATAAATGAACCCGGCCGAAACATCACTCTGCACCCTCATCGTCATGCAGCTCCAGTGGTTGTTTCCCCGCTCTCCTAGATCCTGAACATAAACAAAATGTTCACCCCCGAAGGGGTTAGCACAACGATGCTAGTACAAGTACCACAACATATTATTCATATCTCACGAATAATAATAACGTAAACAACAAAATACCAACGAGTCTTCTCATACGAGAAACTCATAAATGACATACACAACTGATAATCACAACATGATATCATAACATACACATGGTAATTCCGTCGATCCAGCGTTCACTGCCTAGAACCCACGATGATCCCGTCAGACCAACCCGTGGTGGAAAAACCCGTCCGATGATCCAGCGCACGCTAGCATAGATCCCCCGATGATCCCGTCGGACCAACACGAGGTGGACATACAATAACGATATACATGCACGACAATATGTATAACAACAATACATAAAACAAATAAGGTACTTGCCTCGATTTGAAGACAAGAACAATACTTCCACGAAAACGAACACTCGAAGGTCGTCCTCCCCAATCAATCACGTAACAAGATCAAACCTTAACAAAATAAATGATATAGGATTTATCTCACGTCATACGAATGTTTAACAATTCGATTTACGGCCAAAAGTTCATATAATGTAATCTGTCTGAACTGCTTAGCGCACGCTAAGTACTCTGTGTAGCGTGCGTTAAGTCTGCTCGATAGCGCACGCAAACAACAAAGCCTAGCGTACGCTAACTATGTATGGTCAGTACTTCACTGATCAGTCGACTGACTCGTCTGATGGCCTAGCGTATGTTACGTACCAAACGTAGCGTACGCTAACTCGTGCTCGATAGCGCACATTAATCTTTATAGCTTAGCGTGCGCTATCTGTGCATGGCAGTTTACTCCGGGGCAGTAAACTGTTCTCATCATGATCGAACAATGAAATCTTCCGTGATAATTCATGTTACCTCCTTGAATATCATGTACATACGATTATGAATGATCTTACGGATAACACCAACTTCGGATTCAAGTATATGCATACCATTATAAAACCATATTCCATTACGACTACAAATCTTCATACGATAATTCGAAAGGCTAAACGGTTGATATCGACACCTTTATATCAATCAAAATTATCATACTGAAGTGGTTTAACATTCCATCTATACTAGATAAATCCTTCCATGATCAATCCCTTAGATTCATCTAACAACAATGATGTTAAAGTCAAGTCCATGATTGCTATGAAGTCATCTACTAGATTCGGATTACCAATGATAGAAGCTTCCTTTACTTGTTCAATGTAATAAGATTCGAATCATGATGATCATAATCAAGGTACTTAAGGCTTATTCATCTCAATATTCCAAACATGATGTACTTTGGATAATTCACTTATGAAAATCAATATCTTGTTAACATGATCATCCAATTCTTTAGAATCCAACTCTAAGTCTGGAGATAGATTGAACATACCTTAATATGATGAAAATCACTGAACCGTAAGGTAGAATCCAACTCCGGTTGGTTGTATGCCACTCCAAGGTGCTATTCCACTTCAATGATTACTCCCAAGTGATAACCAATATATAAACACCAACAAGATGTGTTCTCAGGGTGTAGAAGGATTATTTCAGCTCTCTGGCCTCTCAAGAATGCAGAATGGACGAGTAAAATGTAAGCCAAAACGAGTTGTTGTCCCATTTATAATATTCTGCATTTTAACAAGTTAGCACACGCTACTAAGCTTTCCTTAGCGTGCGCTAATAAGAGTTGACTTCAGAACTGTCCAGGTTCATCCGCGGGAATCTTATCCGGACCCATGTCCCGGCTAGCACATGTGCTAGCCGTCCCGCTCAATAATTGATTTCTTAGCGCACGCAACTCCTACCTGCATAGCGTGCGCTAGTAGTTGCCCGATAGCGCGCGTTAAGCTACATTCTTAGCGTGCGCTATCACGAGTTTGCATGAGAAATTTTTGCATGTTGTTATACTTATGTACAAAGATATCAATGCAAGAAACATCATACTCCAATAATCAAAACCACAAATCCGAATAATACAGGGTTTGAATACAGATGAAATACACCGTAATAAATCCGGATATTACAATACCGATACCACAAAGCTGCTACCGAACACATTGCCTTTGTCTACGAGCTCCTCAGTCCCGATCCAAAACAACACAACGGTCGTAATCCACGATCAATTATCACAACCTAATGCAATAATCAAATGACAACACATTCGATAATAATCAACAACCGGAAAAACCAACTAATCGAACTCAGCGGTTCAACAAAAACCTTGAATAAACACCGTCTGTACAAACCAAATCAAACCATCACGAATTCATAATCACAACACAAAAATACTGCACTGACTGCCTATTTAGCGCACGTTAAACGCATAACGTAGCGTGCACTAAGTTGCTCCCGTAAGCGTGCGCTAGCCAGTAAGCTTAGCGTGCGCTAATGCTGTGCAGTGGCATGCATTTTAAGCATCGTCTAACACTTCCATCATGTTAATGATCAACTAATCTCGATATTAAGGATTTCATAACATATTCGATTCCAACTTTTATCTTTAAACAAGAATCAACAATATTCTTTCTTGTTCATATTTGGTAACTTCATAGAACAATTTACCGGTTATTATCATGAATAATCATATTCCAAAGTCATCCGTAACCTTTCCAATTTCCAGTTCTTATTCATAACAATCATGACATATATAATTCAATAGTTCTTCAAGAACACGAATTATCCGAATTCACGTTCATGATCCATAAAATGACAAAATCCGATGTGTTCTAACATCTAAAAATCCTTATTCATCATGTTCTTCGACATACAATTCATATAACTTCAAGAATCACAATAGCACCACCATAATCATTACCATACGAAGTAACCAATGACAAAACATCAAAAATCCAAATTCAAGAAGGGAATTACATCAACATATCTCTTGAATTCCATCCAAAACCATACGAAACATATCAATACTCATATATTGATAACAACACTAACTTAGTTCGGTAATCCAACTCGTTATCATGCTCATCAACTCGAATATATGATAATCATCAACTCAAGAACATCAATAATCAATCCAAACGAAATCCAAAAGTGAAGAACTATTACCTTTTATAGACGAATCATGAAGGAGAACAATCAACTTCGTTCCAAGAATCATCAATAATTTCAAGAACAAGACTTTAATCCATGTTCCTCAGCTTAATCTTTGTTAAAGATTATCATCTCTAAGTGTTTGGGACCTCAAACTTCTCTCTAAAAACTCTCTCTCTCGGTTGCAAGGAAGGAATGGACGAAATGCTTCATAACACCCTTCTGTCCCTTTTTATAAAGTATATTACTAGCGTGCGCTAAACCTTATGTTTAGCGTGCGCTAACTGACTTTGTTAGCGTGCGCTATCGCAGTCCAGAGGCTACTGATGCAGCCGTACATGTGCTTACGTACGTAATGCCCATGCATTAGCGTACGTAACTTACACTGTCTAGCGTACGCAAGTCCTTACATTTAGCGTGCGCTAATACCAGTTGACTTTCTACAGTCTACACCTACCACGAAGATGCTCGTGACCCCACATGCCGAAAGCAACCGATAAAGCCAAGATTCCCTGTTGACCGATATATAGTTAGCGTGCGCTAATCAATATGCATTAGCGTGCGCTAACACTACATTACAACATCCGTTGACTTATCAGAACGTGTGCCTAAAGTGGCCTGGTCCACGCGTCGATTCCTTACTATCGGACTGCATTAGCGTGTGTCATCTTATATCCGTAGCGTGCGCTAAACCTGCACGATAGCGTGCACTACTCATGATTATTAGCGTGCGCTAATAATGTTACACTTAGTCATTTTCAGCTATTCTTGTTCAACGTCTCGACATACCAAAAACGAACATAAGACACACTGAACACAAACACTGAATCCAATAATATTCTTATATGATATACTCTATATCGAAAGTATGATAACCTGATACACGATATCCTCAAATGAAACTGTCGACCAGATACGACAATTATACCGATACTGACATCTCAGTCCTTTATTTATTTAATCCCTACTGTATAGATTCCACGCTGTACAATATAACTCGGATAAAATAATACCAAACAACAGTAGTAGAAATTCCGGATATTATATTCTATACCACTTAAAATAAGTTTCGTCCTCGAAACTAGCAATCCGTCATAAAACAAACAAACATACCGTTTAACCCTAAATATCCCAAAACCATCACGACAATGATCAATCATCATCACTATAGAATAACCACAACAGCATACTTACCAATGCGCAAAGTCGAGGATCTCCTGAGACACTAGCTAGTGACCTCACTGTAAAGTCTCAATATACTTTACAATCACAATTCCTTGAGTCTCAACAAAATATATCATCTTCGGATGAAGAAATCTGCCCAAATCAAATTATGTCTGCCTGATTACATAATCAGGTCTCAATTCCGATAAGACGAATAATATACAATACATCTACGAAACAACTGCCCAAAACAACGATACGAATCCCGAAACATTGACACAAAATCCGAACGCTCAGATGATCACCAACAATGATCAACAATCAACCAAATTTATCATCGACATGATAAATTCCAATATGACCAACCAGAGGTCAAAACACAATCGAGAAGATCATCAACGTGATAAACTCCTATACGATCAACACAGAACCACAGAAACAGATATACGAAAGAATAACATTCTCAAAATGACACACCAATCACATACAATGTATCTCAATAAAAATACTCGACTGGTGAGCATACCCCTCGGCGTACGAACAACCAATCACAACCCGTCGAACATACCCAAATTATACATGGAGTGGGAACGACCAATCGATACTCAAAACAACCAGCATGAGGTCAACAACCCCAAATCTGCACTTACAAAGAAATCATTCGAAGATCACTATGGTAAAGTCGAGCTACTACCATACCAAAGTTCGGATCTCTATTCATCGTACCATAGGAATGTCATAACCAGTTCGTGAATCACACTCACAACTTCACCATGTTATGGACTATGCACCAAATACGTATGTATATCAATCATACTTTCAAAACCAGTTTGAAATCATACAGTCTCGTCAAGAAGACAAATTTTCAAAAGTTTTTCAAAATTTTCAAAACTCAAAACATAAATTTTTGGTAAGACTGCAAAATCAATTTTCAAACCAACCGGCTCGCTCGTGTTAAGTTCTCGATAAAAATTCTTTTCAAATACACACGATTAAATAAAATGGGATTTATGCAAATGCTTGACTATATCCATACTCCTGTATATCAGTTCAGGTTGTGACCAATATCCACTAATATTCCATCGGGAAAACAACACGATAGAGTTCCAAAATCTCAATATATAGACTCTGATAAAAACTCTTCCTCCACATACTACTCGCAACGTCAACCATTAATCCATCCTGGATCACCTATAATATGCTATGACAAAACATTGAAAAATAGACAAATCAAATACAGCGAAAGACTACCCGAGAAGTTTCGTTTGAACAAGGAAACCAAAGCCTCGAAAGGCGGAAATAACATAGGTAAACGATTGGTAAAGTGTTTTACAAATCTCGGGAGTTTTAGAAAACAAGAAAAAGCTTTTTGAAACATTAGGGTCTCAGCCCGTATCTCATTCCGCATTACAAGAAGTTTAAAAAAAAATAGAAAACTCTTCTGGACCTCAAGTCCTGAGTTATAAATCTATTTCAAAGTCAATTGGGTCTCGGCCCAAAAATCATTTCCAATAAAACATCTGTGAATCATTCATTTTGAAAAGTATCATTTTCAAATGCTCAAAAGCAGTTTCATATATTTCAAAATGACTTAACATGACTACATGTTCTTCTCAACAATCCACAGTCCTTTTCCCGATTACACAACTCCGTTTCCAAAATTTGACCAATTTCCAAAATCATAACTTCTCAAGATCATCAATCCTGTCCCAACTCTGTTACCTTATATTGTAACGCATAATATTTGCTGAATCTCAAAGCATATCAACTTAGAAGGGCAATAAATCTCAATATAATTCAAGAATCCAAATACTTACAGATCGTGAAGCCGACGATTCCCCGTGATACTAGCACATGTCTCGACTTAAGAAAATACTCGACATAGGTATTTTCAAAACACACATTTTGCAAACTCAGTTCAACTCGAGAACACAACACAGCTCTATCTGAAGAAACATGTTAACACCATTTGGAAAAGTTACAACAATCCCAGTACCACAGTGGTAAATCACATAACGCACAAGCCCGAGTGAACAACAAAAACCCAGAGCTCAAACACTTGTCAACGGAAAATTCGAATGACACGACAAAAGCACGACCCAACTCGACCCGACTGCCTAGGTTTTCACAACCTAGGCTCCGATACCATATTCTGTAATACCCCCAGATTTAACCGGAAATATTACAGCGCCGTGGGCCCCAAGATGGAACCCACAAGGCTAAAAGAAAATTTTCGCAAACATTTACAAATGCCCAAGAGGCCGACGACGGTACTATCTTTAAAAATTCACAAAGACTTATAAAAGCCATTTATCAAAAACAGTCGTAAAAACTCATTTGAAATCACAAGGCCAAATGGCCGACACTCAAAAGTTTAGAAAATGATTTCCAAAGTAACCTCAGTTACCAGATACCAAAAGAGCGTTTCAAAATACTCACGCAGCAGAAAAAAGACCAACCATAAAGATACTCTAGCAGTGGAATACAAGAACCAATCAAGAAACTCAATGCACAATCATGTCCTAGCCAGTATCCTCCGGGAAGCTCATCTCTTCACGACTGCTACAAGCTCGATACTCCAAAAACCTAAAAAGAAATCCCACGAAGGGGTCAGCCATAATATCCAACAATGATATCAATCACATCACATCACATCAATAATTACATACCAATGAGAATACAGAATAAGAATACAACTAATGTAATCTTATCGTCATAACTTTACTTACTCAAATAATTCTCGACAGAATAACCATTACCACATTTCACATCTCGTACTTCATTAACCAATAAATTCGAACATAGTATCTGTATTGTACCTCAAACAATACTCAAGATTCTCAAACTATCATCAACAACTCACGATACGAAAATATACCAGTTCTGATCAGTACGATCCATCGAATAACATCATCAAATCCCAAGACGATAACCGATTGTCCATCAAAGACAAATACCAAGGAAATACGGAACATACCTCGAGATATGATGTGCCACGACAATCATATCAGTCTAATCCGAGATCATATCAAAGCAATACGGACATGGTCCTAACACAAGACCTACAAATGCATACTCATATGACAACGTCAAGATGCTCAAAAAAAATAACAACTATGTATACTCAATGGAAATCCCATGATCCAGCGCCCTCAGCATAGATCCCAAGATGATCCTACTAGATTAACACGAGGTGGATAACCAACAATATACATATGCACAACAATAACATATATAAAACCAACGATGCGAATCCACATGATTCCATCAACACGACACTGGGTAATCCAATGATCCCGCACCCTCAGCATAGATCCCAAGATGATCCCGTCGGACCAACACGAGGTGGAAAAACCCGTCCAATGATCCAGCGCCCTCAGGATAGATCCCAAGATAATCCCGTCGGACCAACACGAGGTGGACATCCGATCCAGCGCCCTCAGCATAGATCGCGTGATCCCATCGGATCAACACAACATAAACAACACAATATGCGTACACATGCAAAACAATATGTTCATCAACATGAACACCGCAACATGAACGACAATATGACAAATCAATTAAGACGACCTCATGTTCGACAACATGAATCAAAATATGCATGATCAAATAACTAACTCTAACTGAATCGATATAAGATACTTGCCCCGAGTCCTTCGGGAGAAATCGCGATATCAAACCATCACCGACGATTATCCGCAATGCTCGGCGATCCAAACGTACCATGGACTACAGATACTCATATCCTCGTCTTTACCATAATGTAACCTCGATACCCGAATATACCAATAACCAAAATAAATCATATATATTATGATTAAACTCCCAGAATCGGAATGACAACATATAATCATTCCTATATGCATTATAAACGAAATGAAACTGAAACCATTCATTAAATATTATAACTGAGCAACTAATAACTTGCCTCGATACCGATACCACAAAGATGTTACCGAACACATTGCCTTTGTCTACGAGCTCCTCAGTCCCGATCCAAAGCAACACAACGGTCGTAATCCACGATCAATTATCGCAACCTAATGCAATAATCAAATGACAACATATCCGATAATAATCAACAACCGGAAAAACCAACTAATCGAACTCAGCGGTTCAACAAAAACCTTGAATAAACACCGTCTGAACAAACCAAATCAAACCATCACGAATTCATAATCACAACACAAAAATACTGCACTGACTGCCTATTTAGCGCACGTTAAACGCATAATGTAGCGTGCGCTAAGTTGCTCCCGTTAGCGTGCGCTAGCCAGTAAGCTTAGCGTGCGCTAATGCTGTGCAGTGGCATGCATTTCAAGCATCGTCTAACACTTCCATCATGTTAATGATCAACTCATCTCGATATTAAGGATTTCATAACATATTCGATTCCAACTTTTATCTTTAAACAAGAATCAACAATATTCTTTCTTGTTCATATTTGGTAACTTCATAGAACAATTTACCGGTTATTATCATGGATAATCATATTCCAATGTCATCCGTAACCTTTCCAATTTCCAGTTCTTATTCATAACAATCATGACATATATAATTCAATGGTTCTTCAAGAACACGAATTATCCGAATTCACGTTCATGATCCATAAAATGACAAAATCCGATGTGTTCTAACATCTAAAAATCCTTATTCATCATGTTCTTCGACATACAATTCATATAACTTCAAGAATCACAATAGCACCACCATAATCATTACCATACGAAGTAACCAACGACAAAACATCAAAAATCCGAATTCAAGAAGGGAATTACATCAACATATCTCTTGAATTCCATCCAAAACCATACGAAACATATCAATACTCATATATTGATAACAACACTAACTTAGTTCGGTAATCCAACTCGTTATCATGCTCATCAACTCGAATATATGATAATCATCAACTCAAGAACATCAATAATCAATCCAAACGAAATCCAAAAGTGAAGAACTATTACCTTTTATAGACGAATCATGAAGGAGAACAATCAACTTCGTTCCAAGAATCATCAATAATTTCAAGAACAAGACTTTAATCCATGTTCCTCAGCTTAATCTTTGTTAAAGATTATCATCTCTCAGTGTTTGGGACCTCAAACTTCTCTCTAAAAACTCTCTCTCTCTCGGTTGCAAGGAAGGAAGGGACGAAATGCTTCATAACACCCTTCTGTCCCTTTTTATAAAGTATATTACTAGCGTGCGCTAAACCTTATGTTTAGCGTGCGCTAACTGACTTTGTTAGCGTGCGCTATCGCAGTCCAGAGGCTCTTTATGCGGCCGTACATGTGCTTACGTACGTAATGCCCATGCATTAGCGTACGTAACTTACACTGTCTAACGTACGCAAGTCCTTACATTTAGCGTGCGCTAATACCAGTTGACTTGCTACAGTCTACACCTACCACGAAGATGCTCGTGACCCCACATGCCGAAAGCAACCGATAAAGCCAAGATTCCCTGTTGACCGATATATAGTTAGCGTGCGCTAATCAATATGCATTAGCGTGCGCTAACACTACATTACAACATCCGTTGACTTATCAGAACATGCGCCTAAAGTGGCCTGGTCCACGCGTAGATTCCTTACGATCGGACTGCATTAGCGAGTGTTATCTTATATCCGTAGCGTGCGCTAAACCTGCACAATAGCGTGCACTACTCATGATTATTAGCGTGCGCTAATAATGTTACACTTAGTCATTTTCAGCTATTCTTGTTCAACGTCTCGACATACCAAAAACGAACATAAGACACACTGAACACAAATACTGAATCCAATAATATTCTTATACGATATACTCTATATCGAAAGTATGATAACCTGATACACGATATCCTCAAATGCAACTGTCGACCAGATACGACAATTATACCGATACTGACATCTCAGTCCTTTATTTATTTTATCCCTACTGTATAGATTCCACGCTGTACAATATAACTCGGATAAAATAATATCAAACAACAGTAGTAGAAATTCCGGATATTATATTCTATACCACTTAAAATAAGTTTCGTCCTCGAAACTTGCAATCCGTCATAAAACAAACAAACATACAGTTTAACCCAAAATATCCCAAAACCATCACGACAATGATCAATCATCATCACTATAGAATAACCACAACAGCATACTTACCAATGCGCAAAGTCGAGGATCTCCTGAGACACTAGCTAGTGACCTCACTGTAAAGTCTCAATATACTTTACAATCACAATTCCTTGAGTCTCAACAAAATATATCATCTTCGGATGAAGCAATCTGCCCGAATCAAATTATGTCTGCCTGATTACATAATCAGGTCTCAATTCCGATAAGACGAATAATATACAATACATCTACGAAACAACTGCCCAAAACAACGATACGAATCCCGAAACGTTGACACAAAATCCGAACGCTCAGATGATCACCAACAATGATCAACAATCAACCAAATTTATCATCGACATGATAAATTCCAATATGACCAACCAAAGGTCAAAACACAATCGAGAATATCATCAACGTGATAAACTCCTACACGATCAACACAGAACCACAGAAAGAGATATACGAAAGAATAACATTCTCAAAATGACACACCAATCACATACAATGTATCTCAATAAACATACTCGACTGGTGAGCATACCCCTCGGCGTACGAACAACCAATCACAACCCGTCGAACATACCCAAATTATACATGGAGTGGGAACGACCAATCGATACTCAAAACAACCAGCATGAGGTCAACAACCCCAAATCTGCACTTACAAAGAAATCATTCGAAGATCACTATGGTAAAGTCGAGCTACTACCATACCAAAGTTCGGATCTCTATTCATCGTACCATAGGAATATCATAACCAGTTCGTGAGTCACACTCACAACTTCACCATGTTATGGACTATGCACCAAATACGTATGTATATCAATCATACTTTCAAAACCAGTTTGAAATCATACAGTCTCGTCAAGAAGACAAATTTTCAAAAGTTCTTCAAAATTTTCAAAACTCAAAACATAAATTTTTGGTAAGACTGCAAAATCAATTTTCAAACCAACCGGCTCGCTCGTGTCAAGTTCTCGATAAAAATTCTTTTCAAATACACACGATTAAATAAAATGGGATTTATGCAAATGCTTGACTATATCCATACTCCGGTATATCAGTTCAGGTTGTCACCAATATCCACTGATATTCCATCGGGAAAACCACACGATAGAGTTCCAAAATCTCAATATATAGACTCTGATAAAAACTCTTCCTCCACATACTACTCGCAACGTCAACCATTACTCCATCCTGGATCACCTCTAATATGCTATAACAAAACATTGAAAAATAGACAAATCAAATACAGCGAAAGACTACCCGAGAAGTTTCATTTGAACAAGTAAACAAAAGCCTCTAAAGGCGGAAATAACATAGGTAAACGATTGGTAAAGTGTTTTACAAATCTCGGGAGTTTTAGAAAACAAGAAAAAGCTTTTTGAAACATTAGGGTCTCAGCCCGTATCTCGTTCCGCATTACAAGAAGTTTAAAAAAAAATAGAAAACTCTTCTGGACCTCAAGTCCTGAGTTATAAATCTATTTCAAAGTCAATTGGGTCTCGGCCCAAAAATCATTTCCAATAAAACATCCGTGAATCATTCATTTTGAAAAGTATCATTTTCAAATGCTCAAAAGCAGTTTCATATATTTCAAAATGACTTAACATGACTACATGTTCTTCTCAACAATCCACAGTCCTTTTCCCGATTACACAACTCCGTTTCCAAAATTTGACCAATTTCCAAAACATAACTTCTCAAGATCATCAATCGTGTCCCAACTCTGTTACCTTATATTGTAACGCATAATATTTGCTGAATCTCAAAGCATATCAACTTAGAAGGGCAATAAATCTCAATATAATTCAAGAATCCAAATACTTACAGATCGTGAAGCCGAAGATTCCCCGTGATACTGGCACATGTCTCGACTCAAGAAAATACTCGACATAGGTATTTTCAAAACACACATTTTGCAAACTCAGTTCAACTCGAGAACACAACACAGCTCTATCTGAAGAAACATGTTAACACCATTTGGAAAAGTTACAACAATCCCAGTACCACAGTGGTAAATCACATAACGCACAAGCCCGAGTGAACAACAAAAACCCAGAGCTCAAACACTTGTCAACCGACAATTCGAATGACACGACAAAAGCACGACCCAACTCGACCCGACTGCCTAGGTTTTCACAACCTAGGCTCCGATACCATATTCTGTAATACCCCCAGATTTAACCGGAAATATTACAGCGCCGTGGGCCCCAAGATGGAACCCACAAGGCTAAAAGAAATTTTTCGCAAACATTTACAAATGCCCAAGAGGCCGACGATGGTACTATCTTTAAAAATTCACAAAGACTTATAAAAGCCATTTATCAAAAACCGTCGTAAAAACTCATTTGAAATCACAAGGCCAAATGGCCGACACTCAAAAGTTTAGAAAATGATTTCCAAAGTAACCTCAGTTACCAGATATCAAAAGTGCGTTTCAAATTACTCACGCAACAGAAAAAAGACCAACCATAAAGATACTCTAGCAGCGGAGTACAAGAACCAATCAAGAAACTCAATGCACAAACATGTCCTAGCCAGTATCCTCCGGGAAGCTCATCTCTTCACGACTGCTACAAGCTCGATACTCCAAAAACCTAAAAAGAAATCCCACGACGGGGTCAGCCATAATATCCAACAATGATATCAATCACATCACATCAATAATTATATACCAATGAGAATACAGAATAAGAATTCAACCAATGTAATCTTATCATCATAACTTTACTTACTCAAATAATTCTCGACAGAATAACCATTACCACATTTCACATCTCGTACTTGATTAACCAATAAATTCGAACATAGTATCTGTATTGTACCTCGAACAATACTCAAGATTCTCAAACTATCATCAACAACTCACGATACGGTAATATACCAGTTCTGATCAGTACGATCCATCGAATAACATCATCAAATCCCAAGACGATAACTGATTGTCCATCAAAGATAAATACCAAGGAAATACGGAACATACCTCGAGGTATGATGTGCCACGACAATCATATCAGTCTAATTCGAGATCAGATCAATGTAATACGGACATGGTCCTAACGCAAGACCTACAAATGCATACTCATATGACAACGTCAATATGCTCAAAAACAATAACAACTATGTATACTCAATGGAAATCCCATGATCCAGCGCCCTCAGCATCGATCCCAAGATGATCCTACCAGATCAACACGAGGTGGATAACCAACAATATACATATGCACAACAATAACATATATAAAACCAACGATGCGAATCCACATGATTCCATCAACACGACACTGGGTAATCCAATGATCCAGCGCCCTCAGCATAGAACCCAAGATGATCCCGTCGGACCAACACGAGGTGGAAAAACCCGTCCAATGATCCAGCGCCCTCAGGATAGATCCCAAGATGATCCCATCGGACCAACACGAGGTGGACATCCGATCCAGCGCCCCCAGCATAGATCGCGCGATCCCATAAACAACACAATATGCATACACATGCAAAACATTATGTTCATCAACATGAAAAACGTAACATGAACGACAATATGACAAATCAATTAAGACGACCTCATGTTCGACAACATGAATGACAATATGCATGATCAAATCACTAACTCTAACTGAATCGATATAAGATAATTGCCCCGAGTCCTTCGGGAGAAATCTCGATATCAAACCATCACCGACGATTATCCGCAATGCTCGGCGATCCAAACGTACCATGGACTACAGATACTCATATCCTCGTCTTTACCATAATGTAACCTCGATACCCGAATATATCAATAAACGAAATAAATCATATATATTATGATTAAACTCCCAGAATCGGAATGACAACATATACTCATTCCTATATGCATTATAAACGAAATGAAACTGAAACCATTCATTAAATATTATAACTGAGCAAGTAATAACTTGCCTCGATACCGATACCACGCAGCTGCTACCGAACACATTGCCTTTGTCTACGAGCTCCTCAGTCCCGATCCAAAGCAACACAACGGTCGTAATCCACGATCAATTATCACAACCTAATGCAATAATCAAATGACAACACATCCGATAATAATCAACAACCGGCAAAACCAACTAATCGAACTCAACGGTTCAACAAAAACCTTGAATAAACGCCGTCTGAACTAACCAAATCAAACCATCACGAATTCATAATCGCAACACAAAAATACTGCACTGACTGCCTATTTAGCGCACGTTAAACGCATAACGTAGCGTGCGCTAAGTTGCTCCCGTTAGCGTGCGCTAGCCAGTAAGCTTAGCGTGCGCTAATGCTGTGCAGTGGCATGCATTTCAAGCATCGTCTAACACTTCCATCATGTCAATGATCAACTCATCTCGATATTAAGGATTTCATAACATATTCGATTCCTACTTTTATCTTTAAACACGAATCAACAAGAATCTTTCTTGTTCATATTTGGTAACTTCATAGAACAATTTACCGGTTATTATCATGAATAATCATATTCCAAAGTCATCCGTAACCTTTCCAATTTCCAATTCTTATTCATAACAATCATGACATATATAATTCAATAGTTCTTCAAGAACACGAATTATCCGAATTCACGTTCATGATCCATAAAATGACAAAATCCGATGTGTTCTAACATCTAAAAATCCTTATTCATCATGTTCTTCGACATACAATTCATATAACTTCAAGAATCACAATAGCACCACCATAATCGTTACCATACGAAGTAACCAACGACAAAACATCAAAAGTCCGAATTGAAGAAGGGAATTACATCAACATATCTATTGAATTCCATCCAAAACCATACGAAACATATCAATACTCATATATTGATAACAACACTAACTTAGTTCGGTAATCCAACTCGTTATCATGCTCATCAACTCGAATATATGATAATCATCAACTCAAGAACATCAATAATCAATCCAAACGAAATCCAAAAGTGAAGAACTATTACATGAGGAGAACAATCAACTTCGTTACAAGAATCATCAATAATTTCAAGAACAAGACTTTAATCCATGTTCCTCAGCTTAATCTTTATTAAAGATTATCATCTCTCAGTGTTTGGGACCTCAAACTTCTCTCTAAAAACTCTCTCTCTCGGTTGCAAGGAAGGAATGGATGAAATGCTTCATAACACCCTTCTGTCCCTTTTTATAAAGTATATTACTAGCGTGCGCTAAACCTTATGTTTAGCATGCGCTAACTGACTTTGTTAGCGTGCGCTATCGCAGTCCAGAGGCTGCTGTCTAGCTTCGTACATGTGCTTACGTACGTAATGCCCATGCATTAACGTACGTAACTTACACTGTCTAGCGTACGCAAGTCCTTACATTTAGCGTGCGCTAATACCAGTTGACTTGCTATAGTCTACACCTACCACGAAGATTCTCGTGACCCCACATGCCGAAAGCAACCGATAAAGCCAAGATTCCCTGTCGACCGATATACAGTTAGCGTGCGCTAATCAATATGCATTAGCATGCGCTAACACTACATTACAACATCCGTTGACTTATCAGAACGTGCGCCTAAAGTGGCCTGGTCCACGCGTAGATTCCTTACGATCGGACTGCATTAGCGTGCGTTATCTTATATCCGTAGCATGCGCTAAACCTGCACGATAGCATGCGCTACTCATGATTATTAGCGTGCGCCAATAATGTTACACTTAGCCATTTTCAGCTATTCTTGTTCAACGTCTCGACATACCAAAAACGAACATAAGACACACTGAACACAAACACTGAATCCAATAATATTCTTATACGATATACTCTATATCGAAAGTATGATAACCTGATATACGATATCCTCAAATGCAACTGTCGACCAGATACGACAATTATACCGACACTGACATCTCAGTCCTTTATTTATTTTATCCCTACTTTACAGATTCCACGCTGTACAATATAACTCGGATAAAATAATATCAAACAACAGTAGTAGAAATTCTGGATATTATATTCTACACCACTTAAAATAAGATTCGTCCTCGAAACTTGCAATCCGTCATAAAACAAACAAACATACCGTTTAACCCAAAATATCCCAAAACCATCACGACAATGATCAATCATCATCACTATAGAATAACCACAACAGCATACTTAGCAATGCGCAAAGTCGAGGATCTCCTGAGACACTAGCTAGTGACCTCACTGTAAAGTCTCAATATATTTTACAATCACAATTCCTTGAGTCTCAACTGTAATACCCGAGATCTTTAGTCCGGATTCGTTGGGTTTTCTCGGTTTTATCGGATTGTCATGGTCCTCATCGTAGGAATTTCGTGCCATGTTTGGTTGTGACTTGTTGGGACATGTTTTTGGAGGCATTTCGGATCACTTTGTGAGTTTTTGAGATTTTGTGGTGTAGCGCACGCTAATGCTTGAAGCATAGCGCACGCTACTGCGTGGTGTTTAGCGCACGCTACTGAATGTGTAGCGCACGCTAATCGCGATCCAGAGGCGATCCGGTAGCTACCGGATCAGGGCCGGAGCTTTGTTGGCGCACGCTAAGGCCGATAGCTAGCGCACGCTATCGACCGCTTAGCGCACGCTCCCTCTTCTTTCTAGCGCACACTACCCGGTAGGCGCAGATCGTCAGGGCTACTGATCGGTTTTGTGACCGTTAGCGCGCTACGGCATTGGCTAGCGCACGCTAACTATGTTATACGCGGTTTCTTCCGAGCGTTGACCCGTTAGCGCACGCTAATGAAGGGTGATTAGCGCACGCTAATAATCGGCCCAAAGATAAATCCGACAGCAGCATTAAGTCGTCATTTTCCACTTTTCCTCATCCCTTCCGACGGGAGTGAGATCCAGAGGCGAGTAGGACCGATCTTTTTCTTCTAGCTTCATCTTTGAGCGGATTTGTAGATGTTTAACAACATCTAATCGTCTTCTTAGTCCAAATCAAGGTAATCTCTTGTTAGAACCCTATTTTCTTAAATTTGGGGTTTTTCCTTGATTTGTGATTCTTAACCGATCTCATCCGATCGGTTGTGTATTTTTGGTTGTCTTCACCGTAATCTTGATTTTGTTAACCGTTCATCGATTTTTATCGCAGGATCAACGATTCTTGATTTCTTTGAGAATACTTAGATCCTTGTCCTTTTAGGATCGTTTTGGATTTCGATTAGTGTTATTGATTCGTGGTGATGCTATTTTTGTAGTATTCGTGTACAGCCGAAGTCTTGATCGTTTTGGAGGTTCGAAGGTTGCCGATCGTGCCCGTTAAATCGTTTCGTCGCTCGTAATACTGAGGCAAGTATCTTGTCCATACATTTCATGTTTCGTAGGCGTAATTATTGAAAAATGATTATATACGAAACCCAATCTTTAATGAACGTAAAAAGGGATCGGTATATTCTCGATAAATGTTGCCTTTCAACGATAATTTATGTACTTCGTGAATATATGTGTTCTCGGAATATGTGTGTTGGATTTGTATGTTGTAAAGATGATATGATCACTTTGAATGAGTTTATTATACCGTAATCCTTTGGCGGGGATTACGTAATGTTATGTGTACTTGTTCGTTAAGAATGTATTACATGGGATATTAGTTGTTACTCCTTTGAAAGGAGGTTGTGATGTTTAAGTGTTGCTTGGCTTGATGTTCTACTCATTGTGATGTGATTGCTGAAAGTGATGTGCCTCCGGGTAGGATTGTTGAATCTCCGGGATCCATACTTGCTAGTATGGGTCGGGCGTGACCGTAGGGTTATCCAATTCGGGTATGTCTTGTGGGGACTCCGAGGTTCGGGGCTTGATAGCCCGATGCCGAGATAACTTGTGGAGTTATCATCGGGTATGTCTTGCGGGGACTCCGAGGTTCGTGGCTTGTTAGCCCGATGCCGGGATAACTTATGGTTGTGATTTGGAATGGTTCTGTGGTTGTTGCCACGAGGACATGTGATTTTTGGTATGGTTTCCTATTGGATTATTCACTCGGGTATGTTCTACGGGAGCATCTGAGGTTCGTGGCTTGTTAGCACGGGACGCGAATAATCCTTAGGAACATGTGTTATGTTATTCGGTCGTGGACTGTGGCTTATGATTCGGTCTTGGACCGTGCGTTGTGAATTGGGTTGTGGAACCACGTTTTATTATCGGAATCGTATTTTGGAAAGATGATTTTGGGCCGTGTCCCCAAGTGTTTTCGAAAGACTTGAGAATTCCTTATTTCCAATGTTTTCAAACTCCCGAGACCGTAAAATATTTTGTATGAGACACATGGTTCTTTTCCTACCTTTTATAAATCAAACTGTTTTGATTAAGTGATTTATCTCGGAAATATATTCAAGATTTTATATTCTTGAAGCACGTTGTGTATGGCTTGTACTTTTGGTTTTATAGTTGCACTAGCAAAACGGTGGAGTTTGCTAACCCCAGTATTCGGGGTGGATGTCTCAGACAAGGCCCGGTACTTGCAGTAGTGGGAGCGAATCACAGGATCGATACGAAGGATGATGGGAAACAAAGATACTAATCACGTGAAGACCAATTATAGAGTATTTGGTAAAGTCGTGTTGATTATTCCTCCGATGTGTTATTTTATCGAATTATGGAAGTGATATTGTATTCTAGCCCCTGCGTGGGTATGTGTTCTGGGCAAGGATCTTGTATGTATTGTTCTGTGTGTTGTGATATAAGACCATATCGGTCTAATGGTCCTTTATGTAGCCATGTCGGCATGTGAAGTGATGCATTGTTTTGTATTTAGCCTGGTAGATCCTCGCGGAGAGGGTCTGCGGCGCTGTAATATTCGTGAGTGGTTTGGGGGTGTTACAGAATATGGTATCGGAGACAGGTTGAGGAAACCTTGGCTGTCGGGTTGAGTTGAGTGTTGTCGGGTCTTGTCTTGTCAGATTTGGTCTGACTGAGTGGTGTCGCGACGCGTCGTCTGAGTTGTCGGTCGTGATTAGTATCGAGGTGCAACCATCATCTTCGTGCGATCTGTGGATGTAAGTCTCCCTACCTTGTTGTGTCTCGTATTATACGAGTTTACGTGATTCTATGTTATTATGTGGAGTTTAATTATGCCTCATGAATACTTACTCCATACTTGTTTGATTCTCGTATTGTGTTGGAATAAAGAGTAGTACCGGTATGCATGTATATATATATTTACATCTTTGTGTAAAATCGTTTTTACAGGAGTGATGTTTTGGATTGGTTACTCAATAAAAGTTTATCAATATGGTATTTCAATTTCAAATGTTTTGGGGAAGTCACGTAAATTCTATTTAAAAATATCCTATGAGAAGGAAAAATGATTTGATTTTCGTATGATGACCTCGAGACCAAAGATTTTGAGAATTCAAACTACACATATTATATTTTCATCTTGCATTGAAAATTTTCAAAATATTTTAAATGCTTAAACGAGGTCTACCAATAGTTTACTTGAGACGTGACTTTCGCCTTCAACTTTTCCGGTTAAATGATATGTAGTGAGAATGTAAATTGTTGGCGTTTGGATTCGTATGTTGTCGTTTATTTGTAACCTTCGACTTTCGGCATTATTTGGTATATGTTCATGAATAACAATTGTTGTGTGTGGTTATGTGTAACTTGAACTGTGTTCTTATCTGCTGCGTGTGTAAAGTCCAAAGTGACTTTTTGGGTACTTTTACCAAATAGTGTGTGTTTCAAAATGACCTTTTGGGTTTGTAAATTTGAATTATTTCGTTGACCCTTTTTCCTAACCCTTTTGTTGGGTGATTTAACATATATTTTGAAACTATTGAGTTTTCGCGTCTACGCCTTGTAATTTCAAACGGTATTTGGTGACGGTATTTGGTATTTGGAAAATGACTTTTGGGGAGTATTTGGAAAGCATTACCGTCATCGGCCTTTCTGGCATTTTGGAACGTTTTCGAAAATGGTTTTCAACTTGGTGAGTTCCGGCGCGGAAACCGTACAGAAAGTGATTTTGATATAATGGATGATTTCAATTTCATTGCATTTATAAATCGCATAACAACGGCATTATAAATGAAGATTGTTGGTATAATAGTTTGTATATTGTGTTCTAGCTGGAATTAAATGGTAATATGTATATGATTTAATGATGTTGGATTAGAGACAGAGATGTGAATATCTTGCTATGAGTTATGATCTTTCGTTACCCTAGGTTGTTGTTTGTTAGTATGCCGAGGGGCAGAGGTCGTGGTCGTAACCGTGGCGCTGATGGCCACGGGGATCGGCGCGAATCGAGAGAATGCCGGGAATGATTTTAGTTTGGGTGTTGCTACTATATTGCAACAAGTAGCGACTCAGATGACTCGGTTGACCTGTGGTTCAACGTAGCATTGACGCGAGTCGAACGTCGGTGTGAATCAATGGCTTCGCGAGGCGGTTCGTATGAATCCCCTCGATTCGCCGGGTCTGCGGATGCGTTGGGTCGGGATGGTTGGATTTTCCACTGGGAAAGATTTTCGAGGTCGTCGGATGTCTGAAGAGCGGAAGGTACCTATCGCTCGCACCTTCTCGACAAAGATGCCGCTAATTGGTGGGAAGGCTGTTAAACCTCGTGATCGTGATGTCACGTGGGCGGAGTTCCAAGCACTTATGGAAGCCGAGTTCGTCCAAACCGATTAGAGAGCGAGAAGATTCGCGAATTCTACTTGGCGTAACCGCAAGATATATCGGTGTCGCAAGCTATCATTGATTATAGCAAACAACTCGGTTATGTGCGAGACCGGTGAGAACCGAGGAAGAGAGGATCCTTCACTTTGTGAGACGGATGAAGCCGGATATTCGCGTATATATGTCGGGATTCAATTGCACTTCGTTGAGGGACTATCAAGATCGAGCATTAGCCCGTGAACTAGCTTCGTTATCATCGGAGCGTGTGTCCGAGTCGAAGAAGCAAAAGAAGTACGATGACCGTGTGGACGGTACAGGAGTTGGTGTTTCTAGTTTTCAATGTCGTAGCCTTTCCGCTGTGAAGCTCCATCGCTCGATGCGTGGAACTGAGAGTTCTAAGTCGTCTGTTCTGACTCCTGGTAAAGCCAGGAGATGTTTTAACTGTAATGTGGCGGGACATGTTCGTGCACATTGTCCTACCCCACCAGTAACGTGTTACAGGTGCGGACTCGAGGGACACCGGGTTCAGTTTTGCGAGATGGTTACCGAGCATTCCGAGGCAGGGACTTGAACTTTGATATCAGGATCGACTCCGAGTAGTCCCGGAGGGGCGTGGTCTATCAGTTGCATGTTGAATTATTTCCCTTGCTTTGTTGTTTCGAAATTTAGAGATTGACTTCTTTTATTTGAAGTGGATCGGATTTTGAACTCTGTACTCTCGACTCTGTCGAATCGTTTATATTCGTTGATATTTTCTGATCTTGTCCTGTCCTGTGCTTTTATTGATCGAACGAGTTGTGGTATTGTTTCAGAATGACCCGTTTGTCGTTATGACTCTCCAAATTGCTAATCCCTTTCCTGTGGATCTTATGTGAATGCACATCTTGTTGTCTTCACCGGATCGTATATTATCTCTAGTCGAGATGTGAACTTTGGGGTTGTTGTTTGAGTATTATTGTTCGTCGTGATTCGAACATGATTGATCGACTGTTGTTGTCTCGATCGTTGTAACTAAATCGTTTGATGGTTCAGTGTTTGTTGATCTCGTTTCGTAATTGTTGAGCGTTAGGACTCCTTCGTAATTTCCTTAAGTTCAGGAAATTTGTTTTGTGTTCGATCTTCCAACCCTTGGGCTGTGGAATTTCGTATTGGTCCAGCGTATAGCTCGTGTTTTGGTTGATGTACGGTTGAATTGTTCGACCGTATCGATTTTCGTTCGTTGTGTTTTGTTATTTCGGCAACGGATATCGTGTGTTATCTGAGTTGTTTTGCGTCGTTCGTTCTATGTTTCAAGTTTCGAGGACGAAACTTCTTTTAAGAGGGGTAGAATGTAATACCCGAGATCTTTATTCCGGATTCGTTGGGTTTTCTCGGTTTTATCGGATTGTCATGGTCCTCATCGTAGGAATTTCGTGCCATGTTTGGTTGTGACTTGTTGGGACATGTTTTTGGAGGCATTTCGGATCACTTTGTGAGTTTTTGAGATTTTGTGGTGTAGCGCACGCTAATGCTTGAAGCATAGCGCACGCCATCTTGCGTGGTGTTTAGCGCACGCTATCAATGTGTAGCGCACGCTAACCGGCGATCCAGAGGCGCCCAGAGCTACCGGATCGGGACCGAGCTTTGTTGGCGCACGCTAAGGCCGATAGCTAGCGCACGCTATCGACCGCTTAGCGCACGCTCCCTCTTCTTTCTAGCGCACACTACCCGGTAGGCGCAGTTCATCTGTGGGCTACCGGATGGTTTTGACCGTTAGCGCGCGCTACAGTGTTGGCTAGCGCACGCTAACTATGTTATACGCGGTTTCTGGAGCGTTGACCCGTTAGCGCACGCTAATGAAGGGTGATTAGCGCACGCTAATAATCGGCCCAAAGATAAATACCGGACAAAGAGATTAAGTCGTCATTTTCCACTTTTCCTCATCCCTTCCGACGGGAGTGAGATCCAGAGGCGAGTAGGACCGATCTTTTCTTCTAGCTTCATCTTTGAGCGATTTGTAGATGTTTAACAACATCTAATCGTCTTCTTGGTCCAAATCAAGGTAATCTCTTGTTAGAACCCTATTTTCTTAAATTTGGGGTTTTTCCTTGGATTTGTGATTCTTAACCGATCTCATCCGATCGGTTGTGTATTTTTGGTTGTCTTCACCGTAATCTTCAGATTTTGTTAACCGTTCATCGATTTTTATCGCCCGGATCAACGATTCTTGATTTCTTTGAGAATACTTAGATCCTTGTCTTTTTTAGGATCGTTTTGGATTTCGATTAGTGTTATTGATTCGTGGTGATGCTATTTTTGTATTATTCGTGGGCTGTCGAAGTCTTGATCGTTTTTGGAGGTTCGAAGGTTGACCGATCGTGCCCGTTCGTCGTTTCGTCGCTCGTAATACTGAGGCAAGTATCTTGTCCATACATTTCATGTTTCGTAGGCGTAATTATTGATAAATGATTATATACGAAACCCAATGTTTAATGAACATAAAAAGGGATCGGTATATTCTCGATAAATGTTGCCTTTCAACGATAATTTATGTACTTCGTGAATATATGTGTTCTCGGAATATGTGTGTTGGATTTGTATGTTGTAAAGATGATATGATCACTTTGAATGAGTTTATTATACCGTAATCCTTTGGCGGGGATTACGTAATGTTATGTGTACTTGTTCGTTAAGAATGTATTACGTGGGATATTAGTTGTTACTCCTTTGAAAGGAGGTTGTGATGTTTAAGTGTTGCTTGGCTTGATGTTCTACTCATTGTGATGTGATTGCTGAAAGTGATGTGCCTCCGGGTAGGATTGTTGAATCTCAGGATCCATACTTGCTAGTATGGGTCGGGCGTGACCATAGGGTTATCCAATTCGGGTATGTCTTGCGGGGACTCCGAGGTTCGGGGCTTGCTAGCCCGATGCCGAGATAACTTGTGGAGTTATCATCGGGTATGTCTTGCGGGGACTCCGAGGTTCGTGGCTTGTTAGCCCGATGCCGGGATAACTTATGGTTGTGATTTGGAATGGTTATGTGGTTGTTGCCACGAGGACATGTGATTTTTGGTATGGTTTCCTATTGGATTATTCACTCGGGTATGTTCTACGGGAGCATCTGAGGTTCGTGGCTTGTTAGCACGGGACGCGAATAATCCATAGGAACATGTGTTATGTTATTCGGGTCGTGGACCTGTGGCTTATGATTCGGGTCTTGGACCCCGTGTGTTGTGAATTGGGTTGTGGAACCACGTTTTATTATCGGAATCGTATTTTGGAAAGATGATTTTGGGCCGTGTCCCCAAGTGTTTTCGAAAGACTTGAGAATTCCTTATTTCCAAATGTTTTCAAACTCCCGAGACCGTAAAATATTTTGTATGAGACACATGGTTCTTTTCCTACCTTTTATAAATCAAACTGTTTTGATTAAGTGATTTATCTCGGGAAATATATTCAAGATTTTATATTCTTGAAGCACATTGTGTATGGCTTGTACTTTTGGTTTTATACTTGCACTAGCAAAACAGTGGAGTTTTGCTAACCCCGAGTATTCGGGGTGGATGTCTCAGACAAGGCCCGTGTACTTGCAGTAGTCGGGAGCGAATCACAGGATCGATACGAAGGATGATGGGAAACGAAGATACTAATCACGTGAAGACCAATTATAGAGTATTTGGTAGAGTCGTGTTGATTATTACTCCGATGTGTTATTTTATCGTATTATGGAAGTGATATTGTATTATAGCCTGCGTGGTATGTGTTACAGGCCGGATCTTGTATATATTGTTCTGTGTGTTGTGATATAAGACCATATCGGTCTAATGGTCCTTTATGTAGCCATGTCGGCATGTGAAGTGATGCATTGTTTTGTATTTAGCCTGGTAGATCCTCGCGGAGAGGGTCTGCGGCGCTGTAATATTCCCGAGTGGTTTGGGGGTGTTACATCAACAAAATATATCATCTTCGGATGAAGCAATCTGCCCGAATCAAATTATGTCTGCCTGATTACATAATCAGGTCTCAATTCCGATAAGACGAATAATATACAATACATCTGCGAAACAACTGCCCAAAACAACGATACGAATCCCGAAACGTTGACACAAAATCCGAACGCTCAGATGATCACCAATAATGATCAACAATCAACCAAATTTATCATCGACATGATAAATTTCAATATGACCAACCAGAGGTCAAAACACAATCGAGAATATCATCAACGTGATAAACTCCTACACGATCAACACAGAACCACAGAAACAGATATACGAAAGAATAACATTCTCAAAATGACACACCAATCACATACAATGTATCTCAATAAACATACTCGACTGGTGAGCATACCCCTCGGCGTACGAACAACCAATCACAACCCGTCGAACATACCCAAATTATACATGGTGTGGGAACGACCAATCGATACTCAAAACAACCAGCATGAGGTCAACAACCCCAAATCTGCACTTACAAAGAAATCATTCGAAGATCACTATGGTAAAGTCGAGCTACTACCATACCAAAGTTCGGATCTCTATTCATCGTACCATATGAATGTCATAACCAGTTCGTGAGTCACACTCACAACTTCACCATGTTATGCACTATGCACCAAATGCGTATGTATATCAATCATGCTTTCAAAACCAGTTTGAAATCATACAGTCTCGTCAAGAAGACAAATTTTCAAAAGTTCTTTCAAAATTTTCAAAACTCAAAACATAAATTTTTGGTAAGACTGCAAAATCAATTTTCGAACCAACCAGCTCGCTCGTGTCAAGTTCTCGATAAAAATTCTTTTCAAATACACACGATTAAATAAAATCGGATTTATGCAAATGCTTGACTATATCCATACTCCTGTATATCAGTTCAGCTTGTCACCAATATCCACTGATATTCCATCGGGAAAACCACACGATAGAGTTCCAAAATCTCAATATATAGACTCTGATAAAAACTCTTCCTCCACATACTACTCGCAACGTCAACCATTAATCCATCCTGGATCACCTCTAATATGCTATGACAAAATATTGAAAATAGACAAATCAAATACAGCGAAGACTACCCGAGAAGTTTCATTTGAACAAGTAAACCAAAGCCTCGAAAGGCGGAAATAACATAGTTAAACGATTGGTAAAGTGTTTTACAAATCTCGAGAGTTTTAGAAAACAAGAAAAAGCTTTTTGAAACATTAGGGTCTCAGCCCGTATCTCGTTCCCCATTACAAGAAGTTTAAAAAAAAATAGAAAACTCTTCTGGACCTCAAGTCCTGAGTTATAAATCTATTTCAAAGTCAATTGGGTCTCGGCCCAAAAATCATTTCCAATAAAACATCCGTGAATCATTCATTTTGAAAAGTATCATTTTCAAATTCTCAAAAGCAGTTTCATATATTTCAAAATGACTTAACATGACTACATGTTCTTCTCAACAATCCACAATCCTTTTCCCGATTACACAACTCCGTTTCCAAAATTTAACCAATTTCCAAAATCATAACTTCTCAAGATCATCAATCTTGTCCCAACTCTGTTACCTTATATTGTAACGCATAATATTTGCTGAATCTCAAAGCATATCAACTTAGAACGGCAATAAATCTCAATATAATTCAAGAATCCAAATACTTACAAATCATGCAGCCGACGATTCCCCGTGATACTGGCACATGTCTCGAATCAAGAAAATACTCGACATAGGTATTTTCGAAACACACATTTTGCAAACTCAGTTCAACTCGAGAACACAACACAACTCTATCTGAAGAAACATGTTAACACCATTTGGAAAAGTTACAACAATCCCAGTACCACACTGGTAAATCACATAACGCACAAGCCCGAGTGAACAACAAAAACCCAGAGCTCAAACACTTGTCAACCGACAATTCGAATGACACGACAAAAGCACGACCAAACTCGACCCGACTGCCTAGGTTTTCACAACCTAGGCTCCGATACCATATTCTGTAATACCCCCAGATTTAACCGGAAATATTACAGCGCCGTGGGCCCCGAGATGGAACCCACAAGGCTAAAAGAAATTTTTCGCAAACATTTACAAATGCCCAAGAGGCCGACGACGGTACTATCTTTAAAAATTCACAAAGACTTATAAAAGCCATTTATCAAAAACCGTCGTAAAAACTCATTTGAAATCAAAAGGCCAAATGGCCGACACTCAAAAGTTTAGAAAATGATTTCCAAAGTAACCTCAGTTACCAGATACCAAAAGATCGTTTCAAAATACTCACGCAGCAGAAAAAATACCAACCATAAAGATACTCTAGTAGCGGAATACAAGAACCAATCAAGAAACTCAATGCACAAACATGTCCTAGCCAGTATCCTCCGGGAAGCTCATCTCTTCACGACTGCTACAAGCTCGATACTCCAAAAACCTAAAAAGAAATCCCACGACGGGGTCAGCCATAATATCCAACAATGATATCAATCACATCACATCAGTAATTACATACCAATGAGAATACAGAATAAGAATACAACCAATGTAATCTTATCGTCATAACTTTACTTACTCAAATAATTCTCGAGAGAATAACCATTACCACATTTCACATCCTGTACTTGATTAACCAATAAATTCGAACATAGTATCTGTATTGTACCTCAAACAATACTCAAGATTCTCAAACTATCATCAACAACTCACGATACGGAAATATACCAGTTCTGATCAGTACGATCCATCGAATAACATCATCAAATCCCAAGACGAAAACCGATTGTCCATCAACGACAAATATCAAGGAAATACGGAACATACCTCGAGATATGATGTGCCACGACAATCATATCAGTCTAATCCGAGATTAGATCAATGCAATACGGACATGGTCCTAACACAAGACCTACAAATGCATACTCATATGACAACGTCAATATGCTCAAAAACAATAACAACTATGTATAATCAATGGAAATCCCATGATCCAGCGCCCTCAGCATAGATCCCAAGATGATCCTACCAGATAAATACGAGGTGGATAACCAACAATATACATATGCACAACAATAACATATATAAAACGAACGATTCCCATCCACATGATTCCATCGACACGACACTGGGTAATCCAATGATCCAGCGCCCTCAGCATAGATCCCAAGATGATCCCGTCGGACCAACACGAGGTGGAAAAACCCGTCCAATGATCCAGCGCCCTCAGCATAGATCCCAAGATGATCCCATCGGACCAACACGAGGTGGACATCCGATCCAGCGCCCTCAGCATAGATCGTGCGATCCCATCGGATTAACACAACATAAACAACACAATATGCATACACATGCAAAAAAATATGTTCATCAACATGAACAACGCAACATGAACGACAATATGACAAATCAATTAAGACGACCTCATGTTCGACAACATGAATGACAATATGCATGATCAAATCACTAACTCTAACTGAATCGATATAAGATACTTGCCCCGAATCCTTCGGGAGAAATTTAGATATCAAACCATCACCGACGATTATCCACAATGCTCGGCGATCCAAACGTACCATGGACTACAGATACTCATATCCTCGTCTTTACCATAATGTAACCTCGATACCCGAATATATCAATAAACGAAATAAATCATATATATTATGATTAAACTCCCAGAATCGGAATGACAACATATACTCATTGCTATATGCATTATAAACGAAATGAAACTGAAAACATTCATTAAATATTATAACTGAGCAAGTAATAACTTGCCTCGATACCGATACCACGAAGCTTCTACCGAACACATTGCCTTTGTCTACGAGCTCCTCAGTCCCGATACAAAGAAACACAACGGTCGTAATCCGCGATCAATTATCGCAACCTAATGCAATAATCAAATGACAACACGTCCGATAATAATCAACAACCGGCAAAACCAACTAATCGAACTCAACGGTTCAACAAAAACCTTGAATAAATGCCGTCTGAACAAACCAAATCAAACCATCACGAATTCATAATCACAACACAAAAATACTGCACTGACTGCCTATTTAGCGCACGTTAAATGCATAACGTAGTGTGCGCTAAGTTGCTCCCGTTAGCGTGCGCTAGCCAGTAAGCTTAACGTGCGCTAATGCTGTGCAGTGGCATGCATTTCAATCATCGTCTAACACTTCCATCATGTCAATGATCAACTCATCTCGATATTAAGGATTTCATAACATATTCGATTCCAACTTTTAAAAACGAATCAACAAGATTCTTTCTTAGAACAATTTACCGGTTATTATCATGAATAATCATATTCCAAAGTCATCCGTAACCTTTCCAATTTCCAGTTCTTATTCATCATGTTCTTTGACATACAATTCATATAACTTCAAGAATCACAATAGCACCACAATAATCATTACCATACGAAGTAACCAACGACAAAACATCAAAAATCCGAATTCAAGAAGGGAATTACATCAACATATCTCTTGAATTCCATCCAAAACCATACGAAACATATCAATACTCATATATTGATAACAACACTAACTTAGTTCGGTAATCCAATTCGTTATCATGCTCATCAACTCGAATATATGATAATCATCAACTCAAGAACATCAATAATCAATCCAAACGAAATCCAAAAGTGCAGAACTATTACCTTTTATAGACGAATCATGAAGGAGAACAATCAACTTCGTTCCAAGAATTATCAATAATTTCAAGAACAAGACTTTAATCCATGTTCCTCAGCTTAATCTTTGTTAAAGATTATCATCTCTCAGTGTTTGGGACCTCAAACTTCTCTCTAAAAACTCTCTCTCTCGGTTGCAAGGAAGGAATGGACGAAATGCTTCAGAACACCCTTCTGTCCCTTTTTATAAAGTATATTACTAGCGTGCGCTAAACCTTATGTTTAGCGTGCGCTAACTGACTTTGTTAGCGTGCGCTATCGCATTACAGAGGCTACTATCTGGCTTCGTACATGTGCTTACGTACGTAATGCCCATGCATTAGCGTACGTAACTTACACTGTCTAGCGTACGCAAGTCCTTACATTTAGCGTGCGCTAATACCAGTTGACTTGCTACAGTCTACACCTACCACGAAGATGCTCGTGACCCCACATGCCGAAAGCAACCGATAAAGCCAAAATTCCCTGTTGACCGATATACAGTTAGCGTGCGCTAATCAGTATGCATTAGCGTGCGCTAACACTACATTACAACATCCGTCGACTTATCAGAACATGCGCCTAAAGTGGCCTGGTCCACGCGTAGATTCCTTACGATCGGACTGCATTCGCGTGCGTTATCTTATATCCGTAGTGTGCGCTAAACCTGCACGATAGCGTGCGCTACTCATGATTATTAGCCTGCGCCAATAATGTTACACTTAGCCATTTTCAGCTATTCTTGTTCAACGTCTCGACATACCAAAAACGAACATAAGACACACTGAACACAAACACTGAATCCAATAATATTCTTATACGATATACTCTATATCGAAAGTATGATAACCTGATACACGATATCCTCAAATGCAACTGTCGACCAGATACGACAATTATACCGATACTGACATCTCAGTCCTTTATTTATTTTATCCCTACTGTACAGATTCCACGCTGTACAATATAACTCGGATAAAATAATATCAAACAACAGTAGTAGAAATTCCGGATATTATATTCTACACCACTTAAAATAAGTTTCGTCCTCGAAACTTGCAACCCGTCATAAAACAAACAAACATACCGTTTAACCCAAAATATCCCAAAACCATCACGACAATGATCAATAATCATCACTATAGAATAACCACAACAGCATACTTACCAATGCGCAAAGTCGAGGACCTCGTGAGACACTAGCTAGTGACCTCACTGTAAAGTCTCAATATATTTTACAATCACAATTCCTTGAGTCTCAACAAAATATATCATCTTCGGATGAAGCAATCTGCCCGAATCAAATTATATCTGCCTGATTACATAATCAGGTCTCAATTCCGATAAGACGAATAATATACAATACATCTGCGAAACAACTGCCCAAAACAACGATACGAATCCCGAAACGTTGACACAAAATCCGAACGCTCAGATGATCACCAACAATGATCAACAATCAACCAAATTTATCATCGACATGATAAATTCCAATATGACCAACCAGAGGTCAAAACACAATCGAGAATATCATCAACGTGATAAACTCCTACACGATCAACACAGAACCACAGAAACAGATATACGAAAGAATAACATTCTCAAAATGACACACCAATCACATACAATGTATCTCAATAAACATACTCGACTGGTGAGCATACCCCTCGGCGTACGAACAACCAATCACAACCCGTCGAACATACCCAAATTATACATGGAGTGGGAACGACCAATCGAGACTCAAAAAAACCAGCATGAGGTCAACAACCCCAAATCCGCACTTACAAAGAAATCATTCGAAGATCACTATGGTAAAGTCGAGCTACTACCATACCAAAGTTCGGATCTCTATTCATCGTACCATAGGAATGTCATAACCAGTTCGTGAGTCACACTCACAACTTCACCATGTTATGAACTATGCACCAAATGCGTATGTATATCAATCATACTTTCAAAACCAGTTTGAAATCATACATTCTCATCAAAAACCGTGGTAAAAACTCATTTGAAATCACAAGGCCAAATGGCCGACACTCAAAAGTTTAGAAAATGATTTCCAAAGTAACCTCAGTTACCAGATACCAAAAGAGCGTTTCAAAATACTCACACAACAGCAAAAATACCAACCATAAAGATACTCTAGCAGCGGAATACAAGAACCAATCAAGAAACTCAATGCACAAACATGTCATAGCCAGTATCCTCCGGGAAGCTCATCTCTTCACGACTGCGACAAGCTCGATACTCCAAAAACCTAAAAAGAAATCCCACGACGGGGTCAGCCATAATATCCAACAATGATATCAATCACATCACATCAATAATTACATACCAATGAGAATACAGAATAAGAATACAACCAATGTAATCTTATCGTCATAACTTTACTTACTCAAATAATTCTCGACAGAATAACCATTACCACATTTCACATCTCGTACTTGATTAACCAATGAATTCGAACATAGTATCTGTATTGTACCTCAAACAATACTCAAGATTCTCAAACTATCATCAACAACTCACGATACGGAAATATACCAGTTCTGATCAGTACGATCCATCGAATAACATCATCAAATCCCAAGAGGATAACCGATTGTCCATCAAAGACAAATACCAAGGAAATACGGAACATACTGTAACACCCCAAACTAGGCGGATATTACAGTGCCGTGGATCCCCGACTGGGACCCACCAGGCAAATGAAATTGAATGAATTATACGGATAAATGTAGTACCGAACTACATTACAACAATAATTACTCCGATGAGGAGTTTAGTTACAACACACCAGGACAATACCGAATACTAGTGTATTTTATATGAAGATAAAATACACAACACTGAATGAAACGGAGTATTCAAATGAAAGTCTGCAGCGGAAATTAAAGGACAATAACATGAATAACTGAAAGATCGGGGCCCCCAACTAGTATCACCGGGACTCCTCGACATCAACATGCTATTCCCGTGCGTTTGCCTTGCCATGACCTGAAAAACAAAATCCCCAAACGGGTTACATAAAGAACAACAATCCTCAAGGGTTGAAAATACACAATCATGATTAACTGAAGTTATGAAATATTCTTAGTTATGAATTACGCTGAAGAGGAGTATCATAGTACGCCCGTAATGTTCTGTGCAAGTGTACAACACCCGTCCGTGTACCTAATTAGTCTCACGGTGTAACGCTTTCCCGTATGCACGGTCTAATGTATCGGTGAACCCAATACATAACCATCGTGTGCCCGACTAAAAATTCCACACAGCCACACCCGGCCACGCAATATGAACCCAGAAGGTCATATGAATGAGAATGACCACACTGAATATCAATGAATAATAATTCGACAAGGTCAAGAATGACTCACCGAGATGAAAATAATAGTGAAGTAAATGGCAGCTCAATGAAATGATTGGAACCGTCGTTCCTTATGACTGAAGTGATTAATTGACAATAACAAGTTTTGATACGGTTAATACAATGATGAATGAGTTATGATTATGAATGAACAACAACAAAAGGGATGAATATCCTGTTAACCGAGTAAGAATTAACTTACTCAATACCGGTGACAATTATCCTTCCACGAACAACGTCCTAATTGAGATATCGGTCGCTCGAACAACCTTGAATTATACAATATCCAACAATCCGTTCAATATACGAATCAAACACGAGTATAACGAACTCAAAATGTCGATACGATTAAACTAAGTCCATTGAGGCATTAAATCAAACACGTTGTATCCAAACTCCGATTGTTTACAATCAAACCTCAATATACCAATATCAAAATCCCCAAGAAGTGTTTCAAACCAACAAAACATCTCCAATACGATCAATAATCCGTTATGAATATCCAAAAATGTGATTATAACAACAATTAGTCGAAAATCCCCAATTCCAACTCGATATTCAAGGTGTTCTTGAATAATCCCTCAATAATCCAATGAATCCTTATACAAACTCATAATCATATACATATCCCTTCATATAACATGATTATAACGTCCAAAACATCATATCTCAACACAACATCGAAGTCCAAAGTGTTGAAGGAATTACCTCTTGAAGATCCAAGTACTTTAATCCGAAGAACACGCGTTAGATTGATTATCCGGGCTTCACGATCGAAAGGAGATGAAGAAAATCAAACACTCAAATGATAATTGATGAAGAAAACTCTCCCTCAAGCTTTCTCTCTCGGTTGCAGGTGAAGAAGATGGAAGAAATGAGCTGAAATGCTCAAAAAAACGAATTTATAGGGGTTGACTCGGCTGACAGACTCGACCGTGTCCGCCTTACACGGTCGCGGCGCACAGCTGGCCGGCAGGGACTCGACCGTGTCCTGCTTGACACGGTCGCGGCGCGGAGGGGCCTTCCGATAGTGACCCGTCCGACAACGACTCGGCATGACTCGACCGTGTCCTGGAACACGGTCGGGCGTCTGGGCAGTCGGTTCGGGCTTATCCGGAAGAGTTCGACTCGGCCGTGCCAGACGACACGGTCGGGTCCTGAGACAGAAACTTCGGCATTTCCGGACGAGTACGGCACGGGCCGTGTCGGACGACACGGCCGAGTTCGGTCGGCAGTGATCGGCCATTAACTGAAAAAAATGAGCGGGTGAGCTAAAACGACCATAACTCTCTCGTCCGGACTCCGATTGACTCACCGTTTGAACCATTGGAAAGCTAACTCGATGCTCTATAATATTGCAAAGATTCAGAATTTTTGGAGTTACCAAAAATTAATGGTGATCTAACAAAGTCGAACTCATATGAGGAAAGTTGAAACAATGAACAATAATGATACACAACTCGAAGTTTTTACGAATGGTGAACACGGGTGAATGAACATGATTGATGAATGATTATAAATGAGTGAAAATCCACTGAGTGACAATCACCGAATGAAATTACTGAATGATAATGACTGAATTACAACCGGGTATTACACATACCTCGAGATATGATGTGCCGCGACAATCATATCAGTCTAATCCGAGATCAGATCAATGCAATACGGACATGGTCCTAACACAAGACCTACAAATGCATACTCATATGACAACGTCAATATGCTCAAAAACAATAACAACTATGTATACTCAATGGAAATCCCATGATCCAGCGCCCTCAGCATAGATCCCAAGATGATCCTACCAGATCAATACGAGGTGGATAACCAACAATATACATATGCACAACAATAACATATATAAAACCAACGATGCGAATCCACATGATTACATCTACACAACACTGGGTAATCCAATGATCCAGCGCCCTCAGCATAGATCCCAAGATGATCCCGTCGGACCAACACGAGGTGGAAAAACCCGTCCAATGATCCAGCGCCCTCAGCATAGATCCCAAGATGATCCCATCGGACCAACACGAGGTGGACATCCGATCCAGCGCCCTCAGCATAGATCGCGCGATCCCATCGGATCAACACAACATAAACAACACAATATGCATACACATGCAAAACAATATGTTCATCAACATGAACAACACAACATGAACGACAATATGACAAATCAATTAAGACGGCCTCATGTTCGACAACATGAATGACAATATGCATGATCAAATCACTAACTCTAACTGAATCGATATAAGATACTTGCCCCGAGTCCTTCGGGAGAAATCTCGATATCAAACCATCACCGACGATTATTCGCAATGCTCGGCGATCCAAACGTACCATGGACTACAGATACTCATATCCTCGTCTTTACCATAATGTAACCTCGATACCCGAATATACCAATAACCGAAATAGCTCAGATATATTATGATTAAACTCCCAGAATCGGAATGACAACATATAATCATTGCTATATGCATTATAAACGAAATGAAACTGAAACCATTCATTAAATATTATAACTGCGCAAGTAATTACTTGCCTCGATACCGATACCACGAAGCTGCTACCGAACATATTGCCTTTGTCTACGAGCTCCTCAGTCCCGATCCAAAGCAACACAATGGTCGTAATCCACGATCAATTATCGCAACCTAATGCAATAATCAAATGACAACACGTCCGATAATAATTAACAACCGGCAAAACCAACTAATCGAACTCAACCGTTCAACAAAAACCTTGAATAAACGCCGTCTGAACAAACCAAATCAAACCATCACGAATTCATAATCACAACACAAAAATACTGCACTGACTGCCTATTTAGCGCACGTTAAATGCAAAACGTAGTGTGCGCTAAGTTGCTCCCGTTAGCGTGCGCTAGCCAGTAAGCTTAGCGTGCGCTAATGCTGTGCAGTGGCATGCATTTCAATCATCGTCTAACACTTCCATCATGTCAATGATCAACTCATCTCGATATTAAGGATTTCATAACATATTCGATTCCAACTTTTATCTTTAAACACGAATCAACAAGATTCTTTCTTAGAACAATTTACCGGTTATTATCATGAATAATCATATTCCAAAGTCATCCGTAACCTTTCCGATTTCCAGTTCTTATTCATAACAATTATGACATATATAATTCAATAGTTCTTCAAGAACACGAATTATCCGAATTCACGTTCATGATCCATAAAATGACAAAATCCGATGTGTTCTAACATCTAAAAATCCTTATTCATCATGTTCTTCGACATACAATTCATATAACTTCAAGAATCACAATAGCACCACCATAATCGTTACCATACGAAGTAACCAATGACAAAACATCAAAAATCCGAATTGAAGAAGGGAATTACATCAACATATCTCTTGAATTCCATCCAAAACCATACGAAACATATCAATTCTCATATATTGATAACAACACTAACTTAGTTCGGTAATCCAACTCGTTATCATGCTCATCAACTCGAATATATGATAATCATCAACTCAAGAACATCAATAATCAATCCAAATGAAATCCAAAAGTGAAGAATTATTACCTTTTATAGACGAATCATGAAGGAGAACAATCAACTTCGTTCCAAGAATCATCAATAATTTCAAGAACAAGACTTTAATCCATGTTCCTCAGCTTAATCTTTGTTAAAGATTATCATCTCTCAGTGTTTGGGACCTCAAACTTCTCTCTAAAAACTCTCTCCCACGGTTGCAAGGAATGAATGGACGAAATGCTTCATAACACCCTTTTGTCCCTTTTTATAAAGTATATTACTAGCGTGCGCTAAACCTTATGTTTAGCGTGCGCACCAGCCTTAGCGTGCGCTGACTGACTTTGTTAGCGTGCGCTATCGCAGTCCAGAGGCTACTGTCTGTCTTCGTACATGTGCTTACGTACGTAATGCCCATGCATTAGCGTACGTAACTTACATTGTCTAGCATACGCAAGTCCTTACATTTAGCGTGCGCTAATACCAGTTGACTTGCTACAGTCTACACCTACCACGAAGATGCTCATGACCCCACATGCCGAAAGCAACCGATAAAGCCAAGATTCCCTATTGACCGATATACAGTTAGCGTGCGCTAATCAATATGCATTAGCGTGCGCTAACACTACATTACAACATCCGTTGACTTGTCATAACGTGCGCCGAAAGTGGCCTGGTCCACGCGTAGATTCCTTACGATCGGACTGCATTAGCGTGCGTTATCTTATATCCGTAGCGTGCGCTAAACCTACACGATAGCGTGCGCTACTCATGATTATTAGCGTGGGCCAATAATGTTACACTTAGCCATTTCCAGCTATTCTTGTCCAACGTCTCGACATACCAAAAATGAACATAAGACACACTGGACACAAACACTGAATCCAATAATATTCTTATACGATATACTCTATATCGAAAGTACGATAACCTGATACACGATATCCTCAAATGCAACTGTCGACAAGATACGACAATTATACCGATACTGACATCTCAGTCCTTTATTTATTTTATCCCTACTGTACAGATTCCATGCTGTACAATATAACTCGGATAAAATAATATCAAACAACAGTAGTAGAAATTCCGGATATTACATTTAATAACAAACTCAGACATCACGGACCATATTGTCGACTTCATATTTTTGGGCATCTTAGTCATGGAATATTTTAGTTCCTCGATGAGTTTGATTTGTTGCCTAAGTAGATTATCAGTGAGCATGGTAGAGTTTTTGACATTTAGAATGCTTTACCCAACACATTTTGTATTCAAAATTTGAGATAATTGGCACCATATGGTTTTCATATCGCTAACTCTAGCCTCAAGTGTTGGAGGGACTTTGGGCACATGGGAGAATCTCCACTAAATTTGAAATATGTGTATTCATTATTTGTTCTCTCGTCACACTTTTCTACTTCCTCCTCCTCACCACCATCATCTGTTGATGCATACCCGTCATCTATTCTCCATGATTGCATCAGTGCGGTAATGTCACCAAAGTAATTGGCATCAATTACTGGTCCATCAAAGTTTTCTTTCTTACTTTCCTTCTCATTTGTAATGTGCTTGTCAGTTTCAATGCCACACCTCTCCTTTTCTGTATTAGGAGACACTGAATTATGTGTTGCATCTATATCTGCTGGAATTTTGTTATGTGATTCGTTAGCAACTTGGGCCTGCATGCAGATAATATACGTTAATTTATTTTCTAAACTTGCAAAGCTGAAACATTTTTAGCAAATATGTATGACCAATTTGTAATGAGACATAATGTGAAGATGGCATGTGGATTTATGAAAAAGAACACGGGCTTTATTACCATTTTAAAAAATTTGTATTTAGGAAAATGTAGTGGATAAATTTTGAAGCTTGAGATAAAAGAAGGTTCATCATTACAAAAATTGTAGTAGTTCATAACTACAATATACATTTCTTCCTAGTTATCAAAACCATATGCCAATGTACTTTCCCTTTCGCGTGGTGGGCCCCTTCCAAATCGTAATGATAAAGGTAATGATAAGAGATATAATATAGTATAACATGAGTTATATAATAGAAAATTTTCAATTACATAATAATTTAATCATCACATCATCAAAATACTACTGAAGTAACAGAGAAAAACTACTTAATAGGCTTACTTTTGGATTCCAGTAGCCCCCTATATTGTTGAAATCAAGTGCGATGTTAGAAATTCATTCCTGAGTTAGTTGTTCTATATATGGCAATGGAGAGGTAATATTAACACCGGGAGTTGAACCTTTTGGACAAATATGGGCAAAAAAATAACCTGAACACAAATATGAGAAATGGATTATTACAAGTATTAGTGGATTTTCCAAATTAATCAAATTGGGTTGAACGTGTGAATGATATTCAAACATACCTGGAGAAAGAATGAACATCCGGTTATATATGTTCTTCCATGTTCTTTATGTAACTTCACCCCACTATTTAGGTTTTCTACCACTAACTTGGCCCAATTCATGTATGACACTTTCTCCAAGTTCACAATAATATTCAAGTATCCCACCCGAATATTTGGTAGTGTGAGGAAAGGGTAGTGTCTCAAACAAAAACAAGGTAACACACCTTGAACTCATCTCCACTAGTAACACAGCTTTCCAGTTTTCTGGCTAGTTCATTAATGTCAATTCTACCACTGGTCACCGTGAAATAATTCTTATATTTGTTTATACCTTCCATAGAGTCAAAGTCTAAATCATATCATCGCATTTGTGTGGAATGCCTAGGGTAGGAGTAGCTTCGGCTGCAGAAATATTTATGTGACAAGGGTTGTCTAAAGTGATTAAACTCTCATCGGGATTATACCTATCTACAAGCCAACAGACCAACTCGCGGTCAAGTCGTTCAAACTCTATCTTAGTTATCGATAAAAATCCCATTTCTTCAACACATTTTTTTTGGTTCGGCTAAAGTTTTCCATTTACAAGTCATAACTTTGTGAGAGATGTCCTAGTGTCAAATTTTACATCATATGGTTTCATATAATCAGAGAAAAATTGCGTCATTAGTTTAACATCTTAATGAAATAATTCATCCAGAGAAGTAATTTTATCAAATGTGACTTACATCGGGCTTCATACAATTCTTGAACTCATTTCTTTGTCGTTGGGTGTTGTAATATCCGCATTTTTCTTTTCCCAATATTTTTATTGTTTGTGTAATTTTTGTTTTTATCGACTCGCTTGTGACCGTATTAATATTTTGGGAATATTTAATACTAGACTTTTTAGCATTCGAGCTTGTTTCAGACTTGTTTTACTCAATTCCGCGTTTGTTGTCATTTTTGTCGCTTTTGGATTCAATTCTCGTAATCATTGCTCCGAACCGCCGTTTGGGATCCTCGCAGATCTATTTCATGTTACTATGGATGTTGTGAAATTTTATTGGTGTTACGATCGAGTATCTTGTTGGGTCATTCCGTAATATTCCAAAGTTTTGGGTTCTATTACGTTTATTCTCTTTCCGGGTCGTTTCGTGTTACCGTCGTGCTAGGACTGACCGTTTTGACAGGAAGTCACTAAACGAGAATTTGTGGTTGTTCGTATAGGCCTTTGAATGGTCGGGACTATGCATCATTCATGTGTATCAGGTTCGTGGGTCTCATTTCGGCACTTTTAGTCACAAACAGCATGCGCCGCGGCACAAGGGAATGTGGGCCGCGGCACACCCCTTTCAGTAGGTGAGCTGGGCGCGGCTGTACCGTGCGCCTCGGCATGCTAGGTTCTGTTCTGCGGCACGGCCTAAAGGCCTGATCGCAAATATTAGCCGCGGGCCGCGGGACACTCGTTCTGCGTCGCGGCACGCGGGTCAGTAGGTCCTTTTATCAGCGGGATTTGGAGAGGATTTCATTTTCCTCTCCTTTCTTCTTCTTTCTCTCTGTGGGCGATTTTTTTGGGCAATTTTCGGGCGATTTTTGGGCGCTTTGGGCATCTTCAATGTTAGAGATATCATCCTCCTCTAGTTCTTGGTGTAGATTAACAACATCTACCTGGGTTCTTCATCCTAAATCCTAGAACCATATTTTGGGAAATTTGGGGGGTTTTGAGTTTTTGTCCGATTCATTCGGTATTGTTGATTAATCCATGATGTATATGATTAATCTTGATGGTATTATTGTTTTCTCTATGGATTCATGGTATGTTTCATGTTATTTGTGAAATCAAGAAGGTTCGGTTGCGATCCGTCCTCGTCATTGTTTTATACGAGCTTACATGAATCATTTGTGGGGTTTTCGGGTATTTTCCATTATTGTTATTCTTGTAGAATTTGTTGTAATGGTGTTTTATGAATCGTCTAGGTTCGGTGTGTCCAATTTCTCGCAACCGTGATTGTTTCATTCCGTCTTTTCATCGTGATAATCGAGGCAAGTACCCTTAATGAACTTACATGCTTAACATGGTAGTATTGCATGAGTAACGCGTGTGTGTATGCTCACTACGGGTTAGATCTGACGGGGTCTCAATAGGGGTCTACAGACGCGTGGATCTGCGAGCTTGGCTTTTAAACACTACGGGTTAGATCCGACGGGTTCCCGGTAGGGGTCCACAGAGGTGTGGGTCCGCGATTAATTGTGGTGCATTCTATAAATGTGTTTTGGATTATGGCGTTTCCGGAAATGTGTGTTTCAAACCGATGTTTTGTCATTTGCATGCTTTGACTATATGTGTAAGGTGTAAGTTGTTCATTTGGTTACTTGTACTAACGTAATTGTAACCCCTTTGGGACCCGTTTTGGCGCTGGGACAGTACGAGGATGTTGGCCAAGGTTGTTGACGTGTGCATTTGAGTTTTCTTGTTTCCGTTGTCCTTTACGATGTGGTTGTTTTCTAAATTTACAAACTTATAGATAGTACTCGTGAGTACTTAGGCATTTTACACGGATTGTGATTTACATTAGTAATTGTTATTTATGATTGTCAGTGATGATTGTTCCGCCGGTCTTACCGGGCGTTCTATTCTATTTTCATCTTAGTGATGTGTGTTTCCTCGCTAACCGAGATGGTTAAACAAGTGGTATTTTCGTGTTTAGCCTGGTGGGTCCTATGTAGGTGTCCACGACGCTGTAATATACCCTGAATATCTTGGGGGTGTTACATGTCACGCCCCCAACATCGGGAAGGATGAGGACACGATGCATCGGTCAATCAATCAATCAAAGTGCAACAATAAATAGCGGAAGAAAAATAACAATTGGATAATATTTCAAAATACCAATCTTAACCCGATGTTCTAAGATTCGTTGTGGAAAAATCTGATAATAAAAATTACCCTGATCATAAGTTTGCAGCGAAATCAAATACCAAATGAATTAAGTACGAAGCATAGTTAACTATTACAAGTTGGGATAACAACAGAAATTCTAAGTCTTGATGGCAGTCTTCTATTCAGTCTCTTCCTCAAAAACTTCTTCGTCTTCGACTGGTGGCTCATTCTCTAGTTTTAAAAGGGAAAACGGTGGGGTGAGACAAAGGCCTCAGTGAGTGGGTGATCATATGTCAAGTCAAGCAGTCAGTCAATTAGTTGATCAGTCAATCCAGTTTCGAATCCTACCGATGTGGACTTTAGATTCTAGACTCTCCTTATTACTCCTAGCAATATAGGCCGTCACCCCAAGATTTGGACCGTCTCCCCAATAGCTGAGCCTTTGCCCTCACACTTAGTGTGTGCTTCCTTATCTCTTATCTGGGCTCGGTATACCAAGTCTACGACCCAGGTCCCTTGGAACACTTCGTTCCTCGGTTATATGAATAGGAAATAACGGTAGCCTCGTTCATGAACCGCAGCCGCGCTGCTCGATCCAAGACTCGATCTAACCATCTCGACTCGATTTGGGACTCTAGAGGTGGCTCCTACAACTCAAGAGGTGGCCCCCAGATTGTAGGTCGGCTCTCTGTTTCGTATGGGCTGAAGAGGTGGCCCCCGTCCGTCGACGTGGCACTTTGTCCCGATAGAGTTAGAGACGGACCCGTCTATGGCACTTTGTTTGTATAGCACTTAGTTCCCGGACGGTCACGGTTATCAATTAGACGCATTTCTCAAGTTTCACATAAACATTCGGTGAGTGAGGATAATAGCGTCTTTTGATTAAGTATGGAATATGGTTACTTATATTTGTGGCACGGTAATACGGAATAGGACCTTGTATAAAATTTTGAAAATACTCTCAAAATTTTACTTACAGTTTGTTGGGTTTAGGTCAGATATATTAAATGGGTAGGTTCGACGAAACGAAACGAGGGTTTTCTGAAATAGGTTGCAAGGACGTTTTTACCCTTAGGTTCAAGCCTAAGCGTTTGGAGTATAAAACGAAATTGGATGGTTATTAAAATTTATGAGAAAGTCAAAAATACTTCCTTGACTCCATATTTAACGGAAAATTCAGAAATTTCCAGTTTCGGGACAGAAATTTCTAGAAATTATGGTATCGCCCCAAAACATAAGGAAATCGTTCTGAGGCTTATAGAGCTATGAATTTATCTCGGAATTTAACGAAATTATACGAGATGACTCGTCATGAACCTGGAATTCCAGATATGTAAAAATTTCAGAAAAATTCGGACTTGGTCCAGAAGTTTTGAATTCTTGCATTTTGACCCCGGAATTATTTTGAAATTGTAATATGACTAATGAATTTGGATATCGAATTCGGAATCACTTGAAAACTTACGAAAAGCACATATATGATATAATATGTACTGTCCAAGGTCCAGAATATTTTATTTTTGTAAATTTCAGTTTAATACCCAAAATTTAAGAAATTATGATTTGTGCCGAAAAGTTCCGAATAGTCGTTTCAAGTACCGTTTTGGCCACAAATAAATTATCCACACATTATAACATAGTCATATAATACAATTTACAGATTTTGGTAGGGTTTTCAACAACATGTAGAAGAAAACATATAACATTCAATTTATGACAAAATCGGCATCTGACTACCAAATCGGTTGTCGTTTAATTCAATAAATCGTATTGCATGTTATATAACCTTAACATACATCTTTCAAAACATGCATTTACACAAGAATTTCAGATTAGTACATGCTTCCACATTTTTCAAAATACATGAGAATTAAATTTAAGGAAAACGAATTACACATAGCTATACATAATATCATAATATGTATTTTTAATATGAAAATTTTAACATAGATCATATCAATAAAATATAGAAATATTTCAGATTTAGTACATGCATCACAAGTAGAAGAAGAGGTTTTTACTTTAAAGGTTTGAAAGAGTTTCACCCACCTCGATTCTTGTCGGGATTAGTCGGTTATAGGTCTCGGAAGTTGAAAAACGATCTCCCCTCTCGCACTACATGGTTTTGTAGATTCATGCATCCAAGATATATGTTTTGTTTGCATATTTTGAGATTAAAGTTTAGAATGATTATTGCTAGAATTTATGAAAATGGAAGTAAGAAGTGAGATTACCTATTTCTTGCTTGAGTTTTCTTCTTCCCTCTTTCTTCCTCCTTGGTTCGGCCCTATCTCTTTCCTCTCTTAAGATGCAGATTTTTATTTTTTGTATGGGAATGAAAAGGATGAAAAATGTGGCTAGCAGTTAATGTAGGTATTTATAGGTGTAGTTAGGGTTTTGGAAAAATGGAAGAGCATGAAGGAGATCGGTCTTGCATGGAGGTGAAGACTCCCTTCTCTCCCTTTTTTTCTACTTTGGCCGCCCACTTTGGTATATAATATATATATATATATATTTTAAGTGTGTAGTATTAAGAGGTAGTATTATGAGGGTTTGGGAAGTGGAATAAGTTTGGGAAGGAAAATGGAAGAAGTTTGAATACATGTGTCAAAGTCTTGCATGGCAGATGAAAATTCTTTCTCTTTTTTCTCCATATTGGCCGCCCCTATGTATATTATATATATATATATATTGTTAATTTAATGATATAATTATAATTGTAATAGTTGGTGATTTTATTAGTTGGATTGGGCTTTAACTTGTAATTCATGTCTTAGAAATTTTATTAAGTTGGATTTGGGTATATTAATGAGTTTATATGTGCAAGTGTTGATACATAGCCCATTAGGTGAATCAATATACTATTTTAATGTTATGGTTTATCAAATAAATTACGAACTTAAAGGGTGAAATAAAATAAAATAGATGTAGGTTATATCATGTCATAAAATAAATATTATCAAAATATATCATGATTTAATACATTGCACACATGATAAGCCATCAAATTTAGGGGGTTTTACATCCTCCGGTCCTTAGGAGAATTTGGTCCCCAAATTCCTCCTCGAACAATTCAGGGTAAGATTTCTTCATTTCTTCCTCAGCCTCCCACGTAGCGTCTTCCTCTATGTTGTCATTTGACCAGACGACCTTGAAAAGGGAATTTGCTGCTTCCTTAATTCGCGTACTTACCGGTCGAGGATCTTGATTGGCTTCTCTTCATAAGACAAGTTATCTTTGATCGGTGGGATGTCAGAAGTAAGAATGTGCGCTGGGTCTGGATGATACTTCTTTAACCTTGAGATATGGAAAACGTCGAGCATTCCAGCCACATGGGATGGTAATTCCAGCCGGTACGCTAATCATCCGATTCTTAACGTGATTTTGAATGGTCCGACGCATCGGGGACTCAGCTTCCCTCCTTTCATTGACGCTATTGAACTCTTCTGCGGGGTTAGCCTCAAGAAGACTTGATCTCCTACTTCAAATTCTAAATCATTCCTGTAACACCCCCAAAATCTCTCGAGGTATTACAGTGCCGTGAATCCCACGTGGGACCCACAAGGCTAGTTAAAAAAATAGATAATTTAAGGAAGTCGCGCTAAAACGTTAGGTTCAAGGTTTACATAACGTGAGTCGAAAGATTCTAAGGAAAAATATAATTCGAAGTCCAATTATTACACAACAGAGGTTTTTAAAAGAAAGCAAATTTAATTTAATTTAAGCAGCGGCAAGAGATAATTCCAACACCGCTCAAGTCTGACCGGACCCCTCGGGAATGTCCTGCACATGATGAAAAATTTTACCAGGAACGACGAATCATACCAGGTAACCAGGGTCAGAGAATGCATGCCAAATAACAACTACTAGCAACGATATACGCCATTTTACCAATCACATTACCAAATAATCAACATGGAATATTTCATCATACAACCGACGTTGTCTCTCTCTTTTATCACATAAACCCCAAGGTCGCAACCAAGGGTCACGGAAGTATCCACACGGGAATACCCCGGAACATAGGCGCCCAATTCGGGTCTTATCCCCTAACACATTTCCACACGGGTACCATACAGGTTTTATCCCCAACACATCGGCGCATTTATAACATATTTTAGAGAAAGACAACCGTCAGCATTCATCAAAAATGGCACATACACACATACGGACATAACATTAATATTAGAAAATTCTCAAGCAAGATTTCACTTGCCTGTGATCCGATAGTAGGTGCTTTGTGATAAACGGAGTCCCCACGCCCTCTTGAGCTTAACCTTGCCACGTAATATCCGATTAACACCTCGTACGGATCATGATGAATAAAACTAGTCTCCTTTTCCTAATCGGATTCCTAGCGTAGTTTTAATAGTCGATATTAGTATCATTTCTAAGTTCGTAAGCATTACGTACCATTATTCCGTTCAATTCTACAGTTAACATTAGATATATCCATTTGCTCAACAAGATTATCCCTATCATTTTTCGGTTGTCAACAAATGATTATAGCATAATCGAATCTCATACTTTCTAATTCTATTCTATTTTCCGAATACTACAATCAGTGGATTCTGTTACACAATAACTTTGGTGGTTTGATATCCAATAATGATTATATTATCGAATTGTTTTCCTTAGTTCACTAAGTGTCAAAAATCACAAGGTAAGGGTGGCTACGAACAATGGAACATACGGTGACGGATTACTACGAATTTTCCTACGATTGATTCGTCAAATTTTACATTCCTAGTGATGATTGAAATGAAATTTCGTATGATAGATATGATTTGCATGAAACGAAACATATGAGAAATGAATACTCCGGTTACTACAATTCCATCCGAAAAGATTGTCTACGAAGGTTGGCAAAAATCTACCCAATACCCGTAATCTAATAAGTATATATAAAAAAAAACATCGAAGATATTACTCCAGGGATTGGTGGCTTACCTTATTGGAAGAAGAATAATGAAAATAGTTGGCGAATCCACAAGAACTACGAGGAGAAACGAGAAGTGACTTGAACGACTTGGATAATCTTCACCCGAGCTCAAGAAACGACCTCCTCAATGTTAATTCAAGTATATAAGAGGTTAAGAACCGAGTATAAGGCTAAGAATTTCTCCAAGGGTGTTATCTTGCAATGTTGGGTCGTGCAAATGAAGAAGGGAATTTTCATTTTATAAACTTGGTTTTGTTAACGTACGTTAATGATAACGGTGTTACGTAAATAAGGCTTATTACATGCGTAACAGTTTAATGACAACGTACGTAAAGACCGCCACTGCCCGAAATGTGCCCAAGTGTTACATACGTTAAATTTGGCGGATAACGTACGTTATGAAGAGTTGACTCGTTTGTCCTCTAGCCCGCCGAAAGTAGCTCCGTCCGTGTGAAAAGAAAGATTCCGGTTGGGAGGCTGACTCACCCATTACGTACGTAATATAACTACCTTAACGTACATAATAATCGAAATATAGCGTACGTTAGGCATAAGTTGTAGTGCGCGCTAGACAAAGCTCTAACGTACGTTAGACATAAACTCTTTAGCCACATCTCACATTCTAACCATCTCGGGGTGACCATCCCTTCCACTCGTCAACAATTATCGGGGAACAAGACGTTGGCCACCGTCATATTTGCACCGACGATCGTCCCACGACGTCAAGGCATGTCACCTCCGTTTCATTTACATCGCACAATTATATAGCACTCAATGGAATACATTAATAGAAATGACGTCACATTACAAAAATTCACACAGTACAAAGTAATCAAGCATGAAATACCGGTGGTATTACATATCACCCCCCTTAAAAATAGTTTCGTCACGAAACTTAAGAAAATAACTCGGGATGACTCTATTTCATGCTCGACTCAGTTTTCCAAGTCGCTTCTTCCATGACATGGTGCGACCACTGAATCTTCTCGAGGGGTATGGATTTATTTCTTAACATCTTCACACGCCGAGCCAAAATGGCGATCGGTACCTCTCTAAAGGTAGCGTCATCGAAAATTTTCACTTCTTCGAAATTGAGATTGTGAATCAGATCATAGACATACTTCCTCAGCTGGGAGACGTGAAAAACGTTATGCACTCCATCCAGATGCGGTGGTAGAGCTAATCGATACACAAGCTTCCCTACCCGGTCCAATATCTCAAACGGACCTATAATTCTCGGGCTTAACTTGCCCTTTTGGCCGAAACGCCGGATACCCCGCATAGGTGATACTTTGACCCAAACATGATCCCCGACCATAAATTCTAACGGTCGTTGTCGGTTTTCGGCATAAGATTTTTGCCGGCTCTGTGCGGCTAACATGTGCTTTCGAATGATAGAGATCTTCTTAATGGATTCCTGGATAAGATATAACTCGGTAACCGCGGTGTCGGAAGCATCATCCCAGCATAACGGAAACTTGCATATTCGCCCATACAGGGCCTCAAATGGTGCCATGCCTATGCTTGCATGCCAGCTGTTGTTGTACGAGAACTCCACTAATCCCAAATGTCTAGCCCAATCCTTACCCCAATCGAGCACACATGCCCTAAACATATCTTCCAAGGTTTGAATCGTATGCTCGGTTTATCCATCTGTCTGAGGGTCATAAGTCGTGCTAAAGTGTATTTGGGTCCCCATAGCTTTATGGACGGCTTTCCAAAAACGAGACACGTATCTGGTGTCCCTATCCGAAATGATGGATGAGGGAACGCCATTTAGCCTTACGATCTCTCTGATGAAAATGACGGTCAATTCCTTTGTCCCGGTTGTCTCTTGAATAGAAATGAAATGTGCCGATTTTGTCAATCGATCAACAATGACCCAAATTGTATCCTTTCCTCCCACCGCCGTAGGTAGCTTAGTGACAAAGTCCATTGATATGATCTCCCATTTCCACTCCGGGATGGGTAGGGGTTGCATAATTCCGGCTGGTCTGCGGTGTTTAATCTTTACTTGTTGGCACGTCATACATTGGGCGACGAACCTAGCAACTTCCCATTTCATATTCTTCCACCAAAAACTATGTCGCAAATCTTTGTACATCTTGCTTGCTCCGGGGTGAATAGAATAGGGAGTGGAGTGCACCTCCTTCAGTATAGTTTGCTTCAGCCCGTCATTCGGTGGAATACAGATCCTGTTCTTGAACCTCACCAAATCACCCTGAATCTTATAATCGTAAACATCTCCTTCCTCGATTCTTGCACCGATCGCACGTAATTCAGGATCTTCCATTTGTGCAAGACGTATCTCGTCTAGTAAGGACGAAAGTATGTTGATAGAGCATAATTGTCCTTGCCTACGTTGTATCCATACTTCGGTGCTGCTTCTCCTAATGTCTTGCTGCAGTTTGGGCTGAACTGTTATGCTGGATACCATTACCTCTTGTGTAGTTTTCCGACTAAGAGCATCAGCTACCACATTGGCTTTCCTGGGATGATAGGAGATTTCCACATCATAGTCCTTGATTAGCTCTAACCAGCGACTCTGCCTCATGTTTAATTCTCTCTGAGTGAAGATATATTTCAAACTCTTATGATCCGTGAAAACTTTGCAAGTAACTCCGTAAAGATAGTGCCTCCAAATCTTGAGGGCATGCACCACTACGGCTAGCTCTAAGTCATGCGTTGGGTAATTTACTTCGTATGGCTTCAGTTGTCGGGATGCGTACACAACGACTCTGCCATTCTGCATGAAGACACACCCTAGTCCGTGCTTGGATGCATCCGTGTATATAATGAATCCTTCTGTACCCTGCGGTAACACTAGTACTGGGGCAGTAGTTAGCCTACTCTTGAGCTTGTCGAAGCTCTTCTGGCAGTCTGCAGTCCATACAAATTTGGTGCTCTTCCTCAGTAGGTTCGTTAACGGTCGGGCGATACAGGAAAAGGCCTCGACGAATCTTCGATAGTAACCCGCTAGTCCTAGGAAACTCCTAACCTCCTTGACGTTATTCGGCAGTCCCAAATTGTTATTATCTCGATCTTTTGTGGGTCGACATTGACACCTTCTGCCGAGACAACATGTCCGAGAAAAATTACCTCCGGCATCGAGAATTCGCACTTGGACAGTTCCGCATAAAGTTGGTGTTGCCTTAACACGCTCAGCACTTGCCTCAAATGTTCCTCGTGTTCCTGTCGGCTTCGAGAATATATCAGGATGTCGTAGATAAAAACAACCATGCATCTATCGAGGAAATTAATCAAAACTCTATTCATCAATTCCATGAAAACGTATGGAGCATTAGTCAACCCGAATGATACCACGATATACTCGTAATGTCCATACCTCAACCGAAATGCAGTCTTGGGTATATCTTCCTCCCGAATCCTCAATTGGTGATATCCGGACCGTAAATCGATCTTTGAAAACACGACTGCCCCTTGTAATTGATCCAAGAGGTCATCAAATCTTGATAGTGGGTAATGATTCTTGATAGTAACCTTATTTAGCTCCCTGTATTCGATGCACAAGTGTAGAGAGTTGTCTTTCTTCTTAACGAAAAGTACCGGCGCACCCCATGGTGAGGTGCTTGGGCGGATCAGCCCTTTCTCCAACAGATCTTCGAGCTGTATCTTTAATTCCTTCATCTCGGCCGGTGCCATCCTATAAGGAGCTTTGGAAATAGGTCTCGTCCCCGGCTGGAGTTCAATGGAAAGGTCAACTTCTCGGTGCGGTGGCAGCCCTGGTAGTTCATCGGGAAAGACGTCTAGAAATTCATTCACCACCGGAATGTTTTTGATTGTAAGTTGTGAAGTATCCTCTCGAAGAACATAACACCAATAGTACTCCCTTCGAGAGCTGCAGGAGGCTTCTGATGCGACAATGCTGAGAGACCCTTTCGTACTGAAGTGTTCACGTCCGCTGATGACATGTGTGATACCGTCATGAGCCGAAATGGAAATAGTCAAGTGGTAGGTATCCAAGATCGTTCTGTGCATTGGCTTCCAGTCCATACCTAATATGATATCTTCATTCTAGAGCGGAAAGACCATAAGATTAGCGGTCCAACTATGATTGTCGATGCAGATCCGACAGTCTCGAACCTTTTGATCGCCACCTAATCTACTACCCTCGGGTAGTTTAACAGTAAAGGGCTCACAAGGTACACAAACAAGATTTAAGCGTTCAACACATTCCATAGATATAAATGAATGGGTGGCTCCGGTATCAAATAGTACATGCAGTGGCTGATAATTAACAAGAAGAGTACCTGAGATAGCTGGCGCAGACTGACCATCCGTAGCCCTCAGCTCAAATACACAGGACGGAACTGACTCCGAAAAGGATGAAGTACCTCCGCCGCGCACACGGCCTCGTCCGGCACCGTGTAGCGGTGGTTGGTTCTGGTGGGATAGAGCTCGGTAGTTGGAAACAGCAGGCATCCTAGGGGATTGCACAGAGCCTTGTTGACTTGGTTGGGAAGCTGGGTTCTGAGTGGGATTGGCCCGCCAGCAGTAACGAGACTTGTGTCCACTCTTTCTGCAAGTGAAACATTTGGTAGCCGTCTTCTGACACCGATCCATAGTATGCCCGGACACGCCACAATTGAAACAGTCCCTACGGTAAGGCTGATCAGATACACCCTTCTGTTGGTATGAAACCGCTGACTTAAAAGAAGATGCGGGCCCCGAATTCATTTTGTTGATGCTCCCAAGCTGAACTAATGTCTTCTGCTTCTTCGAGTTATGCCCGATGTCGCTATTAACAATAGTACCAGCATATGCTGTGACTATGTCTTCGTATGCCCTCAGGGTCGTGCAGTGAAATCCGGCGGCATAGCGTTGTACATCCTCCGGCAACCTCTGTGCAAGGTGGCATTTTCGTTGATCTTCTGATGGAACCATCTGTGAGATGTAACTTAGCTCGGTTCGGTAGGCCCGAATGATCTCTGGTACTGGCATGTTCTGAGGTCCGGCACTGAAAAAGTCTCGTGCGCGAGTGGTTCGGGCTGATCTAGGACAGTACTCGCTCCGTAGTAGTCGGGCAAATTGGGTCCACCCGACCACTCGGTCCTCTGGCCTGTAAGTCCTCCACCAACGTGCAGTAGTGTCACGGAGTTGATTAATCCCGAGCGGCACCTTCCGGTTCTCTGGGCATCCGATCACTTCGAAGGCAGTCTCCATTTCAGAAATCCAGTCGTCCACATGTTTCTCTCCTGTCCCATCAAATAATGGAGGCCTAGCCTTCAGCATCTCTCCCAACCATCGGTCTCTTCCTGCGTTTTCTTCCACATTGATGACCGGTATCTGTTCCGCCTGGTTGACCTGAGCAATTCCCATGGCGATAGCCTGGGCAAGGGCCTGAACAAAAGCTAGGTCCATGCCTCCCGAGTTGTTATTCTATCATTCCGAATCCTGATCGTTTTGATTAACTGGTGGCGGCTGGCCCCCAGCAGGATGGGTCTCGGCAGTGTTCCCGTCCTCATTGTGGTTCGCGGCGGAACCTTGAGCGTCATTCACCACCCTCCTAGCTCCTCGGCGTGCCATCACTGACGGTATTAATCTAAAGCCAGTTCCATACACGGTTTACAATTAAATGCAGTACATAAACAGAAACACACATATCACTTACTTTGCATTCCCATAAGGAGTTTCGATCGCTTGGGGTGTTGGATTTGAATAACTTTGAAAAATTAGGAGAAATTTTATTCAAACCAGGAGTTTCTCTCTGATACCATTTTCTGTAACACCCCCAAAATCTCTCGAGGTATTACAGTGCCGTGAATCCCACGTGGGACCTAGAAGGCTAGTTAAAAAAATAGACAATTTAAGGAAGTCGCGATAAAACATTAGGTTCAAGGTTTACATAACGTGAGTCGAAAGATTCTAAGGAAAAATGTAATTCGAAGTCCAATTATTACACAACAAAGGTTTTTAAAAGAAAGCAAATTTAATTTAATTTAAGCAGCGGCAAGAGATAATTCCAACACCGCTCAAGTCTGACCGGACCCCTCGGGAATATCCTGCACATGATGAACAATTTTACCTAGCACGACGAATCATACCAGGTAACCAGGGTCAGAGAATGCATACCAAATAACAACTACTGGCAACGATATATGCCATTTTACCAATCACAGTACCAAATAATCAACAGGGAATATTTCATTACACAACCGACGTTGTCTCTCTCTTTTATCACATAAACCCCAAGGTCGCAACCAAGGGTCACGGAAGTATCCACACGGGAATACCCCGGAACATAGGCGCCCAATTCGGGTCTTATCCCCTAACACATTTCCACACGGGTACCATACAGGTTTTATCCCCAACATATCGGCCCATTTATAACATATTTTAGAGAAAGACAACCGTCGGCATTCATCAAAAATGGCACATACACACATACGGACATAACATTAATATTAGAAAATTCTCGAGCAAGATTTCACTTGCCTGTGATCCGACAGTAGGTTCTTTGTGATAAACGGAGTCCCCACGCCCGCTCGAGCTTAACCTAGCCACGTAATATCTGATTAACACCTCGTACGGATCATGATGAATCAAACTAGTCTCCCTTTCCTAATCAGATTCCTAGCGTAGTTTTAATAGTCGATATTAGTATTGTTTCTAAGTTCGTAAGCATTACGTACCATTATTCCATTCAATTATACAGTTAACATTAGATATATCGATTTGCTCAACAAGGTTATCCCTATCATTTTTCGGTTGTCAACAAATGATTATAGCATAATCGAATCTCATACTTTCTAATTCTATTCTATTTTCCGAATACTACAATCAGCGGATTCTATTACACAATAACTTTGGTGGTTTGATATCCAATAATGATTATATTATCGAATTGTTTTCCTTAGTTCACTAAGTGTCAAAAATCACAAGGTAAGGGTGGCTACGAACAATGGAACATATGGTGACAGATTACTACGAATTCTCCTACGATTGATTCGTCAAATTTTACATTCCTATTAATGATTGAAATGAAATTTCGTATGATAGATATGATTTGCATGAAACGAAACATATGAGAAACGATAACTCCGGTTACTACAATTCCATCCGAAAAGATTGTCTACGAAGGTTGGCAAAAATCTACCCAATACCCGTAATCTAATAAGTATATATATATTAAAAAAAACATCGAAGATATTACTCTAGGGATTGGTGGCTTACCTTATTGGAAGAAGAATAATCAAGAGAGTTGGCGAATCCACAAGAACTATGAGGAGAAATGAGAAGTGACTTGAACGACTTCGATAATCTTCACGGAGCTCAAGAAACCACCTCTTCAATGTTAATTCAAGTATATAAGAGGTTAAGAACCGAGTATAAGGCTAAGAATTTCTCCAAGGGTGTTATCTTGCAATGTTGAGTCGTGCAAATGAAGAAGGGAATTGTCATTTTATAAAACTTGGTTTTGTTAACGTACGTTAATGATAACGGTGTTACGTACGTAAGGCTTATTACGTACGTAACAGTTTAATGACAACGTACGTAAAGACAGCCACTGCCCGAAATGTGCCCAAGTGTTACGTACGTTAAATTTGGGGGATAACGTACTTTATGAAGAGTTGACTCATTTTTCCTCTAGCCCGTCGAAAGTAGCTCCGTCCGTGTCAAAAGAGAGATTTTGGTCGGGAGGCTGACTCACCCGTTACGTACGTAATATAACTACCTTAACGTACGTAATAATCGAAATATAACGTACGTTAGGCATAAGTTGTAGCGCGCGTTAGACAAAGCTCTAACGTGTGTTAGACATAAACTCTTTAACCACATCTCATATTCTAACCATCTCGGGGTGACCATCCCTTCCACTCGTCAATAATTATCGGGGAACAAGACGTTGGCCACCATCATATTCACACCGACGATCATCCCACGGCGTCAAGGCGTGTCACCTCCGTTTCATTTACATTGCACAATTATATAGCACTCAATGGAATACATAAATAGAAATGACGTCACATTACAAAAATTCACACAGTACAAAGTAATCAAGCATGAAATACCGGTGGTATTACAATTCCGACGTTGATCGGCGTAACTCTTCTGTCTGCTCTGCGCTGTGCGGATCCTATCCTTGATTATTCGTACTTTATCTACGGATTCCTTCACCAAATCTGTACTCATTACTGAAGGTTCTGTTCGTTGAGTCTTCGACGTCCAATGGTCATCAATTTCCCAATGGAATGGGGATCGACACTTCCTCCCATATAGAGCTTCGTAAGGTGCTATTCCGATTGTCGCTTGGTAGCTATTGTTATATGCAAACTTGGCTAATGGTAGATGATAATCCTAATTTCCTTGAAAGTCTAGTACGCAGGCGCATAGCATATCTTCAAGGGTCTGGATGGTTCGCTCAGATTTCCAATCGGTATGGGGATGTGCACTTGTGCTGAAGCGCAAGGAAATTACTAATTCCTTATGAAAGACTTTCTAAAAACGAGATACAAATCTAGGATCTCTGTCTGATACTATGTCCGTTGGCACTCCATGGAGTCGAGAGATTTCTCTAATATAAATCCTAGCCAGCTTTTGCTGACTGTCGTACTTTTTAACCGGCACGAAATGTGATGATTTCATCAATCTCTCGGCGATCACCCAAATGGTGTTATAGCCTCCCCTTGTGGTTGGAAAATCCGTGATAAAATCCATGGTTACCATTTCCCATTTCCATTCAGGGACTTCTAGTGGTTGTAGTAGTCCTGAGGGTCGCTGATGTTCAGATTTGACTCTCTGGCATGTGAGGCATCGCGCCACGAATTCTGCCACTTGGTTCTTCATGTTCAACCACCAAAAGTGTTTCCTCAAGTCACGGTACATCTTGCTACCTCCTGGGTGTATCGTATATCTTGAGCAATGAGATTCCTCGAGAATTAGTCTCTTGAGCTAACCGCCGTGAGGTATGCATAATCGTCCCTTAAACCTTACAATTCCATCCTTGGTAATTGTAAACTCGGGTTTCTCGCCCTTAGCGATCTTGTCCTTAAACTGTTGAAGTTTTGGATCTCTCTCTTGGGCTAATCGATTATCGTCCAATATATTCGGTTTAACTGTGAGGTTGGCACAATTTAAACGAGCACCTTCATGAATGGGTTTTAGACAGCTCAATTCCTCAAGAGCTTGCCATTCTCGAATCATGAGTTGGGCCACCCTAGCCTTTCTACTTAAGGCATCAGCCACGACATTCGCTTTCCCCGAGTGATGTTGAATCTCACAATGGTAATATTCGAAAAGCTCTACCCATCTTCTCTGTCGTAGATTAAGTTCATTCTGAGAAAATAGGTACTTGAGACTTTTATGATCCGTAAACACGGTGAATTCAACATCGTATAAATGATGTCACCATTTCTTTAAGGCGAATACTATCGCAACAAGTTCGAGGTCGTGTGTTGGATAATTCTTCTCGTGCATCTTGAGTTTCCTGGAAGCATATGCGATAACCTTACCATTCTGCATCAGTACGGCAGCGAGTCCATCCTTTGAGGCGTCACTATATACGACAAATCCTTGGGTTCTTTTTGGAAGTATCAATATCGGTGCGGTGGTAAGTTTCTTCTTGAGTTCCTGGAAACTTGACTCGTATTTATTCGTCCATTCAAATTTTACTTGTTTCTGAGTTAGCCATGTGAGGGGTCCCGCTAACTTCGAGAAGTCCTTGATGAATTTACGGTAGTAGCCCACAAGTCCAAGAAAGCTTTTGATCTCAGTGACATTTTTACGGCCTCTTCCATCCATAATAGTTTCTATCTTAGATGGATCAACTGCAATCCCTTCTCCATAAATAATATGGCCTATAAATGCCACTTCCCTCAACCAAAATTCACACTTGCCATACTTGGAGTAAAACTTGTGTTGCCTTAGTGTATCCAACACTAGTCTAAGATGTCTCTCATAATCTTTTTCCGACTTAGAATACACGAGTATGTCATCGATGAAAATTACTACGAATTGGTCGAGATAGGGTTGAAGTACTCTATGCATTAAATCCATAAATGCCGCAAGAGCCTTCGCGAGTCCAAAAGGCATCACTACGAACTCGTAATGGCCGTATCCAGTTTGGAATGCAGTTTTAGGATTATCTTCATTCTTAATCTTTGACTGGTAGGATCCTTGTTGAAGATCGAACTTGGAATACACCGTAGTTCCTTGGAGTTGTTCAAACAACTCATCTATCCTCGGGAGAGGATACTTATTTTTAACTGTAACACTATTGAGTTCACGGTAATCTATGCAAAGCCTCAATGTTCTATCCTTCTTTTTGACAAACAATACCGGAGCTCCCCAAGGTGATGCACTAGGTTGTACAAAACCCACGTCGAGTAACTTCTGCAGTTGAACCTTCAACTCTTGCAGCTACAGTGGTGCCATTCAGTATGGTGCCTTTGCAATGGGTGCCTTCCCAGGCATGATTTCAATATTGAATTCAACCTCTCTGTCAGGTGGTAGGTGTAATATCCGAAATTTCTACTACTATTGGTCCATAGGCTACTGCCTTGCTTCGCACAATGATTTGCATACGCAATACTCATGCAATAATGTACATAAATCCATAGGCTACTCGTAGTTGACTTTTTTGTCTGCACCTACTCCGAAGATGGGTCCACAGGCCGAAAGTAACTGACAAATCCAAGATTCCCTTTGACCGATCTACAATTAGCATGTGTTAAGCCCATGCTTAGCGTGTGATAAATGCCGATGATTCGTGTCGGGACCTACCTGTCGGCCACAGCCTGAATCTTGTCCTATATGATCTTACATACGTTAACGGTCCTTCTTAACATATGTAAGTTGTGCATGTTAACGTGCGCTAGGTCCTCATACTAGCATACGTAAATCAGGCTATACTTGGCCAATTCCAACTGTTCCTGTCCATCGTCTCGACATACCAGATACGTACACATGACATACTGAATACATATATTCCTTCCAAGAATATTCTCATACAATACGCTTGACACACCATATCTTCAAATGCAATTGTCGACCAAGTACGACAATTTTACCAATATAGATGTCTCACTCCTTCAATTATTTTATCCCTACTGTACAGATTCCACAATGTGCAGTATAACGTGGATAAAATAACATTAAAAATTATAGTAGAAATTCAGGATATTACATTAGTGAGACCAAACGGCATCACTACAAACTCATAGTGCCCGTAACGAGTTGTGAATGCCGACTTCGGAACATCGGATTCCTTAATCCTCAACTGATGGTATCCCGATCTCAAATCAATTTTTGAAAACACTATCGCTCCTTGCAACTGATCAAACAAATCATCAATCCGTGGCAACGGGTACTTATTCTTGATCGTCATCCTATTTAGCTTCCAATAGTCGATGCACAATCAAAGCGATCCATCTTTATTTCGAACAAAAAGAACTGGTGTACCCCAGGGTGAAACACTTAGCTGAATATATCCTCTGTCCAGTAATTCTTCCAGTTGCTTCTTCAGTTCAGAAATCTCGGTAGATTCCATTCGATACTTTGCCATAGAAATTGGTGTAGATCCCGGTTCTAGCTCGATGGTAAACTCTACATCTCATTGTGGAGGTAGTCCAGGCAATTCGTCAGGGAAGACATCTAGAAATTCGCTCACAACAGGAATAGATGAAATCTCTACTCTTCCTTCTTCTGTCTTCATCGCATAACACCAGTACCCGGTACAACCCTGCTTTAGTAGTTTGACGGCTTTCATAGCTTGGATCACTTTCCCCGAGCTTTCTGGTCTCCATCCTTTGAATAGTAATTCGGATCCTTCTTCAGCTATCATCGAGATATTCCTCTTTCGGTAGTTCATAATAGCTCCATATCAATTAAGCTAATCATCTCGAAGAATTAGGTCGTCTCCTTGAATCTCTACTATGATCAGATTTGAAGGCTAGTCTTTGCCTCCAATTGTTACAGGAAAATCTCTAGTTTCTAAATTCCCCACAATTCTTTCCCCACTCGGTAAACCCACAATATAAGGTTCACATTCATGAAAATAAGAAAAACTCAAATGATTAAAACAAGACAAAAATATAAACGAGTGTGTAGTCCCTGTATCGAACAAAACACTAACTGGTTACGAAAGGATCTGAACAGTACCTGATGCGACGGCTGCATTCTGATCATCTTCCCTCCTCATCTCATAAAAGGCGTGGAGGAGCGAATCCAGAACTCGATGCTCCCTTTCGGTCGAACTGTCCTCTGCCTTTTCCTCGGCCAAGACTCTGGGGTGGAAGGACATTCTGCTGCGTCTGTGGGACACTTGCCTCTTTCTGGTTCGGCTGCGAAGTACGAGATCTAAATAGTTTAGTGGCATCCTTGCAAAACATCACTCGATGCCCTTCCTGTCCACATTCGTAACATGTCACCAGAGAATGAAAACAGTCACGCCCCAAGTGTCCTGGGCGACCACAATTAAAACATTGCTTTGCCACATCAGTAAAGGGTGGTACAAATCTGGGGTTCCTTCCGTTTTTGGATGGTTGTGGGGGTTTATTGAATGAGTGGAAAGATGAGTGAGCCTTGCGGGGCCTACTACACTTATGTTCTGAAAAACCACCAGTGACATTTTGCTTCTTGGAATCAGAAAACTTTTCATAGCTGTTACTTTCATTTCGTATGCCAAAGCTTTGTCGTGATACTGACGGAGAGTGGTTCATTCAAAACCTGACATGTACCTCTGTATCTCCGGCTTCATTATCATGTCGAAATGAATCATCATTTCCGCATCAGTTCTGACCAGGTGTCGAACAAACGCCAGTTGATGACCAAGCTTCATTCTTATGTCGAAATGAATCATCACACAAGTGTTTGATGATGAAAAATCTCTCCCACAAAACTTGTTTCTCGGAACCAAAGTGAGGAAATGGTGAAATCAGCATAAAAATCTTGTTCAATCCTTTATATACTGCACAGAGTTACAGCCGTAACTCTGCCACCATACGGCCGTAACTTCCCAAGTCAACAGCCTTACGGCCCATAACAATCCATATCATACGGCCGTAACAATGATTCGTCGAAAAACCAATAATGCCTTCACTAACCGGGTTACGGCCATAACCAAAGCTACCTTACAGCTGTAACACAACATTTACGGCCATATCCTTCCGAACTTACGGCCGTAAGTTGTATTCATCAAAAACACACTCCTGCCCAACGAATGTATGCTACGGCCGTAGTCTCCCAAAACATACGGCCGTACCCTCATTCTTACGGCCGTAAGTAGAATGACTTACGGCCGTAAGTTGTCTTCATCCAGAAAGACACCCATTTCCACGAATGCATGTTACGGACGTAACTCACTACTGGAAATGACAAAAATCCGACAACTCCGTCTTCTCGCTACCAATGATGAATGATCCGACATATGATACTTGTATGAATGTAAGGGTCCAATAACATGCAATAGGTGATACTTCCCACACAAGACTACCCATCACGATGATTATGAAAATACTCTCGTCTAAATATTCAAACGGGGTTGAATAACGATTGGTAAATGATACACGACTCCAAGTACACCAACGATGAATACAAATGAATAAACGTGAATGATGAATGATTAATAATGAGTGAAAATTACTGAGTGACAATTACTGAATAATAATTACTGAATGATAATTACTGAATTACAACAGGGTATTACATACTCCGCCCTTAAAAAGAGTTTCATCCTCGAAACTAAGGGTCTAACAATTCGGGATAGCTCTCCCGCATACTATCCTAGGTCTCCCAAGTAGACTCTTCGACTCCGTGTCTAGACAACGGAATTTTAACCAAAAGAATCATCTTGTTCCTTAATTGTTTGATTTGTCGTTCTAAGACTTGCACGGGACGCTCCTCGTACGTATGATCATCCACGATCTCGATTTCATCAAACTAAACTATGTGACTCGGGTCGGCAACATACTTCCTCAGCTGAGAGACGTGAAACACATTGTGAATTCGGCTCAACGCCGGAGGTAAAGCCAATTGATAAGCAAGACTGCCTACTCGATCAAAAATCTCAAATGGTCCAATGAATCTCGGGCTCAACTTTCCCTGCTTCCCGAGACGGAAGATACCTCGACTAGGGGATACGAACGTGGTCACCTGCCTTAAACTCTAATGGCAGACGACGATCTGCATATGATTTCTGTCGACTCTGAGCGGTCAACAAATGATTCCTAATCAAAGCTACCTTCTCACGGGCGGCTATAAGCATATCGGGCTCAATGCCGATTGATTTTGATAAGTCATCCCAACACAAAGTAGATCGACAACGATGACCGTACAAGGCCTCGTAGGGTGCCATCTTAATTGAAGTATGCCAACTATTATTATACGTGAACTCGATCAACGGTAGTTGGGCTTCCCAATCATCTTTCCAATCGAGGACACATGCTCTCAACATGTCCTCCAACGTCAGAATAGTTCGCTCTGATTGTCTGTCGGATTGAGGATGAAAATATGTGCTGAAATTAAGCTGAGTTCCCATGGCACGATGAATTGATTTCGAAAAATGAGACACGAATCGCCCATCACGATCATAAACGTTACTCTTAAGAGTACCGTGCAATCTCACTATCTCATTGATGAACAACTGGGCAAGTCTCTCGGGACCCCACATATCCTTAATCTCAAGGAAATGAGCTGACTTAGTTAAGCGGTCCATAATTACCCAAATTGTATTCATGCCACGACGACTCGTCGGCAAACTCGTGATGAAGTCCATTGAAATATCCCCCACTTCCACTCTGGAATAGGGAGCGGTTTCAGCATATACGCCGGTCGCTGATGTTCTATCTTGACCTGCTGACAGGTCAGACATCTTGAAACAAATTCTGCGACTTATCACTTCATATTACTCCACCAGTAAATTTGTTTCAAGTCTTTGTACATCTTGCTAGACCCCGGATGAATGGAATAAGTGGTAGCATGAGCTTCTCTCAAAATCGAGTTTTTCAACTCGTCATTCGCTGGTATGCATAAACGATTCTTGAATCGCAAAAGTCCATCCTCATAGACCACAAATCCAGGCGCTTTCCCCTGAGCCACATCCTCTCGGATGCGCAACAAAAACGGGTCTGAACCCTGATTCACTCTAAATGCCTCCTCAAGTGGCAATGAAATCTCTAACATGCAAAGTTACCCTTGCACTCGTTGTAACCAAACCTCGATCTCGGGTCTTAGAAATTCCTGTGGAAGCTCCTTCTGAACTTTTAAACGAGCAAGCATTTGCTCCTGAACGGACTTACGACTCAAGGCATCGCAACCACGTTCGCCTTACCCGGGTGGTATTGAATCTCAATATCATAATCTTTGATTAGTTCTAACCACCACCTCTGTCGCATATTTAACTCCTTCTGAGTAAATATATATTTCAAACTCTAATGGTCGGTGAAAATCTGACAGGTGACGCCATAAAGATAATGACGCCAAATCTTCAATGCGAATACCACGGCCGCTAGCTCTAGGTCATGGGTCGGATAGTTGACCTCGTAAGGTCTCAGTTGCCGTAAAGCATAGGCAATAATCTTCCCATTCTGCATTAGTACACATCCGAGACCATGTCCGGACGCATCACTATAAACCACAAATCCTTCCGTCCCTTGCGGCAAGGAAAGGATAGGTGCTTGAATGAAACGACTCTTGAGTTCCTCAAAACTCTGCTGACACGCGTCAGACCACATGTATTTTTTATCCTTCCGCAAAAGGTTCGTCATGGGTTGAGCGATTTTAGAAAATCCTTCCACAAAATCGCCGGTAATATCCTGCTAATCCGAGAAAGCTTCGGATTTCCTTAACATTCTTCGGAGGTTGCCAATCTCGGATCGCTTCCGTCTTCTGAGGGCCGACACGTACACTGTCTGATGAAATTACATGTTCGAGAAACGTCACTTCGGACATCCAGAACTCACATTTGGAAAACTTTCCATAAAGTTGCTCTCATCTAAACACTACGAGAACCTGATGAAGGTGAAATTCGTGCTCCTCTCGGTCACGAAAATAAATCAAAATATCGTCTATGAAAATAACCACGAACTGATCCGAATAGTAGATGAAAACTCGATTCATTAACTCTATGAACAGCGCATGTGCATTAGTTAACCCAAACGGCATCACTACAAACTTGTAGTGCCCATAGCATGTTCGAAACGCCATCCTAGCGATATTCGACTCTCTAATTCTCAACTGATGATACCCGAATCTTAAATCGATCTTGGAAAATACGGAAGCTCCCTGAAGTTGATCCAAAAGATCATTAATACGGGGTAGGGGATATCTATTATTGATCGTCACTCTGTTCAATTCTCGGTAATCAATGCACAAGCGAAATGAACCGTCCTTCTTCTTGACAAATAATACTGGTGCTCCACAAGGGGACGCACTCGGTCGGATATAACCCTTCTTGATCAAATCCTCCAATTGATTCTTCAGTTCTTGTATTTCGGTCGGGGCCATCCGATACGGTGCCTTCGATATTGGAGACGTACCAGGCTCCAACTCAATCGTGAATTCCACATCTCTATGTGGAGACAAACCAGGTAACTCTCCTGGAAATACATCGGCATATTCTCTCACTAGTGGAATATCCGCCAACATCACTGATGATTTCTTGGTCTTGGTCATATAGCACCAATAACCAACACACCACTGACTGAGTAATTTCACTGCTTTCATCATATTAATAACTCTTCCAGAACAGCTGGAATTACCTCCCTGAAATACACATTCGACTCCATCATCTGAAATGATAATACGCGTACGGACACTAATGATGGCATCCTGACGATCCATCCAATCGATACCCAAAATAACGTCATCGCTAGGTAAATACAGCACGATTAGGTCTGCTATCCATATACATCCATTAAGCTGGATCGGACAGTTCTTAATCTCACGATCCCCGATAATTCTTCTACCGTTAGGTAAACCAATGATATAAGGTTCGCAGCTAGAAGCACTATCCAGGTGAAGTCTACCCAAGCATGAATCGGAAATGAATGAATGAGATGGACCAGTATCAAAAAGGGTACACACAGGTTGAGATAGAATTTCGAGTATACCTGAGATCATCCGGGCCTCCGGGTCGTCGGTCTTCTCCCGTCTGATAGCTTTTGGCTCTGTCTTTGTTTGCTCCCGTCGTATTGAACGATGATGACTGAGTGGCCTGATTCTGAACCGATGACTGCTTCGCGGCCTGAGATATCGCTGGAGTAGGTTTGGAGTCACTTCGGCAAAAACAGGCCTTATGCCCAGCAATACCACAGTTATTGCACGTGATAGTCTGTCTCGGACAATAGGTGCTGAAATGACCCTGTTCTCCACAGTTGAAACAGGTGATGGGTGAACTGGCCGCTCGAGACTGAGATTCTGCGGGTCTAGGCGCCATAGGAGGTCGCTCAGAAAAATTAGAGCCCGCACGAGGCTTCTTGAAGGTTGCCTGACTGCCTTTAGACTAATTACGATTCTTTGACTTCTTGCTAGCAGATGAAGGTTGCTGCTTAGCAATATCTTTAGCAGTAAGCTCATAACTAAGAGCTGTCTCGATGAATTTGGCCAAGGTGATGCAATTGTGATTAAGCAACTGGATGCACATACGAGGTTTCAACCTCGTACTGAAATACTTGACCTTGTCTGCCTCGGAGTGAATAATAGATGAGGCAAAAGGAAGTAGCTCCTGAAATTTCTCGGTGATGGCGAGAACATCATAGTCCGCTGAGGGGTCGGGAATGAATAATTCGGATAACTTGTCCTCCCTGAGTGGGGCCGGAGAATATCTCTCCATCATGAGGGTCTTGAACTGATCCCAAGTACAAGATCCGTCGGTGCGCTCCAACGATAACCACCATGAGTGAGCGCTAGTAAGCCGCAACTGAAACTTTGTGCCCTTTGGGACACTTAGACATAGCGAATAGTTTCTCAAAGTGTTCAAGCCAATGAACAATATCCGCCGGCTCTGATGATCGCTCAAAAGTACGTGGTCGCTGGCGAGAGATGTCGCCAATAATACTGCTCACACTCCTCTCTTGCCCTTGAGGTGGCGGTGGAGGAGCCTGCTGATTCTGGACGGTTGAGTTCTGCATCGTCTCCATGAGGCTTGCCATCTGTGTCATCTGGGCCATCATGCCCTGCATAAAAGCGAGTGGGTCGACCCGAACACCTTCTGATTGAGCTGGAGTCCCGGGTACGACTCCCTGACAGTGAATGATCATTTCCGGGTGAATGAGTGGCAGCGTCGCTTCTCGATGAATTAGAATTATTCCTCACGTTCGCGCGCGTATTCACACGAGCTCTCGGGTTTCGGGCCGCACTGCGGCCTCTTCCCCTGCATCCTCTGACAGCTCTATCCATGCTGAAGTAGGAAAGTCACATGATAATTATATATTTCGCATGAATACCGCATTATGATCACGTTATAAAATGATAATAATGAGCATACGTGCTCTAACACAATGATTACATAAATGATCAACTGAGGTGACATGATTATCTGATGAAATTCTTGAAATGACTATTTTGAACAAATTAACAAGATTAATGACTACGATACTCAAGATCAACAACTAAGCAATGAAGTGAAATGAGTGATTAACGAGTTAACTTGATCGACAAGATCAAAAGTGAAGATGATTATTGAGGATTGTTGACTGATGAATGATGAATGAGTGATTCTTATTACCAGAAATTATACCATGGCATCAGAAATCTTACTGTTTCCTTGTTCTGAGGGGCTTGGCGTTTGCACGGGTCACACGTGATGTGAAGGTCCAATGATGCTAGTCTGATGAACAATGATTTCAAATGAGATATGACTCGTAAGGTAGTATTCAAAACCACGCTCCGATACCAACTCTGTAACACCCCAAAGTAGACGGCTATTATAGGGCCGTGGACCCCCGACTGGGACCGACCAGGCGAATGAAAATTAATGAATTAAATAATATAATTGTAGTACCAAACCACAGTATATCATCAATTACTCCGATGAGGAGTTTCAAGTACAACACACCCAGGAAATACAGAATACATGTATATTTTATATGAAGATAAAATATACAACACTGAATAAAAATGAATATCCAAACGTAAATCTGCAGCGGAAATTACACAACAAGATGACATGAATAAATAAAGAGACTGGGCCCCCCTACTAGTATCACTGGAACTCCTCGCCATCAACATTCTCTTCCCGTGCCTTTGCCTTGCTGAAAACAATATCCCCCAACGGGGTCAGTTACACAGAACAACAATCCTCAAGAGTTGAATAAACACAATCATGATATATCTTAATTATGAAATTAAGCTGAAGAGGAGCATCATAGTACACCCGTAATGGGACATGCAAGTGCACAAGACGAGTGTCCGGACACACCCTCATTTGTACTTAATTAGTCTCACGGAGGCACATTACCATGTGCACAGTCCATTGTGTCGGTGAACCCACCACATGACTATCGTGTGCCCGACTCAAAGTCCCACACATAACCACCCGGCCACGCAATATGAACCCAGAAGGTCATATGAACAAGAGTGACCATGAAGAATATCAATGAATAACAATCCGACAAGGGTCAAGAATGACTCACCGAGATGAAATGATAATGAAATGAATGATAGCTCACTGAAATGATTGGAACCGTCGTCCCTCGTGAATTGAATGATTAGTTTGGTAATTACAAGTCTCAACATGATTTTTACACTATGAGTGAAATATGATTATGAATGAACAACAACGAAAGGAATGAGTATCCTTTTAACCGAGTAAGAATTAACTTACACAACACCGGTGAAGAATGTCCTTCCTCGAACAAGCATCCTAAAATGAGATGTTGGTCGATCGAACTGTAATACCCGGTTGTAATTCATTCATTTTCATTCAGTAATTATCAGTTTGTAATTGTCACTCAGTAATTTTCACTCATTAATAATCACTCATCATTCATGAATCATTCATTTGCGTTCACTGTTGGCATGTTGTAATCGTATATCAGTTACCGATCGTCATTTTATCTCCATTTATAGATCGAGATGGGAGTATTATCATTTTCATTGTGATTGATAGCCTTGTACTGGGAGTATCATCTTTGGCTCGTGTTAGACTTGTTCACTTTCACATTCGTATGGTATGTCGGATCATTCATCATTCGTAGCGAGGAATCGGAGTTATCGGATTTTTCACCTTGGCCAGCATTGAGTTACGGCCGTAAGGACTTTGGGTTACGGCCGTAACAAGGGTTCGTTGATTTCAGGCTATTTTGGACGAACGGGACTTACGGCCGTAAGGTTTCGGGATACGGCCGTAAGTTGAGCGGGTACGGCCCTAAGGCTGGCCGGTTACGGCCGTACGTGGTCCAGCAGGCTGCCCAGGCATTTTGGCCAAAGGCGAGTTACGGCCGTAAGGAGGGTTGGATACGGACGTAAGTGATCTTCGTAAATTCTAGTGTTGTCGGGTAAGGGGGGACTTACGGCCGTAAGGGTTGCGGCATACAGCCGTAAGTCGAGGAAGGTACGGCCGTAAGGCTTGGCCAGATACGGCCGTACGCTGCAGGCAAGGTGCCTGGTCATTTTCGACGAAGGGGGCTTACGCCCGTAAGTTCGGCCGGATACGGCCGTATCATCCGAGTTACGCCCATAAGGTGTGCGGGTACGGCCGTAAGGATGTCGGCAGATGTTTTTGACGAAGGCGGGTTACGCCCGTAACTCAGGAGCGGTTACGGCCGTAAGTCTGTCGGCAGGCTTTCGGACGAAGCCGAGTTACGGCCGTACGAGTTGGCCGGTTACGGCCGTAAGGCCGTTGACTTGGAATGTTACGACCGTAAGAGGGCCGAGTTACGGCCGTAACTTCCGGCAGTATATAAGAATTTGGCCGGGACATTTTTCCTCATTTCTTCATTTCTTCAACTTTATCCGAGAGAAAAGGTTGAGGGAGAGATTTTGCCATCATCAATCATTTGAGTGTGTAATTTTCATCATCTTCATTCATTTGGGAAGCTTGGATACTCGTTTTAACTCGTGTTCATCGGATCGAAGTGGTTGGATCTTCAAAAGGTAATTTCTTCAACACCTTGGATTTCGATTTTATGTTGAGATATGATGTTTTGGACGTTATAATCATGTTATATGAAGGGATATGTATATGATTATGAGTTTGTATAAGGATTCATTGGATTATTGAGGGATTATTCAAGAACACTTTGAATATCGAGTTGAAATTGGGGGTTTTCGATTAATTGTCGTTATAATCACGTTTTCGGATATTCATTTTGGATTATTGATCATTTGGAAGATGTTTGTTGGTTTGAAACACTTCTTGGGGGATTTGATAATGACTTATTGAGATTTGATTGTAAACAATCAGAGTTTGGCCACAATGTATTCAATATAATGCCCCAATGAACTTAGTTTAATCGTCTCGACATTTTGAGTTCGTTATATTCGTGTTTGATTCGTATATTGAACGGGTTGTTGGATATTGTATAATTCAAGGTTGTTCGAGCGACCGATATCTCAATTAGGACGTTGTTCGTGGAAGGATAATTGTCACCGGTGTTGTGTAAGTTGATTCTTACTCAGTTAAAAGGATATTCATTTCCTTTTGTTGTTGTTCATTTATAATCATAACTCATTCATCATTGTGTTAACCGTATCAAAACTTGTCATTGTCAATTAATCACTTCAGTCACAAGGAACGACGGTTCCAATCATTTCATTGAGCTATCATTCATTTCACTATCATTTCATCTCGGTGAGTCATTATTCGTTTCCGATGTCACTTTTGTTATATCGTGGCATTCCGGGTCATACTGGCGTGCCGGTTGGTATGTGTAGGATTTTCATGTCGGGCACATTTATGTCGTGTGTTGGTTGTTGGCCTCACATTGGACTGTGCACACGAGTCGATTGCTTCGTGAGACTGATTAGGTACAAGACCACACGTGTATTCGATCGATACTCGTTGGTGGCTTGTGCACGGACACATTTCCATCCCGGGCGTAGTGTGGCGCCACCCTTTGAGCCGTACTGTTAGTTTATTCATACAACATGTTTGATTGCGTATGTTTTCAACAAGATTGGGTTATAATCTAACCGATTCATTTTGATCGAACTTGTGGTTTATACTACATATATATATGATTGTGTTTATTCAACTATGGAGGATTGTTGTTCTGTATAACTGACCCCGTTTGGGGATATTGTTTTTCAGGTCATGGCAAGGCAAAGGCACAGGGAGAGCAAGTTGACGGCGGGGAGTCCCAATGATACTAGAAGGGGACCCCAGTCTTTTCAGTCATTTATTCAGTCATTTATGTTTCCTTTATTTATTCCGCTGCAGACATTCCGTTTGAATACTCATTTCATTCAGTGTTGTGTATTTTATCTTCATATAAGATACACATGTATTTTCTATTATCCTGGGTGTGTTGTATGAAACTCCTCATCGGAGTAATTGGTGTTGTAATGTGGTTCGGTACTACATTTACCCTGTGTAATTCATCCTTTTTCATTCGCTTGGTGGGTCCCAGTCGGGGGTCCACGGCACTGTAATATCCGCCTAGTTTGGGGTGTTACAGAGTTGGTATCGGAGCGTGGTTTGAATACTACCTTCCGAGTCATGTCTCATTTGAAATCATCGTCATCGGACTAGTATCATTGGACTTTCGCGTCGCGTGTGACCTGTGCAAATGCCGAGCCAATCAGACCAAGAACTGTAAGATTTCTCGCCATAGTATAATTTCTGGAAATAATCATTCATTCATAATTCATCAGTTAACAATCCTCAAATATCATTTTCACTTTGACCAGGATGGTCATTTTAACTCATTAATCACTCAATTCATTTCATTACTCAGTTGTTGATCTGGAAGGTCATATAATTAATCTTGTTAGCTTGTTCAAGATAATCATTTCAATAATTTCATCAGATAATCATTTCAATAATTTCATCAGATAATCATGTCATCTCAGCTAATCATTCATGTGATCACTGTGTTAGAGCGTGTATGCTCATTTTCATCATCTCATGTCATAATCATAACGTGATATTCATGCGGGGAATATAATCATCATGTGACTTTACTACTTCAGTATGGAGAGAGCAAGAAGAGGACGCGGAGGACAAGGCCGTGGCGCGGGCCGAATCCCGAGAGCTCATGTGAATACACGTGCGAATGCAAGAAATAATGCAAATTCATCGAGTAGCGACGCTGCTACTCATTCACCTAGACGTGATCATTCACTATCGGGGAGTCGTACCCGGGACACGGCTCAGTCAGAAGGTGTTCGGGTTGACCCACTCGCTTTTATGCAGGGCATGATGGCCCAAATGACGCAGATGGCGCAACTAATGGAGACGATGCATAACTCCACTACTCAAAATCAACAGGCTCCTCCGCCGCCACCTCAGAGGCAAGAGAGGAATGTGAGCAGTATCATCGGCGACATCTCTCGCCAAAGGCCACCTACTTTTAAAGGCTCATCTGAGCCGGCGGATATTGTTCATTAGCTCGAACACTTCGAGAAGCTATTTGCGATGGTAGAGTGTACCGAAGGACACAAAGTTTCAGTTGCGGCTTACTATCTGGGTAAGAGCGCTCATTCTTGGTGGTTGTCGTTGAAGCCCACCGAAGGATCGTGTACTTGGGACTAATTCAAGACTCTCATGATGGATAGGTATTATCCGGCCCCACTCAGAGAGGCCAAGCTGTCAGAGTTACTCACTCCCGACCCCTCATCAGACGCGGATGTTCTCGCCATTGCCGAGAAATTTCAGGAACTTCTTCCGTTCGCCTCTTCTATCATTCACTCTGAGGCGGACAAGATCAAGTATTTCAAAGAAGAGGTGAAACCTCGTATGCGGCTACGCTTGCTTAATCATAATTGCACCACGTTGGCCGAATTTATTGAGAAAGCTCTTACTTACGAGCCATCGCTAAGGAGATTGCTAAGCAACAACCTTCATCTCAGCAAGAAGTCTAAGAACCAGAATCACCCGACGGCAATGTGGCACTTTCAAGAAACCACGGGCTCTACTTTTTCTCGAGCGACTCCTATGGCGCCTAAACCCGCGGAATCTCGCCTCGAGTGGCTGGGCCTGCCACACTGCTTCAACTGTGAAGAACAGGGTCATTTCAGCACCATATGTCTGAAACAGACTGTCACGTGCCATAACTGTGGAATTGCTGGCCATAGGGCCCGTTTTTGCCGAAGGGACTCTAAACCCACTCCGGCGTCATCTCAGGCCCCAGGACATTCAAAGGTGTAGACTCAGGCCACTCAGTCAGCGTCGTTTAAGACGACAGGAGCTAACAAAGGTGGATCCAAGAGCTATCAGATGGGAGCGTCTGGTTCGGGGGCCGGCAAGCCCCGAATTTACGAGATGAAGAAGACCGATGATCCAGAGGCCCTAATGATCTCAGGTACACTCGATATTCTATCCCAGCCTGTGTGTACCCTTTTTGATACTGGTGCATCAGATTCATTCATTTCCGAGTCATGTTTGAGTAGACTACGTCTGGGTAGTGCTACTAGTTGTGAGCCTTATGTCATTGGCCTACCTGATGGTAGACGAATTATCGATAATCATGAGATTCAGAATTGTCCGATTCAGTTTCATGGTCATGTATGGCCAGCGGACCTAATCGTAGTAGATTTGCCGAGGGACGACGTCATCTTGGGTATTGATTGGATGGATCGTCATGATGCCATCATTAGTGTCCGTAAGCGTATGATCACTATCATTTCAGACGATGGGATTGAATGTGTGTTTCAGGGAGGTAATCCCAGCTGTTCGGGAAGAGTTATTAATTTGATGAAAGCAGTAAGATTACTCAGTCAGGGATGTATCGGTTATTGGTGCTATATGACCAAAACCGAGGAATCATCAGTAATGTTGACGGATATTCCAGTAGTGAGGGAGTATGCCGACGTTTTTCCAGACGAGTTACCTGGTTTGCCTCCATAGAGAGATGTGGAATTCACGATTGAGTTGGAATTCACGTTTTTCAGTATTTTCCAAGATCGACTTAAGATCTGGATATCACCAGTTGCGGATTCGAGAGTCGGATATCGCGAGGACGGCGTTTCGAACACGCTATGGTTATTATGAGTTCGTAGTTATGCCGTTCGGGCTAACTAATGCACATGTGGTATTCATGGAGTTAATGAATCGGGTTTTCATCGACTTTTTGGATCAATTTGTTGTTGTCTTCATCGACGACATTTTGATTTACTCTCGTAACCGAGAGGAACACGAGGTTCACCTTCATCAGGTTCTCGACGTGTTGAGACGAGAACGACTTTTTGGAAAGTTTTCCAAATGTGAGTTCTGGATGTCCGAAGTGACTTTTCTCGGACATGTAATTTCATCAGACGGAGTTCGTGTCGACCCTCAGAAGACGGAGGCTATCCGAGATTGGTTACCTCCGAAGAATGTTAAGGAAATCCGAAGTTTTCTCGGATTAACGGGTTATTATCGGCGGTTTGTGGAAGGATTTTCTAATAGCGCTCAACCCTTGACGAACCTTTTGCGAAAGGATAAGAAATACACGTGGTCCGACGCGTGTCAATGGAGTTTTGAGGAACTCAAGAGCCGGTTAATGTCAGCACCTGTACTTTCCTTGCCGCAGGGGACAGAGGGATTTGTGGTTTATAGTGATGCGTCCGGACAGGGTCTCGGATGTGTACTCATGCAGAATGGAAAGGTTATTGCCTATTCCTCACGGCAATTGAGACCTTACGAAGTTAATTATCCGAACCACGACCTGGAGCTAGCAGTCATGGTGTTCGCTTTGAAAATTTGGCGTCATTATCTTTATGGCGTTACCTGTCAGATATTCACCGATCATAAGAGTTTAAAGTATATATTTACTCAGAAGGAGTTAAATATGCGTCAGAGACGGTGGTTGGAATTAATCAAAGATTATGATATCGAGATCCTTTACCACCCGGGCAAGGCAAACGTTGTCGCCGACGTCTTGAGTCGTAAGTCCGTGCAGGAGCAGATGCTTGTTGCGATATTTCTTACACGCAAGTGCACGTTATCGTTTACAAGTAATAAAGTGATGAGTGAGTATCGTTCCCACGAGGACTGAATCACTAACTACCGATTTTGTGTATTCTAGTTTTATTCGAACAATCGAATATGGGTTTTGCAATTAATTACTAACAGAGTTATTAAAAGACTAAGCAGTAGAAAACGATAGTTTGAATAAAGGGAAATCAAATGATGAATAAGTCTAGGATTCTAACTCCACCTCGGTTTATCCGAATTTACTCTAGATTATCCGTAATAAATAATTTTCCCAATTTATTGAAGGCGAAGATTGCTAATATATTCTACCGCCTCTCCCGAGGTCAATAGATTTGTCTAAAGGCGAATAACGCACTCTATCCCTAGGTGAATTAATTCGTCAATAGGCGAAAAGCATAAAATCTCCAAAAGGCCACGCAGTTCCTATGAGTATATTCCTATCTCACAGAATAAAACGGTCCTCACCAATAGTTCCTCACCAATTCTCCTCTCCCGATTCGAGTTGAATGATTAAATCAATACAACTATTGGCCAGATAATTGCAAGCATTAAACACAATTGGGAAAACTCAACAAAAAGGTAATTAATTAGACAATCTCAAGCAAATTCGTCAAAAGGTAAGTTTCATCAAAATCCTAGATTAGGGTTTTAGCCTGACATACTAATAATTGAAAATACAGAATAAATGAATGAAAGCATTAAAATCAAACGCAGATGAAGCTCGGATTCCTCAGTTCTTCGGCTTCCGCCCTCTGCTCTTGAATTCTTCTGCTTCCCTCCTCTTCTGCCGTCTCTCCTCTCTGATTCCAAGCTTAATATCCAAAAGATAAAAGATCAAAGATGATTAATTAGGGTCTTAAACCCTTATTTATAGCTTTTACATCCTCCAAATCGCGTCCGTATGAGTAGGTCGAAAACTGGCTTCGAAACGGCCCAAATCCGCGCGATGTATACAAAATCCGCCTAGTGTGCCGCGGCTCACTAAGTCTGTGCTGCGCACACCGCTTTAGCCGATGCTCAAGGCGTCATTTAATTCTTCCGTGCCGCGGCTCACTGGATCGTGCCGCGGCACAGAGTACTGTTTACTTTGTGCCCGGTGGGTGTCTTCTGTGCCGCGGCCCTGCTTCCTTGTGCCGCGGCTCATAGCCAAGATTTGCCGCCGCCTGCTTTCGCCTGCTTTTAGCTTCCGGACTTCAATTTCCTGACAAACATACAAAATTAAGGCATTAAAGGCTCATTTAAACAATTTCACTCTCCAAAATAATACAAAATAATGATAAATAAGCGTAAAAATACGCCTAACAAATACCCCCAAACTTAAGCCTTTGCTTGTCCTCAAGCAAAAAGAGAATTAATTTCAACAAAAGAATGTCGTGAATCATCGTGCGACTCGTAGTGTTCAACCTAATCAATACTATCCTGTAATTCTCTCTGAATAATACGAGTGTCATAATAGCGAGCTGCACTCAGAATACTGATTCTCCAAAGTAACCAAGTGCAGTCCTAATCACTCGTTCATGAAGAAAATCCAACTCAAAGATTAACAAAACGTGTATCAAATCGACCGTCAATATGAAAGGTTAAAATAAACAAGCTAGTTCGCCTCGTTCCTCAGTCTAATGGCACAATTTTCACGAGTTTAATAAAAATAATCCTCGGACAATATTCCCTTATATATATATGCTCAAGAAATTGATTCGAGTTGACCACTAGGTTCGGATCTCGGGATGTTTCATCGGGATAATCCTAGGGTGGAACTTCCATTCTCATGTATTGGGAAACCGTTTGACGTAAAAGACACTCATGGGGCACATGGATGCTTCTTGTTACTAAGTTCCCTTCTACAGCGGAGAAACAACTCGAATATATAATTTCCGCATGTCCGAATCAAGGTCGCCGTTTTACGCGAGAGTAAACAATGGGTTACGCGAATAACCTCGGTTACTAGGCTCCCTATTATTGGCACATGTGAAATCTCTAAATCACTAATCAGGATCGTCGTTTTACGCGAGAGTAAACAACGGGTCACGTGAATACCCCCGGTTACTAGACTTCCCCTCATAGAACAAAATTATCTCGATTTTTGGGAAAAACTGACCAACTCTAAACTCACTCTAAGTGCCAACACGACTAATGTAACTGGACGACTAACTGACCGAAAAAAAAATGTAACCTAACGTATCGACGGTGATTTTAAAACAAGTATGTATCCTCTCTTATCCGCCAAGACCTCTACAATCACGAAAAAATTTCGGACCTAATTGACTACTAAGCAGAAACAGAAATCACTGACTACAACTCGACTAAAACTCGACCGTTTCTTCAGAGAGAAAAACAGTGTCGTAACACCAGTATTACACAAATAGAAGCACGAAAAATTCACGAATAGAGAAAAATTAAGTCAAGCAAGGCTATCGAAAAAAATAACGCAAAGTAATGAAAAGTGCAACGAAATAAAGTACAACAATGAATGTAGCGACAAAAAGTAAAACCCCCCCAAACTTAGGACGTACATTGACCTCAATGGACAAAATATGATATTCAATAAGAAATAAAAGGTCAAGTACTCCCCTACAGTCCTCTCACAAGCTGGTGCCGGCATCATCCGGTGAGCTTGCACGCTTCTTGACTACATCATGCGGAGTGTGAATAAATGAGCTTGCATCATCAAAAAGGAAGTTAAGTACGAGCTCTCAAGTTTAACATGATGTAAGGGTTGGGGATAATGTAATTCGATAACATGATTCATTGCATATAATTTGAAAATGCCTGGCTTACCAATTTTTCATTGCTGCAATTTATCAAACACTTTGTGTGCACCAGTTAAAATGAAGAACAAAAATTTTTATGGTTAACTCCAAATCCCAAAAATAATAACACAGATAATAACCCTGAATAACGACAACTATCATCACCAATTCGTTCATAAATATCAATTTCATCACAATATCAAATTCCCCATATTCCAACTCCATTTTAGAAACAACATTGAAGAACAACTAGCAATATATAACTTCAATTCTTTTCTAATCAAGTATCACTTATGATTAAGAAATCAAGAATTACCTGAAGAATTTGAGAAGGAGACAAAGATAAGGTTATCGAATGACCTTATTGTGCCGTCAAAAATCCGAGGGAAGGGCCCCTTGTGCTGGCCGATCAACTGAAAGAAGCATACCTGGCCATTCTTATAATGCGACGGGGGCCGCGGCACAACATAAGTGAGCCGCGGCCCAGAGTACAGTCGGCCTGGGGCGCATTTGTAATCTTGCCGGGTGCCGCGGCTCAGTTCGGGCGTGCCGCGGCTCAACGTGTTAGTGTGCCGCGGCTCATTTACCCCGTGCCGCGGCACAAAGTACAGTCTCCTGGGCGTTCTTGGACATTTTGTGTGCCGCGGCTTAGGGTATGTGTGCCGCGGCTCAGTGACCTGGTGTGCCGCGGCTCAGTAAGATCGTGCCGCGGCACAGAGTATAGTTTGTTCGGCCATGTTTCATCAGCTGGTGCGTGCCGCGGCTCACTTTTATTGTGCCGCGGCCCATCATTGAATTCCTCCCCTTGGCTGATTCCTGCACAGAATTTTTACACGAAAACATCAAGACGAGAGGGAAGTACAGATCAAAGAAGAATGACGACAAAGAAAGACTCTAAAAATGCAAGAAAACAATAAAGAATCTACAACTAATACTCGGGTTGCCTCCCGAGGAGCGCTAAGTTTATAGTCTTCAGCCGGACTTATTTGAAAATATTAGTTCGCTTTTCGCAAACTCCATTTGGTTTCTGCCCCGTTCATCGAACCGTTCATATGGTTTTCAAAATTATGACCATCGGTCGTTAATGATTCGACTTTCGGTTCGGACATCAAATGTTGTTTGCGGAAAGGTTTCGACGTGAACAACTTCCCGAAACACCCATTTTTATCATGATTAGATATCCGTTTGAATTCCGGCTTGTTTCCCTCCTTCAAAAATGACTTCATGACCCCAGCAGACTTGTGTGAGTGCTCGAGAAATGCTACTCGTTCTACATCGTTCTTAAAAACTGGACCATCTGACACAGCATCTGAATTTTTCGACCGACGATGTGTTCGGTGCTTTCCTCTTTCAACGGCATCCACACTTTCAATTTGTGACCTTTTATCAACACTTCCGGGACATGGAAAAGATTTGAACACTTGGAACGTGACATGCTCCTCTTGAACCCGCAGAGTTAATTCTCCTTTTTCCACGTCAATAAGAGTTCTGCCGGTCGCCAAAAATGGTCATCCCAAGATAATCGGAATATCTTCATCTTCCTCCATGTCAAGAACGATAAAGTCCGCTGGAAAGATAAATTTATCCACCTTTACCAAAACATCCTCAATCACTCCCCTCGGATACTTAATCTAACGATCCGCTAATTGCAAGGAGACCGTCGTCGGTTTGGCTTCCCCAATGTCCAGCTTTTTAAAAATCGACAGAGGCATGAGGTTAATACTAGCACCGAGATCGCACAGTGCCTTTTTAAAAGAAAGACTCCCCATGGTGCACGGTATGTTGAAGCTTCCCGGATCTTTCAATTTTGGTGGGAGCTTCTTTTGAAGAATTGCGCTGCATTCCTCCGTCAAGGCGACAGTTTCAAACTCCTCGAGTTTTCTTTTCTTCGACAATATCTCTTTCATGAATTTAGCGTAGCTCGGCATTTGTTCCAACGTTTCGGCGAACGGAATGTTAATGTGAAGCTTTTTGAACACGTCAAGGAACTTAGAAAATTGTTTGTCCGCCTTTTTCTGCTGTAATCTCTGCAGAAACGGGACGGAGGGCACACATGTCTTCGGGTTATCCGGCAACATTATTGAAGGTTCCAAATCTTGTGCCTCATCTGTCTCTAAATTATTCTTTTCCTCAATTTCCTTCTTCTTTTCACACCGCTCGGGCTGGTCCAACACCTCCTTCCCACTTCTTAGACTGATCGCATTTACACTCTCTCTAGGATTTGTCTCGGTCGTGCTAGGCAATGCTCCCTCCGGGCGGGCTGTCAACACATTAGCAATTTAGCCCAGCTGAACTTCCAAGTTGCGAATGGAAGCGGAATGATTCTGCAATGTTGCTTCAGTACGAGTCATGAATTGACTCGTATTCGCTGCCAATTTCGCAAGTGCTTCATCTAGAGAAACTTTTGTAGCGGGAGAGGGCTGCTGCTGGTTCTGAGCGAACGGGGGCTGGTTTGAGTTCTGCCCGTTTCTCCACAAAAAGTTGGGATGATTACGCCACCCCGGATTATACGTGTTGGAGTACGGATTATTTTGTCGATTTCCACTTCCCACAAATTGAGCTTGCTCCATCTGATGTTGCTCGAACGGATTCCGACTTGACACTCCGTGCTCGGGTGAGATCCGTTACACCAATTGCATGTCTCAATGGTAACAGGGAAGGTGCGTGCGAAAATGCTTGGAGCTGTTGGGTCAAGGCGGCGACTTGAGCTGACAATGTGGAAATCGGATCATTACTTGAAACTTCCATAACTCGCTTCGGCGTCAATCTTTCCGATGGCCATTGATATGCATTTGCAGCCATAGCTTCCAACAACGAGTGTGCCTCGGCCATAGTCTTTTCCATCAAAGCCCCACCGGCGGCTGCATCCACGAGAGTGCGGGTAGAGGCACTCAATCCATTGTAAAATGTCTGAATTTGAAGCCAGTCTGGGAGGCCGTGATGTGGGCATCTCCGTAACAAATATTTATATCGCTCCCACGCCTCGTGGAGCGATTCCATATCGTACTGACCGAAAGTGGTGATCTCGTTTCTTAATCTCGCCATCTTAGAAGGTGGGAAGAATTTGGCAAGGAAGGCTTGCGCTAACTCTGCCCATGTTGTGATCGACCCCGGCGGTAAAGAATTCAGCCAAAATTTCGCTTTATCCCTCAAAGAGAAAGGGAAAAGCCGTAATCGGATCGCATCGTCAGTGACACCATTATTCTTGAACGTGTCACAAATTTCAAGGAAAGAAGCAATATGAGCGTTAGGGTCGTCATTCGACAATACACAGAATTGGCTCGCCTGCACCATCTGAATGATAGCAGGATTGATCTCAAAATTATTGGCTTGGATAGTGGGACGCCAAATTCCCGAAAAATTAGCATTGATCTGCGGCATGGCATAGTCTCTAAGAGCTAGTGCCGGTTGCACTTGCTGCACATGGTTATCTCCTCCTTGAATCTCGATATTCTCGGCCATGATCACCGTCATCTGCAACTCTCGTTTCTCCTTCTTGTTCCTTCTCAGAGTGCGCTCGAGCTCGGTATCCAAAGGTAGTAGGCCTTCGTTACCGAGTTTTCTCATGCACTACACGAAAGATCCTGAAAGGAAAACAAATAAACAAATAAAATTAAATACACAAAAATAATAAAATCAAACGTTCAAACTAAGACTAGAAATACTGAAATCGATATTAGTAAAATTTCAATCCCCGGCAACGGCGCCAAAAACTTGTTGCGATATTTCTTACACGCAAGTGCACGTTATCGTTTACAAGTAATAAAGTGATGAGTGAGTATCGTTCCCACGAGGACTGAATCACTAACTACCGATTTTGTGTATTCTAGTTTTATTCGAACAATCGAATATGGGTTTTGCAATTAATTACTAACAGAGTTATTAAAAGACTAAGCATTAGAAAGCGATAGCTTGAATAAAAAGAAATCAAATGATGAATAAGTCTAGGATTCTGACTCCACCTCGGTTTATCCGAATTTACTCTCGATTATCCGTAATAAATAATTTTCCCAATTTATTGAAGCCGGAGATTGCTAATATATTCTACCGCCTCTCCCGAGGCCAATAGATTTGTCTAAAGGCGAATAACGCACTCTATCCCTAGGTGAATTAATTCGTCAATAGGCGAAAAGCATAAAATCTACAAAAGGCCACACAGTTCCTATGAGTATATTCCTATCTCACAGAATAAAACGGTCCTCACCAATAGTTCCTCACCAATTCTCCTCTCCCGATTCGAATTGAATGATTAAATCAATACAACTATTGGCCAGATAATTGCAAGCATTAAACACAATTGGGAAAACTCAACAAAAAGGTAATTAATTAGACAATCTCAAGCAAATTCGTCAAAACGTAAGTTTCATCAAAATCCTAGATTAGGGTTTTAGCCTGACATACTAATAATTGAAAATATAGAATAAATGAATGAAAGCATTAAAATCAAACGCAGATGAAGCTCAGATTCCTCCGTTCTTCGGCTTACGCTCTCTGCTCTTGAATTCTTCTGCTTCCCTCCTCTTCTGCCGTCTCTCCTCTCTGATTCCAAGCTTAAGATCCATAAGATAAAAGATCAAAGATGATTAATTAGGGTCTTAAACCCTTATTTATAGCTTTTACATCCTCCAAATCGCGTTCGTATGAGTAGGTCGAAAACTGGCTTCGAAACGGCCCAAATCCGCGCGATGTATACAAAAGCCGCCTAGTGTGCCGTGGCTCACTAAGTCTGTGCCGCGGCACACTGCCTTTAGCTAGATGCCTGGGCGTCATTTAATTCTTCTGTGCTGCGGCTCACCTGGACTGTGCCGCGGCACAGAGTACAGTTTACTTTGTGTCCGGTTGGGTGTCTTCCTGTGCCGCGGCCCTGCTTCCTTGTGCCGCGGCTCATAGCCAAGATTTGCTGTTTTCGCCCGTTTTGCCTCGTTTTAGCTTCCGGACTTCAATTTCCTGACAAACATACAAAATTAAGGCATTAAAGGCTCATTTAAACAATTTCACTCTCCAAAATAATACAAAATAATGATAAATAAGCGTATAAAAATACGCTTAACAATGCTTGCTCGTTTACCAGTTCAGAAGGAGCTTCAGCAGGAATTCCTTAGACCCGAGATCGAGGTCTGGCTTCAGCGAATTCAGGGACAGCTTTGTATGTTAGAGATTTCATCGTCACTTGAGGAGAAAATCAGGGAGAATCAGGGTTCAGACCCAGCATTGTTGCGCATCCGTGAGGATGTGGCTCAGGGGAAAGCCCCTGGATTCGTGGTCCACGAGGATGGACTTTTGAGATTTAAGAATCGGTTGTTCGTACCGGCGAATGACGAGTTGAAAAACTCGATTTTGAGAGAAGCTCATGCTACCCCTTATTCGGTTCACCCGGGGTCTAGCAAGATGTATAAAGACTTGAAACAAAATTACTGGTGGAGTAATATGAAGCGAGAAGTCGCGGAATTTGTTTCGAGATGCTTAACTTGTCAACAAGTCAAGATTGAACATCAGTGACCAGCGAGTATGCTGAAACCTCTCCCTATTCCAGAGTGGAAGTGGGAAGACATTTCTATGGATTTCATCACGAGTTTGCCGACGAGTCGTCGTGGCATGAATACGATCTGGGTGATTGTGGACCGCTTAACTAAATCTGCTCATTTCCTTGAGATCAAGGATACGTGGGGTCCCGAGAGACTGGCCCAGTTGTTCATCAAGGAGATAGTGAGACTGCACGATACTCCTAAGAGTATCGTTTCCGATCGTGACAGACGATTTGTGTCTCATTTTTGGAAATCAGTTCATCGTGCTATGGGAACTCAGCTCAATCTCAGTACCGCCTTTCATCCTCAGTCCGACGGACAATCTGAGAGGACTATACAGACATTAGAGGACATGTTGAGGGCATGCTTCCTCGATTGGAAGGACGATTGGGAAGCCCAACTACCATTGATCGAGTTCACGTATAATAATAGTTGGCATGCTTCCATTAAGATGGCACCTTACGAGGCCTTGTACGGTCGTCGTTGTCGATCTCCTTTGTGTTGGGATGACTTGTCAGAATCAATCGGCACGGAGCCCGATATGCTTATAGCCGCCCGGGAGAAGGTAGCTTTGATCAAGAGTCGTATGTTGACATTTCAGTCGGCGTAAATCATATGCGAGATAATCGTCGCCGATTTACTAGAGTTCGATACGGGTGACCATGTTTTGGTCAAGGTATCCCCGAGTCGAGGTATTTTCCGTTTCGGAAAATGGGGGAAGTTGAGTCCGAGATTCATTGGACCGTTTGAAATTTTGGATCGAGTAGGCGAGTTAGCTTATCGATTGGCTTTACCTCCGGCATTGAGCCGAATTCATAATGTGTTTCACGTCTCTCAGTTGCGGAAGTATGTTGCCGACCCGAGTCACATACTTCAGTTCGACGAAATCGAGATCGCGGATGATCATTCGTACGAGGAGCGTCCTGTACGAGTGTTGGAGCGGCGAATCAAACAGTTGAGGAACAAGACGATCCCTTTGGTCAAGATTCATTGGTCTAGACACGGAGTCGAAGAGGCCACTTGGGAAACCAAGGAGAGTATGCGGGAGAGTTATCCCGAGTTGTTTGACCCTTAGTTTTGGGGACGAAACTCTTTTTAAGGGGGGAGTATGTATTACCCGGTTGTAATTCATTCATTTTCATTCAGTAATTATCAGTCTGTAATTGTCACTCAGTAATTTTCACTCATTAATAATCACTCATCATTCATGAATCATTCATTTGTGTTCACTGTTGGCATGTTGTAATCGTATATCAGTTACCGATCGTCATTTTATCTCCATTTATAGATCGAGACAGGAGTATTATCATTTTCATTGTGATTGATAGCCTTGTACTGGGAGTATCATCTTTGGCTCGTGTTAGACTTGTTAACTTTCACATTCGTATGGTATGTCGGATCATTCATCAGTCGTAGCGAGGAATCGGAGTTATCGGATTTTTCACCTTGGCCAGCATTGAGTTACGTCCGTAAGGACTTTGGGTTACGTCCGTAACAAGGGTTCGTTGATTTCAGGCCATTTTGGACGAACGGGACTTACGGCCGTAAGGTTTCGGGATACGGTCGTAAGTTGAGCGGGTACGGCCGTAAGGCTGGCCGGTTACGGCCGTACGTGGTCCAGCAGGCTGCCCAGGCATTTTGGCCGAAGGCGAGTTACGGCCGTAAGGAGGGTTGGATACGGCCGTAAGTGATCTTCGTAAATTCTAGTGTTGTCGGGTAAGGGGGGACTTACGGCCGTAAGGGTTGCGGCATACGGCCGTAAGTCGAGGAAGGTACGGCCGTAAGGCTTGGCCGGATACGGCCGTACGCTGCAGGCAAGGTGCCTGGTCATTTTCGATGAAGGGGGCTTACGCCCGTAAGTTCGGCCGGATACGGCCGTATCAACCGAGTTACGCCCGTAAGGTGTGCGGGTACGGCCGTAAGGATGTCGGCAGATGTTTTTGACGAAGGCGGGTTACGCCCGTAACTCAGGAGCGGTTACGGCCGTAAGTATGTCGGCAGGATTTCGGACGAAGCCGAGTTACGGCCGTACGAGTTGGTCGGTTACGGTCGTAAGGCCGTTGACTTGGAATGTTACAGCCGTAAGAGGGCCGAGTTACGGCCGTAACTTCCGGCAGTATATAAGGATTTGGCCGGGACATTTTTCCTCATTTCTTCATTTCTTCAACTTTATCCGAGAGAAAGGGTTGAGGGAGAGATTTTGCCATCATCAATCATTTGAGTGTGTAATTTTCATCATCTTCATTCATTTGGGAAGCTTGGATACTCGTTTTAACTCGTGTTCATCGGATCGAAGTGGTTGGATCTTCAAAAGGTAATTTCTTCAACACCATGGATTTCGATTTTATGTTGAGATATGATGTTTTGGACGTTATAATCATGTTATATGAAGGGATATGTATATGATTATGAGTTTGTATAAGGATTCATTGGATTATTGAGGGATTATTCAAGAACACTTTGAATATCGAGTTGAAATTGGGGGTTTTCGATTAATTGTCGTTATAATCACGTTTTCGGATATTCATTTTGGATTATTGATCATTTGGAAGATGTTTGTTGGTTTGAAACACTTCTTGGGGGATTTGATAATGGCTTATTGAGATTTGATTGTAAACAATCGGAGTTTGGCCACAACGTATTCGATATAATGCCCCAATGAACTTAGTTTAATCGTATCGACGTTTTGAGTTCGTTATATTCGTGTTTGATTCGTATATTGAACGGGTTGTTGGATATTGTATAATTCAAGGTTGTTCGAGCGACCGATATCTCAATTAGGACGTTGTTCGTGGAAGGATAATTGTCACCGGTGTTGTGTAAGTTGATTCTTACTCAGTTAAAAGGATATTCATTTCCTTTTGTTGTTCATTTATAATCATAACTCATTCATCATTGTGTTAACCGTATCAAAACTTGTCATTGTCAATTAATCACTTCAGTCACAAGGAACGACGGTTCCAATCATTTCATTGAGCTATCATTCATTTCACTATCATTTCATCTCGGTGAGTCATTATTCGTTTCCGATGTCACTTTTGTTATATCGTGGCTTTCCGGGTCATACTGGCGTGCCGGTTGGTATGTGTAGGATTTTCATGTCGAGCACATTTATGTCGTGTGTTGGTTGTTGGCCTCACATTGGACTGTGCACACGAGTCGATTGCTTCGTGAGACTGATTAGGTACAAGACCACACGTGTATTCGATCGATACTCGTTGGTGGCTTGTGCACGGACACATTTCCATCCCGGACGTAGTGTGGCGCCACCCTTTGAGGCGTACTGTTAGTTGATTCATACAGCATGTTTGATTGCGTATGTTTTCAACAAGATTGGGTTATAATCTAACCGATTCATTTTGATCGAACTTGTGGTTTATACTACATATATATATGATTGTGTTTATTCAACTCTGGAGGATTGTTGTTCTCAGATAATCGACTCCCGTTTGGGGATATTGTTTTTCAGGTCATGGCAAGGCAAAGGCACAGGGAGAGCACGTTGACGGCGGGGAGTCCCAATGATACTAGAAGGGGACCCCAGTCTTTTAAGTTATTTATTCAGTCATTTATGTTTCCTTTATTTATTCCGCTGCAGACATTCCGTTTGAATACTCATTTCATTCAGTGTTGTGTATTTTATCTTCATATAAGATACACATGTATTCTGTATTATCCTGGTTGTGTTGTATGAAACTCCTCATCGGAGTAATTGGTGTTGTAATGTGGTTCGGTACTACATTTACCCTGTGTAATTCATCCTTTTTCATTCGCCTGGTGGGTCCCAGTCGGGGGTCCATGGCACTGTAATATCCGCCTAGTTTGGGGTGTTACACGAACAACCTTGAATAACACAATTACCAACAATCCGCTTAATTTATGAATCAAACATGATCATTACCAACTCAAAACGTCGATACGACAAAACCAAATTCATTGGGGCATTATAACAAATGCGTTGTAACCAATCTTCGATTGTTTACAACCAATCCTCAATTATATCGATACCAAACCTCCAGGGAGTGATACAATCTAACAAAACATCTCCAATACAATCAATAATCCAATATGAATAACCAATTCGAGATTTCAACAACATCTAATCGAAACCCCCAAATCTAAATCAACATTCAAAGTGTTTTTCAAATAATCCTTCAATAATCCAATGAATATTCATACAAACTCATAATCATATGTATATCTATTCATACAACATGATTATAACATCCAAAACATTATATTCCATTTTAAAATCGAAATCTAAATTTTGGTGAAAATTACCTTATTGAAGATCCAACCTCTTTGATCCGTCAACACTAGTGTTAATCGACTTCCCAAGCTCTACAAACAAATGAAGATGATTAAACCCGAACACACAAGTGTTTGATGATGAAAAATCTCTCCCACAAAACTTCTCTCTTGGAACCAAAGTGAGGAAATGGTGAAATGAGCATAAAAATCCCATTCAATCCTTTATATAGTGCGCAGAGTTATGGCCATAACTCTACCACCTTACGACCGTAACTTCCCAAGTCAACGGCCTTACGGCCATTACAATCCTATTGGGATAACAATCACTGTATCGAAAGTTTTGATAGAGTGCTTTGACAATGTGCCAATCCAGCATACAATGAGTAGCTGCATCGAAAAGTTGATCGAAATTGTTGACTCTGTATCGAAGACCTTTTCATAGCGCCAGCATACAGCGAGCCTTCGTGTTGCCAAGATACAGCAACAAAGTCTAAGTAATGCCAAGTATGGAAGCTTTCCCGAATAAAGCATCTTTCCAAACAGTATCGAACTACTCCAATATGCCTACAACATAATTAGATACATCATTCATATCGGAACAGGACTAGAGACCGTTTGGAAAAGGAATCTTTGGTATTCGCTAAAGTCAAAGTCCCATTTGATAAAGAAGTATTTAAATACTAAAAGGATAAAGTATTTAAATACTGAATCCGACAGAGATCTTCAAACCACACAATATCCGGATCATGGTATACTTAAGTCAACCATCCAGTTGTAGCAGAATCTTGCTCAACGTATATTTCTCAACGGATCTATTCTGAAGGCTATATATATTCTCAAGAGTTTGAAGATCATACTAAGGCATAACAAGTTAACCCAACATCAATGCAAAGAGCTTACACGAATATTCAGAGCAAACATATTTCTTCAAGTATAATGCATATTCCGAGAGAAGAAATATCCAAGTGCTCAACCTTGAACAACACATCATCAGCTCAAGCTCAAGAAAGTAAAGCTGTGGTTCAAACAATCGTTCTATCATTGAACAAATCCTTCAACCCTGTGTGGACTGAGAAAGCATTGTTTTTCCCAAACTATGTGTGACAGACTTGCATTGAAGAGACAAAGCTTCGAAACTGCGTGGGAAGAAGTTAGTCAAGTGAAAGCCTAAACCAATCTGTGTGAACGGTTGAAAGCTTCAATCATTGTATCAATCTGTGTGAACGATACATTGATAGGTTTGATTATAAATACGTAGTTGTGTATGTAGTATTCATATTAAACATTTTAACTCCTGTGTGGAGGACCAGTGGACGTACATGGGTTTACCTCAAACCACTTTAATTACTGTGTCATTTACCTTCTGCATTTACTGTTTTAATATCTGTGATTATTTTAAGTATACACCTCTCATCTAGTTGCTGTATTTACAGCAACTTATTTTTACAAGACTTCTGCTGCGCACTCAGATTTGAATATCATACAGTTTGTTGTTTAAAACATTTTCTAAACTGTATTCTGTATACTTAGTGGCCAACAAGTGGTATCGGAGCGGTTGATTCTAAAAAGAACCAGTCGTAGTTTTAACCGAATCAGATCCAAAAATCACTTATTTTTCTAAAACAGTTTTTTTCTTTCATATACTTTCATATGGATACATCAATGATCAATAAAGTCCCTATGTTCTCTATTAACAAGTTTGACAATCGGAGAATTATGATGGAGGCTCATCCTGCAGCAATGCACGAAGAGATGATTTTTGTTATATAGGATGGCCCCATAAAGATCATGAAGGTAAATCCGGCCCCAAGGATTGAAGGCCAGGATCATGCAGAGATGCTCGAGAAAGAGCGCAAACAATGGACTTGTGATGATAGAAAGCGCGCCAACCTCGACAATGTTGCGAAGAATGCGCTATTTTTCACCCTTGAAAAATTAACGTTCTCGAAGGTAAAGAGCTGCAAATCAGCCAAGGATATCTGGGATAAACTCAAGTTAATTTGTGAGGGAACTGAGCTCTCAAAAGAAAACAAATTTTCAAAATTAACTCAGCAATTTGAATCTTTTGAAATGAAACCAACTAAGACACTTGAGGAACTTGACCTCAGATTCACTGGTATTGTTGGTGAACTTGAAGCTTTGGGCAAAATTTATACTCAAAAGGAGAAGAACCTAAAAATTTTTAGATCTCTCCCTGCCCGATGGGACATTAAGACGACAGCCATGCGTGTGTCATGCAATCTTAATGAAATATCTACTTTTGATCTCTTTTATTACCTCAAAGCATTTGAGTACGATATAGACAGGAGAGAAAAAGATGAAGAATCTCCTTCAAAGGTTACAGCATTAGCCGCTGTATCGAACCGAAGACACATCATGCCGAGCTCATCAAAGCCCATTCACAAGAATGCTGACAGCGACGACGACATCCTGTCGCAAGATGAAATGGCGCTCCTCATGCATAAGTTCAAGAATTTCATCAAGCAGTCGGGAGAGACTCCCTACAGGCCCAAGGCTATTCACAAGGTAAGTAGTGAAACTTGCTCTGGTGATGCTAACCTGTGTTATAATTGCAGGAAATTAGGACATTACACAAATAAATGTCCTCATCCTAAAGTTCAAAGGTTGCCGGAAGCCAAGCAACAAGAAAAGGATGAAAGAAGACGTGCTTGGAAAAACAAGCTCAAGGCCCTGATTGGTGAATCAGAAGCCTCCCCCGCACCATCTAAATCCGAAGAATGTCTTCAGATAGTAACTGACAATGATTCATCTGATGATGATTTCGAAGATAAAGCCTATATGTGATTTATGGCCAAGGACATTCGGGAAGATGAAGATAGCGATGATGAGGTAAGCTCAACCTCAGCTATTCCTTCCAATGCATCTCATACTTTTGCAAACATGATGAATGAATTTAAGAACATTCAAATGGCCCATGAGACATTGAAAAATAAAAATATGCAGCTCCAACTTTCTAACTTAGAGCTGAAAGAAGAAAACGACTTGCTAAAAGTAAACTATAAAAATATGTGTGTTGATTGTGAAAATAGCAAAGTCGAGTATGAAAAACTCATGGAGAGCAATCATCAACTTGCTCATGAACTAAGTGAGACTAAATCTCATAGTAAAAGCAATACAAATGATTTTGTTCTGCTTCAAGCCAAAGTAAAAACTCTCGAAAAAACGAGAAGGAGAACTTGAGACCATTCTGAAATCTTTCGAGAAATCATCTAAAAGAATGGAAGAAATTCTAAGCACTGTGCAACATGCTCATGATAAAAAGTGTCTTAGGATACAACTTATTTTCTAACAAATGGAAAACTAGTACTGTGTTCGTCAAGGGTGTGGAACCCATTCCTGTATCGGAAGAAGTTCCGAGTCCTGTGAAGGAACCCATTGCACCACGAACAACAAAGGCTACCATTCCGCCTCCTCAGTCATATTGCAGACAGCAGAATCCTCAGCCATTCAAACCTGTAAGGCGCATCCAATAGCAGGCTCCCCAAGCATATAAACAATGCCAACAACAGTTCAGAAGGAAGGCTGTATCCAAATATCAAAGGCCCGCACGGTAGTACTTTCAGTACAGCATGCCTAAAACGGATACAGGAGCCCCGTCATTCCTCGTGACAGAAAGATTCCGCACTGTATCAATAACAGTGTTTGGAATCCAACTGGAGACCCAGAAGGCAAGCTATTAGGCCAAAGAAAATGGCTCCCCCTCCAAGACAGCATTTGTACTGGACTTATAATAACCATGAATTTTACATGCATAATAATTATCATGGTTATAGCAACTACGTACATGCCCCACGTAGAAATCGCAATTACGGACCTAAACCATCCTATAGTAAACCTATTGCTGTCAAGAAAATCTGGGTACCTAAAGGCACTAACATCCATCGACCCAACAATCAAAAGCGACCTAAATCTACCTAATTTGTTTGCATACAGGACATTTTGGAGAAGGACATCTGGTACTTCGACAGTGGAGGTTCCCGGCACATGACATGAGATAAAAGCAAGCTATCATATTACATAGAAGGTCGCGGTCCAAAAGTGCACTTCGGTGATAAATACAAAGGAAGAACAAGAGGGAAGGGAACCCCACATGTAGGAAAATTCAAACTCACCGATGTAGCTTATGTGAAGGCTTACAGTACAATCTACTTAGTATTAGCCAGTTCTGTGACGAACAGTTCTCGGTGAAGTTTATAATGATAACTGTAGAGTCAAGAACATCCTGACCAAAGAAGTTGTTCTCACAGGAAGCAGATCAGGTAATATGTATGTTGCTGACTGGATGCCTACGAGCTCCACAATTCCTTGCTTTGTTGCCAAAGGCACAGCAGATCTAAGCTGGCTATGGCACAAGAGGATGTCACACGTCAACTTCAAGACTATCAAGAAACTCTCCAGACAGGGAATGGTTAGAGGATTGCCAAATGTGTCATTTAAAAAAGACAGCGTATGTGGACCCTATCAGAAAGGCAAGTAAATTAACTCTACCCTGAAGAGCAAATCCTACCTTTCCACCCACAGAGTTTTGGAAATACTACATATGGATCTATATCGTCCTGTAGACCCGGTAAGTTTGGGAGGTAAGAAATACTGTCTCGTTATTGTTGATGACTTTTCCAAGTATGCTTGGACAATCTTTCTAAGCAAGAAGAAGGAAACAACATCAAAGCTGCCCGAGCACCTGAGAAAGCTTCAAAATGAAAAAGGGTTGAGTATCGTGTCCATTCGTTCCGACAGAGGTACAAAATATACTAACCGTTTGATAGAGCAATACTGTTTGGAACATGGGATACAGCACAAATACTCAGCTGCCCGTACACCTCAACAAAATGGTGTTGCCGAGCGAAAGAACAGGACGCTGAAGGAAGTAACAAGGACAATGATTGCCGCAAGCAAGTTACCACAACAAAACAGCATATGAGGTATGGAAGAACAAAACTCCGTTAGTTTCGTACTTTCATATATTTGGATGCAGGTGTTACGTTTTGAACAACGTTAAGGATCAGCTTAGAACCTTCGATGAGAAATCGGATGAAGGGATATTTGTAGGATATTCCTCTGTTAGCAAAGCTTACAGGATCTTTAATAAAAGGAAGCTAACAATTAAGGAATCAGTTCATGTAGTGTTCGACGAACCTCACCACGACACTACAAGAGTAGAGGATACTACTCAAAACATCCAGCAACTTTCCATGTATGATCCACCAACTCCCATAGAACATGTCTTTGACCTAGAAATCCATCCCACAGCTGTAAGAACTGAAGTAGATGAATTCGATGATGTACAAGCTGAAGCTAAAACTATAGCAACTCACGATACAGTACGGGACCCCAAATTAGAACCCGACAGAAGATGGTTGAGAGAACACCCACAAGAGTTGATCATAGGAAACATCGATGCTGGTGTTTCTACCCGTAGGAGAATACATAATACACAAGGAAATATACTATGTGCGCAAGAAGAACCCGATACTGATATATCACCATTTCCTGAATGGAAATCTCAATCCGAGATTAGAAGACTTAATATGTGCACTATTGCTGTAATCTTAGTCTAATCTGAACCTGTTTCTACCAAAGAAGCTCTCAACAACTCTCATTGGATTACATCTATGGAAGAAGAGCTCAACAGTTGTGAAAGAAACAACATATGGTATCTTGTACGTAGACCCACTCATCAATCTGTTATTGGAACCAAATGGGTATTTAGAAACACGAAAGACAGAAATGGACTCATTATCAGGAGTAAATCCCGACTAGTCGCCCAAGGCTAGAGACAGGAAGAAGGCATAGACTACGATGAAACATTTGCCCCTGTAGCCAGACTAGAAGCCATTAGGATATTTTTAGCCTTTTCCACCCATAAGAGCTTCATTGTATACCAAATAGACGTCAAGAGTGCATTCCTGAATGTAGACCTTGCTGAAGAAGTATATGTTGAACAACCACCAGGGTTTGTCAATACAGAAGGCGGAGACTTAGTATACAGGCTACTAAAAGCGTTGTATGGACTTAAACAAGCCCTTAGAGCATAGTATGAGACCCTGTCCCAGTATGTAACCGATAATGGATTTGAAAAAGGTGCTGTGGACAAGACCTTGTTCAAAATACAGGAAGGTGATTACCTCCTTATGGTTCAAATCTATGTTGATGATATAATATTTGGTTCAACTAAACTTGCTTTGTGTCAAAGGTTCTCTCATCTCTTGCAAAGTAAATTTGAAATGAGTATGATTGGAGAACTTAGTTATTTCCTAGGTTTGCAGGTGAAGCAGTTGCCTATAGGGATTTTCATCAACTAGGAAAAATACAGCAAGGAGCTTCTCAACAAGTTTGGAATTAATGCTTCTAAATCATCGTCAACCCCCATGAGCACTTCTGTGAAAATTAATGCTGATGAAGCTGGAAAGTCGGTAGATCAATCACTCTATAGGGAGATTATTGGCTCACTCCTGTACCTAACTGCTAGCAGGCCCGACATCCAGTTTGCTGTGGGAGTGTGTGCGTGATATCAAGTATCACCTAAAGAATCACACTTCGCAACAGCTAAACGAATCCTGAAATACATCAGAGGAACAGTCGATCTAGGACTATGGTATCCTAAAGAAGGCGGATTCAATTTAGTTGGCTACGGCGACTCGGATTTCGGAGGTTGCAAGCTATATAGGAAGAGTACAAGCGGTACTTGTCACTTTCTTAGACCTAGACTTGTGTCTTGGTTTAGCAAGAAACAATTGGCAAACTCGCTTTCCACGGCTGAATCAGAATACTATGTTGCTGGTAGTTGCTGTGTGCAGATCCTTTGGATCCAACAACAGCTGTCACATTATGGAATTGAAGCCACAAAAACTCCGATAATGTGCGATAGCACGAGTGCAATTGCTATCACGCACAATCCTGTATTACACTCGCGTACTAAGCATATCAACATGAAGTATCACTTCATTAGGAATCATGTTGAGAACAAGGATGTCCGGCTCGAAAAGGTCCATATAGATATCCAGTTAGCCGATATCTTTACCAAGCCTCTCGACACAGCAAGATTCCGCATGCTTCGACATGAATCAGGATTGCTACAGCCTGACTCCCTGTAAGTTTTTAATGCTTTTACTCAGTAATTGAGGGGGAATGTCAGAAGACCTAAGAATACAAGAGATTCACCGTTATTTATCCGTACACTGCACCATCGTAACAAAGACCTTGTAGGAACAAAGCGAGATGAATTATCCTACAGTTGACGTGTGCAATAATTAAGGGGGAATACAGTATGACCCATGAATACAGTATTAATCCGAAAGTTGTTGTATCGAATTAAAATCCGTATGTACCTTTTAAGGGGGAATGCTGTATTTTTGTGGATACAGCACATACTATGGGAAATCAATTATCATGTTATGTTTTTTTTAGACAATCTTTGTGTCCACATGCCCTGTCATAATTAAAAGTCTTTTGCATTAAAAGCTTTACACGACATCTGGACATTTGTATCTTCAAAGCCGCGATGTTTCATATTATTTTATTATTTTTTCAACGTCGTTTTGGGCAATAAGGGTAAATTGATAAGTCAGAAGTGGGACCTGCTCTTATTTTAAAATTAAATGGATAAGTTTTAATGGTTACACTTAGTCCATCGTGATCGTTCATTTCAAACACCGGTTCCCTTCCCTTAAATCTGACCATTCATTATCTGAAAATCCTTCATCGCCGCCCACTATAAAAGGACTGTAAACATCATTTGAGACTCTTTACACTTTCTACATATTAAACGAGTCCTTGAGCATATAGCCTACAATTTTTTTTATTGCCTTAACTGCATTTCTCTTTGAATCCTTTTTACTTTTCTTCGAGAATCGTCAATGGCATCTTCTCAGACTACCTCTTCCATCTCCCTCAAGAAGTCCTCCAACATGATCGATGGACGTATCTTCTCTAGACCTGTTGTGCTTGAACGTGTTCATTCCGAAGGTGATGACGTCGAATCGATGGAGTACGTCATTACGAGGATACGTCAGCAAGGCCTCTATCGCCTTGGAAGTCAAACCGCTGAACGTTTTGATGTTCACCTGGTTGAGGAATTCTACCTCAATGCTGTTGTTCATTTCTTTTCGCTGGGTCAGGGAGGACAAGTTACTGACATCACATCTGTCATTCGCGGAGTAGAGATCCGTGTTGACCAAGAGCTGCTTCAGAATCTCTACAGGCTACCTACTGATGACCTAACGATGGAAGATCTTGAGACCTTTGGGTCCCAAGAACTCTTGACCAAATATTATGGCTTATTCACCGGTTCAGCGTCGGTGGAAACAGTTCACACTTCTTGCCATAAGAAACTCTTTTATTTACCTTTGGTTTATTTACACGATTTCTGTTGCCGTGTAATTGAGAATAGAATAGGTGCTTTCGAAATGTGCACGAATTTAAGATTCATAATGATGGTTGCAATTATGGCCTGTGAAAAGGTCAATTGGTGCGAAATTGTTCTTAAGAGGTTGCAAGAAGAAATCGCTAAGCCAGACTCACATAAGAAGTCCTTTGGTTTGCTTCTGAACTACATTCTGACGAAATGCGGTGCTCCGCAATCCGCAGAGGCGAAGAAAATCAATTCTCGGATATACATAGAAAGCATCAGGCCTACTGTTTTCAACCAAAGAACCCTAATCGCTAACAGACCTTTTGGACGAAACTTGCCTCTGTTTGCCGATCTGAGAGACGTATCTTCGAAGTCCCAGAGCGAGGAGATTTTAAGGATGAGAAAAAAATCTCAGAGCAAAACTCCCGTTGCTGTTGAGAAGCCGAAAAGGAAGCTAAAGAGGCTTCAAAAGTTAAAGCTATAGAAATCTCCAAAGATGCTCCTTAAACGGCCCAACCCATTGAACAGACGCCCCAAGGCGCAACCCCTGCGGAGGAGATGACTGTTACTGTCGCGACACTATATCCCGAGCCTTTAGCGGCTACGACGGATATTCAGACATCTGCCAACTCTAAAGACTCTGGCAAATCGGCTGCCCCTATGGAGCCAAAATCTACTTCTCCTATTCGGGATTTCACACCCGTTAAGGATCCATCTCCCATCAGGGTCCCAACCCCTGTAAGGGATCCCTCCCGATACAGGATCCCACACCTGTAGAGGAAAACATGCCTACAGCGGACCCAGGCACTGTACGTAGTCCCTCCCCGGACACAATTATTAACAAAACCCTACTTTCTGTGCAAATTGAATAGGCATTTGAAAGGTTTGTCCAATGGAAAAATTATAGGCTTGCTCCGTACGACACTGTATACAACTGGAGCGAATGGAGCAATGAAGAAAGATTTGTTTTGGAAGTGACAGACGCTCAAGATATTGCAGTCCTGGTCCAATGGGACAACCAATGCGTTAGAGAGCTAATTGATAGCCATCTTTTTTAAAAAGCCGAAGCACGAAAGAAAGGAAAATTTAAGACCATAGAATCTCCCAAAAGTCTAAAATCAGACCATGACTCAAACGACGACGACGACGCCTTTCAGGAAGGTCTGAGAATGAGTCGTGAGAAAGCTAGAGAAAAAGAATTCTCCCAGCTTCAACAAAAACAAGGTGAAGGGACATCAAGCCTTCATCAGTCCCCTTCACAACAGCAAGACATTGTTCCCGACAATGAGGATTCAGTCCCTCATGTCGCAGAGGAACAATCAGTTTCACAACAGGCACCCGAGCCTGTTGCCAAGGAACAACCAACCATGGATCAGGCACCCGAGACTACACTACAGATGACCAGAACAGCGCCACCCCGCACAAGGAATCAGTCCCTCTGCAGGAGCAGGCGGAAGCTGAGAGACAGCGGGAGGAATCATTCCCTCCTGTACCTATGTCTTCAGAACCTAAAGTCCGTGGAATCTCCTAAAAGTCCAAAATCAGACCATGACTCAGACGACGACGACGATGCCTTTCAGGAAGGTCTGAGAATGAGTCGTGAGGAAGCTAGAGAAAAAGAATTCTCCCAGCTTCAACAACAACAAGGTGAAGGGACATCAAGTCTTCATCAGTCCCCTTCACAACAGCAAGACATTGTTCCCGACAATGAGGATTCAGTCCCTCATGTCGCGGAGAAACAATCAGTTTCACAACAGGCACCCGAGCCTGTCGCAGAGGAACAACCAACCATGGATTAGGCACCCGAGCATATGCTACAGATGACCAGACCAGCGCCATCCCGCACAAGGAATCAGTCCCTCTGTAGGAGCAGGCGGAAGCTGAGAAACAACAGGAGGAATCATTCCCTCCTGTACCTATGTCTTCAGAACCTAATTCAGAACAGGAGACAACATCCCATGTTGCCGAGCCCAAATCTGATTCTCCCGCACCCTCAATTGTTTTGAAATCTGATGATGGTATAATACCTGAGTATATCCAACTCAATTCACGTCCCAATGTGAACTTGAGACAGTTGAATGGAGTTGAAGATTTAGCCAAGACAGACTTTCCAAGATCCACCAAGAAGAAAGAGCAACTGCATGCTCTTGGCCTACAAACTGTCTTCATACAGGATGCCATGACCGCCCTACACTCTGTTGAAAAGGCACTTGACTAGTTACACCAATCAGCCGTTGAAGAAATGACGGGTCTAAGGCACGAAGTTTCTAGTGTAGAAGAAGCCTTCAAAATACTACCTTCAATCTTTCAAATGGCCCTTGGTCAATTACAATAGCGTCGGGAGCAGTTCCTGAAAAAAGATGAATCCAAGCTCCGCGTGTCTGAGGCCAAGACTGCATCAGCTCTCATTGAATCTGGTTCCCAGCTTCGAGCCCACGACAAGAAAATTCAAGATATGTCACAGGTGCTCACCTCCCTTGTGAATAAGATGACAAGTTTTTAGACAAAACAGGATGCCGCTATGCAGATCCTTGAACGTCTTGATGAAAAGGTATCCTATCTTGATGACTCCGAAAAGGGGGAAAAGCGAGGGAAGCTGCAAGGAGAACAAGGCTTGAGCAAGAGAAGGAAATGCTAGCTGCTTTTGAAGGCAGCATCACTGCTGATATTGCCCGTCTATCATTTCCTACTCCCAACGTAGGGATACAGGGAGATAGCCCATAATTCCAGGACCCTAAGTTTCCTTGGAAAATCCTCGTTCAAAAACCGCAAGCTATGACCCTCCTGACCAACCGATAGCCTACTGCAGAGGAGATCAAGAACTGGAGAAAGAATGAACTGCTAAGATACTTTGTTGTTCTTATCAGGGAATCTTCAATTTTCAATAATTACAGGACGGTACAAGAAGCCACGGAGGAGTTTGAGAAGAGGTTGGACGATAGATCACTCCCGCTACAGCTGAAAATGAAGTCCAAGCACAAGCAAGGTGACTTGGTTACCCATGCAGAAGACTGGATCCTAGCTTTTGATAAGTCCTACGAGGTCAAGATATATACTTTAATCGAAACAAGAATGCTCATCAAAATTGGTGGAAAGGTACCAAGAATGACCCTAAATGGCATTGGAGGTATGCTGATTACAAGGGCTAGTTTCTCTCCTGTATTCTTATCCTGTTTTCTTATTTGCTTTTGAGATAACTTGTAATCTTTATTCAATATCAATAAAATATTTTTCTGTTGAAAGATTACAACTCGTAATCTACTGTGTGTTTGTTTGATTACATAATTCAATCTATTTGCTGAATTAATACAAGTATAAAAACTTGTTAAAATATTAAGCTGTACGAACTTGTCTGCGAACAGTTCATAGATTCAGTTGTATGTATCTAGATAACACTGTAAGATTATGCCTGCGTGCCAATCATAAGTTTAAAGATGTAATATTCTTTTGATAAAGTTGAACTCGCCTGCGAGTAGTTCTTAGTGTTTTAGCTAATTGTTGAAGGCCAAAACATTCGAAAGAAGACCAAGAAGTCTGCCGTCTTGGAAGATGTTTCTTTAAGTGTCAAGGTTTTGGCATCATCAAGGAATTCTGGATAAACATCAAAAGGATTTGAAGGAGACTTGGCAAATTATCAAAAAGGGGGAAATTATTGGGATAACAATCCCTGTATCGAAAGTTTTGATAGAGTGTTTTTACAATGTACCAATCCAGCATACAGCAAGCAGCTGAATCGAAAAGTCGATCGATATTGTTGACTCTGTATCGAAGACCTTTTCATAGCGCCAGCATATAGTGAGCCTTTGTGTTTCAAAGATACAGCAACAAAGTCTAAATAACGCCAAGTATGGAAGCTGTCCTGAATACAGCATCTTTCCACACAGTATCGAACAACTCCAATATGCCTACAGCATAATTAGATACAACATTCATATCGGAACAGGACTAAAGACCGTTTGGAAAAGGAATCTTTGGTATTCGCTAAAGTCAAAGTCCCGTTTGATAAAGAAGTATTTAAATACTGAAAGGATAAAGTATTTAAATACTGAAGCCGATAGAGATCTTCAAACCACGTAATATCTGAATCATGGTCTACTTAAGTCAACCATCCAGTTGTAACGGAATCTTGCTCAATCGATCTATTCTGAAGGCTATATATATCCTCAAGAATTTGAAGATCATACTAAGACATAACAAGTTAACCCAACATCAACGCAAAGAGCTTACACGAATATTCAGAGCAAACATATTTCTTCATGTATACTGCATATTCCGAGAGAAGAAATGTCCAAGTGCTCAACCTTGAACAACACATCATCAGCTCAAGCTCAAGAAAGTAAAGCTGTTGTTCAAAAAATCGTTCTATCATTGAACAAATCCTTCAGCCATGTGTGGACTGAGAAAGCATTGCTTTTCCCAAACTGTGTGTGACGGACTTGCATTGAAGAGACAAAGATTCGGAACTGTGTGTGAAGAAGTTAGTCAAGTGAAAGCCTAAACCAATCTGTGTGAACGGTTGAAAGCTTCAATCATTGTATTAGTCTGTGTGAACGATATATTGGTAGGTTTGATTATAAATACGTAGTTGTGTACGTAGTATTTATAATAAACATTTTAACTCCTGTGTGGAGGACCAGTGGATGTAGAGGGGTTTACCTCGAACCACTTTAATTACTGTGTTATTTACCTTCTGCATTTATTGTTTTAATGTATGTGATTATTTTATGTATACACCTCTCATCTAGTTGCTGTATTTACAGCAACTTATTTTAACAAGACTTCCACTACGCACTCAGATTTGAATATCATACAATTTGTTGTTTAAAACATTTTCCAAACTCTATTCTGTATATTAGTGGCCAACAAATCCATATCATATGGCCATAACAATGATTCATCGAAAAACCAATAATGCCTGCACTGACCGGGTTACGGCCGTAACCAAAGCTACCTTAAGGCCGTAACACAACACTTATGGTTGTATCCTGCCGAACTAGCGGCCGTAAGTTGTCTTCGTCAAAAACACACTCCTGCCCAACGAATGCATGCTACGGCCATAGTCTCCCAAAACATATAGCTGTACCCTCGTGCTTACGGCCGTAACTAGAATGACTTATGGCCATAAGTTGTCTTCGTCTAGAAAGACACCCATTTCCACGAATGCATGTTACGGCTGTAATGATGACCGGTTACGGACGTAACTCACTGCTGGAAATGCCAAAAATCCGACAACTCCGTCTTCTCGCTACCAATGATGAATGATTTGAGTCCAATAACATGCAATAGGTGACACTTCCCACACAAGACTACCCATCACGATGATTATGAAAATACTCTCGTCTCAATACTCAAACGGGATTGAATAGCGATTGGTAAATGATACACGGCTCCAAGTACGCCAACGATGAATACAAATGAATGAACGTGAATGATGAATGATTAATAATGAATGAAAATTACTGAGTGACAATTACTGAATGATAATTATTGAATTACAATCGGGTATTAAAATCCCACCGGACCAATGCATGGTGGACAAAACAATAAAAATACATATGTACGACACATAATGACATAACCGACATCAACACAGATAAACATAATTAAAGTACTTCCATTATAAAGATGGCAAGAAATAAATACTTCAATGATTTCAACAACTCGAAGGCCGCCCTTCGATCAACCATTCGCAAAGCTCAAACCTTACACAAAAGGAAATAACGACAAACTCAACATACATAACAAGACTATCACACGAACATGCTAAACGTTCCAAAAGTGACCGAACTAGTTATCGTCATACGGCCGATTCCCGGGTAATTACTTAAAGTATTCTACGTCGAACGAATAACATACTACATGTGAAATGAAGGATTATAACGGGGAGAAGATGTCTAGGTCTACAATTCAAGGATATGCTAGGCATCAAAATCTGTACTCTAATCTCATTTATCAATCCTAAGGTATGGTTCGATTAATCTACGATTCATAATAAGGATGGACATAATAAACCCAGTTTCTAGGTTAATATTATCACAAGGATTTTCCATTCTACGACTAAATAGTTCTCATATAAAGGTTCTACATTAAATACGGCTATCACCGACATAATCATTACGTCTCAACCATTACTATGAAGATTATCCAACTCCTTACAAGATGTGCATTTAATCTAGATGAACACCCTAACCATTCTTCCACTTGAATTCATTAATTAGAAGTGATATCATAACAATCCCTTTGTCATTAGAACATTTCGAATTCATCATCAAATGTATGGTATAATCTCAGAACACTTCAATTCAAAGTTTAACACAATCAGGCTCAACTCAAGATCCTCCTAATAATAGAAAAACCTAAGTCTAATCATTCCTACCCTCCTAAACATGGTGTTCGATTCAATATGCTCAAAACAAACTCCATAATCTCAGTAACATGTTCATAATCGACACTAAGGATATGAATTCCAGTTGGTTAAGTATCAACATACCTTAATATAAAAGAGAATGACGAAAAACTTGTCGAAACTCAACACCGGAAGCTTGAACACTAATCCACAAAGGTCTAAGATCTTCTAAACCAAGCTGAGAGGCTGATATAAGGGATTTATAGAGCTGGGGAACTCTCAAATTTGCAGAAAATCGGACAAGGTTAGAGGTGAAATGAAAGGAGGTTCATGTCTATAAATAGAGTCCATCGATATTACGTACGTTATGCACAAGGCATAACATACATTAACGTCCTAACGTACGCTAACAAAACCTTTACATACGTTATCATTTGTCGAAGTTCACTCTCTCGTTTTCCAACCTCCATAACGTACGTTAATAAAGCCTTATGTACGTAATTCTATCATCATAGCGTACGTTATTTACCCCTCTATAACGTACGTTATGCTCGTTGAGATGCTCTATCAAAAGTTGTCCAAATATACTCGGGGGATCCGACAATGTTCTTATCTGGCACCACACGTGTAACACCCCCAAAACCAACCGGGGATATTACAGCGATGTGGGCCCCACTTCGGAACCCACAAGGCTAAAAATTATTTTCACAAACATTTCAAACACGCCCAAGAGGCGCAGACGGTGATATTTTAAATACTCAAATATTTTTCAAAACATAGTTCCCAAATACCGTCATAAAATACCATTTAAAAGTACAAGGCAAAGATACCAAAAGGGGGTAGTTTGAAAATGTACATGAGATGGTAAAATACCTAAAGCCATTTAAAGATACACACGCAACGGATATAAACACAGTAGGAATTACATTTGCAGCGGAATCATAACAACCAGAAAAGAATACTCGAATCCCAATTAACCATGCCATAGCCAGTATCACCTAGGAAGCTCATCCCTTCACGGCCGCTACTAGCTTGATCTCTGAGTACCTAAAAGATAAAGCGACGGGGTCAGCCATAATACTCAACAATGATAACGATCACATCAACATAAACAATTTCATATCAATGTACTTACAAAGTAAGAATACTTCCAGTGTAATCTTACCGTAGTAACCTTACCAATTCTTGGTAACTCATATCAAATAAACCCTTACCTCAATCCACCCCTTGCATTCTCAAGTGACGAATGAATTCAAAAATAACCATCTGTACTGTGTTGTGTCACGATTTATCCATCCCGACAGGCGATCGACTATAAGGCCGAGCGACCAAGTCAACTCCAGTCAAACTATGGCTAGCTCGCCAAGTCGAAGATATCAGACCACCATCAGGTACCTAGCGATCGACTCCCATGGCGATCGCCCTTTGGCAGCTGGCGATCTACTCTACTAACCGTCTAAGGGCAATCGACCTGCGCCCCGAGCAGAGACGATCGCCCGTCAAAGTCATCAAGGACTGGATCTCGGAAAAGCACCCACGTGCAGATCCACCAAAGGCGCTGACAAGATCTTCGCCAGCAGATAAGATTTTTTGCTGACAGACAAGACCTTTGACCACAGCCTGTCACCTACCTCACCTCAGCATGCGCGCCGAAAGTTGTCAGTGGGACCACCCGTGTCAGCAACTCAGGACGCGTGTAAGCTCCCCATTGGACCGCATAGTTGACTGCCAGCAACTCCTGCAGACTTTGAGGGGACAGGCCCATGTGCTAAAAGACGATCGCCCGATTATTATAATGCAGAAAAGGCGATCGCCCGGCGGATAAAAAGCCCTATAAATAGAGAACCTCCTCCTACAGGAAAAAGGTTCGGAATTGACTCATCCTACGGTTCGAAGTTCATTCCACCAACGGTTCCGAATTCATTCTGACTTACGCTCAGAACTCATTCTCTCACATTCCGATACATTCACGGAAATACTGAAGAACATACATATCATCAAGCTCCCGGCTACCTCACCGGAATCCATCTCAGGACTTCTCTCTCTAAATCTCTCGTCCAGAAGACGATCGGCAGAAGCAGCAAGTCTCCACTAGACAGATTCCAAAGGATTCATAAGCCCCGGAGCCCAAGCATCCAGCTAAATACTCGCCGTGAGAGACGGTCGATCTCTCACCGCCGCGACTATTCATCACCTTTGTTACAAGAACTTACAGAGCATCAAATCTGGTTCTTCCGGCAATCTACACGCTCACTAGCTAAGATAACAAGAATCTTTACACTCATTGTGATTGTATTCTTACATTGGTACTTGTATCCCCGAATATTGGTATTAATAATATCTCGCGAGAGCATTCAAGCCCGGGACTAACAACCCCGGCAAATCTTGTGTTATTTATCTTTCTCATGGAAGTGCTCTTGCATTTGTTTGCTATCCCATCCATTCCAGCAATATCTATCTACGGATAATATTTTGGGTAGCAACAATTGGCGCTAGAGGAAGGGGATCTAACCCTCACAATTTTTATACCTACCGTCCCGAAGAACACTCACTGTTCTCGGGGCAGATACTTGAAGTGACACTCACTGCACTTCAAAGAAAACCTTCAGAATCATTACATCCGCCGGTACATCGAAGAAAGCCGCTCTCCGAACCGCCGGACACCATATCCCGGCTCAGTCCGAACCCCAGCCGATGACGGGGGGAAGCCGCAGCAACGCGAGACTCTCGATCCCGCATCCAAGAGATGGCCCCAACCTCTCACTCGATCAGTTCCAAACCGAAGAACAGATCGAGGAGGCTATGGCCATCCTGGAGGAGCGACGGAGAGCATGTGCGTCGCCTGCAATAACTCCCTCGATCATCCGCCGCATGGGAAAACGGAAATTCAGCGGGCTACTGAACGAGCGATCGTTAGAAAGCCCCAATTCGCGAGGAAAGGCTCTCGCACGACCGGACGGATCCATATTCGATCGCTTAGGGCGCGACCCATCCTGGCGACCGGGGCACTCTGTTTCCAACCTCGAAAAGACGGAACCCGAATCCGTCACCAGGAGTTCGGCCTACCCACCTCTCAGCCGAACGCAGGTCAGCCATCTGACTCCCGCCCCGATCGCCAGGGAATCAGTACTAAATCGCCTCGGCTCCCGCTCCGAGCGCCGAGCCGCCAGCAGTCAGGCCACAGCGATGGCCGCCATACAACGTCAGCTCGACGAGATGAGAGCACTCTTGGACACTGGGGCAAGCGCCAGAAAAAAGATCGCCGGGCCGACCGAGCCACTCGCGGTCCACATCGAGCTTGCCCCCATACAACCAACGATCGCTCCTCCCAAAACACCTCTGTATGAGGGGAGATCGGACCCCGAAACCCACCTGAGTAAATTCCGAATTTACATGACTAGATGTGGGGCATCTGATGCTACCAAGTGCCGGATCTTCCCGTTGACATTGGGCGAGCTGGCCTATAGGTGGTACGTCTCTCTACCACCACGATCAATCACCTCCTTTAAGAAACTGGCGAATGACTTCACGTCATACTTCGCCAGCAAGGTCGCCAGACCAGAAGGCCCCCATCGCATGATAAAATTCAAGCAGGGGAAGGACGAAACCGACGCAGATTACATCGACCGGGTAGACGAAATCATCCTCACCGGCGAACCCGTCAGTGACGAGCTCGCTCTCTATTCGGTCATGGGGGGATTCCACGGACATTCTCTCATGTTCAGACATCTCTCCAAGGATATTCCCCCAACTTACGCGATCTTCCGCGCTAAAGCAGCCAACTTTCTGGCCAGGCAAAGGCTACTCACCCTCCGCTTAGGCGAGGAAACGCCACCTCTTGTCCAGAAAATAGCGATCGCCAAAGCAAAGAAGGCGATCGCCAAGACACCCGGAGATCTCAAGGCTTTCGAGGACATGGAAGCCCATCTCCTCCATACGTTCAACAGAACTCCGGCACATATTTTCTATGCCATCAAGGGGCACGAAGAGCTCAAAAAGCCAAAGGCGATAAGGGACCACGGTCACCTGGACAACAATCAATATTGTGCCTACCATAAGAGTCCCGGCCACAGCACCAACAAATGCCGCGACCTCCTCAAACAGCTCTGGAGATTGTTCGAGGAGGGCAAGTTGGACAGCTTATTGGTTTAGGCGAGGCCCCTACCTTTCTCTATAGACGATCGTCCGAGTCAAACATAAAACAGGCTGGAAAGCTCATATGAGCCGACCCCTGGATCAGCCTCGGCGACCGTCCCTACATGCTTCAATCAAGAAAAGTAGACCTCGGAAATCTCCCCGACTTCCCTCCTTATTTAAGAAACCGGAGGACTCAATCGCCATCTACAGTTCACCGTCTGACATGATGGACTAAGGCACGAGATCGCCTCCCCCGCACAACGTACACCGTCGAAGGTCGGCATCTACATGACGATCCAAGGTGGAAGAGTGCAGCCATGGTCCTGGTGGTCGATGGAACCGACTGCTTAGGCCATGCAAGGTCCCTTTAGGCCAAGATCGCCCGCCCTTCGTTTAAATACGAGGCCGGCGTAGTCTGAGGGCCCTCCAAAATAAATCAGTGGACACGATCGCTCGCCCTCAAAGGTTCATCATCTAACATGGTGAACTCGGACAATGCGACGTGCTACAACCCCCGTCTCAACGTACACCGTCGAGGTCGGCCATCTCCATGGCTGGCCGAGGTGGAAGCAGAGCTAACTAGCCGCGGGCGTGGAGTTGGTTCATCCGACGCTGCCCCGCGCAAGGACTCCTCTAGACCAAGACCGCACGCCCTTTGTTTAAATACGAGGCGAGGCGCAGCCTAACAGAGGACCCTCATAATAAAGTGAGTCACGAGACACTCAATGTCTTCGCGCATCAAGACATGATCAAGGAGTCGGACCATCGAACTCCGCAATCGTGCACGGTTTCTCAAGATGGACGACCGTCCCCGAGGATTCGACAAAGTTGAAGACCGCTCACTCAAGGAATTATTTTCATCCCCTTACCTCCACTAAAGTGAATAAAAACAAGGGGCAATAAGAGTGCGGACTACCTACACGACGATCGTCGCTATTCAACCACATACGGAGATCGTCATTTTAAAAGATGTAGTGCAGCGATCGAATTTGTTGTAGAAAGTTGTCTTTATGAGTTTATCAATTCATTTGGAACTAACCTCGCAACGATCTCTCCTCACACATTTGTACAAAGTCAAACAAAGACTCAAAAATAACCATTCATTCAAGTAATCGAAGATAACCATTCAGTTCATTGCTTGAGAAGATCAAAAGTACATGGTCGCCCGAAGGCTTATGTTCTACAAAAGAAAACTACAAAACTAGAAGGAAGAAAGCTACAAAACTACAAGTAAGCAAGCTAAAATGTCAAAAATGAAGCGCCTCAGGCCCCTGCCTGGCCTTTGCCATCAGCATTCGGCACGGTCCCCTCATCCTCCGGAGCGTCGGTATGAGCAAGATTGGCCGGAGACGGATACCAACTCAAATCCACACCGATTTCCGCAAGGTCCAAGATCGGCAAAGAGAAAGCTGAATGGAGAGGATGCTCCAACGCATATGACTTGAATTTCTCAGCTAAAGGCCCGGCCTCCAAACCTCCCTTCTTAGCTGCTCGGATCGAGTCAGCGAACGCCAAATAATAGGCGAACTCGCTGACAAACTCCAAGTTTTGAAAGGGATCGGTCCTGGTCGCCTCCACCTCTCCTTTCAGCTCCGCCATCGCCTGTTGCGACCCCTGGAGCTCGGCCTCCCTCGCAGCAATCTTTTCCCTCGCCTCGCTCCGCTCGCCGGGTCACCGAGCGATCGTCACCTTCGCGATCGGCCTCCTCTTCAAGAACGCCCGCGCCTGGACGGCATTCTGCATCTGGTCCCGAAATCGGTCGACCGCCATACGATATTTCTCAGTCTCCTTCTTCTCCAGCTCAAGCTCATGGCTCGCCCGCTTGGCCGCCTCCAGGGAGTCCTTCTCCATCGCCGCGATCTTGTCAGTAAACTCGGCGTTCTCTTTCCGACCCGCCTCGAGATCCTCCTGCAGGCGAATAGTGGAGGGCCGCCCCTCAAACTCCTGAGCAGCCTGGACGGCCATGGTCGCCGTCTGAAGAGAAAGGGCGAGAACAGCGTGCATCGAACTCGACGATCGCTGCCGAGCGATCGCATCCAGATCAGTCGTCCATGCCTTCGGCAGAGCAGAAGCAGCCTTGCTAACATATGGAGGAATGTCGCAGGAATGGCGAGGAGATCGGCTCGCAAGGAAATCTACGACCATCGGCGGGCAAGACGGATCTGCGCGGCGGATCCTGCATCAAAACAACTAAGTTAATACAACTCCTACGCAGATGCAATTTTCAACACAAAAATGCTATCTACCTCTCAGCCTTCTCGGGATCCCGACCGAAAAACGGTTTCCCTCGAGGGGTCTCAGCATCCGCGATCGCCATCTCCCGCATAAAAGCCGCAGAGGGCGGCTCGCTCTCCGGAGCAACGATGGTGATCGGAGGCGCGGCGATCGGCACTTCATCGCCCGGGGCAGGAATCGAAGTTTCTTCCGACCTCTTGCGATTGGCTCGAAGCCCCTCCTCCGGAATTTCCTCCTCAACCACGACCGGCTCCACGCGAGGCTCCGGCTCCACGCGAGGCTCCGCCTCCGGAACTATAGGCAATGCAACGGGTGGGACCCAAGTCGACCTCTTATGGCGAAGACGGCCTAGGACTCCTGGGTTCGACATGGCGATCTCCGTCGGAGGCTCCAAAAAGCGAGGAAAGCGAACCTCTGCAGTTAAAGACGATCGATCAACAATCAGATACGGTCCTCAAATAAGGCGATCGCCTAGTAAGTGAAGTTCGCAGGAACTCATACCTGGCACCGCGAGATGTCTCGGGAAACGGAATAGTCGAGCCGACAACCAACGACTCTCCTTATTGATCCGAGTGGCGTCAAGGTCGTCGTCCGACAGGCTCCTTATCCGCTCCCAAACAACGAGAAAGTCGAAAGGCAGCTCCTCGATCGCCGGAATGTGAAACTCGCAAAATGTAAATCAAATTAGATCAGTCCAAAACGCATCCAAATGAAGGGAGAGTCTAAACCCTTACCGGGATTCCTCTCCCGAAATTCAGTGGGGATCTCCAGTTCGCCCGTGGGATTGTCGCTCGCCGAAGCTCTCCACTTGCCGGCGACCCAGAACCACTTCGTCTGATCGCCCCGTATCTTATTCGGGACTCCATGAATCACCCGACCAGATCGGCCTTGAATATGGTAACCGCCGACCAACCCGCTATGAGCCGTCAGTTTAAACAAATGGTTCATCTCCAACGGCAATGGGAGACGGTACAGGCGGTGACCGCCGAAAAGGGTGAGAGTGCAGATAATTTGGAGCCAGGCGTTCGGCGTCAGCTGAAGTGGCGCCACATTCCAAGCGGCCAATAGATGGGAGACCGCAAAGGATAGAGGGAAGCGCAGCCCGGCCTCCATGACAGCCTCACTCACTGCGACCATACCCATCAGAGGCTGGTCGGCTCGTTCATTCTCCGCCGGCGCGAACATGTCCACATCTGAAGGGACATGGAATCTTGTCCTCCAGACGGCCAGATCTCTCCTGGTCGTCGAACTCCGTATTTAGCCGAGCGACCACAACGATCGCTGCGCAAAGACGGTCGCGACCGCTTGGGAAGCACATAGGGATAGGCGACCGAGTATCCCCGGAAATCGAATCTCGGATTAGGACCGGCCAATCTCTCCATTATCTCAGCGAAAGCCCTATAGGCCCGACCGAAAACGCTATGTTGCTCCCAGTAAGCCCTGATCGCCAGACCTCTCTCGATCTGCGATCGTCTCTCCTCAGCAGCCGACTCCTTAGCAACATCGGCCTCATTGAATAAAGCCTCGACTTCAGCCGGGTCGATTCCGGCCCGAATAGCTTCAGCCGCCGTCTCCAGGTGGAAGACGGAAGAAGTTTCTCCCCGGACAGTCGATGTCCCGGCGGCAGAACTGGTTCCCGCTCCAAATGATGATGAGGTTCCGGCCATTTTCAGAAACAGAAAAGGAGAAAAGGATTTTTCTTACCCTAAAGTGAAATCGAACGACGATCGGCACTAAGATCTTCAGAAAATTCGACAGCAAGTCCTTCTTTCTCCAATAAGCACGCGTGAGTGAAGCTGCAGCACAGCCCCCCTTTTATAGGAGAAGGCAGGGACCCGTTTGCAATAAGGGAAAACCTCAAGGGTCGGATCTCAAACGACGGCATTAATTGATCCCCTCGAGACCCGCGTATGCGTCTTTTCAAGGACGCGTCAGCCGAGGAGTCATTAATGACCGTTGGCATCCTCCAATAGAAGCCCGACACGTGCGCGGAGACTTTTCCACGCCCGCTGCTTTTTCCCGCGCAGTTTAGCGGCCAACCAGGTCGTCCGAACCCAGAGTATATCAGCTCAAAGACGATCGCCAGTTCAATAAAACGCAAAGTCGCTCGTCAAGATTCAGCGATCGCCAAAAGAGCCACCTCACCCCACGTTTCCAACGTATGAGCGAGCTGGGGGGCAATTGTTGTGTCACGATTTATCCATCCCGACAGGCGATCGACTATAAGGCCGAGCGACCAAGTCAACTCCAGTCAAACTATGGCTAGCTCGCCAAGTCGAAGATATCAGACCACCATCAGGTACCTAGCGATGGACTCCCATGGCGATCGCCCTTTGGCAGCTGGCGATCTACTCTACTAACCGTCTAAGGGCAATCGACCTGCGCCCCTAGCAGAGACGATCGCCCGTCAAAGTCATCAAGGACTGGATCTCGGAAAAGCACCCACGTGCAGATCCACCAAAGGCGCTGAAAAGATCTTCGCCAGCAGATAAGATTTTTTGCTGACAGACAAGACCTTTGACCACAGCCTGTCACCTACCTCACCTCAGCATGCGCGCCGAAAGTTGTCAGTGGGACCACCCGTGTCAGCAACTCAGGACGCGTGTAAGCTCCCCATTGGACCGCATAGTTGACTGCCAGCAACTCCTGCAGACTTTGAGGGGACAGGCCCATGTGCTAAAAGACGATCGCCCGATTATTATAATGCAGAAAAGGCGATCGCCCGGCGGATAAAAAGCCCTATAAATAGAGAACCTCCTCCTACAGGAAAAAGGTTCGGAATTGACTCATCCTACGGTTCGAAGTTCATTCCACCAACAGTTCCGAATTCATTCTGACTTACGCTCAGAACTCATTCTCTCACATTCCGATACATTCACTAAATATCAAGAACATACATATCATCAAGCTCCGGCTACCTCACCTAATCCATCTCAGACTTCTCTCTCTAAATCTCTCGTCCGTAAGACGATCTATGAAGCAAGTCTCCACTAGACAGATTCCAAAGGATTCATAAGCCCCGGAGTCCAAGCATCCAGCTAAATACTCGCCGTGAGAGACGGTCGATCTCTCACCGCCGCGACTGTTCATCACCTTTGTTACAAGAACTCACAGAGCATCAAATCTGGTTCTTCCGGCAATCTACACGCTCACTAGCTAAGATAACAAGAATCTTTACACTCATTGTGATTGTATTCTTACATTGGTACTTGTATCCCCGAATATTGGTATTAATAATATCTCGCGAGAGCATTCAAGCCCGGGACTAACAACCCCGGCAAATCTTGTGTTATTTATCTTTCTCACGGAAGTGCTCTTGCATTTGTTTGCTATCCCATCCATTCCAGCAATATCTATCTCCGGATAATATTTTGGGTAGCAACATACTGTATTCAAACAATGCCAAATTCTCAAAACATAAATATATCTCCAATATGGAATAATCGGTCCATGTCCAATTCCGTCCGCTAGATTGCATAATCGAATCCCAGTTCTAATAAAACCGATAATACACGATACCTCTGTAGACCAACTACCCCGAAACAATGACAAGTCCCGGATATCAATAAAGGTATGAATGCTCACATAAGAAATAATAATAAACAAACAATGCATCAATGAGAATATCATTGACATGATAACTCCACACAAGATCAACAAAGGACCAACCACGATCGAGAATACCAACGATATGGTAATTTCCAACAAGATTAATAAAGGATCAATGACGACCGAGAATACCAACGATAAGGTAAATTAAGGTAAACTCCAAACAAGATCAATAAAGGATCCACGACTACCGAGAATACCAACAATAAAGTAAACTCCAAATAGCATCAATAAAGTATCAACGACGACCGAGAATACCAACGATAAGGTAGAATCCAAACAAGATCAATAAAGGATCAACGACGACCAAGAATACCAACGATATGGTAAACTCCAAACAAGATCAATAAAGAACCATAGGGACAGATATACGAAAAAATAAGATTGTCAACATATAAAAATCGCATACGTGGGATCTCGAAGACAACTCGACTGTCGAACATACCCGATCATACATGGGCTATGAATGAACAATCAATTCGGTTCAAGATGGACGTCACGATACACCTGATCCGGAAATGTGTTCGTGCAAAAGCAACCAACGGGTATCGGTCGAATATGCATGTGGTGTTGTACCTAATAAGTCTCACAGAGTACGTCTCGTGTGCACGGTTCAATGTGAGATAGAAACCTACACATGACTACACGTGCCCGTCCTGAAAATCTTACACATGACCGATCAGAACGTAAATATGACTCTAGATATGTCACGGTGCAACATGACAATGAAACTCGAAGAAACACATATCCAATAAGGCCCAGAAGACTCCCATGTGAACAATGATAGCTTGATATTGAAAGCTCGACACGATCATAATATCGTGTTCCCGTCAGACAACAGTTCACAGAGTGCTCAACAATGCATATAATATTAGTACATAAGCTCCCAAGGTCGCCCCCAAGGGTCACGGAAGTATATACTCAGGAATACTCCGGACTGTGTGTGCCAGATTCTGGTCTTATCCCTCAACACAATTCCACACGGGTACCATTCAGGTTTTATGCCCAACACATTGGCCCATTAACACAGTTCTAAGAAAGACAACAACACAAAACACACCAAACAACGATGCACACTCATTAAATGAAATATCAGCATACAACATATACAACAATGCAGCAGGATAATTACCATAATTCAGAAATACTAAATTACCTCAAGGTGGAGACACTAACCTTTCCATGACCAACATCCCTGAACGAATACACAGCTATATGAATAGTCCAAAATGAAGTACGGTCCATAACTAATAGTAACCACCATCTCGAGTTTAATGTCGGCACGATAAACTATCCTCGATACCCAACATCCCATATTATACACCAAGGAAAACTCACATCTACATTTTCAGCAGACACCTTTAAATCATATACATTACGATTTAGCCCCATCTAAAGCATAATACACGTATCATCATCCCGACGATTCATATTCATGATATCATTGCTATATGAATCATAAATGAAATGAAATCAAAACCATTTATCAAACATTATGAACTGAGCAAGCATAACTTGCATTGATACCGATACGACAAAGCCGTTACCAATCTCATCGTCTTCATCTACAAGCTCCTCAGCCCCGACCAAGGCGATCCATGCATTTTCCAATCTCAATTGCAGCACAACGGTTAAATCTATGATCGCTTATTACAACCTAATGCAATAATAAATTAACAACACATACGATAACAATCAACAACTGATATAATCAACCAATCAAACTCATGGTTCAACGATACCTCAATCATATACGAAACCAAACCATTCAACTCATACAATTATAAATACAAGCCACAGTTCGATAATCAATAAATTCTAACCAGTGTCTCAATATTCTCGATTCTGACTTCAATCTTAATTACGGATTAACAAGGTTCATCCTTGTAAATTCATAATAAAAACCAATTATCGATTATCATTTTCACTTTCAAAAGTGCTTAGTGTGATTATATTAAAATCAAGGGGTTGAAGGAAGCAAATTCCAGGGAAAACAAAATTTTGAGCTTCAAATTGAGCGAAGTGATGATTGAGATAATGTTCTAATTTACTCAAGTCGAGTCAGTTTAAGCCATATTTATCTTACCCCGACCAAAAAGCCTATATTACAACCAATAAAGTCCTTTTTTATTCACCAAATCTGCATGCACAACTAGTGGTAGAGATGTAGACGATTGGCAAGCTTATGGGGATTCTTATTTCATTGAATGAGTTTTGAGCGTCACTTATCCCATTATACACTTTGAGAGTGAGGGAATACACTTGACCGGTGAGGTTCCTATTATTCAAGTATTAGCTATGATGTTAAGGAAGCACCCCAGATATTTGAATACTTTATAGAACTCGAATTATTTATTTCTTGATGGGTATTGATGAATTTTCAAAATGATCCTCTGAGGTGCGTTGAGGGACGAGTTCCCTTAAGAGTGGTTATTTTGAAGTGCATTGTTCGGGACGATCAACGTTCAAGTTTGGGGGATTTTGATAACACTCATTTTTATACATATTTTTGCAAAGCTTTTCCGGATTTTAAGATCCTAAAATGTGTAGAATTGTGTCGTTTGTGCTCATATTGTGTTTATTGGACTCGATCACGCTTGTGTACGTTTTATTGATTTTATTGGTATTTTATGGATATTAATCAAGCAAGAACGAAGTCTCAACCCCCCAATACATATCAAGCAATGCGAAAATGAAATATCGAGCCAAAAATGGAGTCAAAACGGAGTCAAAACGGACCAACACGGGCTCGGCTGTGTCATTTGACATGGGTCGTGTCACTTGCTCGGCCGTGTCAACTGACATGGTCGAGTTCCTTGTCCAGTGACTTTTGCTGTTTCTAGAGCACTATGACACGGGCCGTGTCACTTTTCGGTGCAAAATCACTTTTTTGACATTTTTGCATGATTTGAACAAGAGAAATAGTATTGTGGCTTTATAGAAAAGGATATTTGGCTGGACTTATAGAGATATCTTGATTTGGAGAGATTTAGAGAGTTGGTAAGGGAAGAAAAATAGGAGATTTGAGAGAAAACTTACCAAAAGAATGAGATTTGAAGGGAGATCTTGAAGAACACTTCAAGAATATTTGAAGGCTTCAACCGGAATTAATCAAGACACCATCCGATCCTCTTCCTATATTTTACTCATTTTGTTGTTTTATTTAGCATGAACATGATGATTATTAATCTTTCTTTCATTACCATGTCCGGCTAAACTTGTTAGATTCTGGGAATGGGAGTACGTTCATTTGCTATGGTTTTGAGGGATTGATGATTATATATATCTAGTGTGATTTCTTTATCAAATATTTGGTTTTAATTCATGTTAGAACACTTGATCAATGTTTTTACATGTTTAACTTAATTGCTCATAATTCGAGAGAAGAGGGCATTAATAGGTTTTGAGTATTTGATGTAGTAAATTATGAGATTGAGAAATTGATGATGAGCTATGATGATGTTTAATATTATGAATATTTTGGAGTTAGATAATTTATGATAGACGGAGACGTTGTTATAGGTTGTTTAATCTACGTTTTAATGCATCTCGGGAGAGACTTTAGAATATTATTGTGATTATCATTTTGGAAACACACTTAGAACTTTCTGGAACCAATCCCGACTAAAATTAGTAATCAACGGAAACCTAGCCTTGGAATCTACCTTTCTAAACTCTTGCAATTCTATTTAATTCGGATATTTTCTTTTATTATCATCATTTTATTTTATTTTATTAATCATCCATTCACCTTTCGATCCTCTAGATAAAACTGGGAACATTATAATCTAGTACTCAATACAATACGAATAGTTAGTCTCTGTGGAATACGACCTTGCTCGCCGCTTTCTACATTTACTCCATACACTTGCGGATTGTTTAAAAAAAATAGCGAACAGTACACCCTTCAATCATATGTCTCGATCAAGTATTAGGGTCATGGTAATGTCAGACCCTGTTGTAACTTGACTCTATGGATTTGCTAATGCAAACCGAGATCACCTAGCTCTCATGTATCAAATACAAGCATCTCTAAGTTCTTTCGCCAAAGACTTATGATCTCATTTGCCACTAACCACATAAGAATTTTACCTGCTCACTTACAGGAAAAAGAATCCTATCTTGGTATTCAGTAGAGACTACTACTTGCCCACTAAGTTTCACTTCGAGGTTGACCCCACCAATCAGTGATTGGATCAAACTGCTCTAATGGCTAACTTAATTTCACAAGCACATCTCCTACTTAACCCTCACGTCAAAAGTTCACGTATACCTATAACAACCTTTCGATTCAGTCATTGACTATCCTAGAGTGAAATATATGTGACCGAATCGAGGTGAGTTGAGTCCGAGTATACTATTCCCATTAGCATACCTATAACATGTGCTCCCACTAACCCTTAGTGAAGGCAGACACTCTACATGTCAAAGTGCACATTATACAAGTCTTCTCTAAACTTAATGCCCAGTTAAGTTTTATCAACTTCTAAACCAGTTAAACATTCGTGCACTAAACACTTCCAATCCCTATCTCCTTATCTAAATAACGAGTGGAATATTTCCCCTCAAATGCAAGGACTATTATTCTATATACCAAATCACGATACAGTGATATACAATAATATAGCAACAATAAATGCCTTGTTCAATTTATGTTCATAATTATAATACAATGCTCTCACTCTCTCATCCTCTGAGTGGCATTCGAGGGCATATTCCTAATAGTTAGGGGTGTGGGCTAACATTTACCCTCCTAAAAGGCATCATTTCTGGACACCGATGATGGGAGTTGAAGGCCATAGATTGTTGAAGGATACCACAGGATTTCGATGCAGTCAAAAAGGGTGACAATCAGAAGGACTTTCTAGAGAGGCAATTGAGTATCGAGAGGGAGCTCCGAGCTGAGGAGGAAAGAAAGACTCAAGATCAGTTCGAGAAACTCCAGGAAGAGTAAAGGAATGCTCAACAAGCCTTGCTACTCAGTAGTAGGCCATGATGCAGTATATGGTGTCATTAACTTGGACCATGACTCAGTTGGGACTTCAGGCACCATCACCACCTCCATTCTTCAATTTAGAAACTCCTGCCTCTTCTTCAGTCTCAGGACTTTATCATGCAAGATGGTAGTAATTCTTTTTTTGTCTTTAAGAATTTAACTGATTTATATGGATTTTAGTTGTGCTTTTATTGCTTTTGGTATGTGAAGATATTAATGTTTAAGTATTTGTTTATTTAGACTTGTGTTTTTTATTGTTGGTGTTTATAGTGATTTTGTTGATGTTAGTAAGTGATATATTTATATGGTGTAGTTTTTGTAATATTGGTGTCTAAATACTATTTTTGGTACATTGATGTACGGTGATTGTGGTTATGGTTGTTATGGTTTGTTTATATTGTACTGTGCATATAGAATACACAGGTTAAAAAACAGGTGTTGGGGATCTCAAAATTAAAAAAAAACTAAAGGACCACAATTGATTGAACCATCGGCTAAAGTTTTTTACTTTGTTAGAAAATATAACTTGATGGACAACCTGCACGGTTTAGCCAACAACAGCTCGATCATCGACTGGGAGTGGCCCTGTTTATCTGACAAACAACTATAGCATTTGTGAATACCGGTCAGATTAGCCAACAACAGCTCAGTTGTCGGCTAAGACCGGATTAAATTAGCCGATAATAGCTCAGTCATTGGCTAAGACTGGCTCGATTTAGCCGAAAACAACTCTGTCGTCAACTAAGATCGGCTGGGATTGTAACACCCAAATTCGGTTAGGGTTGTCACATGCCGAAGAATCCGTCACAAGGTCTACTAGGCTGACAAACATACTTATTAACAAAAATACCATTAATGTAATGCATAACTGAAAGTTAGGTCGTGGACTAGGCCAAAACATATGAATTCAGCAGACTCTAAATAGAAATATAAATGCTCCATATGCCCACGCAGGGGACTTCAATGACAATAATGCAAAATAATCAAAATGTTTATGTTCGAAGAAAGGTTAAGACATTCAGACGACTAACTTGAGCTTTTAACATCATGACTGTCCTTCAGCTTCATGCACCATGTGTAGGCTCCTTGGATTGAATGATCACCTGAAATGCATAAAAGGCAGTTCCCCCATTTAAGAGGTTAGCAACTGGAATTTGCTAGTACAAGTACAATATTACACCACATTAAGCTACAAGCATTTCAAAAATACTCTTTCCACATTTTAAACATTTTACCCATGATATTCTAGAATATCCACAGTTAATCATCTGTAAAACCACTCGAAGGTAATTCTCGTGACATGGCCCCTTAGCAAAGTCTATGTGGGTCCCACTGAACTATTCCCGGATGAGAGTACTGCGTCCTGACCTGTCCCAAAAGTTCCGTCCCTGGGAGTCCATCGAACCTTCCCCAAGTGGACAATCTCACACACATAAAAAATCACATTTTTATCATAGAAATGTAAGTAATAAAATCATTGCAATAATGTACTTGCCTTGATCTGTATTCTATGACAAAAATAATTGCTAGGATGGGTTTCGGTCCGAGCACTTCAGAAATTACTCGACCCTTTGAATATATCAATACAAAACCAATAATTATATGGTGGCATCAACAAGAAACACTCGAACCCCTCCCCCCCCAAAAAAAACTGTTATTGAACACGGAAGGCATAGTTTGACCCAAAATCGAACACTTAAAGGAATAACAGCAACTATACCATAAGATCACAAAGAATATGATAGAGGGTAATCACACTATCAAGATTATACTAACAATATGGATCAAATCTGACCAAGAGGATAAAACTACACGAAAACCCCAATTTCCCAAAGTAAGGTTCTAATAAATTACCTTGATAAATGATGATTTTATGCTGTTTATATAGACCAAACCCTTAATGACGATGATGGATAATAACCGGGTGTTTCAAAGTCTAGAAATGACCAAATCGCCCTAAGGATCACTGCCCGTCACCTCTCGTCGGTTTGGATATGAAATGAGAACAATATAGAAATAACGATTGTTGTACGTGTTTATATACTATGCTCAGTTAGCGTGTGCTAACATTACATTTAGCGTGCGCTAACGGGACTGAAAACTAGAGTGTTCTGTCTGTATCCATCTACTTACACAGTTAGCGTTCACTAACATAACATTTAGCATGTGCTAAGGGGCTTTAAAAAATAGATATCCTGGTTACTGCCTGTTAGTGTGCGCTAACCAGCACATTAGCGTGCGCTAATGTTGCAACATAGTGTGCTCTAAAATGTGGTTTAGCATGCACTAAACCTTCTGTACAACACTACAACAGTATCGCCTTACACATCCCGAGCACGATTTGAATATTGTACAACTCGAAGGTCAACAACAACGATGAAGCACTTATGAAGAGTTTCCAACAACGAGTCCGAACGCCAGCCAAACATGCGATTCCGACCACTCGAAGGTACGGAAAAATGAATACTAAATCAATGCCCAAAACTTTGATAACTTAGAAAAATGGCTCAAATGTTCCAAATCACGATTTAGGATCAAACGACAACACATCAGAGCAGAACATGGACAAATATGTTAATAGGACTAGTAGGAACAATGAAGTCACAATTTGAACAAGGTTTACAAGAATCGAACCCAAATATATAAAAGTCACATCAGTATATGAATTTGAATAAGACAACCCTCGAAACTCATTTGGATGGCAAAAGTACAAAATAAGAGAGTTTTAAAATATTGAAATGGTTACAAGTGCGTCGTTAAAAGTAGAAAAACACTAAAAACAGACATTATTAAAAATAGAAAAGACGGATACATTCTCCCCCTCTAAAAGAAGTTTTTGTCCCGAAACTTAAGAAACAAAAAGCTCGGGATATCTCGCATGCATTGATTCTTCTATCCCCTAAGTCTCTTCCTCAACCCAATGTCTCGACCATCACGCTTTAACCAAATGGATGGTTTTGTGCCTAAGTTGTTTAACCAGATGCTCTAGAATATGAATCGGTTTCTCCTAAAAGGTTATGTTAGTCCCCACTTCGATCACTCTGGAGTTAATAATGTGGCTCGGATCCAGAACATATTTCCTCAACTGAGAAACGTGAAACATGTTATACACATGAATCAAGGAGGTGGTAAACCCAATCGGTATGTAAGGTCTCCAACTCGCTCTAAAATCTCAAAAGGTCCTATGTATCTCAGACTAAGTTTACCCTTCCGATCGAAGCAGTAGAGTCCTCGATTTGACAACACCTTCAGTAGTACATGATCCCTGACCTCAAACGCCAATGGTCGACATCAAATATCAACATACAACTTCTATCGACTCTGGACAGTCAATAGTCTATTACGAATCAGATCAACCTTATCTCTCATCTCAACTACCATATCAGGGTATATCCCTATCAATTCGGACGAATCGTCCAAACATAGATGTGATCTACACTGTCTCCCATACAGTGCCTCAAAAGGTGCCATTTTAATCGAAGCGTGCTAACTATTACTATACTTGAATTCAATAAGTGTCACATGTGACTCTCAATCATCGCTCCAGTCCAGAGCACATGCCCTCAACATGTCCTCAAGAGTCTAGATCATCCACTTTGACTGACCATCAGTATGGATGATAAGATGTACTAAGCCTCAGCTCAGTACCCAATTCTTGGTGAACGGGCTGCCAGAAATGCGATATAAACCGACCATCTCGATTGAAATGATGCGCTTAGGTGTTCTGTGAAGTTTCACAATTTCCGCGATAAATACTCAAGTCAGCCTCTCAGGTCCTATGTATCCTTAATACCCAGAAAATGGGCCAATTTGGTTAGTCAATCGACAATTACCTAAATCATGTTCATCCCAGCCCGGGTTTTTGGATGCTGGTGATAATGTCCATCGAAATATCTTCCCACTTCCACTCAGGTATAGGGGTTTGTCTTAACTACCATGTCGGTCGTTGATACTCTCTCTTGACTTACTTATAGTTTAAACATCTAGATACAAACTCGCTAACATCATTCTTCAAATTACTCCACCAGAAACTACTCTTCACGTCCTTGTACATTTTGCTACTGCCAGGATGAATAGAGTATGGTGCAGTATGTGCTTCTTTCATAATCGTCTGTCTCAACCCAGTGTCAGATGGAACATAGAGTCTACCCCATACCTCAAAGCCCCATCCTCCTTAATTGCGAACCCTAGTGCTCTCCCCCTAATCACATCCTCTCGTAACTGAATTAGGAATGTATCCTCAGTTTGTTCTGCCTTATTATCATCAATCAAAGATGAAGTGATCTCCAACGTGCATAACTATCCCTGAACTATGAAGCAAAACTTTGATAGCATGCTCAATTAAATCCTGATGGATCCTCGACTGGGGTGTAAGTGCTTCCAACATCTGAAGTGATGAAGGCTTACGACTCATTGCATCAGCTACCACGTTCACCTTCCCCGGATGGTAGAGAATTTCAAGGTCATAATCCTTCATCAAATCCATTTGCCTGCCTGCCTCATATTCAGCTCCTTCTGGCTGAAAATGTATTTAGCTCCTATGTTCTATATAAGTTTTACATGAAGAGCCATAGAGAAAGGGTCTCCAAATCTTTAAGGCAAAGACAACCGCTGCCAACTCCAAACCGTGTGTAGGGTAGTTCGCATCATCCAGCTTTAACTTTCGAGATGAGTATGCTACCACTCTATCCCTTTGCATCAAGATACCACCGAGCCTGTGTCCCGAAGCCTCACTATATACCACAAAATCATCAACACCTCTAGCGAGGGCTAACACCGACGCAGTAGTTAATTTCTTCTTCAATGCAACAAAACTATTCTATCTATCCTCACTCCACTCAAACTTCTAAGTTTTCTAAAGTAACTGAGTAAGTGGTCGAGCAATCTTAGAAAATCCCTCAAGAAACCTGCATACCCAATAAGTCCTAGGAAACTCCGTACCTCTTTCACATTTTTGGGAGGCTCCCATTGAAGAATCGTTGCTATCTTATGGGGATCGACTCGGACCCCTTCAGCCGAAATTACATGCCCAAGAAATGTTACCTCCTTAAGCCAAAACTCACACTTGGAAACTTCACATAAAGCTGTTCCGTTCTAAAAGTGCTCAATAAAATGCGAAGATGCTCAGTATGATCTTCCTCGTTCCGTGAATAAATGAGAATGTCATGAATGAAAACAATGACGAATTTATCAAGATAATTAATAAACACCTTGTTCATCAGCTGCATGAACACGACAGGAGCATTAGTTAACCCAAATGGCATAACTACAAACTCGTGACCATATCTAGTACGGAAGACGGTCTTTGGAATATCAGAATCTCGAATCCTCAACTGATAATACCCCAAACATAATCTTTGAGTAGACCGTGGCACCCTGGAGTGGATAGAACAAGTCATATATACGAGGCAACGGATACTTGTTCTTGATGGTCAGCTTATTCAATTCTCGATAATCAATGCATAGACGGAATGACCCATCCTTCTTCTTAACAAAGAGAACCAGTGCGCCCCAAAGTGAAGCAGTCGGCCTTATATACCCTTTGTAAAGAAGTTCACCAAACTGCTTCTTCAACTCTGACATCTCGGAAGGTACCATGCGATATGGCGCACGAGAAACAGGATCCATGCTCGGCTCATGATAAATGGGAAATTCTACATCCCTCTGTGGAGGTAATCACACAAGATCGTTTGAAAATACATCAGAATATTCATTCAAAACTAGGATCGACGATAGATCAATCCCACCTTCATCGAATTTCATGGCGTAGCACCAGTAACTAATACAGTCCCGGTTCAATAAGTTTATCGCCATGGTGGCTTTGATCATACTACCCAAACTGCCTGGTTTACGAGTCACAAATGTATGATCGGTACCATCTCCAACTACTATGAAAATAGTGCACATCCGATAGTTCATAATAGACCATGACGACTCAACAATCATCTATGAAGATTACACCTTCTCCCTTCAGATCCACCACAATGAGCTGAAGGCTAATCCCGACTCCCAATAAACATAATATAATACTTAACCTCTCGATTACCAATCAAATGCTCCCCGTTAGGAGTACCCACCAAAAATGGTTCACACTCATTCAAACAATCAAGACAAAGACATTTCACACAATCAAGGGTAATAAACGAATGATCAACCCCTGAATCAAATAACACTGATACAGGGTGAGAAAGAATCTGTGTGGTACCTGCAACTACTGGAGAATTTGTCTCGTCTCCACACCTCATCTAATAAACACGAGGACATGCCAAACCCACACTCGATGCAGCTCGACGGTCTCAATGATCTCAATGCCTAGCCAGACCCAAGGTCTATCGTGGCTGGCTGACTAAACCCTGCTGATTGATACTCGGGGCTGGTGCTGTATTCTAAAATTTAGCGACCCCAGCGGAGGCCTCACAATAAGCTGCTCAATGGCCGCCTGCCCACACATAAAACAAGTCTTAGGTGGAAATGGACACTGCCGAAATAAATAGCCAGCCTGATTATAATTAAAATATTGCCCTCTACCGAAAATAGAAGGTTGTACTGATCACAAACGTGGAGCACCACTAGCCTAATTAACCGACTTCCCGTCAGCAGAATGAGAAGCCTGAGATTTGTGAAATCCACAACTCTTGTTTCTTGAAGACCCACCAGATGTATTCAACTTCTTAATTTCGGAACCTAATCCTGATGTATAAATAGTAATCTCAATGGCTAAAGCCCGATCCTGATACCCCTTCAAGGTAGTACATCTGAAGTCTGCCATACCATCTAAAATTCTGGGTTTCATCCTCAAGTCAAGGTAACGGATCTTATCTACTTATGTCCTTACCTGCTCAAGGACATGGTTCAGCTGATGATTGTACGTGATGATGGCTCCTGTGATAGATACATCATGTGGCACAGCAGTGAAGAAGTCTGTGATACGCTTCTCTCGGACTGGCCAAGGACAATATTCCTCCTCCATGGAAGTCTTGAACTAGGCCCAATTAGGTCCGACGGCCTCCCAATAATTTGTGGCTTATTTGTCAAAAGGTTATTGTGAAAGCGGTACTCTCCTCTCCTAGGGGCATGTAATAGCGTCAAAAATCTTACCATGCTGAAGTAACCAACCCTCCTAACCCAAGGTATCAGAGGCTCTAGCGAAGCGGGGAGGTTGCATCTTTATCACTCCCTTGAGCCACTTACTAGCCCCAACAATCTCATCTACTGGGTGGTCATGATGCCCGACTTGATTTAACTGTACTAACTGCGCTGCTACTTGCTGTAGTATAACAGCTGTTCCGATATTCACATTAGGACCGACAAACTAGTTCTAGTTGACAGATGGGTCCGGATGACCACAAGAACCTAAGGGAATGGTGTTCAACACCGTACAGGATTCCTAGTCGGTTGTAGAGTGAGAAGGTGTATCAGATTCATTAGCGGTACCACGTCCACAGTCTCTGCTGCGACTACATCCGCCACGACCTCTCAACATACTAAAAAATAAGAAGAGTTGTGAATATCAGGATAGTTCATAACTTTACAATCTAAAGAAGTCGAACTATCACACACAAATGAAAATGATAAAGTACTAGAAGAGTTCAAAAAGTCTTACTATCACGGGTCGCACGGTTCGATGGCAATACATGATGTTAAGCTCAAACGGACTACATGACTTTTGCAACTTGACAGACCTAATAACCAATAGTCTAGGTGTTTACAACCTGAGCTCCGTTTGTAATATCCGGATAATTGTTGAGTATTTTCATCTGTATTTGAACCTTGTAATATTCGACTTTATGGTACCAATAATCAAAGTGTGATTTTTCTCGTATTCGTATACCAACATTCATGATCATATTAGGAAGAGTTTACAAATTCATGCATGCAGATACGTCATAATGTACGCTAGCAGGTTAGCTTAACGTAGGTTATGAGTTGTGGATAGTGTATGCTATGGATGAAACATAGCGTACGTAAGGCAGTTAACAACGGAGAGGTCTGCTTAGCACATGGGCCAGTTGGGGACATGATCAGATAGAGATTCCCCGCATGAACCTGGATGGCTTTTTGATAAAGCAAGTCAACGAGACTTAACGTACGCGATATATAGCTGATAACGTACGCTATGTTGATAGATTACGTACGTAAAGGTATTTGTTAACGTATGTAAGAGCGGCTAGAAACGAGATAGTGAGCTACTTCCTGACGTTAACGTATGTAAAGAATAGAAAATAGCGTATGTTAAAACGATAACGTACGTAATTCTCTGAGGATAACGTACGTAAAGTTCAGAACCTTATATATAGGACACCACCCCATTTCATTTCACAATCATTTCCTTTCATTTCTTGTCCAATTTTTGCAAACCCAGAGAGCCCTCCCGCAACATAAACCTCGTTTTAACATCCCTACTCAGTTGTTGAAGTTGGGAATCATCTTGGATTGGTGCTCTAGCTCTCGGTGTTGAATTCTGCCGAGTTTTTCGTCATTTCCTTCCATAGTAAGGTATGTGATACTCTAATCGTCTGGAATTCATGTTCTTAGGAATGTTCATGAGTAGATTACTGAGGTTATTGAACTTATTATGAAGTTTTTGAATCGAACATGTTTTGGAGAATTAAATTGGATGAACTTGGGTTTTTCATTGGTGATAGTTAAGCCTTGATAATGCCTATTGTAAAGACGTGATTTGTTACAGATTATGACCTGCTTTGTGATGATTTTGTGATGATTGTTATGATGAACGAAATGAGTATGTTATCACCTAGACTAGGTGAATCGGAGATGTTGAACATAGGGATTATTCCTTAAGTATAATCCGGGGTTTGTAAGGATTATTCGGATTGATAAACTTCAATATGAATGGCTAGAACGTTATGATCTGGTTGTAATTATCATGGTGAACATAGAACTTGGATAAGATGAATCTACTTGTGGAAAGAACAAGAATAATAAGTGGGGTTAACTTAGAATTCGGTTGAACATACTCACCTTGTTATGAATTCGTTTAGATAACCATTGCTTGCATTTAGAATCAATAGGTAGAATTGAATTATGGTTTGGGACGTTTGGAAGATGCTGAAAATCCATATACATCATCATGTTATCCCCGATATGATCTTTCGTTTCGCATGTAGCATGGTATTCGTTTGACGTAGTGCTCTTTAAGAAGTTAACCAAGAATCGCCCATATAATGATAATTAGTTCGGTCACCATTTGGAACGTTTAGCATGATCGTGTGATAGCCTTGTTACGTAAAGTTGAGTTGCCGCTATTTCCTTTTGTGTAAGGTTCGAGCTTTACGAACAATTGATCGAAGGGGCGGCCTTCGAGTTTGTTGGAGTCGTTGAATTATTTATCTCTTGCCACCTTTCTAAGGCAAGTACCTTAATTATATTTATTCGTGTTAGTGTCGGTTATGTTGTTGTGTGTCGTGCATATGTATTGTGATTGTTTTGTCCACCATGCGTTGGTCCGATGGGATCATCATGAGAATCTATAAATGTGTGCGCTGGATTGTTGGACAGGTACTTCCACCATGCATTGGTCCGACAGGATCATCATGGGAATCTATAGCTGTGTGCGCTGGATCGTTGGACTACCACGAGTATGTTGAGATTGATATGTTGTATTGTACATTGTAACTGTTGCTCGTTGGAGAGACTTGTTGTGATTATTGTTGATATTATTGATGTTATTATTCAGGGATTGATGAATAAATCATTGTTGTATAATTACCATACTTCTACTAGCATCGTTGTGCTAACCCCTTCGGGAGTGAATATTTGTTTTATATTCAAGATCCAGGAGGGCGGGAAAACAACCACTAGTGCTGCATGACGATGAGGGTGCAGAGTGATGTTACGGCCGGAATGATTTGTCAGATGTTTATTTTGTTTTAATAAATTACTCGAGTACGCTGTTGTTTTGTTGCCTTTGAAGTTTGTTTTCGGATCAGTACTACAAAAATACATTTTACTATGGTTATTTCATATATTTTACATCGGTTATAGAACTGATGTAAAATGTACCGTCGTAAAATAGGTGTTCAATCTACATCGGTTTTAAAAACCGATGTAAAATGTGCAACATTTTACATCGATTCTATTTGAACCGATGTAAAAAGTGCAGATTTCGTGCATTTTACATCGGTTCTGAAGAAAACCGATGTAGTTTCGAACATATTTACATCGGTTTAGGTCATAACCGTTGTAAAATGCTCATCTTTTTACATCGGTTTTAGTCAAACCGATGTACACTGTATATCTTTTATTTTTCTACATCGGTTTCATACAACCGATGTAAAATGTATACCTTTTATTTTTTTACATCAGTTTCAAACAACCGATGTTAAATCATTTTTTTAATTATTTCAGTTGTTTACCTATTCCAACCTGTAATATCAAACTCCTGTTAAAAGCAAAACAACTGAAATCTAAAAGACATCCAAACGGAGAGTAATCAGCTGTTAAAACAACACATTCCTAAAAGACGTCCTAAAAAGATGTAACATGAGTATAACATAAGGTAAGGAAACCATTAACCTGTTCAACCATACATTTGGATTTGTTTATCAAATCACAACATTAACCTGACTCCTTACAGTAACACATACATTCAGATCCTTATAGTAACATACACATTAGGATTTTTTGAATCAAACCAGCTATTTTGGGAACCCTGAACTAACTCTCCCCAGGCTAACTGTTCAACCAAAACCATGCGCCTGACTCCTTAAGCAGACTGCCAAAACCTGTTCAACCAAAACCTGTACAATGTACAACTACAACACTACCTAGGACATAGAAACCATTAACCTGTTCAACCAAAACCATGCGCCTGACTCCTTGAAATCTGACTGCCAAAACCTGTTCAACCAATAGGTTTTAGTGTTTTTCAAAATTTCAGACTTGTGCTTTTATTTTTGCAAAGGGGTAATTGTATTTTTGCCCCTAAACTATTGAGAGCTTTGCATTTTGTCTAGTTAACTTTGGAAATTTATGGGGCTGTTATAAAAGGGAAATGAATTTATCATATATCTATGCGCAGTAAAATGGAAATACATATAGTCTTCCCAACCCAGAACTTAACACTGCCTCATATCATAGCATATTTACATCTATACCCCCCTAGCGACATATGGGAATAAGACACTCTTTCATCTAAGTTCACAATTCTTTTGCACAATCGCTGAACATACGTACAAGGCAAAACAATAGTACTCTTTTCGCAACTTTAAGTCATTGACAACGGTCAAAACCAACTACATCAGTCCACATAATTTGCATTATCACAAGAGGGATAAAGTAGGCAACATAGATTACATTGTAGAAAAAACTGAACGAGTTAAAGTATCATTGAGAAATGTACACGGAATCAAATTCCGAAAATAAGAAAAATAAACAAGAAAAACAAGATGAGTGATGATAACAAAGTGCAAAGCCCTCAATAGTTTAGGGGCAAAAATAGTTTAGGGGAATGAAGACGAGTTAAAGTATAATTGAGAAATGAACACGGAATGAAATTATGAAAATAAGAAAAATAAACAAGAAAAAGAAGCCGAGTGATGATAACAAAGTGCAAAGCCCTCAATAATTTTTTTTGGGGGGGACTGTTATAAAAGGGAAATGAATTTATCATATGTCTATGCGCAGTAAAATGGAAGTACATTTAGTCTTCTCAACCCAGAACTTAACACGGCCTCATATCACTGCATATTTACATCTATACCCCCCTAGCGACATATGGGACACACTTTCATCTAAGTTCACAATTCTTTTGCACAATCGCTGCACATACATACAAGGCAAAACAACAGTACTCTTTTCGCAACTTCAAGTCATTGACAACGGTCAAAACCAACCACGTCAGTCTACATAATTTGCATTATCACAAGAGGGATAAAGTAGGCAGCCAGATTACATTGTAGAAAAACCGAACGAGTTAAAGTATCATTGAGAAATGAACACCGAATGAAATTCTGAAAATAAGAAAAATAAACAAGAAAAAAAAGACGAGTGATGATAACTATTAGTTTGAGAAAGCAAGAGTGGAGAAAATAGCAAGAAACATAACATATAAAAAAATATCCATGTTTGGGAATTTGATGAAAGTAAGTCAACTTATGAGGCAGAGTACACTGATATGTTCATACTATTATGAACCTGAATTTATACGCTGAATTTTAATACAATAGTGTAGAAGTTAAGTAGTCCTGAGGCAACCTAACTAAAAATCAAGCCTTAACACATCGTACATCATTCCAATGAGGATTATAAAATCGTCGTCTTTCTTATAAAGTACATATATTCCACAAAAGAATAGTAGAATTAGCAAATAAGAATGATAAAATCCATAAAAGCACATATATTCCAATAATGATTCAAAATTCCAATAAAAGCGCATATATTCCACAAGTATTGTAAAGTCGTATCATCATATCATCTCCAACAACAACAAAAAAGTACATACTCATCTGTTATATTCCAAAAAATATCTAGCCCACTGAGTATGGATCTATTCAATGCTCTTTCCAGGAAGTGCACTAGTGTCATTAAGTATCCAGAACATACAATGAAAAAAATAATGAAGAATAGTAGAATAACCCAATAAGGATTATAAAAGTTGTGGCTATTTTAAAAAAAATTACCTCTTGCCAACTGTTCTTGACACTCGCTCGAATAATAGTTAACATCCAATACATAACGTAATATCCACATTGCCAAGATCCGACTTGTTTATTACACTACAAAATTAAATTTAAAGTTAAATTTTAAAAAAATTACAGCATCATGTAAAACTATTTAATTTGAATCTAAAATGACTTACTTTTGGTTAAAGCTAAATAAGATTATTCTTCGATTTGTTGTTGTGTATACCACCAAGCATTTTAAAAGGGCTCACGACACTGATTTTGATGATAATTCTCATTAAAGTAATTTACAAATACAAACAAATTAAAGTAAAAATATTAAAATTACATATTAAACTTACCCATGTACTATGGCTTTCATAGCGGCGTCTGACCTAGCATGTAGTGAACAATGCCACACAGCCAACGCTTCGTTAGGAATAATTATTAAGAGTTGACAATGTGTTGTGGGAAAATCCCTCATAATATGCCGCAAGTGCACGGTGTCAACAAGTAATAAAGTGATAAGTAAAGTATCGTTCCCTCGAGAACTGATTCCACTAAGTACCAAAATATAGTCGACTCATAATTTTATTTGAAGAACAATTAAATGGAATTTATACCTAAACTAATTGCCGAAAATAAATAATAGTATTAATGATAATAATAATACTAATAAGCGTGTAGGATTATGATTTTTACCTCAAACAATCAGGAATGATATTTATTCAATTCAATCCACTTTTATTCAATTGATTGTAAGCCAGGAATTCCTAAATTATTCTAAAGCCTTTCCCAAGGTCGATAGAAAATACTACGAATTATTAACTCGATATATCCCTATTCGAATTAGATAATTAATAGCTAAAACAGTTCAAGAATTCCCATAATAAATAGGCTTCACAATTCCATGAGTATATCCCTATATCACGAAAATTATGATTCGTCTCACAAGAACTATGCCTAAATTTCATCTCCCGAATCCATAAAGACATTCAAAACAAATTAACTGTTGGCCAGACCATTAAAAAACATTAAGAACAGTAAGAAGAATCCAATTCAATACGAATAACGAGTAAATCGAAATAATAATAAATAAGTCAAACCGTCATGAAATCGGCTACAATCACAATCCTACTCAAATAGATCTAGAAATTTAGATGCGGAAAAACTAAGAAAAACCGTAGGGATCCGTGGTCTTGTCGTCTCCCACAAAAACTCCTCCTTGTGTTCTTCGCCCTAGCTATGATCTTCCTCCTCAGATGATGATCCCCCTTCTTTTCTGACCTTGACTGCGTATTTATAACCCTTCATCAGCCTCCGAAACGCGTCCGTGTGATTAGGTCGAGAACAGGCTCCAAAACGGCCCAGAAACGCGAAATATTCAGCAAAACCGCCCGGTGGGCCGCGGCTCACTTAATCTGTGCCGTGGCCCATATCCTTCAGTGCCTGTTGCCTGGGCGCCTTTTTCCTCCTGTGCCGCGGCTCACTTGGTGTGTGCCGCGCACACAAGATAAAGTGTGCAGCTGTCACGGTTGTCTTCGTGTGCCGCGGCTCACTTGGTGTGTGACGCGGCTCATGACCAAAAACTGCTGTTTTCGCCCGTTTTTCATCGTTTTGGCTTCCGGACTCCGATTTCCTGTAAATCATATAAGAATAGTGCTTTAAAAGCTCATTTATGCTGAATTAGGCTCAAGATGGATATAAAATAATGATATAAAAGCGCATAAAAATACGCCTAACACAATGATTCCTACATTACAATAAAATATTTTTACAAATAAATTTATAAACTTTTTACTATAAACTTGGCAGTTGCAAGGCTGAACTCCCGATCCTAAACGAATTGGATAGGGTACAATTAACATCTACACGAGGATAAATCAAAGAAAAAATGCCCCCAATACCCACCTACGATTCATTCGGTCAAGTACTCAATTACATAGTGGGTGAAAAAATCATTGAAGTCCTCTCTCAGATCGGGTAAAAACATGAATATAAACTACTAAACCTTAGGAAAAGGCATTCGTACATGATAGTCTAACCATAATCTCAAAAATCATACGATCGTAATGGATTAAAACAACTAATTGTACGAAAACCCCCAAAATCTCCCAACTTAGGGTTCTGGAGAAAACTCACCTCGATTCGGATGAAAAGGGATGATTGAGTGGTTATAAATCCCAGTTAGAATCCTTAATTTTATGTCTAAAGATTCCCCAAGAACCAAGCCTCGAAAACCTTGCTGAAATCACCCGAGAGGAAGGATAGAAAGCTGAAAAGTGTGACAATTACGATAAGAAACTGATCTGCCAGGCAAAGTGGAATCACTTTATTAGAAATATTACTCTTCCGCTTTTTCAATGTGTGAATAATAGCAGGAATTCCAAATGCAAGTGTTTTACCTAACCAATCCAACAATACACATCTTCAAAAAAAAATCAAAAAAAAAAATTAACAACATTATCACCGGAAAAAAGGGAAATAAACAAGTAACAAAAACCAAGAAATCAAAATACAAGTCCGGAAATCAGAACCAAGAAGAAAAATCAACTCCCCAAACCATTGAAAAAAAACAGGGAAAGAGAATGAAGATTGGCCAAAACCCTTGGATTAACGGACTGCCGAGCTCAACTTCTGGGTGTGCTACCGACGGCAAAGAGAATGAAGATTGGCCGATGGAATCTCTCTGAAAATGGAAGCTCTTGCTGCTGCAAATTCCTAGCCGCTGCCCAACGGTGGAGGTTGGTTGATGATCGCGGGGTGAGGGAAGTTCTCTGGTTTTGTTTTAGGGTTCAGGTTCAGGATGAAATTTTAATACGGGATGAGTAAAAAACGCTGCTTTTAATTCGGTTTTACGTCGGTTATAAACAACCGATGTAAAAAGGAATTAATTTTACATCACTTAAAAGTAACCGATATAAATAAGGGTAATATTGCATCGGTTTTCCTACACAACCGACGTAAATTCATCATTTTACATCGGTTCTTAGAAACCGATGTAAAATTAATTTATATTCAACTTTTACATCGGTTACTTTTAATCAATATAAATAAGGAGTAATCTTACATCGATTTTCCTACAAAACTGATGTAAAATCATCAATATTTTACATCGGCTTTCAAGATAACCGATGTAAAAGGTCCAAAATTTTTTCTTTAGATCGGTTTTCACTGATAACCAATGTAAAATCGTTGCATTTTTATTTTTACATCGATTTTATGTAAACCAATGTAAATTGAGCGTCGTAAAAGGCATATTTTGTAGTAGTGGATGTGGATGGATTGGTATGTTTTAGACTGGTGATGTAATAATTATTTCTATGATTGATATTTAATAATGTTATTTTTAAATTCTTAGCCTATTAAGTCCTTACATCAAGGATTTACGGCGCTGTAATAATCCTGAATATCTCGGGGTGTTACAGAATATGGTATCGGAGCTAAGATTATGGATATCTTGGCCGTTGGGTTAAAATAGGATTCATATATGTCTTTTGAGGTAACCAACCACGAATAACATCCACTACGCCATAGGTGGCCTACTGCAACAAATTTGCATGATGTTGCGAGCTAAATTGTTGCAATAGCTATGCAAATTTGGTCTAGTGCAACATTATATCTTGAGTGTTACTTTAGATACAAATATGATGTTGCCTTAGCAGCAAAATGTTACAGGCTGTAACATTTATGACACAGTGTTGCCGTAGATGTACTATTTATTAAAAAAACATATTTTTGATGTAAAAATAAAAATAAATAATCTTTTACTTGAGAACTAATTACTTTTGTGTAAAATAGTTACTTTTACAATAAAAATTAACTATTTGTAATTGGAGTGGAGTGTGATATCTAATCAAAAATAATATTTGTTAAATAAATTTAATATGAATAAATTAAAAAATATGAAATATTTATAAAATAAAAAATTAAAAATTAAGAATAATAATACAAAGTATTTATGTGGATAAAATAACTAACTAGTCATCCCATCCCCACTAAGGGTGGGAATTGTTGACTCAAAATGTATTTTGATGATATTCCATTCAAAACATTTAATTAGATCAATCTCAGATCGATAGTATTTTGAAGGAGCTAAATAATGCTAGCGCACGCTACTCATCTTATAGTAGCGCATGCTATCGGGATATGCATATACAGCCCAGACAAGTCAGCTGCAGCCAAGTGAAGTCGCCTGATGGATAGCGCACGCAAGACATTCAATGTTAGCGCACGCTAAGTAACTACAGTTAGCACACGCTATACAGTAAATAATAACGCACGCTATCGTATTATTCCAGAGGGCAGTGAAGTTTGGAAGGAAATCAGAAATGGATCTTGCGCACGCTACACATATCAAATTACGTACGCTAAAGCAAGGATTAGCGCACGTTACTGCTCAGCTCCTGCGCACGCTACCGATATCACGGTCAGTAGTCCAGTAGCTACTGGACTCAATACACTAAGGTCTTTACGTACGCCACACAGGATAACATACGTTAATGAAAGAAATTAGTAGCGCACGCTAAGGTATAGGCATTAGCGCACGCTAAAAGGAGTCAGCATATTACCGTTTGATTTTCTACCGTTGGAAGGCAAGAGTCAATGAAGATCCAGAAAATCTGGAAAAGTTGGAATAAATTAATGCTAGCGCACGCTATGCATACTTGCTAGCGCACGCTAATCGCAAATCTAGCCGTTGGATAAAGAGTCGTTGGAGAGACAATCGGACATTTTCAAAGTCAAGATTGAAGACTTGTTGACCAGACATTAACCCACGCTACCGATACATGACTAGCGCACGCTAGCCATACTATTTTACCGTTGCAACAGTCTTTGTGACCGTTCAGAGATTCCAAGTCAAAAATCGATAGCGCACGCTACAGGTCATTATTAGCGCACGCTAATAATATGTTTTTCAGCATTTGAAGGATGGCTCTCACCTATAAATACCCGAAGGACTTGGGTATCAAACACACAACTTCAAGCATTCAAGCATACAAGCAATCAAAGCATACTTGAGCTCAATTTTATATCTTTTATTGCATTTCAAGTTGTGAGAAAAGAAAGATACAAGAGTGATTTTCATTGTAATATCTATTATCCTTTGTATTCTTTCATTTGATTGTAAGTGTTGCATCACTTACACTTGAGCGTAAAATAAACGAATCAAGAGTCACTAATCCGATGTTATTAGGATCTTTGATCCGACATTGTTAGGATTATACTCCCATATTCGTATAGTGAGGACTATCTAGTTCCTATAGAACACTAGATAAACAAACATTTATATTGAGGGAGAGGTTGAGATTGGACCGATAGAAGACAAGCGATTGTAACGGTTGTGAACTCGGACCGATAGAAGACGAGTCAAGATTGTGGTTGCTCTTAAGCCAATAGAAAAAGAAATTCGGAGAGAGGACGTAGGCAAGTTGCCGAACCTCTATAAATTCTTGAGTCTTTAAATTCCGCACTATTTTCTATTTATTCGCAAGAAATTTCGGTATTCCGCATTACCACTATTCAACCCCCCTTCTAGTGGTGAATTTATCTCTTCAGTTGGTATCGGAGCGGGTCTCTTTTTAAAGGTTTAACCACCTAAGAGAAAAAGATCCGCAAAATGGCACTTCTTGGCCAAATTGAAGGAAATGCTCTCAACCGTCCTCTTTTCTTCGATGGTTCCAATTTCATGACGTGGAAAAAGAAGATGGCAATCTTCGTTCAAGCCTACGATATTGAAATCTGGAAAGTTATTGCTCTTGGTCCTAAACTTGCTAAGAAAGAGGATGGATCGTTGAAAAAGATCGAAGAATTCAACGACGAGGATTGGAGAAACACGCACGTCAACTCACGAGCTACTCAACTTCTCTATTGCGCTCTTAATCCCGAAGAACTCAATAGGATATCGTCCTATGAAAGTGTAAAAGAAATTTGGGAAATTCTCGAAGTCACTCATGAGGGAACCACCCAAGTCAAGTAGACCAAAATTAATATGTTACTCCATGACTACGAATTATTTTCCATGAAAGACGAGGAAACGATCACAAATATGTTGGATCGATTTTCGGCTATAACAAATGGTCTTGCATCTTTCGGAAAGCCTCTATCGAGCAGCGACAAAGCTAAGAAAATTCTTCGATCGTTGCCACGAGAATGGGATGCCACGGTCACCGCGATCATGGAGTCCAAAGATCTCAACAAGCTCGAATTTAGTGCCCTCATCGGGTCACTCATCAATTATGAGATCGTTCTCAAGTCTAGAGGCACAAAACAAAAGCCTCGGGAAAGAGTAGTCGCATTCAATGTTGATAGCGACGTTGAGGAAGATGTTCCCGAAGATGAAGACGACGAGGAACTCGCTCTCTATGCCAAAAATTTTAGAAGGTATAAAAACCTAATTCAAAAGAGGCGAAGTTTTCTTGGTCGGGATGGCAAACCGGAGCAAAAGAAGAGTGGCTATACTCCCATCAAGAAGTTCGACAATAATTATCGGAAATGTGGTCAAGCCGGTCATTATGCCAAAGAATGCCGAGGATCCTCTTCAAAACCTCAAATGGAAAGATTCAAAAAGAAGGAGGTCCTAATCGCTTCTTGGAGTGATGACGAGGAGGAGATTGAAAGATCTCTAGACGCAAATCTTGCATTCATGGTACTCGACTCCGAAAGTAATATCGAGGTACCGGCACCAAGGAAAAACAAGTGGTACATTGATAGCGGATGCTCAAGGCACATGTGCGGCTCCGAGGACTTATTTGAAGACCTCGAATATCAAGATCAAGGACATGTGACCTTTGGAGATAATCAAAAGGGAAAAATCAAAGGCATCGGCAAAGTCGGTAAGGAACCTTCTCCTTCTATCAACAAAGTATTATTTGTTGAAGGTTTGCATCATAATCTTCTTAGCGTTTCGCAACTTTGTGATGAAGGTTTTAAAATTCTATTTGAGCAAACGCATTGCACGGCATTTAGAAATAATAAAATTGCATTCATTGGTTTGAGATGTGGAAACATCTATATTGTTGATCTTAATGATAAAAGTTCATTCAATGAAAAATGTCTTATTACCTTGGATGACAATGCATATTTATGGCATCGAAAATTGGGGCATACTTCTTTACCTATTATTTCTATTTTATCTAGACACGACCTTGTTCGTGGATTGCCCAAACTCAAGTTTGATAGAAAACATTTGTGTGAATCATGCATAAAAGGGAAACATACTCGAGAATCGTTTAAACCAAAATTCGAGGTTTCCACTAGTCGCGTTCTTGAACTCGTGCATATGGATTTGATTGGACCATCTAGACATGTTAGTTTAAATGGTAAACTTTACACTTTGGTTATTGTTGATGATTTCTCTCGATTTACTTGGGTTAGATTTTTAGCACATAAGGATGATGCATTTTCCGAGTTTTCTAAATGGTGTCGTTTGGTATCAAATGAGAAAAATCTCTCCATAATCTCTATTCGCACCGATCACAGAGGTGAATTTGATTGCACCCCGTTTGAACTTTTATGTGATAAATATGGTATTAATCATAATTTTTCGGCTCCTAGAACGCCTCAACAAAATGGAGTTGTTGAAAGGAAAAACCGATCATTGGAAGAAATGTCGAGGACAATGCTTAATGAATACTCTCTTCCACGATACTTTTGGGCCGAAGCAATTTTTACGGCATGCTATGTGATTAACCGGGTTCACATTCGTAGAACTCATCTTAAAACTCCATATGAATTATGGAAGGGCAAAAAGCCCAATATTGCTTATTTTCATCCTTTTGGTTGCAATGTATTTATTTTAAACAATGGCAAGGATAACTTAGGCAAGTTTGATGCCAAATCCGACTCCGGAATATTTCTTGGTTATTGCACCAATAGTAAAGCATATCGTGTTTATAATATTAGAATGAATAAAGTTGAAGAGTCCATACATGTTAAATTCAATGATATGATCTCACCCCCGAGAAAGGTAGAATACTTTGATGATGCAGGTACTTTTCCGGATCCCTCGCCCAAAGTGAAGAAAATTTCGGAAATCGAAATGAACACAATCGTTGATTTACCGAAAGATTGGAGGCACATCAAAGATCATACAAAGGATCTCGTGATTGGAAACATTGAAGACGGTGTTCAAACCCGAAGGAGAACCACCGAATGTATGGCTCATTGTGCTTTTGTATCCGAAATAGTTCCCAAGAATATATCTGAAGCTCTCGATGATGAAAGTTGGGTGATGGCAATGCAAGAGGAGCTTGTGCAATTCAAGCACAATAATGTATGGAATTTAGTTCCCGCTCTTAAAGATAAAACAATTATCGGAACTAAATGGGTGCATAAAATCAAGAGTGACGAAGACGGCTATCCAATTTGAAATAAATCTCGTTTGGTCGCTCAAGGATATAATCAAGAGGAAGGTCTTGATTACGAAGAAAGTTTTGCTCCCGTGGCTCGACTCGAAGCCATTCGCTTGCTATGTGCATTTGCCGCCCATAAAAAGATTAAACTATTTCAAATGGATGTGAAAAGTGCATTCTTGAATGGGTTCATTCAAGAAGAAGTCTACGTCAAGCAACCTCCCGGTTTTGAAGACCATCAATTTCCGGATCATGTCTACAAGCTCAACAAGGCACTCTACGGGTTGAAGCAAGCACCCCCAGCATGGTATGATCGTTTAAGTCAATTTTTAATTGCAAATGATTATAAAAGAGGCAAAGTCGATAATACCTTGTTTGTTAAAATATTAAATGATGATATACTTGTTTGCCAAATCTACGTTGATGACATTGTATTTGGAGCTACTAATGAATCCTTGTGCCAAGATTTCTCTAATCTTATGAAAGGAGAGTTCGAAATGAGTATGATGGGAGAATTAACGTTCTTCCTCGGGCTTCAAATCAAGCAATGCGAAGATGGAATTTTTATCCATCAAACGAAGTACTCAAACGACCTCCTCAAGAAATTCATTATGGAAAGTAGCAAGGTGATATCTACGCCAATGTCTTCATCATTAAAGCTTGAGAAAGATGAAAATGGCAAATCTGTAGATCAAAAATTATATCGAGGTATGATCGGATCTCTGTTATATTTGACTGCATCTAGGCCAGATATAATATTTGCTACATGTTTATGTGCTCGATTCCAAGCTAATCCCAAGGAATCACATCTAACTGCTTGCAAACGCATTTTTCGTTACTTGAGAGGAACTATTGGACTAGGTCTATGGTATCCTTCTTGTTTGGATTTTAATTTAATTGCATATAGTGACGCCGATTTCGGCGGATGTAAAATTGACAAGAAGAGTACTAGTGGTACATGTCATTTTGTTGGATCATGTTTAATATCTTGGGGAAGCAAAAAGCAAAACAAGTGTAGCATTGTCTACAGCTGAGGCCGAATATGTCGCTGCAGGGAGCGCCTGTGCTCAAGTGTTATGGATTAAAAATCAACTCCGCGACTACGGCATACATTTTGAAAATACCCCTATCCTATGTGATAACACTAGTGCAATTAATCTAAGCAAAAATCCTGTGTTGCATAGTAGAACCAAACATATAGATATTGGACATCATTTTTTACGTGATCATGTTCAGAAAAAAGACATCTGTTTAATTTTTGTCGGGACGAAGGACCAACTAGCTGACATTTTTACAAAACCTCTTCCCAAAGAATCATTTAACTCCATTCGTTTACAACTTGGCATGGGACATGTAGACAACTTTTGAAATAAGCTTACTACTCAAATCAAAATCCTTGATTCGGTTCACTCGCTAGCGCGCGCTAGCTTCACTTTCTTAACGCGCGCTAAAAACTTCCTTCGATAGCGTACGCTAAACCCTACTTCCTTGCGTACGCTAATTAAGACTTTTCGAATTCTATTTTAGCTACTGGACAGTCCAGTAAGCTTTTCATTTCCTACCTAACGTACGCTAATTCTATAATCCTAGCGTACGCTAACTAAAAGTTTGCTGACTATATATATTTCCGTACGACCCAAAAACACTTCACACTTCCTAACGCACGCAATCGACAGAAAATTCCCGTCTTGCAAAAACCCTAGCCGCTAAACGGATTCTTCAAACTTCCTCAGATCTTCAATTCCTCTCCGTTTGATGTCGAGCAAGAACCGAACAGCCATGGCAAAAACATACAATAACCTCAAACGTCCTCTCAACGCCCAATATGATGCTACTCGTTTTATCTCATCCACCGCCTCGAGGGTATTCTTTGACATTCTTCCACAAGAACACATTACGGACTGTTATTTCTTCAATCTTTCGAGTCTGGAACGGGTAAATGTCGATATTTCAAATTTTTTTCTCTTCGCTTGGAATTGCCCGTTTTGTAGAATGCAAAAATCCCATTTTCCCTGAACTTGTCCGAGAATTCTATGCCAATCTCCATGTGGCCGAAAGTGAAGGGTCTTCATCCCTTGTTTTAGGAAGTCTTGTCGGAGGAACACAAGTGAAAGTTTCCTCGGATATTCTGTCGCAAATTTTTGGTTTATCATCTGAGGGATTTGTGTGTACTGGAAAAACTATTGCCGATGATACTGGAGTCGGGGAAATCGATGTCAAAGAGTTCCTTAGCTCAAAGGCTGTCATTGACATAACGGACGATTTCTTCGAAAACAATGATTTTGGGATCAATATTCGTCTTCTCCTAGTAACTCTCACAAAGTGCTTAATGCCGAAGGTGAATTCCCAGCACAAATTAGTGGGAGTCGACAAGCATGTGGTGTATCGAGTTCTTAATGATGATAAAGTGAATTTTGCCGATATCATCATCAGCTGGATGAAGGTGAAGGGCGACCTGTTTCGGTCAAAAAACTACGCATCTCGTTCCCGCAAGGCTGGAATGCCTTACGGCTCCATTCTCACGGCCATATTCAGTTTTCACCAAGTCGATTTGTCGAAAGACAAGGCTGTCCCCGTCTCTCTTGGTCATGAGATTTCAGACTCTTCGCTTAAGGCTATGCACTATGTCCGGACGTCCAACCGAGGCTGGATCCTATTCCCGTATCTTCGCGACGACGACCAAGTGGAAAAAGGATCGCGCATGCCTACTGCAGAGGAGAAAATCACTCGCCGGGGTCCTCATACTCTTCGAGAGATGCAAACCGGGGAGTTCGTGAGGAAGCCCACTTCGAAAGGAAAGCGCCCGATGAGAGATGTTGTCACGGAGGAAGAGGAAAGCGACCTTTGTGCTCGGATGCGGAGCATCGAGACCTCTCAGGCTGAAATTCGAGAGGATGTTCGGGCTCTACGTTCGGAAGTTCGGGAAGTGCGCGGGTTGATCTCCAATTTCATCCGTTTCACACACCCTTCGTTTCCTTTCCCCTCGTCCTCTTCCGACCCTGCTCCTTAGATTTGAGGATTTTGATACTTGGTTGTAGAATCTTATTGTTCGAATAATCTTTATGTCTCATGTCATGAAAACTCTATGTATTACTTGAATTCCATCTTAATGATATTCGCATTTCACTTCATTTGGCATTCGTTGTTTACAAGTATTGTTGTTTATGTAATTTCGCTTTGAATAAATGGCATTTTTGTTGATATTTGTTATAACGCAACAATTCAGGGGGAGTTCCTTTTTGTTTATGTCAAAAAGGGGGAGAATACTCCAAAAACCAAAATATACTAATATATCGAACAAGTTTACCTTGATTCGAATCACTTAAAATATTTTTTGAAGGTATTAATTAAATGTTTTGACATCATCAAAAAGGGGGAGATTGTTGACTCAAAATGTATTTTGATGATATTCCATTCAAAATATTTAATTAGATCAATCTCAGATCGATAGTATTTTGAAGGAGCTAAATAATGCTAGCGCACGCTATCGGGATATGCATATACAGCCCAGACAAGTCAGCTGCAGCCAAGTGAAGTCGCCTGATGGATAGCGCACGCAAGACATTCAATGTTAGCGCACGCTAAGTAACTACAGTTAGCGCACGCTATACAGTAAATAATAACGCACGCTATCGTATTATTCCAGAGGGCAGTGAAGTTTGGAAGGAAATCAGAAATGGATCTTGCGCACGCTACACATATCAAATTACGTACGCTAAAGCAAGGATATAGCGCACGTTACTGCTCAGCTCTTGCGCACGCTACCGATATCACGGTCAGTAGTCCAGTAGCTACTGGACTCAATACGTTAAGGTCTTTACGTACGCTACACAGGGTAACGTACGTTAATGAAAGAAATTAGTAGCGCACGCTAAGGTATAGGCATTAGCGCACGCTAAAAGGAGTCAGCATATTACCGTTTGATTTTCTACCGTTGGAAGGCAAGAGTCAATGAAGATCCAGAAAATCTGGAAAAGTTGGAATAAATTAATGCTAGCGCACGCTATGCATACTTGCTAGCGCACGCTAATCGCAAATCTATCCGTTGGATAAAGAGTCGTTGGAGAGACAATCGGACATTTTCAAAGTCAAGATTGAAGACTTGTTGACCAGACGTTAACGCACGCTACCGATACATGACTAGCGCACGCTAGCCATACTATTTTACCGTTGCAACAGTCTTTGTGACTGTTCAGAGATTCCAAGTCAAAAATCGATAGCGCACGCTACAGGTCATTATTAGCGCACGCTAATAATATGTTTTTCAGCATTTGAAGGATGACTCTCACCTATAAATACCCGAAGGACTTGGGTATCAAACACACAACTTCAAGCATTCAAGCATACAAGCAATCAAAGCATACTTGAGCTCAGTTTTATATCTTTTATTGCATTTCAAGTTGTGAGAAAAGAAAGATACAAGAGTGATTTTCATTGTAATATCTATTATCCTTTGTATTCTTTCATTTGATTGTAAGTGTTGCATCACTTACACTTGAGCGTAAAAGAAACGAATCAAGAGTCACTAATCCGGTGTTATTAGGATCTTTGATCCGATATTGTTAGGATTATACTCCCATATTCGTATAGTGAGGACTATCTAGTTCCTATAGAACACTAGATAAACAAACATTTATATTGAGGGAGAGGTTGAGCTTGGACCGATAGAAGACAAGTGATTGTAACGGTTGTGAACTCGGACCGATATAAGACGAGTCAAGATTGTGGTTGCTCTTAAGCCAATAGAAAAAGAAAGTCGGAGAGAGGACGTAGGCAAGTTGCCGAACCTCTATAAATTCTTGAGTCTTTAAATTCCGCACTATTTTCTATTTATTCGCAAGAAATTTCGGTATTCCGCATTACCACTATTCAACCCCCCTTCTAGTGGTGAATTTATCTCTTCAGGAATAGGCCGGGCTACCTGATAGGGGCCTATGACCTGGCCTATTTAATGCCTGGCCTGGCCTGACTCTTTTAACAAAGAGACCAGGCTAAAGCTTTTTTTTAATGGCCAATTAATTAAATAGAACGATTTGGGCTCAATAATAAGCCTTTAAAACCTATGAGGCTGGCCTATTTAGGCCTATATTAATATACCTATAAATAAATATATAAAATATACATAATATATATTAGGCCTCTCTCTATATATAATTAAATAATACAATAATATATATCAGGCATATATATATATATACGTATATATATACATATCTATTGTATTATTTAATTATATATACATTTAAATAATACAATACATGTATAAATATCCTATCCTATCCTAAAAATGTGAAGGGTGTTTTGATTGAAAACGTGTTTCTCTCCGTTTTTTTTCCTACTATCCTAATGGCCTGTTTGGTAGGCATGTTTCGGCAGGATAGATATATTAACCGTTCGAAACAAGCGTTTGGTAGTTAAGATATCTTATCTCAGGGGGCCGTTATAAAGGTGAGGCCCGGGCTAAAAACACTATTGCTCATCTATATTGGAACTGCCCCTCACCCTAGGATACCCTAACTTGATTGAACAGTGCTCATTTTAACCTAATAATTCCAAAATTACCCCTTTATTTTTTTTTAAATCTGAAATATAAATATTAAAAATCGAAAATTTTTATTTAAAGTTCGAAAATAAAAAATAAAATTAGTTCGAAAATAAAAAAATAAAAATCGAAATTTTTTATTTAAATTTCGAAATAAAAAATAAAAATCAAAAATTTTTATTTAAAGTTCGAAAATGAAAAATAAAATTAGCTCGAAAATAAAAAATAAAAATCAAAAATTTTTATTTAAATTTCGAAAATAAAAAATAAAAATCAAAAATTTTTATTTAAAGTTCGAAAATAAAAAATAAAATTAGGTCGAAAATATAAAATAAAATTTGAAAATTTTTATTTAAATTTTTATTCCAGATTTTTAAAAAAATAAATTTTCAATAAAAATTTTTATTCCAGATTTATATATATATATATATATAAAATTATCATATATATATATAAACTTATAAATGTATATAGTATATAATATAACAAGGATAAAAATGTAATTTTATCATTTAATCTAAATAATATATTTTTTCTACTAAACATTAAACTAACATGTCATATCCTCCTAACATACCATAGCATATCCTGACATGACTACCAAACGAGCCCTAAAAGTGTGAAGGGTGTTTTCGAAATGGGAAGGGTGTTTTGATCGAAGACTAGATGTCCTCCCGTGCGATGCACGGCGTAAAATATTAAATATTTTATTATATTAGTAATATGTGATTGAATTTTAATAATATTATAAAATTATTAGAAAATATACATGAGCCAATATACACACATGCACATAAACTATTATTTGATTTGTTTTAATTTATAAATCTAAGGGCACATGATAGGAAACGATAATTTAATTAAGCATAGACATTTATTTTCCATATAGGATAATATGAGTCTTATATCTAATTTTATAAATAATAAATTAAATTATATTTATTATTATCAACTTTCATTAAATGTATCCAACCCATATTCTTACTACATAATTTTTTTAATATGATTTGGCATTATTATAATTATTTTATTATTTTACAATCAGAACAAAATAATTCTAAAAAATCAAATAATTGTTGAAGTACAAAAGTATGAAAAAAAACTAAAAATATATTTTTTTTTTCAATATTCTTATATTTTTATATGGTAATATTTTAATCATTTAACATATTATTATTATATTTAAATTACTTTATATATATAATATATGGATGTCAAATTAAAGAGTTTGAAGTAAGAATTAATTTGATATATTTTTTATCAAAAATAAAATTGATACGAAAAAGTTATAATTGTTTAAACTATTAAGTTAAAAATAAAAGGAATAAAATGAGAGGAAATTTTTAATTGGTAGATATTATATATGGAATAACCCTCTAACTTCCCTTTCAAACTAAATATCTATTTTTTTTAAGATTTTTGAAAAGAGAAATAATATGGTGATGACACGTGTCATTTAAATTTTTTTGCGACTCTCTTTTAATATTAAGTATGGATGTGTTTCTCTCCGTTTTTTTCCTTCGTTATCTCATCATCTGCAGGCGGCTTTCATTTTCTGTCTTTTTTACTCTCTTCGACTTCTCCCTCGCCGTTCACCCCAAAAACCTCTCTGGTTCATCGGTTCCCTTCTTTCACCGAGCGGCCTGCTTCATCCTTTCAGAATAGCGAGGTGACAAGGGAAAGTCATATACAGCGCAATGCACAGATTGTGAATTGCACATCTGGGTTGTCTCCTGCCACCACGCCTTCTCCTTCATCATGGCCCGCCCCATGGCCCGCGCTCCCGCTGCCATCTACACCCTTGATGTGGTAGTTTTTTTTTTCTTTTCCTTTCTTCTTCTTTCTCAAGACCAGTTTGTCGTCGATTTTCCAATATCACCTTCTCAGTGATTTGAAGGTGTTTGTCTCCTTGATGTGGTACTTGATGTGGTAGGGTTTTTTCTTTTTCTTTTCCTTTCTTCTTCTTTTTCTATTTTTCCTTCATTTTTCTTTCTCGCCATGTCCTTGAGGAACATCGGCGTCGTCCTCAGTGATTATGCTCAAGGCGAGGTCATCTTCCCCTCCGCGGCCGCTGCGGCGGCTGCTGCCAGCGCCTTGTCATCCGCCGTAGGCGGCGCAAATCCTCCTCCGCCTCTTCCCCCGTATGAGAATTTCCTTTATGATGAAGTGAAGGTATCGTACTATCATCATGTTCCCTTCTTCTTTATTATTTAGCATTAGGTTGTCAAGTTCTTGATGCAAGGCCAGGTTTTGTTTACTGAATGAGATTCTTTAGTTTCAGCCTGTAGGTATAGTTGTTCGGAGGAAAGTATTTTTATCGCTTTAATCGATGTTTTCTATATTTGCTAATGGGAAAGCCTGGAGGTATAGTTTTCTATTCTTTGGAAAGTCTACCTCCTCCCCTCCTCAGGTCGCCGTCGATGCCGTCTCCCATATAGCGGTACGTCGTCCATCTGAGCTCCGTCTGCTCCATTCACCGGGTTACTTGTTTATAACATTTGGGTTTTGTTGATTTGGATATTTTTAAACCAATCTCTTGGTATGATTTGTTGCATGATGTTTATTTGATGTTGAGTTTGAGGATTTTTCTACGTATTATTTCCAAAATTGTTATGGTGAGTAATACAGTGAAATCTCTTTTACCAAATCTTTTTGCAGTTTATCTTTCAAATTCAAGGTTCCACATATAATTTATCTTTCATTACTCTCGGAATATAAAATACAATAACACGGATATATATCATGTTAGACATACGTTTCTAATAATATACAATGGTAAAACCGTTGAGGCTTATATACTAAGATAAATTCAGTGAACAATATATTTACCATATATTATTATTGTCCGTTGAATTTATCTTCCTTAGTTAGATCCATATTCGTTTATATTATAGTGTAATTTGTCTGCTTTGTAACTTGAGTTTATGCTGTTACTCAGGATGAAGCCGGGAGGCAGCTATCAAAACTTGCGAGCTTGATGCTGTTCTTGGTGGTCGTGCTGTGCAGTATAGAGAATTACAATGGCATGAAACTGACAAGTTCTTGTCATATTTTAAACCATGTATAATTCCACTGGAGGGTGGTATTGCATCTGGATTTAAGGAACCTGAGGAAGAAGAATCCGGAACACGGTTATATATTTGTAAAGGAAAACGAAATATTAGATTGAAGCAGGTAGGAGGGGGGAGCTGAAATACTATATTATAATAGTGAAATCATAAATGGGAAGCATGAATAGTAATACAGAAGTATTTTATAAAATAACCAATGGGAAAGAAAAGTGATTGCTTTTTCCATGCCTGCAGGTCCCATTTCTGCGATCCTCTCGGAATCATGATGATGTTTTTATTCTTGACACTAAAGACAAGATATATCAATTCAACGGTGAGAACTCCAATATTCAGGAAGGGGCCAAGGCATTAGAAGTTATTCAGTTTTTGAAGGAGAGGTATCATTGAGGGAAAGTGCGATGTTGCTATTGTTGGTGGGTATATTCACAACATACACGATCTGCTGTCTCTTTCCTTTTTTTATGCTTCTTTTTCTTTCTTTTTAATTGTATCTTCATTTTTTTTTGTTGTCTGTACATGTTATCCCAATTCAGATGATGGAAAATTACTGGCCGAGACAGATTCTGGTGAATTTTGGGTCCTCTTTGGTGGGTTTGCTCCAATCAGTAAGAAGGTTGCTACTGAAGAGGACGTCATTGCAGAGAAAACCCCTGCCCAACTTTTTAGGTAGTTATTATCTAGTTAGAGCTGTTATATAATTCTTTGTTATATCCTAGTTAGAGCTGTTGATTGCCTCCTGTAGCCAGTGGCTGGCCTGCTTGATTATTGACCCAGTAATTAACTCTTGGTTGCCTCTCTTTGTTTCCTTCTTGGCAGCATCATTGATGGTCAAGTTAAGAGGGTAGATGGTGAACTTTGTCCCACAATATCAAGTGACAACAACGGCACTCCTATTACCGGAGGAGATGCTACATCTTGGATTTTCTGTTTTGGCCGTTGTATTTAAGCTGTTTAACTATTTCCATTACGTACTGTAAGACTTATAACTCTATGTGCTTGGTTAGATATTATGATGGATGGATGGCGTGGAGGGTCTTTTTTTTGGTTGTTAGATTTATAACTATATGGTGTGGAGGGGCTTTATTTGGTTAGAATTTCGGATGGATAGATGGTATGGGTTGTATTTTGAATGGATGGATTCCGAATTGTAATGGATTGGTAATTAATATAAATAAATATTGCCTGTCAATTTTTTTTTTGTGAAAATGTTGCAGTAGGTGGTACATAGTGTTGCAGTTACTTACTAAAAAGGTGTTGCAGAAACTTAAAAAGTGTTGCAAAAAAGTAGGGTTCCTTAACAGGTATGGGGCCCACATCGAACCCCACATTTTGGGCCCATATATGGTCCCACATATGTGGGCCCCTGCTTTTACAGAAAATTGATCTCTACTGCAACACTTGTATAATGTTGCTATAGACTGTATTTAACGATGCCTTGCAGTCTTATGGTAACAGGAGTGGTGTTGCAGTAGGTGACATAAGTGTTGCTATAGGGACCTACGACAACGGTGAAAAGTGCAACACCAAAAAAGTGTTGCAGTTTTGATTTTCTTGTCTACAGCAACGTTTTTTTGCTTCTTACAACATTTTGTAGGGGTTGCCGTAGGCCATCTATGGCACAGAGATCACTGTACTGCCTACGTCTTCGTGTGAGTGATGGTTGTAAGTTTCCTAAACTCTATCTTGTCCTTTACACGTTATACCTTTTTATACTTGAAACGTTAGGACGATATTGTTCCCTGTATATTGAGTATTTATGCTTACAGTATGTTGAGAGGAGGACGTGGTCGCGGTCGTGGACACGGACGTAGGAATGTTGAAAGAGAAGCTTCACCTTCTGTCCCGGATTCGTTGTCAAATCAGGCTAACAACAGTTTGGAGGAACAACAAGAGTCTGTCAACAATGAACGAGAGCAGACGGTGGAGACAAATGCCGAACCTGCTGTTCTCGACATCCTTCGTCAGGTGGTCAACCAAATGACTCAATTTGCTCAAGTTGTGGACATGATGCAAGTGGCGGTAGGATTGCAGCCGGAGGAAAGACAGCAAGGCATCCAAGACTTGGGAAATCGAGGAGACAAATGGCGCTACAGGAGGGGGCGAAGATGCACCCGCCAAAATTCAATGGTTTTTCTGAGACCCGACATGGGATCACTGGTTGAGAGAGCTGGAGAAAGTATTTGCAGGGATTAAGTGCCCGGACAATCGAAGAGCCCCCATCGCCCAGTACTTTCTGACAGGAGAAGCGTCCGAGTGGTGGGAAGCCATCCGACCTGTAGATCATGATGCCGACTGGGGAGAATTCAAACTGATGATGAAAGCACAATACTGCCCTCGTCCGGTAAGGGAAGCTAAGGTTAGAGAGTTCTTCTCCGCACAACCGACGAACGAGTCTGTATCCCAAATGATTAAGGCATTCAATCAACAACTGGCGTTTGTTCGACACCTGGTCAGGACTGACGCATAAATGATGATCCACTGTGATATGAGAATGAAGCCAGAGATACAAAGCTATATGTCAGGTTTCGAATGCACCACTCTCCGCCAGTATCAAGACAAAGCTCTGACGTATGAAATGAAAGAAGCAGATATGGAGAAGTTCTCTGAGTCCAAGAAGCAGAAAGTCTCTGGTGGTTTTGCAGAGCACGAGAACAGTGGGCCTCGTAAGGCCCAGTCATCATATCACTCCTTTAAGAGGCCCCCGCACCCATCCAAAGGCGGTAAGAACTTCAGATCGGTATCAACACCGACAGATGTGGCTAAGAACTATTTTAATTGTGGTCGCCGAGGACACCTTTGGCGTGACTGTTTCCGTTCTCCACTGACATGTTATGAATGCGGATAGGAAGGGCATCGTGCGATGTTCTGAAGGGATGCCACTAAGTTAATTGGAGCTCGTACTTCACAGTCGGACCAGAAGAAGGCAAGTGTTCTGCAGATGCAGCAGAGTTTTGGTCGAGGACGAGTCAGATACTACCGAAAGGGAGCATTAAGTGTTGGATCCTTTCCTCCACGCCTTTATGAGATGAGGAGAGCAGATGATCAGAATGCAGCTGTCGCATCAGGTACGGTTCGGATCCTTTCGCAACCAGTTAGTGTTTTGTTCGATACAGGAGCTACGCTTTCGTTTATATCATTGTCTTGTGTTAATCGCTTGAACATTTCTTGTTTTCATAAATGTGAGTCTTATATTGTGGGTTTACCTAGTAGGAAAAGAATTGTGGGTAACTTAGAAACTAGAGATTTTCCTGTATCAATTGAAGGCAAAGACAGCCTTCAAACCTGATCGTAGTAGAGATTCAAGGAGATGACCTAATTCTCGAAGACGATTGTCTTAACCGATATGGAGCTATTGTGAACTCCCGGAAGAGGAATATCTCGACGATAGCCGAAGATGGTTCCGAATTATTATTCGAGGGATGGAGACCAGGAAGCTCAGGAAAAGTGAAAAGCTATCAAGGCCGTCAAACTGCTAAAACAAGAATGTACTGGATACTGGTGTTACGCGATGACGAAAGAAGAAGGAAAACTAGAGCATTCATCTATTCCTGTGGTGAATGAATTTCCAGACGTGTTCCCTGACAAATTACCTGGACTACCTCCACAACAAGATGTAGAGTTTATCATCGAGCTAGAACCAGGAGCTACACCGATTTCTAAGGCGCCGTATCGTATGGCACCTACGAAGATGTATGAATTGAAGAAGTGATTGGAAGAGTTACTGGACAAAGGTTATATTCAGCCAAGTGTTTCACCCTGGGTGCACCAGTTCTTTTTGTTCGAAAGAAAGATGGATCGCTTCGATTGTGCATCGACTATCGGGAGCTGAATAAGATGACGATCAAGAATAACTACCCGTTGCCACGGATTGATGATTTGTTCGACCAGTTTCAAGAAGTGACAGTGTTTTCGAAGATCGATTTGAGGTCGGGATATCATCAGTTGAGGGTTAAGGAATCCGATGTCCTGAAGTCAGCATTCAGAACTTGCTACGGACATTATGAGTTTGTGGTGATGCCATTTGGTCTCACTAATGCGCCTGCTGTGTTTATGCAATTAATGAATCGGGTATTCATAGAGTATTTGGGCAAATTCGTAGTTGTGTTCATCGACGATATTTTGGTTTATTCCAAGAGTCCGGAAGAGCATGCGCAGCATTTACTGACCGTTTTGAACCTCCTGAGAAGCGAGCAATTATATGCCAAACTTTCTAAGTGTGAATTCTGGCTAAAGGAAGTGATGTTCTTCGGTCACATGGTGTCAGCGGAAGGGGTCCGAGTAGATCCCTAGAAAGTCGAGGCAATTTTAGAATGGAAGACTCCTAATAACGTGAAGGAAGTCAGATGTTTCTTAGGACTTGCCGGGTATTATCATCAATTCGTGGAAGGGTTTTCCAAAATTACCCGTCCACTTACTCGATTACTGCAGAAAACCCAAAAGTTTGAATGGGACAATATGTGCCAGGCTAGTTTTGATGAAATGAAGAAGAGATCGACGACGGCACCAATTTTAGCACTACCACAAGGAACTGAAGGATTCAGAGTTTACAGTGACGCTTCGAATCAAGGTCTCGGGTGTGTACTAATGCAGAATGAAAAGGTGATCGCGTACGCTTCACGACAATTGAAGCCATATGAAGTAAATTATCTGCACGATTTGGAACCGGCAGCTGTGGTTTTCGCCTTGAAGATATGGAGATATTATTTGTACGGGATTCACTATCAGATCTTCACAGATCATAAGAGTCTTAAATACATCTTCAGTCAAAAAGAGTTAAACATGTGGCAGAGGAGATGGCTGGAATTGATTAAAAAATACGACTTGGAAATTCCTTATCACCAGGCAAACCCGTTTCTATTCGAATGTTGGAGACTCTCACTTCCCAGTCCAGCATTCAACGAGAGTTGATTCATGAAGGAATTAAAGTATGGTTGCAAAGAGTCCAAGTGGAATTGTGCGTGATGGAATTAACTTCATAGTTAATCGAAAAAATCAAATCTAAACAATTAGATAACCCTTTGATGATTCAGTTACGTGATGAAGTGAGGAAGGGAAAGGCCCCAGGATTTGTGATTTATGATAATGGAGTTTTGGCCTGCCAGACGGACGGACGGCGGGGGGGCGCGTGTGTGTGTGTGTGCACGCACACGCGAGGACCGCCCAGTCACACATCCACTCATGTCTCCAATAGTTGTTGTGAACTAGTATTTGTGCATATAGCCTTATATGAACAATAATCTTTCTACTCTTTTTCATTGTGGGACAAAGTCCCACACTCATTTCCAAGGAGCTAACTTTAGAGCATTAATGCTCATTCATCCCTCCTCCATTTTGAGTATTTTTGTATTTTGGAATGCTCTTGTGGAGCACTACATATTCCAAACAAATCTTGACGTCATTTCATTGTCGAGTCCATTCAAAATGACGCCTCAAATCGGAATTTAAAAGCCCTTGTAAGTCCATTGTCCAACAATCCCCCACATGAATGAGATTGGTGATCCAACAGCACACATCTGACATGAAGTTTGATTTGGTGATAGTTAATGTACTTAGATATTGCATAGGATAGGTAGAGTATTCTCTTTGAACATTCCCTAAAAAGATATATTTAACTTACTGGCTAGACAATATGACTTGGTGCCCTTGAACTATCCTGCCGTTTGTATATGTGATGATATATCCCTCACAAAGCCTTTCCTTATTTATTCTAATCTCATTATTGTGTCCGTTTTAGCTATGGATGCTGGGATCCGGTTCCTAAATTGAAGGCCCAGCGGAAGTGATAAAACGAAAATTAATTCGATCTGAATACCTACGAGGATCGATCGAGCTACGTATATACGAATATATAAACGAAAACACAAGAGATGTAAGAAACTCACCCTTGTAGTCCGTTGATTAAATGGATTCCTTCTCTTGAGATATTCCCCAAGCTTTAGTTGTATATCCCTACGATCCAAAGCACTCCAAGCACTTGAATGATCCAACGTCGAAAATACAATGCCTCTACTTGCCACGCGCCGGAGAAACGAATGGGATGACGATCACCTTGCTATCCTCCAAGGATATGGCTAGAGCTAGGATAATGAAGCCTTTGATTATAACACTCTAAGTGTATAATCTATATCTCTCAATTAATCCTCACAATATTTCTCAAAGAAAATATGATGAAAATGAAGAACACTTTGAAGACAAATAAAACTCTTCCTTTTTTCTCTCTCTACCAATCTCACGTATGAAAATGCAAGGGTGTGGTAAGTGAGAGTTAGTTTTCCTTATATTTTTCAATCACCACATGAAATCACCTTTACAATATAAAAGGGAGATTCCATGTCCCCTAAGACAAAACAATTCATGATATTAAATCATGAAGTCTTCCACCACATTAGGTGGAAGACAAAGGGGGGCAACCATCTAGAAGGGTAGGAGGAGTTCGGTCCGTTTTGGACTCCCGCGAATCCAAACAGATAAACTCCGATTCCGTTCTGATGTATTTATATCAATTATTAATCCAATTAATTAATCATATCAAATTCATAATAACATAATTAATTTCTCCAAGAAATAATTATATTCATGAATTAAATTAATCACCCAGTAATTTATTTAATTCATTAGGCCGTAAATTAATTTATCCAATAAATCAATTTAGACATCCAATGTCCCAATTAATTAGATATCCAATATCTAATATTCATAATGACAGAATAAGCTCGATTCATTCCGTCGTCAATCCTATTGCGTGACTCGGTAGGTCCGTCTCAGTCAGCAATGGGAGGAACCAAAGAGTAGTAGCACCACCTAGCCAGCCTGGCGGCCTACACTGTACCCCAACTTAGAATGAATGATTGGGATCATTCAAGAACCATTCTATCGTGAATACCAGTATACGTATAAACCCTTCTTTCAAATGTCCCGATCAAGTTATAGGGTTACGGTCAGTCAAACCCTATATGTACTTGACGATATGCATGCGTTAATGCAAATAGAGATCATCGAGCTCTCGTGTATCTAATACAACTAGCTCCAATGCTTTGGCCAAAGACTTATGATCTCATCTGCCAATAACCGCATAGGACATATAACCTGTTCACTTACAGGAGAAAGAATTCTATCTTGGTATTCAGTAGGACCTGCTACTTGCCCGTCAAGATGCACGTCGAGGTTGACCCCCGCCTTTCGGTTTACAGCGTCGAACTACTCTAATGAAAATTTTGACGTCACAAGCACATCCCTACTAAATCCTCAAGTCGAAGGTTCACGAATACCTATCACAACCTTTCGATTCCGTCATTGACTGTCCCGGAGTGAAATCTGTGTGACGAATCGATGGTAAGTCGGTTCGAGTATACTAATCCAATTAGCATACCTATAACGTGTGCTCCCACTAACCATTCGTGTTCGACAGGCACTCTCCATGTCAAAGAACACGTCATACAAGTCTTCGCATAAACTTAATGCCTAGTCAAGTTTCATCGACTTGCGAACGATTAAGTATTTGAGTTATAAACCTTTCCAGTGCTGACCCCCTTATCCAATAAGGAGTGGAACGTTTTGCTCTTAAATACACGGACTAGTTTCTATATATATATTTACGAGTTAGGAATGCCAGTAACTACCAGTAAATAAAGAAACATCCATTTGCCTTCTATAAATGATTTACATAATTACAAGTACAATGCCCTCATTCAACATCCTTTGAGTGGAATTCGAGGGCATACTCCTAACAATCTCCCACTTGCACTCAATGCCACACACTATGGTATCTAATACCCATGTTCTCCAGTTGACGCTCCAAGCTAGTCTGAGAAAGTGGATTGCTCAGTGGATCAGCGACGTTGTCGGCTGAGTCTACTCTATGCAGCGTAATGTATCCCTTGCGAACAAATTCTCTTACGAGATGATACTTCCTCTCAATTTGCTTTGTACTATTGTGAAACCTCGGCGCCTTGGCCTGTGCTACAGCTCCGTCGTTGTCGCAGTACAGCGGAACAAGAAGTTCAGCACATGGTATCACTTGAAGTTCTCCCAGAAACTTCTTAATCCAGAACCCTTCCTTGGAAGCCTCTTAGGCTGCTTGATACTCGGCCTGACAGGTGGATTCAGCAGTCGCGCTTTGCTTCACGCTATGCCAAGATACTGCTCCTCCATTAAGAGTAAATATGTAGCCAGAAGTAGACATCGAATCACCCTTCAGTCCTTGGAAGTCCGAATCAGTGAATCCCACCACATCCAATTCTCTACCGCCATACATCATAACCATATCTCTAGTCCTTCTTAAGTACGTGAGAACGTTCTTTATGGCAGTCCAATGTTCCCTACCTGGGTTTGCCTGAAACCTACTCACCACGCTTACAGCATGCGCAATGTGAGGTCTCGTACACAACATAGCATACATAAGGCTACCCACGACCGAAGCATATGGTATATTACTCATTTCCTTTCGTTGTTCCTCACTTTGAGGACACATCTTCAAGGAGAGTTTTATTCCATGTCGCATCAGTAGGAACCCTCTTTTAGAATCATCCATCTTAAATCGCTTTAATTTTATCTATATAGAGGGCTTGGGAAAGACCTATTGTTCTCTTTGCTATATCCCGGTAGAGCCGAATACCAAGAATATAGGTTGCTTCTCCCAAGTCTTTCATGGAGAAATTACTCGAAAGCCAAGCTTTCACAGAACTGAGCATTCCCACATCATTTCCTATTAGTAGAATGTCATATACATATTGTACTAAGAATGCAATCTTGCTCCCACTAACCCTCTTGTATACATAAGGCTTCTCTTCATTTTGCATGAAGTCAAACTCTTTGACCGCCTCATCAAAACGAAGGTTCCAACTACGCGACGCTTGCTTCAGTCCATAAATGGAACGCTGAAGTTTGCACACTTTCTGAATATTGACCTCGGACACAAAGCCTTTAGGCTGCTCCATATAGATTTCCTCCTCGAGGAATCCATTAAGGAAAGCCGTCTTTACGTCCATTTGTCAAATCTCATAATCGTGGTAGGCAACTATAGCAAGCATTATGCGAATAGACTTGATCATAGCTACGGGCGAGAAGGTATCGTGATAATTGATCCCTTCCTTTTGGGTATAACCCTTTGCCACAAGTCTGGCCTTATAGGCGTCAACCTTGCCATCACCATCAGTCTTTCTCTTGTAGATCCATTTGTTCCCAATAGGCACTATGCCCTTGGGGCGGTCTACTAGAGTCTAGACCTGATTGACATGCATCGAGTCTATCTCAACTTCCATAGCTTTACGCCATTTCGTGGAGTCTACATCCACCATCGCTTGGTCATAGGTTGTTGGATCGGTCTCTTGGCTATCACTTGGAACCTCATGGAGACCCAGCTCCTCCAAGTGTACAAGGCCATACCTTTCAGGTAAATGAGACACCCTACTAGACCTACGAGGTGGTTGTACTTGTGTTTCAGAAGGTTCGGTTCCAGTTTCTTGCACAGGTGTCTCTTGAGGAGTTTCATTGTATTCTTCTAAAGAAATACTTCTACCTGCTCCGCCTTCCTAGATGAAATCATCTTCCAGGAAGTGTGCTTGTAAAGCAACAATGATCTTTCGATCTTCGGGAACGTAGAATAGATAACCCATCGTCCTAGATGGGAATCCAATGAAACGTCCCTTCGCGGACCTCGCTTCCAACTTTTCCACCTTAGTCTTCTTGACATAGGCGGGACATCCCCAAATCCTAATGTGATTAAGACTTCATTCCTGCCCTCCCACATCTCATGTGGAGTTTTAGGAACGGATTTGGAAGGATATCTGTTCAAGATATATGAAGTAGTGAGGAGTGCATAGCCCTACAGGTAAATTGGTAAGTCAGTATAGCCCAGCATGGAACGGACCATGTTCAACAAGATCCGGTTCCTTCTTTCTGACACACAATTTAACTGAGGAGTACTTGGAGGTGTTAGTTGTGATACTATTCCATGTTCCTTTCGGAACTCGTCAAACTCCAAACTTATATACTCGCCACCTCGGTCCGACCGAAGTTATTTGATATGATTTCCAGTTTGTTTCTCGACTAAGGCCTTGAATTCCTGGAATTTCTCAAAGGCTTCGGATTTATGTTTCATCAAGTATACATAGCTATACCTAGTATGATCATCTGTAAATGTAATGAAATATTGATATCCGTCACGTGCTGCTTCCAAATCACCACATACGTCGGTATGGATTAATCCCAGTTTATCAGCGGCTCTTTCAAAAGTCCCTATGAAGGGGGACTTAGTCATTTTGCCTTTAAGGCAAGATTCACAAGTAGGAAAGGGATCCGATCCCAATGGATCCATAAGTCCATCTTTTTCCATTTTGTAAACCTTGGTCTGACCAACATGACCTAGTCTAAGATGCCATTTCAATACTTGATTGGTTTCATCCCTACCACGCTTCCTAGTCATAGTATTCACAACAACTTTGTTACTGATGTTAAGATGATATAATCCATTTAACAATGTAGCAGTGCACACGAGTTTATTTCTAAAATAAATTTTACAGGAACCATCACCAATGAAAAATGAAAAGCCTTTCTGATCCATGACTGGAATGGATACAATGTTTTTATGCCCCTTGGGCAGAACAAATACATCTTCTAAAGTCGGAACAAAACCGGATTCTAAACCCAAAAGAAGTGATCCTATGTCGGTTGCTTTGACACTATGCCCGCTTCCGACAGTAACCATCACTTCCCCATCTCCAAGATTCCGACTTTGTTCCAGATCCTGATTCACGGTACAAATATGAGAACTAGCACCAGAATCCAGTAACCAAGAAGTAGAAAATACAGTAGCAGAACAATTTGTTTCCAAAACTAAAAGTTCTGTACCTGAAGCGCCATGAAGAATCGGACAGTCTCTTTCCCAGTGGCCCATCTCACCGCACTTGAGACATGCATCCTTCTTCCTCTTTCCTTTTGGAACCATCGAGGCCTTGCCCTTACCCTTGAGGTCCTTGACTTGTGGTCCTGTCCGTTTCTTAGTCTTTTTCTTCTTATTCTTAGACCTCCGAGGTCCAGAAGAAATCACAAGGGCAGACTCCTTCATCTGCAGAGTCTTCATCTGAGACTGAGCGGTCACGAGTTTGTTCATTATCCCTGCTAAGTTACATGCAATCTCATTGCAGTTGAAGTTCATAACAAACTGTGAGAAGGAATCATGGAGAGACTATAGGATAAGGTCGGTTTGAAGAGAAGTATTTATCTTAAAATCAAGAGCCTCCAATCTCTCGATCATAGATATCATTTTGAGGACGTGGTCTCCAATTTTCCTTCATTCTAGCACCGAACAATTGCTTGGATATCTTATAACTAGCCGTTCGACTGTGCTCACCATAAGCTCGGTTAAGTGAGATAGAATCTGCCTAGTAGAAGTCATTTTCTCGTGAGCTCTCTGAAGCTCATTAGACATGGAAGCCATCATATATGCACGGACTTTCAAATCATACTTAACCCACTTTTCGTGGTTTTCAATCTCTTCCTGATGGGCTCTGGTCCGCACATGAGGCGCTGGAATGTCCGTCTCCAAGACGTATCCCAGTGCCTCTATACTGAGGACAATCATCATATTGTGGAGCCAATCCACGAAGTTAGGTCCGATCAAGGTGTTCTTTTCGAGTATAATTGCGAGTGGATTCATTGTCATATTGAGAGTTATGTCTGCATTAAGTATGACAGATTAATTAGTGACTCGTTTAATTATGATCTGAGTATAGAATTAAGGTCTTTTCTATTCTTGTTACCCAGCTCCCACTATTTTTATCGAAACAACACACTCCCATGTGAAATCTAGAAAGTATCGCCGCTCTACTTCATAGTGGTGATCGAGTTCCTTATAAATCTTAATAGAGGGCAACCGAACAGGTTTCTAGTCTATTAATTTTCATAAAGTAGTGTCCAACACCAACCCATCTAATGGATGATTCGATCTTCTTTTTCCCCTTGTTCACTCCCCTCAACCTATACGGTTTTTATGGTTCGTGAACAAGTTAAGTTTACACCATTATCGCAAATCAGTTTCACAATTGAATCATATCCGACAACATATCAGGTTTCTAGGGATAAAATTTGCTCCAACCGAAGGCATCCAATGCACTCCCGGTAATTTATCCATCCTCCCCGAACGACTACCCCAATAACTCCGAAGCATAGCACAGCCGGTTTGGATTTCAATTTCCCGAAAGCTCGATGGAGGGAAGGAAAACCTTGAAACCTTATAAACTTAATAATTTGTCGTCGGAGAATTTTCGCGATTAACATTACACTTTGCACATTAATAAATTTAAGCGCATTTGTGCATTCATACAATATGAACAACCATTCACAACCTAGTTGCTACCAACATGTGGTTCATGGACCGTTCCTAGAAACAAAGACTCCGTAATCTAATTACAAGTCTTCGTCTTGAATCTTCATCTTCTCGAAACGGATCTTCCTCCGGTCTTCGTCATTACATATAAATTACGTTGAAAAATTGCATCCTAGATACAAATAATTCTAGTAAAATAAATAGGCTCAAAACGGCCTTTACAACCCAATCGAATAAAAATCGAACGATTTAAAACTACATCTATGAACCACATCCCCATTCAAAAGTATTCATTCAATAAATACTATATAAACGGAAAGCATAGAGATACATTGATCTAATCAACAATTCGAATCGATCCAATCGATTCACACAACCGGCAATATGAAAAACGTTCAAATAATTCGATCACCCATAAATATTCCAATTAATCAAATTTTCCTTATAAAATGAAATACCATAAATTATTTTAATCATATTAAATCCAATTTAACATGCGGGAGATTAATTTTCAAGAATACACGAAAAAATCGAGCCGGGGCGAAACTGGCTTGCCACGGCCGAGACACTTCCGGCAGTCTGCCGGCCAGACACGGCCCGTACCGAATGGCACGATCGGGTTGTGCCGGCAGTGTCCTAGACTATCCTGCCAGACACGGTCGTGTCAAATGACACGGTCGGGTCGTCCCGACTGCCTGCCGGCCAGACACGGCCCGTGTCGCCTGACACGGTCGGGTCGTCCCGACAGCCTGCCGGCCAGACACGACCGGTGTCGCCTGACACGGTCGGGTCGTCCCGACAGTCTGCCGAGACTGGCCAGCTGGCACGGCCCGTGTTGCTTGACACGGTCGGGTCAGCCCGGCAGCTTCCTGCCCGTTGTCCGAAAAGTCATCCAACGACGATTCGGAGCTCGATTTTCGACCGGATATCCAATATTAATATTTTTCGACTTTCATATCTTCAATATAAATCATATTTCCCAGAAATTAAAGATTTATATTTAGGCATAAAGTTACGAAAAATACAAATATTACGAACGAAAAATATATACTATGATTATGACTATAAATGATTCCAAATCATTAACCATCTAATCAAGCATTCCAAATGCCAATATCGTATATACGATCGCAAGACCTACGCTCTGATACCACTGTTGGGATTCGGTTCCTAAATCGAAAGCTCAGCGGAAGCGGTAAAACGAAAGTTAATTCGATCTGAATCCCTACGAGGATCGAACGAGCTACGTATATACGAATATATAAACGAAAACATAAGAGATGTAAGAAACTCACCCTTGTAGTCCGTTGATTAAATGGATTCCTTCTCTTGAGATATTCCCCAAGCTTTAGTTGTATATCCCTACGATCCAAAGCACTCCAAGCACTTGAATGATCCAACGTCGAAAATACAATGCCTCTACTTGCCACGCGTCGGAGAAACAAACGGGATGACGATCACCTTGATATCCTCCAAGGATACGGCTAGAGTTAGGATGATGAAGCCTTTGATTATAACATTCTAAGTGTATAATCTATTTCTCTCAATTAATCCTCACAATATTTCTCAAAGAAAATATGATGAAGATGAAGAACACTTTGAAGACAAAGAAAACTCTTCCTTTTTTCTCTCTCTACCAATCTCACGTATGAAAATGCAAGGGTGTGGTAAGTGAGAGTTAGTCCTCCTTATATTCTCAATCTCCTTTACAATATAAAAGGGAGATTTCATGTCCCCTAAGACAAAACACTTCATGATATTAAATCATGAAATCTTCCACCACATTAGGTGGAAGACAAAGGGGGGGCGGCCATCTAGAAGGTAGGAGGAGTTCGGTCCATTTCGGACTCCTACGAACCCAAACAGATAAACTCCGATTCCGTTCTGATGTATTTAGATCAATTAATTAATCCAATTAATTAATTATATCAAATACATAATGACATAATTAATTTCTCCAAAAAAATAATTATATTCATGAATTAAATTAATCACCCAGTAATTTATTAATTCATTAGGTCGTGAATTAATTTATCCAATAAATCAATTTAGACATCCAATGTCCCAATTAATTAGATATCCAATATCTAATATTCATAATGAGAGAATAAGCTCGATTCATTCCATCGTCAATCCTATTGTGCGACTTGGTAGGTCCATCTCAGTCTACAATGGGAGGAACCAAAGAGTAGTAGCACCACCTAGCCAGCCTGGCGGCCTACACTGTACCCCAACTAAGAACGAATGATTGGGATCATTCAAGAACCATTCTGTCTTGAATACCAGTATACGTATAAGCCCTTCTTTCAATCTCCCGATCAAGTTATAGGGTCACGGTCAGTCAAACCCTATCTGTACTTGACGCTATGCATGCGTTAATGCAAATAGAGATCATCGAGCTCTCGTGCATCTAATACAACTAGCTCCAATGCTTTGGCCAAAGACTTATGATCTCATCTGCCAATAACCGCATAGGACATATAACCTGTTCACTTACAGGAGAAAGAATTCTATCTTGGTATTCAGTAGGACCTGCTACTTGCCCGTCAAGATGCACGTCGAGGTTGACCCCCGCCTTCCGGTTTATAGGGTCGAACTACTATAATGAAAATCTTGACGTCACAAGCATATCTCTACTCAATCCTCAAGTCAAAGGTTCATGAATACCTATCACAACCTTTCGATTCCGTCATTGACTGTCCCGGAGTGAAATCTGTGTGACGAATCAAGGGTGAGTCGATTTGAGTATACTAATCCAATTAGCATACCTATAACATGTGCTCCCACTAACCATTAGTGTTCGACATGCACTATCCATGTCAAAGAAGACGTCATACAAGTCTTCTGATAAACTTAACGCCCAGTCAAGTTTCCTCGACTTGCGAACGATTAAGTATTTGAGCTATAAACCTTTCCAATGCCGACCCCCTTATCCAATAAGGAGTGGAACGTTTTGCTCTCAAATACACGGACTAGTTTCTGTATGTATATTTACGAGTTACTAATGCCAGTAACTACCTGTAAATAAAGAAACATCCATTTACCTTATATAAATGATCTACATAATTACAAGTACAGTGCCTCACTCAACATCCTCTGAGTGGCATTCGAGGGCATACTCCTAACAATGGACACCGTCCTGGTTCTGGGAGAGTTTCTAAAGAATTGTGCCTTGTAATTCTCCTTTGAAGCGACCCCTCTTCTCTCCAACATAGGTGATTCTGGTGTCGAGTAAATCCATATTTTAATCAATCCATCCTTACATTGTTGATAGAAGAATCATTAAAATCAGAGCCTGTCCTCCTACTATGGGTGTCACTGTTCATAGTAGGAATAGGTAAGTTTGGGATGAGTCCCCCACAATCAGTGATCATACCTAGTTTTATGAATTGGTTGTCCCTTTGAACCTAGATATTGGGATTTGCAGTCAGCTTAGGTTGGGTGTCCTCCATAAAACCATTAGCTCATGAAATATACCCATTACTCTTGATGATCTTTCAACAAGGTCTCTTGATAACCCTTTGGATTGCGGATCCGTAATATTATCCTTACTTCAGTGTAGGTATAAGCAATTTTGCTAGACCCACGATTCATAAGGGTTTTATCCCTTTTTTTTTACAAATTATCCTGTTTCAAACATAATTAGCGGATAAGATGGCTTCCCTCCACATATTTTGATATTGTCCTGAGTTTTGCAACATCGCGTTCATCATTTCATTTAGAGTGAGATTCTTACGTTTAGCCACTCCATTAGATTGTAGTGCATATTGTAGTGATTTGGTGATTGAAAATGAGTTACACAGAGGAATATAAATAGGTCTAATCAGATAAAATAGAACCCCTAAAATGAATCGATCAAGCATCGTATAAATAAATATAAATTCACAAATATAATGTTAGGAGTATGCCCTCGAATGCCACTCAGAGGATGTTAAGTGAGGGCATTGTACTTGTAATTATGTAAATCATTAATATAAGGCAATGGATATTTCTTTATTTACTGGTAGTTACTGGCATTCCTAACTCGTAAATATACATATAGAAACTAGTCCGTGTATTTGAGAGCAAAACGTTCCACTCCTTATTGGATAAGGGGGTCGGCACTGGAAAGGCTTATAGCTCAAATACTTAATCGTTTGCAAGTCGATAAAACTTGACTGGGCATTAAGTTTATGTGAAAACTTGTATGACGTGTTCTTTGACATGGAGAGTGCATGTTGAACACTAATGGTTAGTGGGAGCACACGTTATAGGTATGATAATTAGATTAGTATACTCGAACCGACTCACCCTCGATTCATCACACGAATTTCACTCCGGGACAACCAATGACGTAATCGAAAGGTTGTGATAGGTATTCGTGAACCTTCGACTTAAGGATTTAATAGGGATGTGTTTGTGACGTCAAGATTTTTACTAGAGTAGTTCGACCCTATAAACCAGGAGGCAGGGGTCAACCTCGACGTGCATCTTGATGGGCAAGTAGCAGGTCCTACTGAATACCAAGATAGAATTATTTCTCCCATTAGTGAGCGGGTTATATGTCCTATGCAGTTATTGCCAGATGAGATCATAAGTCTTTGGCCAAAGCATTGGAGCTAGTTTTATTAGATACACGAGAGCTCGATGATCTCGATTTGCATTAACGCATGCATAGCGTCAAGTACAGATAGGGTTTGACTGACCGTGACCCTATAACTTGATCGGGACATTTGAAAGAAGGGTTTATACTTATACTGGTATTCACGACAGAATGGTTCTTGAATGATCCCAATCATTCATTCTCATTTGGGGTACAGTGTAGGCCACCAGGCTAGCTGGGTGGTGCTACTACTCTTTGGTTCCTCCCATTGATGACTGAGATGGACCTACCGAGTCGCGCAATAGGATTGACGATAGAATGAATCAAGCTTATTCTCTCATTATGAATATTTGATATCGGATATCTAATTTGGGACATTGGATGTCTAAATTGATTTATTGGAGAAATTGATTTACGGCCTAATGAATTAAATATAATACTAGTGATTAATTTAATTCATGAATATAATTATTTCTTGGAGAAATTAATTATGTTATAATGTATTTAATATGATTAATTAATTGGATTAATTAATTGATATAAATACATTAGAACACAATTGGAGTTTATCTGTTTGGACTCACGAGAGTCCGAAACGGACCGAACTTATCATATCCTTCTAGATGGCCGCCCCACATTGCCTACCACCTTCCTTAGTATTTGTCTCCACCTTAATTGGTGGAAGAAATAAGTCTTAGAGGGGACAAGATAAAAGGGGATCATGAGGTAGGTGATTTAGTCTTGTGGAAATAAGAATAAAAGGAAGACAACTCCTCACTCACCAACTCCATAGCATCCGTGAGTTTTGCAAGAGAGAGAGAGAAAATAGTTTCTCAATTGCCTTCATCTGCTTCCTCATTTCATCTTGACTGTTCTTGGAGAAAATAAAGATATTCATTGAGAGTGTGTGATTTATACACTTAGAGTGTTATAATCAAAAGCTTCATCATCCTAGCTCTAGTCGTATCCTTGGAGGATAGCAAGGTGATCGTCGTTCCGTTCGTTTCTCCGGTGCGTGGCAAGTAGAGACGCGGTGTTTCGGCATTGGATCTTCCAAGAGCTTGGAGCGGATTGGATCGTAGGGAAAGCAATCTAAAGCTTGGGGAATAGCTCAAGAGAAGGAATCCATTTAATCAACGGACTACAAGGGTGAGTTTCTATATCTCTTGTGTTTCGTATAATATTCGTATATACGTAGCTCGATTGATCCTCGTAGGGATTCAGATCGAATTAATTTTCATTTTACCGCTTCTACTGGGCCTTCGTTTTAGGCACCAAATCCCAACAGATAAAATTAAGAAGCCATACCCTCGTAGACCTTTGATAATATCTTCTCGAAAGAAAAATCTGAGCCAAGATTTTTCTGGTCACCAACATGTACATGAATCATATTCGTTCAAACTTGATAATGATCAAACAGCGAATAGACCGAGTGTCTCTGTTAGGATAAACAATCCTGTACCTTGTTTTGATAAGTTCCAACATACAGCAAAAAGGACAAATGCCAAATCATACATCAAGTAGCTGTCCCGAAGATGATCGTACAGTTGGATAACTTATCCTGTATCTTGCATTGCCTCATCATACATAAAAAGGATAAATCGCTATCATATAACAAGAAGTTCATAAGTCGATATGATACCAAGTATGGAAGTTGTCCGGAAACATTCATACAGCACCTTCCATACAGCATCACTAAGATAGCCTACAGCGTTGGAACCTACAACTACAGCATTAAAGATGCAACATGTTGGATACAGCAAACAGACTGTAACTGTTAGGATAATCAACACTCATCCAACAAGACTGAAGTCCGTTGAAACAGAATCTACTTTACTCGCTAAAGTCAAGCCACCATTTGAAAAGAAGTATTTAAATACTGACTGGATAAAATATTTAAATACCAACCGACAAAGATCTTCAGACAAGGAGCAAAATCCGGATCTTGTATTTTGAAAGTCAATCAACACGTTGGAATGGAGTCTTTGCTTGATGGATCTATTCACAATGGATATATTCCAAAAGCTATATATACCCCAAAGTTTGAAGATCAGAAAAATATATACAAAGAAATAAGATCAAGAACTGAAAACTGAACAAACTGAATATACTGAGATACGCTCTTGAACATAACAAGAACAATATATCAAGAGAAAACATATTTCTTCAAGCATACTGCCATTCTTGAGAGAATAAATATACAAGTGCTCAACCTTGAACAACACATCATCAGCTCAAAGCTCAAACTCGTGTTCTTACATTTAAAGAAAACCACCAGCCCTGTGTGGACTGAAGAAAGCCTTGTTTTTCCTGAACTGTGTGTGACAGATCTGCATTATAGACGAAGCTTTGGAACTGTGTGTGAATAATCAAGTCAAGTGATAGCTTTAACCAATCTGTGTGAACGATACAAGGATAGGCTTAATTATAGTCACGTAGTTGTGTACGTAGTGATTATAATAAATGTTTTCACTCTTGTGTGGAGTACCAGTGGATGTAGAAGGGTTTACCTCGAACCACTTTAGATATCGTGTTATTTACCTTCTGGATTTACTGTTTCTCATTACTATGATCAATTTTAAGTATACATTGCATACCCTATACGCACCAAGCTAACAGGAGAAAACCTAGTTGCTTGTAAAACATATAGCTTGTTGTACTAACACCTTTCCAAGCTGTATTCTGTATACTTAGTGGCCAACAAGTGGTATCGGAGCGGTTAATTCTAAAAAGAATCAGTCACATTTTTAACCGAACCAGATCCTAAAATCACCCATTTTTGAAAATAGTATTTATCTTTCCTGTTCTCATATATGGATACCTCAATGATTAATAAGGTTCTTATGTTTTCTATTAACGAGTTTTATGATTGGAGAATTAGGATGGAGGCTCATCTTGCATCCATGCATGAAGAAATGATTTTTGTCATTCAAGATAGCCCCATAAAGATCATGAAGGTAAATCCTACCGCAAGGATTGAAGGCCAAGCTCATGACGAGATGCTCGAGAAAGAGCGCGAACAATGGACAACCGACGAGTGCAAGCAATCCAAACTCGATAATATAGCTAAGAATGCGCTATTTGTCACTCTCGACAAAGGCACATTCTAAAAAGTAAAGAGCTATAAGATAGCCAAGGAAATCTGGGATAAACTCAAGATGATTTGTGAGGGAACTGAGCTCTCAAAAGAAAATAAGATTTCAAAACTCACTCAGCAATTTGAATCTTTCGAAATGAAACCATATGAAACTCTTGAGGAACTTGACCTCAGATTCACTGGCATTGTTGGTGAACTTGAAGCGTTGGGCAAAATTTATACCCAAAAGGAGAAGAACTTAAAAATTTTCAGATCTCTCCTGCCCGATGGGACATAAAAACCACAGCTATGCGTGTGTCATGTAATCTTAATGACATATCCACTTTTGACCTCTTCTCTGACCTAAAATCTTTCGAGTATGACATTGACAGGAGAGAGAAGGCCGAAGAGTCACCTGCTAGGACTACAGCATTAGCCGCTATATCCAACAGGAGACACAACATGCCCAACATATCCAAATATTCCTATAAGAATGCTGACAGTTACGACAATATCCTGTCACAAGATGAAATGGCTCTGCTCATGCACAAATTTAGGAAATTCATCAAACAGTCGTGAAATAGTGCATATAGGCCCAAGCCTTTTAATAAGGTAAATTCAAAATCTTCCTCGTCTGGTGATTCTAATCTATGTTATAATTGCAGGAAACTGGGACACTATGCGAATAAGTGTCCGAATCCTAAAGTTCAAAAGTTGCCGGAAGCCGAGCAACAAGAAAAAGACGAAAGAAGACGTGCTTGGAAGAACAAGCTCAAGGCCCTGATCGACGAATCAGAAGCCTCGCCCGCTCAAACCAAGACCAAGGAATGTCTTCAGGCGATTACTGACAATCACTCGTCTAATGATGAGCTCGAAAATAAAGCATACATGTGCTTTATGGCTAAAGATATTGAAGACGATGAAGATAGTAATGATGAGGTAAGCTCAACATCCAATATTCCCATTAATGCATCTCATACTTCCGAAAATATGATGAATGAATTTAAAAACAATCAAAAGTCCCATGAGACATTAAATCGAGAAAACACACAGCTCGAAATTTCTAACTTAGAGCTGAAGGATGAAAATGACTTGCTGAGAAATAATTACGAAAATATGTCCATCGATTGTGAAAACAGCAAGATCACAGTTGAAAAACTCACGTATAGCAATCATCAACTTGCTCACGAACTAAATGAGGCTAAGTCTCACAGTGAAAGCAAGACAAATGATTTTGTTTTGCTCGAAGCCAAAGTAAAAACTCTTGAAAAACAAGAAGGAGAAGTAGAGACCATCTTGAAATCTTTCGAGAAATTATCTAAAAGGATGGAAGAAATTCTAAGCACCAGGCAACATGCTCATGATAAAAGTGGCTTAAGATACAACTCATTCTACAATAAAGGAAAAACTAGTACTGTGTTCGTCAGGGGTGTGGAACCCATTCCTGTACCCGAGGAGACTCCTAGTTGTTCGCTATATTTTTAACCAATCCGCAAGTGTACGGAAAATATGTAGAAAGAGGCGAGCAAGGTCGTATTCCACAGAGACTAAATATTTTTATTGTGTTGAGTATTAGATTGTAGTGTTCTCGACTTATCTAGACGATCGAAAGGTAAAATGGACGATTAATGAAATAACATACAATAATCACAATAAATTGAAACGATTGAAAATATCCGAATGGAAGCGAATTGCAAGAGTTTAGAACGGTAGATTCCAAGGCTAGGTTTCCGTTGATTACTAAATTTAGTCGGGATTGGTTTCAAAAGTTCTAAGTGTGTTTCCAAAATGATAATCACAAAAATATTCTAAAGTCCCTCTCGAGATGCATTAAAACGTAGATTAAACAACTTACAACAACGTCTCGTTTACTATAAATTATCTAACTCCAAAATGTTCATAAGATTTAGATATCATCATAGTTCATCACCGATTTCTCAATCCCGTAATTTACTACGTCAAATACTCAAACCTATTAATGCCCTCTTCTCTCGAATTATGAGCAATTAAGTTTAACATGTAAAAACATTGATCAAGTGTCTAAACATGAATCAAACCAAGTATTTGATAAAGAAATCACACTAGGTAAATATAATTATCAATCCCTCAAAATCATAGTAAATCAACGTACTCCCATGCCCTAATCTAAAGAGTTTAGCCGACATGGAATTGAAAGGAAGATAGATTATCATCATGTTCATGCTAATAAAAACAACAAAATGAAGAAAAGATAGGAAGAAGATAAAACTCGTGGTGTGTCTTGATCGATCCGGTTGAAACCTTCAAATGTTCTTGAAGTGTTCTTCAAGAATTTCTTCAAAACCTCCTCTTTTTGGTATCAAAGTCACTTGATTTCTTGTTATTTTCTCTCTCTAATCTCCCTTATCTTCAAAGATCTCCTCTATCCTACCCCATATATCCCTTTTATAAGGATAAAACATCCACTTTTTCCACAAAAATCTCTCAAAAATGTCAAAAGGAGATATTTCCACGAAAAGTGACACGGCCGTGTCAAATGACACGGCCCGTGTCATAGTATGCTCAAAAGCCCAAAACTCGCTGACAGGGGACTCGACCGTGTCAATTGACACGGCCGAGCAAATGACACTGGCCGTGTCAAATGACACGGCCCGTGTCATACTCGTTCGATAAGCACGACAGCCACGGAAGTGAGACCCGACCGTGTCAATATGGCACGGCGGGATAATGACACGGCCCGTGTCGATTGACACGGCCGCTCGTCGGCTCGCTTTGACACCGCTTTGACTCCGATCTCTCGTTCGCATTGCTTGATATGTATTGGGGTTGGAGACTTCGTTCTTGCTTGATTTATGTCCATGAAGTACCTATAAAATCAATAAAACGTACCCAAGCGTGATCGAGTCCAATAAACATAATACGAGTATAAACGACACAGTTCTACACATTTTAGGATCTTAAAACCCAGAAAATCGATGTAAATATATGTGTAAAAATGAGTGTTATCAAAATCCCCCAAACTTGAACGTTGATCGTCCCGAGCAATGCACTTTAAAATAACCACTCTTAAGGGAACTCGTCCCTCAACATGCCTCAAAGGATCATTTTGAAAATTTATCAATACGCCTCAAGAAATAAATAAGTCGAGTTCTATAAAGTATTCAAATCTCGGGGGTGCTTCCTTAACATCATAGCTAATACTTGAATAATACGAACCTCGCCGGTCAAGTGTATTCCCTCACTCTCAAAGTGTATAAATGGATAAGTAACGCTCAAAACTCATTCAATGAAATAAGAATCCCCATAGGCTTGCCAATCGTCTACATTTCTACCACTAGTTGTGCATGCAAATTTGGTGAATCAAAAAGGACTTTAATGGTTGTATTGTAGGCTTTTTGGTCGGGGTAGGATACATATGGCTTAAAGTGACTTGACTTGAGCAAATTAGAACATTATCTCCTCAATCACTTCGCTCAATTAGAAGCTCAATAATCCCTTAGGATTTTGTTTCTTCCAACCCCTTGATTTGAATATCATGGCACTAAGTAGTTTTGAAAGTGAAAATCACAACCTTATTCCTCCTTATTGCTTCATACATCTCGTTTCTTTTGTGTCCACCATTTTATTATTATTTTTTTTTTGTTTTGTTTTCATGTGGTGGACAACATCATCATTAAATCACACCAATCTTCTTTCAAATTTATTTTGATAAATCATTGCATTTCGAACCAACAATCTTCCCCGTCGCCTCCACATATCTTTTCATTCTTTTGCCAATTTGTTCTAAGTAGCTCAAGTATAGGGACAAAAGTTTATAATGGAACGGAAAGCTCATAATGTGGTTAACAAGAAATAGGCTTTAAGCTCAATCGGGCTAACTAGGGAAATAAAATTTTCGGGTTGGCCACAAGGTTTGAAAGGTTGTCAAATAAAAATTGCCTTAAATCATTTTCACTAATTTGCAAGCACACTTGTAGTTTCGAATAAGATACCAGGGCAAGTTCTAGAGTCTTAAAACATGAATGGAACACTCGACAAAGAAACTTGCATATTTAATGATGCACGAAGGCTCAAAAGCTCACAAGTTAGATTTGTTCATATTTCCAAGAGATTAGGCTATTTATTCAATTTCACACCCTTTTGATTATTGTACAATTTTTCCTCTTCAAATTATCCTCGATTTGTATATCAAAATAACAAAATAAATCCCGAGGCATCCAAAACAAGAGTTCATTCTTTCGAGTTTCATCAAAGTTCATCATCATCAAAACACACCAAGTTCGAAATAAAACACACCAAAGTAAACAATTCAAACCAAAACATAAAACAAAATCCAAACACACCAAAGTAAACAATTCAAACCAAAACATAAAACAAAATCCAAACACACCAAAAAAAAAAAATCAAACAAACAATGTAGGTATTTCTTGACCCAATATCTCCCCCCAAACTTGAATTAAAGATTATGCACACAAAAGGGGGTATAGTATTTAAACAACGAAAAACCTTGGGTCAAGATATACTTACAACCGGTCCTAATGACTTGGCGGAGGATAATGCCCTTGTTGGACATGCCAATCTTCCATTCGTTGTAAAATTGCTTGCATCCCGGCTAGTGTTTCACGGGTCTCCTCTCGGAAAGCCTCGAATTCTTCACGAGATACGGCACTTCTTGATTCGGCTTGTCTCGACGACTCGGGCCGATCTTTCCTTCTTTCTTCTTCCTCCCCCGATTCTCTTTCTTCTTCCGAACCTCTTTCATACTCGAATTCCTCCTCCATTCTCTCCTCTCTCTCTTCTTCTCATCCTCTCGTTTTCATCCTCAAACTCCGTACGCCTAGGATGGACATTACGGGCAACATATCTTTCACTCGGGGAAATTAATCCAGCTGCCTCCCGGGCCAATTTGTGCGCTTCCGTGGACATTTGTAAATTTCCTATGTCCCGAATACTAGAAATAGTTGTCAGAGTTGTATTCGGGAGTAGGAAGTGATCACCGTCATTCTGGAGAAAAATAACTCGGGAGTCGTAGTCCAGGATATTCATCAACTTCATGACTTGGATTGATAGAAGCATATTTCCCGGGAGGGGAGTTCGGTTTTGTAGAGGTACGTCAAGATGAAGTGCGATAGGGGTAATTAAACCCCCTATCCAAATTTCCCCTCTCGGTTTAATAGCAACGTCCTCGAAATGGTCCATAATAATAGCTCCGGCCATGGATTTGTTCCACGAGTATATGAGCTAGGACATAAAGTTCTCGCCGAGTTATCGGCCCCGTCTCTTTCCGCCCAAAGATAGTGCTTGCGATGACTTTGTGTAAATAGCGGAGAATAGGATTACGAAGAGATGATCCTTTCGCCGATTTGGGAATGTAGGGACGTGCACCGCTCCCGGTACTCAATCATTGTCCTCCAAGAAGTCTCACACTCAAACCGATTGATTCGGTATTCTCCGTGTCTTCGAGCGTCATATATAGTATCCACCCGCCGGACCCAATTTTTCATTTTTGTTGTTGAGCCGAAATTCCAAGGCGGTCGGCTCATGCGTAATCGGGTCTCTCTTAACGGAGAGTGTGCTAAGAAATTCCAGTGTGAGACATCGGTAAGTGGGCCAATGTTGAGTCATTAGCGTCGTCCAGCTGATACGTCCGAGTAGCCGCATAACATCTTCTTTTATCCCCATCGCAGTCATACACTCATCGTCCGGCCATCGCGTGGGGAGCATTTTTTTTCTGTCCCAATGTCTCCCATCGTGCTAAGCGACTCGGCGGAAGCTCAATCCCATACGTCTCGGGCGTCTCGACAGCCCCTTGAGTAGGTATTCTCTCTGGTTGTTCGATTTCTGTTGCGGGCCTTCCTCTTCCTCGTTGAGTTGCGCCTCGTCCTTGGGCATTTCCTCGTCCTCGTTGAGCATTTCCTCGTCCTCTGGCCATTTCCTACAAGAGAATTATCAATTATCACTTATTCACACAAGCTCCGAATCACTATTTTTCGATAATACACGTACCCCCACAATATGTGTTTTCTTCAAAATATCCCAACCACAAATTTCAACCCCAAATGTAAGTAAAATCCCAAACATGTAATGACATCAATCATATATATCCATCATGTATGATAATCACCAACAAAAATTTCAACTCCTTTAATTCATGATAAATTTCCCAAAATCTCAAAAATATAATCCATTCAAGAACCCTAAGTTGCTCAATAAATCATGTTCCACACAATTTGAATGCAATGAATAATTAAACCTTCCAAAATCGTGAATCATACCTTGAAGTTGGAGTGAAAATTGAAAAAAAAACTCAGAAAAATCGCGACCCAACCCGGATGTATTCGTCCGATTCTCACCCTTGAAGCTTTAGGATTGTGGGATAATGATGAGCACTTTGTTTTTTTGTGAGATTTGACACAATTTTTGCCTGATTTTGCCGGATTTGATGATATTCGGGACTAGGGTTTATGATTTGGGGAGGAGGAAAGTTTTGGGGAAGAAGATGAAATGTTTCGCCAGCATAAAGACCTTTTTATACCCCGATCGACACGGCCGTGTCAAATGACACGGCCCGTGTCATACCCGCTTCGCTTGTAAGCTTTTGCCGCCGTCAATCGACCCGGCCGTCAAATGACACGGCCCGCGCTGCATTATGGCGACGTAAAGTGAAAATTGACCTGTTTGCACGACCCGACCGTGTCATTTGACACGGCCCGTGCCATACCTTCTTGGATTCTTCAAATCGGCTGGCTAACGGACCCGACCGTGTCATTCGACACGGCCCGTGCCGTACTACGCCAGAAAGTAAAAATTTCGACTGGTTGCACGACCCGACCGTGTCATGCTGTCCTGGAAAATGCAGTTTTGTCCTCGGTGTGTTTTTCCTGCGATTTGAACACCAAAATTTGAACCGGTTAGTTATACAACAAAAAAAAATACAACAAAATGCGAAAGAAAAAAAAAAATTTTAAAACATGCAAATAAAATTTATTGGGTTGCCTCCCAACTAGCGCTAAGTTTAACGTCTTCAGCCGGACGTTTTCATCTGAAAGTTTTTTTATGGCTCGATTAAAGTTATTGCGGATACGACTTCCTTTTGATAGGGATGATAGTAATGTTTGACTCGTTGACCGTTAACTTTAAATAGCTCTCCGTCTCTGCTCATGAGCTCGACTATTCCAGGTGGAAGTACTTTCTTAATCACGAATGGACCCGACCATCTTGATTTCAATTTTCCGGGGAACAATTTCAGTCTTGAATTATAGAGAAGTACTTGTTGTCCCGGCATAAATTCACGTTTAATGATCATCTTATCATGCCATCTTTTAGACCTTTCTTTGTAAATTCGAGAATTTTCGTAGCATTCATCCCGGAATTCTTCCAATTCATTTAACTCTAGCAATCTTTTCTTTCCGGCGGCCTCAAAATCTAAGTTTATTCTTTTCACCGCCCACATCGCTCTATGCTCCAATTCCAAAGGTAGGTGACATGATTTCCCAAAAATGAGTTGATAGGGCGATGTTCCCAAAGGAGTTTTATAGGCCGTACGATAAGCCCAAAGTGCATCATCGAGCTTGGATGACCAATCTTTCCGAGATGTATTCACCGTCTTTTCCAAGATTAGCTTGATCTCTTTGTTGGCCGCTTCGGCTTGTCCATTTGCTTGTGGATGATAGGCCAATGATTTTTTTGATCGGACCCCATATTTCTGAAGAAGTTTATCCATGATTTTGTTGACAAAATGCGATCCCCGGTCACTGATTAATGCTCTTGGAGTTCCGAATCGGCAAAAGATGTTCTTCTTTAAAAATTTCATTACTACTTGAGCATCATTTGTTGGAGAACAAATTGCCTCGACCCATCGAGACACGTACTCGACCGCTAGGAGAATGTACTTATTTCCGAATGATGATGAGAATGGACCCATGAAGTCGATACCCCAAACGTCAAATAGTTCAACCTCAATTACGTTGGTTAGGGGCATCTCGTGACGTCTTGAAATATTTCCTACTCGTTGGCATCTATCGCATTGTTGAATAAAGAGATAGCAATCTTTGTATAGCGTAGGCCAATAAAATCCGCTTTGCAACACTTTTGCACTGTCCGTGTTGCTCGAAATGTCCTCCGGTTGGGGATGAATGACATTGTTGAAGAATTTCATCCCATTCCTCTTGTGGTACACATCTCCTCACGATCATGTCGGCACATCTCTTAAAAAGTAATGGATCATCCCACATATAGAACTTAATATCATGTAGGAATTTCTTCTTTTGGTAATGAGATAAATCCGGGTAGCACACTGCGACCAAAAATTAACAATGTCGAAACCACGGAAATTTAGCTTCTACCATAAAGAGCCGTCGTCCGAAATTCTTCTTTAATCCCTTCGATCTCCGGTTCCTCCTCCTTTTTGTACTCGAGGCGAGATAGGTGGTCGGCTACCACGTTTTCACATCCTTTTCTGTCTCGGACTTCCACGTCAAATTCTTGTAAAAGAAGAATCCATCGAATTAGGCGAGGTTTAGAGTCTTTCTTCTCAAACAAGTATTTAATAGCTGCGTGATCCGTGTGTACTATCTTCTTTGTCCCAATTAAGTATGATCGGAACTTATCAAAAGCAAATACTACGGGAAGCATTTCCTTCTCCGTTGTTGTGTAATTTTGTTGGGCTCCGTCCAATGTTTTGCTTGCATAATAAATAGCCCGAAAGAGTTTTTCACGACGTTGTCCCAACACAGCACCGACCGCATAATCACTTGCATCACACATGATCTCAAAAGGTTGAGACCAATCGGGTACCACGAGGATAGGAGCACTCACTAATGCCTTCTTTAGAGTCTCAAATGCCTGCAAACATTCGTTAGAAAGAATGAAAGAGGTGTCTTTTTCTAGCAATTTACTCAAAGGTTTAGTGGTTTTTGAAAAGTCTTTTATGAATCTCCTATAAAAACCCGCGTGTCCAAGGAAGCTCCTAATTGCTTTTTCATTCTTTGGTGGGGGAAGTTTCTCAATGGCGACAATTTTCGCCCTATCAACCTCCAAACCGGCGGCGGACACTCGATGGCCTAGGACAATTCCTTCTTGCACCATAAAGTGGCATTTCTCCCAATTCAACACGAGATTAGTGTCTTCACATCGCTGCAAAACTAAAGTAAGATTATGCAAGCAATGATCAAATGAATTTCCAAACACCGAAAAATCATCCATGAAAACTTCCATTATATTTTCGATCAAACCATGAAATATAGCCATCATACAACGTTGAAATGTGGCTGGGGCATTACATAAACCAAACGGCATTCGACGATAAGCATAAATTCCATAAGGACATGTAAAGGCTGTTTTTTCTTGATCTTCCGGTGTTATATAGATTTGATTATATCCTGAATATCCATCAAGAAAACAGAAAAATTCATGCCCCGCCAATCTATCAAGCATTTGATCAATGAAGGGAAGAGGAAAATGATCTTTGCGAGTAGCCGCATTTAAAGCCCTATAGTCTATACATACTCGCCATCCTGTAACTACTCTCATAGCAATTAATTCATCTTTTTCGTCTTTGGTTACGGTCATCCCTCCCTTTTTGACACCACTTGAGTAGGACTTACCCACTCAATATCGGACATTGTATATATCATCCGGCATCTAAAAGTTTTAATACTTCCTTTTTCACCACTTCTTTCATTATGGGATTAAGTCTCCGTTGATTTTGCACTTTAGGTTTAAAATTTTCTTCTAGCAAAATCCTATGCATGCATATGGAGGGACTAATCCCCTTCAAATCTGAGATAGACCACCCTATAGCCGACTTATGTGCTCTCAATACACGAAGCAATTTATCTAGTTGAGTGGATGAAAGTGAAGAGGATACAATTACCGGATTGGATTTGTTATCATCCGTAAATGCATACTTGAGGTGTTAGGGAGGGTTTTAAGGTCCAAGCTTGGTTGAGATGAATCCGATTGAGATGAAACGGACCCCAAATTTTTGTCCATGTCGTTGGACACGTTTGATTCGTCCGTCACCTTGATTTCGCAACTACTTCATGCTCCTTCGCCTAAATCATCGAACGCATTGCTTTGCGTTTTTTCCCCGTAGAGAATTCAATTCAAACGTAATCAAACAAGTCAATCGTCAAACTCCAAAGTTGAATCACTAGAAAAACATGAATTCGTAAGAGCGAACTCTAACGGATCCGACGATAATGAGTGTAGGATTTTTTTCTTTCCATACGAGCTTATATGGTCAATAACATTGCAATATTCCGTATTATCATGAAATTTCATAGCTTTGAAAATAAAAAATAGAACATGCTCGTCGTTAACACGTAGTGTTAATTCTCCCCTTTCAACATCAATAAGAGCCTTTCCCGTTGCTAGAAATGGACGTCCAAGGATAAGTGGTAAATCTCCGTCTTCTTCAATATCAAGGACAACAAAATCCGCTGGAAAAATAAACTTGTCGACTTTTACAAGCACATCTTCAACAATCCCCTTGGGATGTGTTATGGATCGATCCGCCAATTGGAGCATAACCGTTGTGGTTTTCATTTCTCCGCCACCTAATTTCCTGAAAATAGATAACGGCATGAGGTTAATCGAGGCACCTAAATCACACAAAGCTTTATCGAATGAGACGTTTCCAATAGTGCATGGAACGGTAAAGCTTCCGGGATCCTTAAGCTTTTGAGGCAATTTGCGTTGGATAATAGCACTACATTCTTCGGTTAGTTTAACCGTCTCATGATCTTCCATCTTTCTTTTTCTTGACATCACATCCTTCAAGAACTTTGCGTAGTTAGGCATTTGTTCCAAAGCTTCTGCAAAAGGAATATTGATATTAATTTTCTTGAAGATGTCTAAAAATTTTGTGAATTGTGCATCTAACTTTTTCTTTTTGAAACGTTGAGGGAAAGGTAGAGGAACGTTAAGAGTAGAGTTAGGAGATATTTTAAGCTTCTCACCCCTTAGTTGTATCATGCTTCCTTCTTCCTTTTCAATTTTGAATTGATCCTCCTTGACTTCCTCACTTGGCATCTTTGGCCCTTCATAATTGTTCCACTTCTTAAGGTGATCGCTTGGCACGACTCTTTGGGATTCACTTCGGTATTGCTTGGAAATTGTCCCGTTGATGTTGACTCCCGACCACTTTAGCTAATTGTCCAATTTGAGTTTCGAGATTTTTCATTTGAGCTCCCATGGTGGTAGCTAGTTGAGTGACATGGCCTTCGATTTTGTCTAATTTCTCCTCGTCTCGACTAAATCGACTCTTCGTCTCCATCATGAAGGTAGCTAGAATATTCTCGAGATTCGACGTCGGTTTTGATTCTTCAATTATCTCCCCATTTGATACCTTGAATCCGCCGGTGGTTGCAAAGCATTCTTTGATTGGCATAGCTAAAATGTTCATGATTTCGATTTGAGGGATGGTAGAAGCCCGGTGGTGGATTATTTCGGTAATTGTTGTAACTCCGATTATTAATGTAGTGTGCCTCTTCCAATGGATCGGATGGTAGTGAACTTGAACTTCCTTGAGAAACTCCCTTCGAATCACCTCCTTTTGTTAGAGCCCCCAATTGAGTAGTTAGCATCGTCATTTGTGCGGTTAATGCCTTTATGGGATCCGAATCGGATATCTCAGCCACCCTTCTAATATTTGATCTTTCCGTTGGCCATTGATAGCTATTCATAGCCATTTCTTCGATCAATCCATATGCTTCTTCAGCACTTCTTGCTAGCAATGCCCCTCCCGCGGAAGCATCAATAAAATTCCTTGTTTCCCCCATTAGACCATTGTAGAAGAAACACATTTGTTGGTCTTCGGGGAAACCATGTCGAGGGCATCGCCTTAGTAGATCTTTGAAACGTTCCCAAGCTTCATATAATGGTTCGGAATCCAATTGATGAAATTGAGTAATCTCACCCTTTAGCTTCATCGTCTTGTTTGGTGGGAAAAATTTGAACAAAAATTTTTCGCTCAATTCTTCCCATGTCTTTATACTTCCGGGAGCTAAAGTTCCAAGCCAATTTCTTGCTTTCTCCCTCAAAGAGAATGGAAACAATCGTAGGCGTATAGCATCATCCGAGACTCCGTTCATTTTGATAGTATCACATATTTGCATGAAATGAGTGAGATTCGCATGTGGATCTTCGACAGCAAATCCTCCAAATTGATTTTGTTGAACCATTGAAATTAAGGCCGGCTTCAACTCAAAATTATTAGCGTTGATGGGGACATGAGTGATTCCTCCAAAGTTTCGGTCGAGTTTTGGTCGGAATCCATCCCGAATTGATTGCACCCTAGTTGGTGGAATTTCCATCCTTCTGCCCTCGTTATCTTGGATTACTGCATTCTCGTTTGCGTTGCCCCTTTCTACGTTGTCTCCTGCTCTCTCCATATCTTCAAAAAGATCCCTTCTTAGTTTCCTTGAGGTAGCACTTGTTCTTCGGGCAAATGCTTCTACTTCCGGGATGAAAGTTTCTAACGGTACTCGAGATGAACGAGTGTTCATGCACTCCCTGAGTAGAAATTGTATGAGTTAAGTAACAAATAAGAAAATGTCTAAAGTAAGACTAAAAACACTAATCGTAATATCAACACAAAAATTAATTTAGTCCCAAGAACGGCGCCAAAAACTTGTTCGCTATATTTTTAACCAATCCGCAAGTGTACGGAAAATATGTAGAAAGCGGCGAGCAAGGTCGTATTCCACAGAGACTAAATATTTTTATTGTGTTGAGTATTAGATTGTAGTGTTCTCGACTTATCTAGACGATCGAAAGGTAAAATGGACGATTAATGAAATAACATACAATAATCACAATAAATTGAAACGATTGAAAATATCCGAATGGAAGCGAATTGCAAGAGTTTAGAACGGTAGATTCCAAGGCTAGGTTTCCGTTGATTACTAAATTTAGTCGGGATTGGTTTCAAAAGTTCTAAGTGTGTTTCCAAAATGATAATCACAAAAATATTCTAAAGTCCCTCTCGAGATGCATTAGAACGTAGATTAAACAACTTACAACAACGTCTACGTTTACTATAAATTATCTAACTCCAAAATGTTCATAAGATTTAGATATCATCATAGTTCATCACCGATTTCTCAATCCCGTAATTTACTACGTCAAATACTCGAAACCTATTAATGCCCTCTTCTCTCGAATTATGAGCAATTAAGTTTAACATGTAAAAACATTGATCAAGTGTCTAAACATGAATCAAACCAAGTATTTGATAAAGAAATCACACTAGGTAAATATAATTATCAATCCCTCAAAATCATAGTAAATCAACGTACTCCGATGCCCGGAATCTAAAGAGTTTAGCCGGACATGGAATTGAAAGGAAGATAGATTATCATCATGTTCATGCTAATAAAAACAACAAAATGAAGAAAAGATAGGAAGAAGATAAAACTCGTGGTGTGTCTTGATCGATCCCGGTTGAAACCTTCAAATGTTCTTGAAGTGTTCTTCAAGAATTTCTTCAAAACCTCCTCTTTTTGGTATCAAAGTCACTTGATTTCTTGTTATTTTCTCTCTCTAATCTCCCTTATCTTCAGCATCTCCTCTATCCTACCCCATATATCCCTTTTATAAGGATAAAACATCCACTTTTTCCACAAAAATCTCTCAAAAATGTCAAAAGGAGATATTTCCACCGAAAAGTGACACGGCCCGTGTCAAATGACACGGCCCGTGTCATAGTATGCTCAAAAGCCCAAAACTCGCCGGACAGGGGACTCGACCGTGTCAATTGACATGGCCGAGCAAATGACACTGGCCGTGTCAAATGACACGCCCGTGTCATACTCGTCTGGATAAGCACGACAGCCCCGAAGTGAGACCCGACCGTGTCAATATGGCACGGCCGGGATAATGACACGGCCCGTGTCGATTGACACGGCCGGGCTCGTGTCGGCTCGTTTTGACACCGTTTTGACTCCGATCTCTCGTTTCCGCATTGCTTGATATGTATTGGGGTTGGAGACTTCGTTCTTGCTTGATTTATGTCCATGAAGTACCTATAAAATCAATAAAACGTACCCAAGCGTGATCGAGTCCAATAAACATAATACGAGTATAAACGACACAGTTCTACACATTTTAGGATCTTAAAACCCAGAAAATCGATGTAAATATATGTGTAAAAATGAGTGTTATCACTAGTCCTGTCAAGGTACCTGTTGCACCGCGTACAGCAAAGGTTGCCATTCCGCCACCAAAGTCATATCACAGACAACGAAATTTCCAGCCATCCAGACCTGTAAGGCATAACCCACATCATGCTCCCCGAGCATATCAAAAGTACCAAGAGCCGTTCAGAAAGAAGGTTGTACCCAAATATCAAAGGCCCGCACAGCAGTACTTCCAACAGTACAGCACGCCTAGATATTGGATACAGGAGCCTTGTTATCCATCAAGAAAGCAGGTCGCCGCACAGTATCAGCAACAGCTTTGGGAATCCAATTGGAGACCCAGGAGGCAAGCTATAAGGCCGAAGAAAATGGCTCCACCTCCAAGACGGCGTTCGTACTGGATTAATAATACTAACCCTGAATTTTACATGTATAATAATTATCAAGGTTATAGCGACTACGTGGCTACCCCATGTAGACATCGCAAGAACGGACCTAAAGTAACCTACAACGAGCCTATTGCTGTCAGGTAAATCTGGGTACCTAAAGTCACTAACATTCATGGACCCAACATCCAAAGGGGACCTAAATCTACTTAATTTCTTTGCCTACAGGACATCTTAGAGAAGGACATATGGTACTTCAGCAGCGGATGTTCTCGGCACATGACAGGAGATAGAAGCAAGTTGTCAGATTTTTTAGAAGGTCGCGGTCCAAAAATGCGCTTCGGTGATAAATCAAAAAGAATAACAAGAGGGAAGGGAACCCTGCTTGTAGAAAAATTCAAAGTCACCGATGTGGCATATGTTGAAGGCTTACAGCATAATCTACTTAGTATTAGCTGGTTTTGTGACAAACAGTTCTCGGTGAAATTCTATATAGATCATTGTAGAGGAAAGAACATTTTATCCAAAGAAGTTGTGCTCACAGGAAGCAGATCTGGTAACATATATATTGCCGACTGGATGCCTACGAGCTCCAAAATTCCTTTTTTTGTTACCAAAGGCACTGTAGATTTAAGCTGGATATGGCACAAGAGGATGTCTCACGTCAATTTCAAGACGATCAACAAGCTCACAAGACAAGAAATGGTTAGAGGTTTGCCCAATATGTCATTCCAAAAAGACAGCGTCTGTGGACCCTGTCAGAAAGGCAAACAAATCAAGACCACCCTGAAAATCAAATCCTACCTTTCCACGTACAGAGTTCTAGAAATGCTACACATGGATCTCTACGGTCTTGTAGACCCAGTAATTTTGGTAGGTAAGAAATATTGTCTCGTTGTTGTTCATGATTTTTCCAGGTATGCTTGGACAATCTTCCTGAGCAAGAAGAAGGAAACCACATCAAAGTTGCCCAAGCACATGAGAAAGCTTCAAAATGAGAAAGGGTTAAGTATCGTGTCCATTCGTTCCGAAAAAGGTACTAAATTCACTAACCGCTTTATAGAGCAATACTATTCGGAAAATGGGATACAGCACGAATACTCAGCTGCCCGAACACCTCAACAAAATGGTATTGCCAGGCGAAAGAACAGGACGCTCAAGGAAGCAACAAGGACCATGATTGCCACAAGCAAGTTGCCACAGTGTTTCTGGGGTGAAGCCACCAATACAGGTGTTATGTTTTGAACAACGGGAAGGATCAACTTAGAACCTTCGATGAGAAGTCGGATGAAGGGATATTTGTAGGATATTCCTTTGTCAGCAAAGCTTTCAGGATCTTTAACAAACGGAAGATGACCGTTGAGGAATTGGTATATGTAGTGTTCGACGAACCTCACCATGATCCTACAGGAGTAGAAGATCTTACTCAGAATATCCAACAACTCTCCATTAATGACCCTTCAACTCCAATAGAACCTGTCATTGACTTAGAAATCAACCCTGCAGCTGTAAGAATAGAGGTAGATGAAGCTGATGTTGTACAAGTTAAAGCTGAAACTACAAAAACTCAAGATACAGTACGAGACGCCGAACTAGAGCTCGACAGAATATGGTTGAGAGATCACCCACATGAGTTGACCATAGGAAACATTGTTGTTGGAGTATCTACCATTAGGAGAATACAGAGTACATAAGGAAATGTACTGTGTGCGCAAGAAGAACCCGAACATGAGAAATCTCCATTTCCTGTATGGAAATCTCAAGATGAACTTAGAAGACTTGATATCTGCACTATCGCTATATTCTTAGCTCAATCCGAACCTGTTTCTACCAAAGAAGCTCTAGACAATTCTCACTGGATTACATCTATGGAAGAAGAGCTTAATGGTTTCGAAAGAAACAATGTATGGTATCTAGTACCCAGACCTGAGCATCAAGACATAATTGGAACTAAATGGGTACTTAGAAACAAGAAGGATGAGAACGGACTTGTTATCAGAAACAAATCCCGTCTAGTCGCACAAGTCTACAGATAGGAAGAAGGCTATTACTACGATGAAACATTTACCCCTATATCCAGACTAGGAGCCATTAGGATATTTCTATCCTTTTTCGCCCACAAGAGCTTCACTGTATATCAAATGGACGTCAAGAGCGCATTCCTGAATGGAGACCTCGCCGAAGAAGTCTATGTTAAACAACCACCAGGGTTTGTCAACAGGAAGGCGGAGACCTTGTATACAGACTACGGAAAGCACTGTATAGATTTAAGCAAGCACCTAGGGCGTGGTATGGAACTCTGTGGACAAGACCTTATTTAAGATACATGAAGGTGATGACCTCCTGATGGTTCAAATATACGTAGATGATATTGTATTTGGCTCCACTAACCTTGCTTTATGTCAAAAGTTCTCTCATTTCATGCAACGTAAATCTGAAATGAGTATGATGGGAGAACTTAGTTATTTCCTAGGATTGCAGGTAAAGCAGTTGCCTACAGGAATCCTCATCAACTAGGAAATGTACAGCAAGGAGCTTCTCAACAACTTTGGGATGAACAACTCAAAATCCTCGTCAACCCCCATGTGCACTTCCGTGCAAATTAGTGCTGACGAAGCTGGAAAGTAGGTTGATCAATCACTCTACAAGAATCTAATTGGCTCACTCCTATACCTAACAGCTAGTAGGCTTGATATCCAATTTGCTGTAGGAGTGTGTGCTCGGTATCAGGTAGCACCTAAAGAATCACACTTCACAACATCCAAACGAATCCCGAAGTATGTCAAAAGAACAGTCGATATAGGACTATGGTATCCTAAAGAAGGCGGATTCAATTTGGTTGGCTACAGTAACTCGGATCTCGGAGGTCGTACGCTAGATTGGAATGGTACTTGTCACTTTCTTGGACCTAGACTTGTGTCATGGTTCAGTAAGAAGAAATTGGCAAACTCACTTTCCACAGCTGAATCAGAATACTATGTTGCTGGTAGTTGCTGTATGCAGATCTTTTGCATGCAACAACAGCTGTCAGACTATGGAATCATTGCTAAGGAAACACCAATTATGTGCGATAGCACGAGTGTAATTCCAATAACGCACAACCCTGTATTGCACTCGCATACCAAGCATATTCATATGAAGCATCACTTCATTCGGAATCATGTTGAAAACAAGGATGTTCGGCTCGAGAAAGTTCATACAGATCTTCAGTTAGCCTACATCTTTACCAAACCTCTCAGCACAGCCAGATTATGTATCCTTCAACAAGAATTGGGAATGTTATGGCCTGACTCCCTGTAAGTTCTAATGCTTTTACTCAACAATTGACGGGGAATGTTGTAAGACCCAAGAATACAGTATCCACCATTAAGTAACTGGAGACTCACACAATTCGACAGCACTATAGGAATAATGAGACATAAAATCATCCTACAGCTGATGTGTGCCTTAATTAAGGGGGAATACAGTATGCCCATGAATACAGTATTAATCCAAATATTGCTGAAAGAATTGAATCCTGTATGTACCTTTTAAGGGGGAACGCTGTATTTTTGCGGATATAGTACATACTATGAGATATCAACTAATAATATATTAATATTTTATTCCTTTTAAAACAGTTTTGAGTCCATGTGCCCTGTTTCATAATTCACATGTCTTTGCATTTAATGCTTTACATGACATCTGGGCTATTTTATCTCAAACGCCGCGATTTTTTAATTAATTAATTATTTCAAGCCATCATTTCGGGCAATAAGGGAATTCGATACGTCAGATGTGGGACCAGTTATCATTTCAAAATTGGTTGGATAAGATGTACCAGTTACGCTCAATTCATCATGTTCGTTCATTCAAAACAACGATTCTCATCCCTTAAATCTACCGGTTCATTGTCTGTAAACCCTCATCTTCCCTGCCCACTATAAAAGGACCGTTACATGCTCCCTTCGACTCTTTACGCTTTCTGCAAAATTAAACGAGTCCTTGAGCAAACAGCCTATATTGTATACTACATTTTACTGCATTTTATTCGCAATTTCACTCACTTTCTCTTCAGAAATCATTATGGCATCTTCTCAGACATCATATCCATCCCTCAAGAAGATAGACAACATCATCGACGGGCGAATCTTCGCAAGATCCGTTGTGCTGGAACGTGTTCGTGCTGAAAATGAGGACGTTGACGCCATGGAGATCATCGTGTCAAGAATCTGTTAGCAAGGCCTCTATCGCCTTGGAAGCCACACTGTTGATCTCTATGATGAGCAAATCATCGAAGAAATTTATCTCGACGCCTATGTTCGTTTCTTCTCTCTAAAAAGAGGAGGACACGTCTCTGACATTTATGCCACCGTCCGCGGAGTCGAGATCCGTATTGACCAGGGTTTTATTGCAGAATCTGTACAGGCTGCCATCTGACGGCCTGAACATGGAAGAGCTTGAGACCTTTGGGTCCCAAGGAATCCTCACCGCTTACTGGGGATTATTTACTGGCGCTGCATCGAACATGAATGTTCATGCATCCTGCCACAAGAAAAGTTTTTGCTTGCCATTCGTATACTTACACGATTTTTGTTGTCGTGTTGTTGAGAACAGGACCAGCACGTTCGAGATGTGCACCAACTTACACTTCAGAATGATGGTCGACATCATGTCTGGTGAAAGGGTCAATTGGTGTCAAATCATCCTGAAGAGGCTACAGGAAGAGGCTTCTAAGCCTGCCACCCAGAAGAAATCTTTCGGCCTCATTCTCAACATCCTCACCAAAAGTGGTGTGCTGCAATCAAAAGAAGCCAAGAATATTGGCCAGCATAAATACATTGGAGCAAGCAAGCCCTCCGTATTCAATAGAGACGGACTAATTGCGTCAAGACCATATGTCCGGAATCTGTCCCTTTATAAAGATCCCAGGGACACAACTCTGAAGTCCGGGAGCGAGAAGACATCCAGAAAGAGGATTAGATCATCTCACATCAAAACTCCTCTTGCCATCGAGAAGCCAAAGAAGAAACAAAAGAAGGCTTTCAAAACCAAAGCTACGGCGCAACCCGCTGTACAAATCCCATAGGACGCAACCCCCGTGGAAGAAATAGCTGCTACTGTTCATACAGTAGATCCCAAGCCTTTGGCGGAAACGACGGATAATCAGCTATTTTCCAACATTGAAGGCTCTGGCAAGTCGGCTGCCCCTTTGGAGCCAAAAGCTGCATCTCCTGCACGGGAACCCACACCCATAAGGGATCCATCCCCCATCAGGGTACCAACCCCTATTCGGGATCCATCTCCGAAAAAGGCTCCAATACCTATCTAGGAACCTGTGCCTACAATAGACCCACGTACTATACGCAGACCCACCGCCGATACTCTAATCTACAACACTCTGCTCTCAGTACAAATTGAACGGGATTATGAACGCTTTGTTCAGTGGAAGACCTACAGGGCCGCTCCATACGAAACCCTGTACAACTGGAGAGAGTGGAAGGAAGAAGAATCCTTTGTTCTGGAGGTGACCGATTCCCAGAACATAGAAGTCCTTATTCAATGGGACAACATCTTTTGCAAGGAGCTGATATCGAGCTATTTTCTGGAGAAAGATCAAGCTCGATTGAAAGGAAAATCGAAATCCGAAGACACTGTTCCGATCAGACCCAAATCAAACCACAACTCAGACGACGACGATGATGCATTTCAGGCAGGTCTTAGAATGAACCGTGAAGAATTAGAGAACATGAGTTTTTACGGATGCAACAACAACAGGGACAAGGGACCTCAAGCCAACAGCAGTCCCCTCCCCGACAGCAAGAAACTGCCCAAGACAAGGAGGAATCAATCCCTCCTATGGTAGAAGAACCAACAGTTTCCCAACAGGCACACGAGCCTGTTGCCACACAACAAGAAGATCTAGCCCGCGCCATCCTGCATGAGGAATCAGTCCCTCTACCGGAGCAGGTGGATGCTGAGAGACAGCAGGAGGATTCAGTCCCTCCTGTACCTTTGTCTACAAAAGCCCAAACTGAATAGGCTGACCAACCTACAGCCGTCATACAACAGTGGACTTCGATGACGGTTTCCTAGCTGAGGATAAACCACTCCACCCGCGCAATAATGTGGCTCTGCGCCAGCTCAATGGAGCCGAAGACAAACTAACACGCCCCAACTCTCCCAGAACTGAAGCCAATATTGAGTAATTACATGCAATCGGGCTCCAAATAGTGTTTCTACAGGATTCTGTAGATGCCCTGTACAATGTTGGCAAATAGCTCGATTGGCTGCATGCTACTGCCATCGATGAGATGACCGGCGTAAAGCGAGAAATCACGAAGATTGAAGAAGCTTTCTGCATTTTGACGAATGCATTAAAGCAATCTCTTGCCCAACTTCAGAAACTCCAGGAAGAGATTCTCAAAGAGGAGCAGGCAAAGCTCAGAATCTGCGAAGCTAGGACAGTCGCCGCCCTTCAGGAGACTGGCTCCAAGCTCACAGGACATGACCACAAGATCAATGACATGTCTGTGATGCTCAGTTCCCTGATGGATAAATTATCAAGCATGGATACCAAATAGGACAATGTGATGAAAATCCTAGAACGCCTTGATATGAAGGTCTCTTATCTTGATGAAGCCAAAAAGGGGGAAGAGTCCAGGGAGGCCGCTAGGCAATGGAGGATAGAAAGAGAGAGAGAATTTGATGCTGCACTAGAAGACAGTGTCAGTGCTGCAATCAACTAATTGGCCACACCTGTACAAAGTTACAGGGTATCTGGTTCTCGCCCAGAGTTCCACGTCCCCAGTTTTCCATGGGAGAATAATGTGCAGAAGCCATCGGAAATTCGTCTGCTGACCAACCGTCAGCCTACAACTGATGAAGTGAAGCAATGGAGGAAGAATGAACTGATGAGGTACTTTGTCAAGCTCATCAGGGAGTCTGCCATCTTCAACAAATGCCGGACATTAGCGGAGGCTGCGGATGAGTTTGCAAAGATGCTGGAAAAAGGACTGCTCCCATTGCAAATTTCAATGAAATCAAGGCATCTGAAGGGAGATTGGATCACTCACCCGGAAGACTGGATACTTGCCTTCGACCAATCCGCTGAAGGAAGAGCAATCTATCTTGATCGAGACAAGGATTCATTAGAGCACTGGTAGAGAGGAACTGAAAATGATCCTGACAGGAGGCCTCGGAGACATGCTCATTACAGGAGCTAGCATGGAGGATCCTTTTTAGCAATAATTTTAGCAAGCATAAAATTCTGTATCTTTATTTCTGCTTTCATTGTAATTTTTGCACAATATAAATAAACTCTATTTTTGTATTGAAAGATTACAACTCATAAGCTACTACTATGTTACTGTTTGATCACGAATTCAATTTATATTGCTGCAAACAAACAAGTAAAAACTTGTTAAGTATAAAAGTTGTAAGAACTTGTCTGTGAACAGTTCATAGGTTAAGTTGTATTTAACACTAGACTACACTGTAAGATTGTGCATGTGCGCCAATTAGTAGTTTAAGTTGTAATACACTTCCCTATTAGATGCTATCATTTTATAACTTTCCTGCGAGTAGTTCACATTTTTTTAATTGCTGAAGACCAGATCAGTTGACAGAAGATCAAGAAGAAAGCCTCTCTAATCAAAGATTCTTAAGAGGTTTTGGCATCAAGGTTTTGGCATCATCAAGAAGTTTTGGCATTATTCAAAAGCGGGAAATTGTTAGGATAAACAATCATGTACCTTGTTTTGATAAGTGCCAACATACAGCAAAAAGAACAAATGCCAAATCATACAACAAGTAGCTGTCCCGAAGATGATCGTACAGCTAGATAACTTATCATGTATCTTGCATTGCCTCATCATACATCAAAAGGATAAATAGCTATCATATAACAAGAAGTTCATAAGTCGATATGATACCAAGTATGGAAGCTGTCTGGAAACATTCATACAGCACTTTCCATACAGCAGCACTAAGATAGCCTACAACGTTGGAACCTACAGCTACATCATTAAAGATGCAACATGTTGTATACAACAAACAGGCTGTAAGTGTTAGGATAATCAACACTCATCCAACAAGACTGAAGACCATTGAAACGGATTCTACTTTACTCGCTAAAGTCAAGCCACCGTTTGAAAAGAAGTATTTAAATACTGACTGGATAAAGTATTTAAATACCAGCCGACAAAGATCTTCAGACAGGAAGAAAAATCCGGATCTTGTATTTTGCAAGTCAATCAACATGTTGGAACGGAGTCTTTGCTCAATGGATCTATTCACAACAGATATATTCCAAAGGCTATATATACCCCGAAGTTTGAAGATCATAAAAATATATACAAAGAAATAAGTTCAAGAACTGAAAACTAAACAAACTGAATATACTGAGATACACCCGTGAACATCACAAGAACATTATATCAAGACCAAACATATTTCTTCAAGCATACTGCCATTCTTGAGAGAAGAAATATACAAGTGCTCAACCTTGAACAACACATCATCAGCTCAAAGCTCAAGAAGTCAAGCTGTTGTTCATACCCGTGTTCTTACATTTGCACAAAACCATCAGCCCTGTGTGGACTGAAGAAAGCCTTGCTTTTCCTGAACTGTGTGTGATGGATCTGCATTGTAGATGAAGCTTTGGAACTATGTGAAGAAACAAGTCAAGTGATAGCTTTAACCAATATGTGTGAACAGTTGAAAGCGACAGTCTTTGTATCAATCTGTATGAACGATACAAGGAGAATTATCCTCCACATGATTTGGAATTAGCTGCGGTCGTGTTTGCCTTGAAGATTTGGAGGCATTATCTCTATGGTTCGTCTTGTAAGATTTACACGGACCACAATAGTTTGAAGTATTCAGCCAGAAGGAATTTAATATGAGACAACGGAGATGGTTATAATTAATCAAAGATTATGACCTCGAAATTCTCTACCATTCGGGCAAGGCCAATGTTGTAGCGGATGCTTTGGGTCGTAAGCCGATATCCCTTCAGATGTTGGAAGTACTTACACCTCAATGCAGGATTCAACAGGATCTAATCGGGCAAACCATTGAAGTTTGGCTTAAAAGAATTCAGGGTCAGTTATGTGTGTTCGAGATTACTTCGTCCTTGAGTGACGACATTAAAGCAAAACAATTCGAGGATCCAATTTCGGTTCAGTTGCGAAAGGATGTGGAAAAGGGAAAGGCTCTCGGATTTATGATTCAAGATGATGGAGTATTGAGGTTTCGAGGAAGACTATGTGTACCATGCGAAATCGAGTTGAGGCAGAAAGCATAGAGAGAATCTCATGCTACTCCATATTCTATTCATCCAGGTACAAGTAAAATGTACAAGGATGTTAAGAGTAACTATTGGTGAAGTAACGTAAAGAAAGATATCAGTGAGTTTGTATCGAAGTGCTTAACCTGTCAACAAGTTAAGATCGAGCACCAGCGACCCGCGGGATTAGTAAGGCCACCTCCTATTCCCAAACGGAAGTGGAAAGATACTTCTATGGATTTTATCACTGGTATACCAAGAACCCGCACTGGAATGAACAGGATTTGGGTCATTATTGATCGACTAACTAAATCAGCTCATTTTCTGGGTGTTAAAGACACTTGGGGACCAGAGAGGCTAGCCCGAGTATTTATTACGGAAATTGTGAGATTACATAGAACCCCCAAGAGTATAGTTTCTGACCGATACAGTCAGTTTGTTTCGCACTTTTGGAAGGCTGTTCATCGAGTCTTGGGAACCGAGTTAAAATTCAGTACATCATATCACCCACAGACAGCCGGACAGTCAGAGCGTACAATTCAGACGCTTGAGGATATGTTGAGAGCATGTGCATTAGACTGGAAGGATGATTGGGAGACACATCTACTGCCGATCGAGTTTATGTACAACAAAAGTTGGCATGCCTCGATAAAAATGGCACCATTTGAGGCTCTATACGGAATACAATGTAGATCACTGCTTTGTTGTGATGATGCATCTGAATTGATTGGTACTGAACCGGATTTATTAATCGAGAGGAGAGAGAAGATCGCCATGATTCATGATAGACTGTTGACTGCTTAGAGTTTACAGGAGTCGTATGCAGATGTACGTGGATGCCCGTTGGAGTTTGAAGTTAGAGATCACGTGTTGCTGAAAGTGTCTCCGACTCGGGGAGTTTATCGCTTTGGTCGAAAAGGTAAACTTAGCCCGAGATACATTGGACCCTTCGAAATTTTAGAACGATTCGGTGATCTTGTTTATCGATTGGGATTACCTTCATATTTAAGTCATGTTCATAACGTATTTCATGTTTCCCAGTTGAGGAATTACGTGTCGGACCCTAGCCATATTATTGGTTTTGGAGGAATTGAGTTGGGTCCCGACATCACCTATGAAGAGAAACCGTTCAGATTTTAGAACGTCGGGTGAAATAACGTAGGCAAAAAAAAAATTCCCTTGGGTAATGTACAATGGTAGAGACATGGATCAGAAGAAACCACGTGGGATATGGAAGAGAATATGAAGTCGAGATACCCCGAGTTATCCACTTTCTAAGTTTCAGGACAAAACTTCTTTTTAGGGAGAGAGTGTAATATCCAAGGTTTTTATGCTTGTATAACTTAGGGTTTTTGAACCTTCGTGTAAAATTCTTGTCTCAAGTATTATATCATTGTACCATTCAAGATATGAGTGGATTACCATAAGGGTGTTAATAGAAATAAGAGTAGACATTATGGAGAGCACGGTGCACAACGGCTGACTTTGATCATTCACCATAAATTCCAGAAAAATCCAAAAATTCTAACATTTTCCATCGTTGTAGAGAATTGAGTTAGGATTTCTATGGTTCAAACGGTGAGTCAATCGGAGTCCGAGCGAAGGGCTATACTCTCAGCTTAGTTAGTGACGCGGCCATGTCATTTGACACGGGCCGTGTCGCACTGCTCTAAATAAGCAAAACTCATTGGCCTCTGACACGACCCGTGACATGTCCAGTTCATTTTACATGATCATATTTAGCACATTTGGTAAAAAAACCCGACTTTGGGAGCTATATATAGCCCCTGGCCGATTTCTGGGGCATTCCAGCACCTTCCCTCGGGTTTTATTCATTCTCCACCTAAAAATCCTCCATCTTGAACTCCAAACTCAAGCCATAAACATGTTCCTAACATTATAGAATCAAGATATCAAGTCCATTATCGAAGAATCATCCATTTTTGGGTTGAATCAAGGTATGTGGTCTGAAGTTCTTCAAGTTCTTTCAAATGATTCTTATTAGTTCTTGTTTATAGGATGGTTCTTAGATGTTCTTGGATTCTTAGATGTTCTTGAGTGGTTTTCATCGATTCTAGCTAGGTAGAGATCGAATTCTTCAACTATATCATTTCTTATACACAAAATGCCCACTAGGTGTTCGATAAAAATCCCATTAGAGTATGGATTCGAATTCCAAGTGTTATTGTGATTAGAATCAATAGTCCTGATAGGAGTCTTTCTATATTGATCATCCTAGGTTCGGAAATTGGGGATTAATAGCTTCAAGTCCGAGTTTTAACAACCTCATTTAATCGTCGTAATAATCAAGGCAAGTATATGAATTATATTTTGTTGCGTATGATGCGTATTCGGCATGAATGTTGCTTTGTGAAACTGTGTTTGTGTTTGGGATGTCGCTCTTCCACCTGGGGATGGCATGTGTGGCCTCTGGGGGTTGGTACTAAGGGGTACGGCCACAGAAGGGGGCATGTGTGCGTGTGTTGTTGTTCTTCCACCCGTGGATGGTCTGATGAGGCCTCTAGGGGCCGATACTAAGGGGTACGGTCACGGAAGTGGTTTCCCACCCAGGGATGGCTCGACAGGGCTTGTGGGGGTCGATACTAAGGGGTACGGCCGCGAGTTATTAGGTATGGTTTTGCGATGATGAGTTGTGTTGCCATGGATTCACGATGAAAATGTGTTGATGAACATGAGGTATTCCATAATATCCTTTTCGTAAATGTTTTCAAACTGTGAAAAGAATGTTGATATATGGTTATATGTAATGTTGTGTAATTATGTACTTGTACTGGCATTTTGTATGCTAACCCCTGGAATAGGGTGAAATGTTTATGCATTTCAGGTGTTGGATGTCCCGAGGAGCTGACATGGGAGGCGCACCCAAAGGATGGATGGGCATGATGATATGAGGCTCGAGTCTTGAAATTTGTCTTTGCAGAATTATGGGGTTCTGTCCGAGTCGTTGAAGGAAACTTTTTTTGTATGTTTGTCGAAGTCCCCTGTGTGGGCAATGGTTTCAAGTTATGTTATGAATTCTAGATAAAATGTTTTGGCCGAGGCCACAACCTGATATTACTTTTTATGGGTTTTATATTATCGTGATGTCTGTGGTTATGTGCATGGTTAGCCTGTTAAGTCTTATGAAGGTCCTACGGCGTGTAACATCTCTTGTGTTATTAAGGGTGTCCCATACTTTTGGTTGAGGGTCATCATTGTTTATTCCCCCTGAAGAATTACAAGGAAGGTTTGATATATCCATTTGTGCTTGAGCTTCTGGTTCAGCTAGGTTTGAGTCAGCTGAGACTGGTTTACATGGGTTTGAGTCAGCTAGACTGGTTCAACTGGGTTTGAGTCAGCTGAGACTGGTTCAGCTAAGTCTGGTGAAGCTGGATGATTTGTAGTAGGATCTTCATCAGCTGGGCCGATCAATCCTGTGTCTTTGACAATGATTTCTTCTAGGGTGGTGGCTTTGAGCTTTTTATCAATTTGATCCACCTATTTCCTGTACTCAGTAGTTGATTCATCAAAGACAACATGAGGTGTTTCTTCCACAACTAATGTTCTTTTCTTAAAGACCTTGTATGCTTTGCTTATTTTAGAGTATCCCATAAACAGACCATCATCAGTTTTAGCATCAAAAGCATTTAGTTATGTTTTTTCATTGTTGTGGATGAAATACTTACAACCAAAAATATGAAAATATGCAACAGTTGGTAATCTGCCATTCCAAACCATTTAGGGAGTTTTACATTGTCTCCCTACAATCATGCTTCTTTTCAGGGTATGACAGGCTGTGTTGACAGCTTCGGCCCAGAACCTTTTGGGGAGATTAGTTTCTGCAGTCATTGCCCTGGCTGCTTCTTTGAGTTTTTGATTCTTCTTTCAGCTACACCATTTTATTATGGTTTTCTTGCAGCTGAGACTTCATGTTGGATTCCATTCTAATCACAGTATTCGATTATGGCCTTGCTGAGAAATTCTCTTCCTTTGTTTGATCTGATCTTTGTAATGGATAGGTATCTCTCATTTTGAATTCTCCTCAAAAGTTTAGGCAGCTTGGTTAGAGTTTCACACTTCTTGTAGAGAAAAACTATCCAAATGTATCTTGACTAGTCATCTACAACTACTAATGCATGCTTCCTTCCACTTAATGTTCTTAGCTTGATAGGACCAAAGAGTTCCATGTGTAGTAGTTCTAGTGCCCTGTTGGTTAGAGTGGTAGGTTTAACAGACATGGATGAGGCTATGGTCTGCTTCCTTTCTCACATGCATCACAAAGAGTCTCCTTCTTGAATATTCCTTCTAGAGATGAGGCCTCAGGATGACCCACAAGTGGGTCCTCGAGGTGTGTGTTGTGTGAATATCGTGAGAAGGTCTAGCGAGGCTTGAGAATGACCTGGGGTGGAGCCTTGATGAGTTTATGATACATGAATATCTTTGGAATGATTCGACGAGGCTTTAAGGTGAAACATAGGTATTACAGGGGGCACGTTGAATAATTTAGTTCTTCATGTTGAGGTGTTTATGCGTTTAAATTTTTGGATGTATTTATGTTGGAATATGTTGGAACGTTCCACAAACCTTGACGGTTTGGTTTAATTAGGGTTGCATAATGATTTATTCAAAACTATATTATATTGTTCTTTTGTTGTGACCTCACAGTCATTTTAGTTGTTGATGATTTTGCATTGTAGCTTGGTAAGTCCCTGTGGAAGGGCTTTCGGTGTTGTATTAGTCCTTGGCAGTTTGGGAGTCTTGTAACTTCTTGGACTTCATATATGTGTGGCTGGGGAAAGGAAAGTTTCCTTTTTTTGAGGGTACTCCCGGGAACAGATCCAGTGGGGACGGGGTGGGCCGGTTCATGTATGTTTGGTGGTTGTGTTCGGTTGTTTGAGTATGTTTTTGTCAGGTGTGAATTATACTTTGTGAATACTCGTGGTATATTGTGAATGATGATCATGGTTAATTTAATGGTAGACCATTTTGATGCATTTTATTTGGATAAATGAGGCCTTTGAGGATAGTCGTGAGGACTTACGATGTTGGGCAATGCAGAGTACTCGAGGTTTGAAATTAATAGTATGGTTTGATGTAAGATAAATAATTTTACTGGTGGGAATTTTAAGTTATGTACTAAGATGAAGATGGTGATGAGGCTTGAAGTGATGACTGAGTCGGGCTGAAGCTCTAATTCTATCTCTTAATTGATTTATTTTTTAATAGAACCACGATTACGAATCTCACTTGGGTGGTTGTGATTGGAAGTTTTAGTAAGGCGGCAGAGAGCGACATTTGCTAGTGGATGGAAATGTTTTGTCCAATGCATATGGTCGTTTTGGGTTTAATGCCCATATGATGTTTGAACACTTAATAAAGTGATATATTTGGTATTTTGCCAAGTGAGTTGATTTTAGTAATGGAGTAATTACCTTTTAGGGGAACAAAATAATTTTAAAGTCTCAAAGTTATTTTAAATAAAAAGGTCGTGTTGACTTTTGAAAATAAAAAGCAAATGTCAATATCTCAAACGGGGTGGTTTGATGTTTCAGAAATGCTACACACACACACATTCATACACACTTTCTCGCCCCACTAACATCTCATCCATTCAGTTTCTTTTAATATTTTAGAAGGATGGATGATTTTGATACTTAAAGGAAAGTGTTTTGATATTTGAAATCAAATGTGATGTTTTGTGTGTTTCAAGAAACCTTGTGGTTTTGAAATTTTCGAAAAGGAAATACTTTGATGATTTTGTAACACCCCGAAAACGGCGGCTATTACAGTGCTGTGGACCCCCACTGGGACCCACCAGGCGAGATCACATCATAAACTTTAACATCCATAAACGTGGTACCGAATCACAGTGAAACCCCGATATGGAGTATAAATCATATATGTCAACTCACACAACCGTTCACAGGATCCAACTTTGGTATGGACCATATGGAGATGGAAAATACCTTACAAATAATAATACATTCATCCGAAAAATAAAATAAAAAATTCAGTAAGACATAACCGAACATCAAAAAGACTCGGGGCCCCCGAATTAGCATCTTTCAAAACCCTCCACCGCCATCGTGCTCTTCCTGTGCCTAGTCCTTTCCTCGCCCTAAAATACAAGTATTTCACCTAAACCAAAGGGTCAGCTATACATGATAATAATTCTCATAGCATTATACAATTCATATACATACGGATCTCAAAGAAACAACCGACTACTGAATATACCCCGTATGCGTATAAACAGACAGTCCCAACTGCCGAACATATTCAAACATACGAACGACCAAATAATATGGCTCAAGACGGACATCATAGTACGCCCGATCCGGAAATATGTCCGTGCACATGTCCACTCGTATATGGAATCCAGAATATACGTGGGACGATGTACCTAATTAGCCTCACGAACTACGTCTCGTGTGCACGATCTAATGCGGAAACATCTACGCATGACCATCAAGTGCCCGGCTAAAAATCCTACACATAACCAATCGGCACGCAGATATGACTCCAGGGATGTCACGGTGCAACATGTTAACGAAACTCAACAAATTACACTTTTATCAAAGAATCGAACAACTCACCGAAGTGAAAACAACGCTCAACGAGACCAACGATAACAAGGGCAATAAGCTTGGGAATACAATCCCGCCACAAAAGATAACACGATCAAAGACATCACCGCATCATGAATCATAGATTCACAGAACATTTCATATACACGAAACGCATAATAATCACAAGAATTCAATCATCATTATAACCAAGCAAGATAACTTGCCTCAATTCCGTAGATGAATAGTCCTTCTTTGAACGAACAACGAAAGGTATCTTAGTCTAACAATACTCACTTGAACAAGCAACCGTAAATGAAACGTAATTCATTCAACAACACGTTCGTACGATAATGGTATTAATTCATAGAAACAATATTCGTAACTTCACTTGAATAGTTCAACTATCCTATCGAACATCCTAACGCTTTAATTACGAATTATCATATCTCAAGTTTATTAGATTCGCCCACATATTCTAACATTAATGCCAAGCATTTGAAGTCAAGAACATTATCAATGTAATACTATGATGATTAAACATACTCTCAATCCATCAACACTTCCGATTAACGTTGAACATGTTAAAAGTTTGTGTTTATTTACATTCTTCATCATTTTTCTAATGATTACGTTAAGCCAATCCAGAAATGAAATCATAACTTTAAGTTTTAAGCATAATAAGAACATCATCCTAATTTACGTCTCCTAATGCACAAGAATCCATGTAATTGAATTCGGCCATTAATTCTACCGCATCATTATCACCCATAATCGTTATAATCATCCTAAGAACACTATCAACATATTAATGTAGTGGTCAACACCTTATTAAGTTATCAATACATTCGATTAACTTGAATATATGAAGGTTATGTTTGTGTTCTACCAAAATCCATTACTTTCCCTTGAAGATGTTTCTCAAAACCTAGTTATATCATTTAGGATGTTTGAAACTCTAAACATAATAATCATTTTCAGGGGGTTAACATAATATTTAGACAATCCATTTCATCGACTTATCAAATTCATCACGAATGTATCAATTTCGTAAGGCCAAAACATAGTTCCATGTTATCTCTCAATGATTAACTAAACATTCAAGACAAGATTAGAATCTAACACCTCTAGTCATCAAGGATTCCTTACTTACAAATTCTAAGTATCAAGACCAAAATCAACTTCCTATTGTCATGTTATTAATCAGGTTTTATCCAACATAATCAACACAACTATGCTATGAAGTTATCATACATTAAGAAGTGATACTAACATTCCTTATATTGTTCTTCACTTAGTTTGAACATGATACTAATAACTATCATGTCTATACTAGATTAATCTAACATTATACGAAGTGTTTAATACTAAAATCATCACAAGTATGGATTCAATATGAGTTAAAGAAAAACCAACCTCAAAATGAAGAATAACACCAACACTTCCAAGAACACACTTCAATCTCCTAATCTCCATGCCACAATCCAAGTGACGAAGCTCCAACACAAGATGGAAGGGGTAGAAATCGATTTGACAAGGTGGGGAATCGGTTTCTTAGAGGGAGGGTTGAGTTGGTTTGAGCAGAAAAATGAAAGGCAAGCCATGCCTTTATAACCCGAATTCAGCATTACGTACGCTATGGCTAAAGATTAACGTACGTTACAGACATTACGTACGTAATCCATATGAACATTACGTACGTAACAGATTCCCAGATGCTACTGACTCAAAATACACATGTTCTTACGTACGTTGCCATAATGAATGTATGTAAGGCTCTTGTACATTACATAGGTTAAGGCATAGCCATTACGTACGTAATGTCCGTTGACTAGGCTGTCACGATCGACTCCCGACCATTGCCTACACGCTCGGTCCCACCCGCCGAAAGGCGAGATGCTGTCTGATATAGCCCGTTACGTACGTTAACGTACCAGCGTTACGTACGTACTATTACATGCATAGCGTACGTAACAATACCATGGTAGCGTACGCTAAGGGCAATGCATAGTAAAAAAATGAAATTCTCCAAGCAATAACTAACGATCGACTATAGTGTGAACAACAAAGATAAACAATTCGATTTAACATATCTCAACAATATACTCATAATAATGATATATACAGATATGGTACGATAATACTCGAATTATCCGAAGAATACAACAGTAAGGACGAGAGTTCAGGCGGATATTACATACTGCCCCCTTAAAAGGAGTTTCGTCCCCGAAACTAAGGGGTAAACAACTCGGGGTATCACTCTCGCATACTATCCTCAGTTTACCACGTAGCCTCCTCGATTCCGTGTCTTAACCATTGAATCTTCAATAAGGGAATCGTCTTGTTCCTCAATTGTTTGACCCTCCTCTCGAGTATCCGCACAGGACGCTCTTCCTATGAATGATCAACGGCTATCTCGACCTCTTCGAATCGAATAACGTGTCTCGGGTCAGTAACATACTTCCTCAACTAGGATACATGGAATACATTTTGAATTTGACTCAAAACTGGTGGTAACGCCAAACGATAGGCTAGGTCGCCTACACGATCCAAAATCTCAAACGGACCAATATACCTCGGGCTCAGCTTGCCTCTCTTCCCAAAATGGAAAACACCTCGAGTAGGGGACACTTTACTAGTACATGATCACCAACCTCAAACTCGAGTGGTCGTCGATGATTATCTGCATACGATTTCTGGCGGCTCTGAGCCGTTAATAGACGACTCTTAATCAGAGCGATCTTCTCGCGGACTGTTAACAACATATTAGGCTCCGTACCAATGGATTCAGACAAGTCGTCCCAACACAGAGGGGACCTACAATGACGGCCATACAATTCCCCATAAGGTGCCATCTTGATTGAGGCGTGCCAACTGTTATTATATGTGAATTCCACCAACGGTAGTTAGGCTTCCCAATCATACTTCTAATCGAGAGCACACGCCCTCAATATATCCTCCATAGTTTGAATAGTCCTCTCAGACTGACCGTCGATCTGAGGATGAAATGCCGTACTTAAGTTCAACTGTGTACCCATCGCATGATGAATCGCCTTCCAGAAATGTTACACGAGCCATCCGTCACGATCTGATACAATACTCTTGGGGGTACCATGCAGCCTCACAATCTCTTTAATGAACAAATGGGTCAACCTCTCAGGACCCCACGTATCCTTAATCTCCAAGAAGTGGGCTGATTTGGTCAGTCGATCCACAATCACCCAAATCGTATTCATGCCTCGACGGCTCGTCGGCAAGCTAGTAATAAAATCCATCGATATGTCTTCCCACTTCCACTCGGGAATCAGGAGTGGTTTCAACACGCCTGCTGGTCGCTGATGCTCAATCTTGACCTGCTGACAGGTCAAACACCTCGAAATGAATTCTTTAACTTCCCGTTTCATGTTACCCCACCAATAATACGGCTTTAAATCCTTATACATTTTGTTCGATCCTGGGTGTATGGAATACGGGGTAGCATGAGCCTCCTTCAGAATAGTGTTCCTCAACTCTTCATCCGCCGGTGCACATACTTGATTTTTGAAACGTATCAGTCCGTCCTCGTGAACCACAAATCCAGGGGCCTTCCCTTGATCTATTTCTCCCCGAATTCTAGATAAGAAAGGGTCCGTCATCTGTTTCGTCCTGACTATCTCATCAAGGGACGATGAAATCTCAAGCGTGCAAAGTTGTCCCTGAATGCGCTGTAACCAAACCTCAATCTCTGGCCTCATGAGCTCTAACTGCAATTATCTATGGGCGGTCAAGCGGGCAAGTATCTGCTCCTGTACAGTTTTAGGACTCAAGGCATCGGCAACCACATTTGCCTTGCCCGGATGATAAAGGATCTCGATATCATAGTCTTTGATTAGCTCTAGCCACCTCCTCTGCCTCATATTCAACTCCTTCTGAGTAAAAATATACTTCAGGCTCTTGTGGTCCGTAAAAATCTGACAGGTAACTCTATACAGATAGTGGCGCCAGATTTTTAAAGCAAACACCACGACTTCTAACTCCAAAACATGGGTCGGGTAGTTAACCTCGTAAGGTCGCAACTGTCTAGATGCATAGGCGATCACTTTCCCATTCTGCATTAATATGCAGCCAAGGCCCTGTCTCGACGCATCAATATATACCACGAATCCTTCGGTTCCTTTTGGCAAAACCAAAATAGGTGCTGAAATCAATCGACTCTTGAATTCATCAAAACTTTGCTGACATGCTTCCGACCACAAATATTTCTTATCTTTCCTCAGCAGATTAGTCATCGGTTGAGCAATTTTTGGAAAAACCTTCCACGAACCATTGGTAATAGCCTGCTAGACCCAGGAAACTACGAATTTCCTTCACGTTCTTCGGAGGTAGCCAGTCTCGAATGGCTTCTGTATTATGTGGGTCTACTCTCACTCCATCTGCTGATATTACATATCCAAGAAAAATAACTTCAGGCATCCAGAATTCACACTTAGAAAATTTTCCATAGAGTTGTTCTCGCCTTAACGCATCGAGAACCTAACGGAGGTGACACTCATGCTCTTCATGGTCACGAGAGTAAATCATAATGTCATCAATAAAAACGACTACAAAACGATCCAGATAATTAATAAAACCTCAATTCATCAACTCCATGAACACTGCCGGTGCATTAGTCAGTCCGAATAGCATGACAACGAACTCATAATGCCCATAACGAGTGCGAAAAGTTGTCTTCGGAATGTCGGACTCTCGAATCCGCAATTGGTGGTACCCGGATCTCAAGTCGATCTTGGAAAATACAGCGGCTCCTTGGATCTGATCCAGCAAATCATCGATACGAGGTAATGGATATTTGTTCTTGATTGTTACTTTGTTCAGCTCACGGTAATCAATACACAAATGCAGTGATCCGTCTTTCTTCCGTACAAATAACACCGGCGCTCCCCAAGGGGACGCACTAGGTCGAATATAGCCTTTCTCAATCAACTCCTCAAGCTGGCTCTTCAACTCCTGCATATCGGTCGGTGCCATACGATACGGTGCTTTCGAAAGCGGGGACGTACCTGGCTCTAACTCAATAGTAAACTTTACATCGCGATGTGTAGGTAAGACTGGTAACTCATCCGGAAATACATCTGGGTAATCTCGAACTACCGAAATATCGGACAACTCAATTGGTCGATCGGTTCTCTTGGTTATGTAGCACCAATAACCAACACACCCTTGATTAAGCAGTCTTACCGCTTTCATTGCGCTGATGATTCTCCCGGAATGACTGGGATTATCCCTGAAAAATACACTCGACGCCATCATCAAATGTGACAGTCACTATTCGCTTATGGACGCTAAGCGCGGCATCATGACGATCCATCTAGTCGATGCCCAAGATCACATCATCTTTAGGTAAATCGACCACAATCAAGCCTGACAACCACTCATGGTCGTTCATGCGAATCGGACAGTTCTGTACTTCACGATTTCTAACAATTCTTCTACCATCGGGTAGACCAATGACATAAGGTTCAGTTGCAAACGACTCAAACAAGAGGCAGATAAAAAGGAGTGTGAAGCACTAGTATCAAAAAGGACACAAACGGGCTGAGAGTGGATCTCGAGAGTACCTGCAATCATGCTGGCTTCGGGATCATCGACCTTCTTCATCTCGTAGACTCTGGGTTTTGCAACTCCGATACTAGGTGTACCAGCTTGATTTCCTCATCCCATCCCTTTGTTTGCTCCGGTAGTCTGATAAGAAGCGGATGGAGGTACACGGTCCTAGACAGAAGATTGTACAGGAGCAAGAGATGCTACTGGAGCACGCACGGGTCCACCCCTGCAATAGCGAGCACGATGTCCATTCTTCCCACAAGTGCGACAGGCGACGGCCGGCTTCGGGCATTTGGAGCTGATGTGTCCCTGGTCCCAACAGTTATAACACACAATCGATGAGCTGATTGCTTGAGAGTGCGATCCGGTCGGCTTCGGCGCCACAGGTGGCCGCTCAGAAGGATTTGGTACAGACTGGGGCTTCCTGAACATCCCCCGGTTAATGTCTGCTGGGTCTGGTTCCAGGATCTCTTGTTGGAAGACTGAGGCTGCTTCTTCGAAATCTCCTTTAAAGTAAGTTTGTATTCAAGAGCCTTCTCGATAAAGTCTGGTAGGGTCGTACAGTGGTGGTTAAGCAACTGCATCCTCATCCGGGTTTTAAGCCTCTTGAGGAAATATTTGATCTTATCAGCTTCCGTACGGACAACTGACGTAGCAAAAGGAAGAAGTGCCTGGAATTTCTTGGAAATAGCTAACACATCCTCGTCCTCAGATAGATCGGGGTTCAAAAATTCTGACAATTTGGCTTCGCAGAGTGGTGCAGGATAGTAGCGATCCAACATGAGATTCTTGAAGCACTCCCAGGTACTCACGCCGTCAGCAGGTATCACATAAAGCCACCAAGTATGGGCGCTCTTACTAAGGTAATAAGCGGCCACAGCAACTCGGTTCTCTTCTGGGCACTCCACCATCTCGAACAGTTTCTCGAAATGCTCTAACCAATGTACAATATCAGCAGGCTCAGAAGAGCCTTCAAAGGTTGGAGGTCGCTGAAGCGATATGTCGCTAATGATCCGGCTCACGATCCCGCCGTGCACCGGAGGCGGAGGCTACTGCCCCTGCTGTTGGCCAGTAGTATTCCTCTGCATAGCTTCCATCAACTGACCCATTTCGGTCATTTGGGCCATCATGCCCCGCATCACAACGTAAGTATCGACACGCGCATCCTCGCGTCCAGTGTGGTACGATTGGTCCCTAGAAGGTGAATCACTGCCTGCGGAACTCTGCTCCACATTCGCGCGCCTGTTGGCTCGTGGTATCAGGATTCGGCCCCTTCCGAGGCCTCGTCCCCCTCTGCCACGGCCTCTCAGATTTCTTTCCATACTGAAAGAATCAAATCATAATGATAACCATAAGTACAGTTCAAGATATCAATCAAAATTCATGCTAAGTTAGTAGCAACAAGGAATTACATATTCAAGAAAACAGTTCGTAATGAATTATCGGCACCGCGGTGCCACTCACTCAATATCATATCAACATCAAGTCGAACCAATTCCGATCACACAATCAATTTAGAATTTCCTCAGAAAATCAAACAGATGAATCTTACCACACATTCTCAAGATGCCAAGATCCGTAAAGAGATAAATTCGTCATCAACATTGTGCCAGTAATTAAATCATGGCTCATGGGAAACATACCATATTCGACGAGTCAGGCGCTTGCACAGGTCACACGTGGCACGAAGGTTTCTTGATGCTAGTTCGATCTACAATGACTCAAAAGAAAAAGACTCTCCGATACCATTTTCTGTAACACCCTAAAAATGGTGGCTATTACAGTGCCGTGGACCCTCACTGGGACCCACCAGGCGAGATCACTTCATAAACTTTAACATCCATAAACGTGGTACCGAACCACAGTAAAAACCCCGATATAGAGTATAAATCATATATGTCAACTCACACAACCGTTCACAGGATCCAACTTTGGTATAGACCATATGGAGATGGAAAATACCTTACAAATAATAATACATTCATCCGAAAAATAAAATGAAATATCACAGTAAGACATAACCGAACATCAAAAAGACTCGGGGGGCCCGAATTAGCATCCTTCAAAACCCTCCGCCGCCATCGTGCTCTTCATGTGCCTTGCCCTTTCCTCGCCCTGAAATACAAGTATTTCGCCCAAACCACAGGGTCAACTATACATGATAATAATTCTCATGGCATTATACAATTCATATACATACGGATCTCAAAGAAACAACCGACTACTGAATATACCCCGTATGCGTATAAACAGACAGTCCCAACTGCCGAACATATTCAAACATACGAACGACCAAATAATATGGCTCAAGACGGACATCATAGTACGCCCGATCCGGAAATATGTCCGTGCACATGTCCACTCGTATATGGAATCCAGAATATACGTGGGACGATGTACCTAATTAGCCTCACGAACTACGTCTCGTGTGCACGATCTAATGCGGAAACATCTACGCATGACCATCAAGTGCCCGGCTAAAAATCCTACACATAATCAATCGGCATGCAGATATGACTCCAAAGATGTCACGGTGCAACATGTTAACGAAACTCAACGAATTACACTTTTATCAAAGAATCGAACAACTCACCGAAGTGAAAACAAAGCTCAACAAGACCAACGATAACAAGGGCAATAAGCTTGGGAATACAATCCCACCACAAACGGTAACACGATCAAAGACATCCCCGCATCATGAATCATAGATTCACAGAACATTTTATATACACGAAACTCATAATAATCACAAGAATTCAATCATCATTATAACCAAGCAAGATAACTTGCCTCAATTCTGTAGATGAATAGTCCTTCTTTGAACGAACAAACGAAAGGTATCTTCGTCTAACAATACTCACTTGAACAAGCAACCTTAAATGAAACGTAATTCATTCAACAACACATTTGTACGATAATGGTATTAATTCATAGAAACAATATTCGTAACTTCACTCGAATAGTTCAATAATCCTATCGAACATCCTAACGCTCTAATTACGAATTATCACATCTCAAGTTTATTAGATTCACCCACATATTCTAACACTAATGCCAAGCATTTGAAGTCAAGAACATTATCAATGTAATACTATGATGATTAAACATACTCTCAATCCATCAACACTTCCGATTAACGTTGAACATGTTAAAAGTTTGTGTTTATTTACATTCTTCATCATTTTTCCAATGATTACATTAAGCCAATCCAGAAATGAAATCATAACTTTAAGTTTTAAGCATAATAAGAACATCATCCTAATTTACGTATCCTAATGCACAAGGATCAATGTAATTGATTTCGGCCATTAATTCTACCGCATCATTATCACCCATAATCGTTATAATCATCCTAAGAACACTATCAACATATTAATGTAGTGGTCAACACCTTCTTAAGTTATCAATACATTCGATTAACTTGAATATATGAAGGTTATGTTTGTGTTCTACCAAAATCCATTACTTTCCCTTGAAGAAGTTTCTCAAAACCTAGTTATATCATTTAGGATGTTTGAAACTCTAAACATAACATCATTCAATCTTGTAATAATCATTTTCAGGGAGTTAAAATAACATTTAGACAATCCATTTCATCGACTTATCAAATTCATCACGAATGTATCAATTTCGTAAGGCCAAAACATAGTTCCATGTTATCTCTCAATGATTAACTAAACATTCAAGACAAGATTAGAATCTAACACCTCTAGTCATCAAGGATTCCTTACTTACAAATTCTAAGTATCAAGACCAAAATCAACTTCCTATTGTCATGTTATTAATCAGGTTTTATCCAACATAATCAACACAACTATGCTATGAAGTTATCATACATTAAGAAGTGATACTAACATTCCTTATATTGTTCTTCACTTAGTTTGAACATGATTCTAATAACTATCGTGTTTATACTAGATTAATCTAATATTATACGAAGTGTTCAATACTAATATCATCACAAGCATGGGTTCAGTACGAGTTAAAGAAAAACCAACCTCAAAATGAAGAACAACACCAACACTTCCAAGAACACACTTCAATCTCCTAATCTCCAAGCCACAATCCAAGTGACGAAGCTCCAACACAAGATGGAAGGGGTAGAAATCGATTTGACAAGGTGGGGAATCGGTTTCTTAGAGGGAGGGTTGAGTTGGTTTGAGCAGAAAAATGAAAGGCAAGCCATGTCTTTATAACCCAAATTCAGCATTACGTACGCTATGGCTAAAGATTAACGTACGTTACAGACATTACGTACGTAATCCTTATGAACATTACGTACGTAACAGATTCCCAGATGCTACTGACTCAAAATACACATGTTTTTACGTATGTTGCCATAATGAATGTACGTAAAGCTCTTGTACATTACGTACGCTAAGGCATAGCCATTACGTACGTAATGGCTGTTGACTAGGCTGTCACAATCGACTCCCGACCACTGCCTACACGCTCGGTCCCACCCGCCGAAAGGCGAGATGCTGTCTGATATAGCCCGTTACGTACGTTAACGTAACAGCATTACGTACGTACTATTACATGCATAGCGTACGTAACAATACCATGGTAGCGTACGCTAAGGGCAATGCATAGTAAAAAAATGAAATTCTCCAAGCAATAACTAACGATCGATTATAGTGTGAACCACAAAGATAAACAATTCGATTTAACATATCTCAATAATATACTTATAATAATGATAGATACAGATATGGTACGATAATACTCGAATTATCCGAAGAATACATCAGTAAGGACGAGAGTTCAGGCGGATATTACAGATTTAATAAGGATGATAATCTTGGATTTTGAACAAACGAGTCAAACTTTCGGTATTTGAAACCAAAAAGGTCATGCCTAATTCTGTTGAAAATATTTTTATGGTAGGGAATGATTGCAAGATATTAGTTGTTTGGTAAAGTAATACAGCATTTAGAAAAAAATTGGTAACATTTAGAGAGTGAGAATTATTGGGACGCAAGTGTTTTGAGTGAAGATATGGGCGAGTATATTGGAGCATGAGACGAGTCGGTTTTTGGATTGAATGATGAATGGTATGGTGACATAGTGATTGCTATGAATGAGATAATGTCTCTCGAGTACAATTTAGCATGATGGAAAATGGTGTATATTGTTCGGTTGAGCTGAAAATGGTGAATGATTATGATATGTGGGAAGTGATGGTAGGGAGTCAAAGTTGATAGACTCGTATTATAAGTGAACAAGCAAATGCTCTTGCTCATTCTAGGGACATTTGAAACTTTCATGGTCACATCAAATGAGTTTTCAACATTTTAAAGTTTGGCATGGTTTTGCAAATCTAAAATACGATTTTTCAAATTATTGTTTTGAGTATTTTGATGCTCGCTAGTAAGAAAATATATTTTCATTACAAGTTTACTTTTGATCAAATTTTTAAGGAGCTGAAATGGGCAATTATAGGCATACTATGCAAATGTTCTAGCATGCCGTAGTCGGGTATTACGGACTTGTGGGTTGGATAGCGGATGGACTTGTATAATAGCTAAGAGATATTGATCCCGATGACTTTGATGCAATGACTCCGATTATGATGAATCATGTCGAGCTACGAGAATTTGGCTGGGTCTTGGTGCAGTGAATAATGATGGTTGGTCGAAAATAGTGAAGCGTGTATGGCATTGCTGGAAGTACGTTGGTAATGTTTTGAGCAGCCGATAAGGCCAAATTATTACATATGGTGAGTCTCATGTTTCGAGCTGCTTCACAAATTACTATAAATTAATAATACTGGTCCACCTGTTTAATCTAAAAAAGCGTATTTTGATTGTAGGGGACGACTTTTTAGGTTCTTGGTGATTGATGTATATTTCTTTAAACAAGATTTTGAAACAAAATTTATTATGGTGCTCAACAAATGAGTGAGTATTTTGAGAAAATATAATCATCATAATGTGCTTGATGAAGCCTCGTAGGCATTTTTAAAAGCAATGTTCGAATTTAGCGAGCAGGTTCTAGTTGAGGTCCGCGATGCTATGACATTCTGTGTACATATTGGGAATGTTACAGAATTAGTATCATTATGGAAATTAGTCAAATTCCCAAAGTTTGAAGTTTTGAAAATTAGCCTATGCGACCATTATGAGAGACATGTAACCTAGATTTTTCGATTATGTGGCTTGGCGCAGTGACATTGGGTTTCATAAGGCGAGTATACGAATCAACAATGTTGTGATAAACCATGGGATTGGGAGCCGCGATATCGAGCAATTATGATATGGATGAATCACGTTCTGAAGTGGTGCTTCTAAATTATTATTAGTAGGTAGAGGCCTCTTGGGGAGATTGATTTACTGTGAAATAGCATCAGATATAATTTATAATTGTCTAGTAAATAATTTGGTTGAGCACGAGCGAGAGAAATGCCCAGTACTATGGGCAACCCTGTTAGGAGCAACTTGGAGCACGGGAGGGTGTGATTTGGTATTTGCATGGAGCTCCCAGGGTCAACGAGTGCGGGAATGTACATATTGGTACTGTAGGCATGCTCAAGGTGCAGCTTCAGCTTCTATTGAGGAAGGTGTACATCTATGTTACAATCATGTGCAATGTGCAGCTCTTGTCAAACTCATAAATAGAAGAGAAAAAAAATCCAACCCAACAAAAAATTAAGGTCAAAACTAACAGACTTGGCAACTTCAAACATCATTATCATCAACTGCACTTTAATCCCAATTATATTAGGGCCGATACCATGAAGATTATAGATTCAATTAATTGTCTAAACTTAGCTACCAATATAATTAAAGCAATGAGCAAAATGTCGTATATTATTCAGGATGTCTTTCCTATCACAATATTAATACAAAGAAAAAATAAGATAAAATCCAAAACCGCCAACATCATAAGTTTTGTCACTTACATGAGAAATATCATGACAACAATAAATAAAGATATTTGCTATAAGCGTGTCATATTATGTGATTGAATTCCAAACAAAAACTAGAGGAATGACGATGGTGAGAGAGATTCAACTCTTGGTAGCGTCGATTGTGTGGGGGTGTAGTGGTGGAGTAGAATCAAATCTTTTGGTGAGAACGGCAAAAAGGATGAACGAATAAAAAAAAATGTTTGAATAAATAGAGAAACAAACCTTGTTTCGCCGAGTAACAAGATAATTTAGTCATTCTAACTATGATGAAGAGTGTAGACGAGAAGGGGGGTTTGATTCTAAACTTGAACATAAAGATAGGAGATCTAAAAGAAAAAGAAAAAAACAAGTGTCATTACCTTCCAAAAAGTCAATGAGACTCCATTTCGTAATAGCTTAGTATCATCCAAAAAATTCCTACAAAAAATACAACATTCAAATCAAACATAGCCTTACTTGATACACATCTTTTTATCCCAGCGACTCAGTGTGGCGCTTCCATTATTTAAATAACTTCATGGACATAGCGTTTCCATGTAATCGCTTCTCCATTAAAAACCGTCACCAGCCTTATAGGACAAAGAGGCCATGCCAGTCCAAAAAAAAAAAACATTATAGAAGTTTACCCAACAACATGCCCAACATGAGACATCAAGAAACCCTATGACCCCTTTGATGACTCGCCCACAGTTCCACTTGCTGTAGATGTAACTCTGCGATAGAACAGCACATAAGCTGCAGATGTTCTGATTTCAGACTCACTGACGGGTGACACATGAGCATCATCAAAATGATACCATCTGTTCTCATCAATCAACTGCACGGAAATGGAATAAATCCAGACTTATTCGAAGAAACAAGAGGGGTGAAATAACGACCGTCACGCAAGATATAATTTAAGCAATTGGTATGTGGGAATTGATAGGGTTATGAGATAGTCATAATTGAGATAGTTCCAAATCTTACATTTTTGGTATATTTAACCAAGGGAATTCCCCATAACCCTACCATTTGAAGCTAAGGATTTCATATTCAAAATAACAAAACTGTTGAGCTCGTTCAGGCAATCTCAAAATGCAATGGATTTCAATCCTTACTCGTATTTTGAGATACTTTTTGAGTCATCTTGGTGGGATTTCAAAGCCATATCATATCTGAGTCATTTGAAATCCTTTTTGCAATTCCCTCATACCCGAACCCTTCAATCCAACAGTGGAACACCAAGCAATGATCTATAAAGCACCAATATTTCTAAGGGTTAATGTACGAGTGTCGGATACAGGGGACACGGCGGGGACACGTACGAGAGACTCCAAAATAAGTGTCTTCTTTTCTTTTTTTAATATGGGGACACATAGGGGACACTTTGGGGACACGCGGGGACAAGGCTATGAGTTTTGTTTTCAGAAATGAGGTTTTTTGACTGATTTTACCAGTGTTTTCGATAGCGCCTTTCATGTGCGTAGCATTTTTGTTCCACCGTAGCATAGCGTAAATAGCGTAAGCTATTCGAGCATGTCAATTAATTATTTAAAATAATATAATATATGTATACATATATATATTTATTATATTAGCAAGTAAATGAGATAAATAACCATAAAACCATAATTATTTACTCATTACATTCCAAAAATAACTCAATCCAGTCGGTTAGTCTAAGTTTTTTGGAGCTTCAGTTCCCTCTCAGCTTTCCTTCTCAGCGTCGATTAGGGTTTGAGGGTTCTCAGCTTCTAAAGAAAATCACAACACAAATCACTTCAGCTCCTTCTCAGTTTGATTCTCCGACGAGGAAGAGAGCTCGCAGTGCAATTTCTTGTATCAGGAGATCGCACGACTGAAACTTAGGGTTTGAGGGAGCCGATTAGTCTCAATTTTGAAGTTGAGGTGGCGTGGAAAATACCAACTTACCCTCAATATTTCTGTCGTTTTTTATTTTGGAAAAGATGGTGTACGCTATCTTCAATTTCACTATTCACGCTCAATGCTTTAAAAGGCGCTCGAGGTGTATGCCTCGAGGCGCGCCTCGAGGCGAGGCGGCCGGAAAATGCCTCGAGGCTTTTTTTTAAAATTATATCTGAGGCTTATGCCTCACCCTTGAAGCGTCACCAAGGGGTACGCCTCGAGGCGAGTAGTTTGAGGTGCAATAGGCATGTATGGCATCGTTTTGGTTTGAGTTGGCTTGAAGAGGGCTATGAGGTGGGAAGAGAACCCGAGAGATGGAGCGGACAAGGCAGAGTGTGGTAGACAGAGCAAAAAGTGCCAAAACGCCTCAAACTCGTCTCTCACCTTTTAAAACATTGTTCACGCAGAAGCGCGCACCATGGTCAGAAAGTGTACACTAACCGAGCAACCTGTTAAGAAAATCACAATACGCCGCGCTTCAGCTATCGCGCTACGACTCGCGCGAAAGTGTGCTATTGAAAAAAATGGTTTTACAAAAAGGGTTGATATATAAAATGTTTAATTACATATCTTGATATAGTCTTTAGATTTATAAATATAAATAGTTTAAAGTATTAACTGTTTATTTTTGATGAATTAATTACTTATTAATTATTATGGATGTTTCTTATTATTTATAGTGACTTATGGATGTGTGTGTGTGTGTATATATATATATATATAGTTAAACCTCGATAAATGAATGTTCGATAAACGAACAACTTCGCCAAATAAATAATTTTCACCGGTCCCAACTCTTTATAACATGGTCAAATTTTCTTTTGATAAATGAATAATTCCATTAAATGAATATTTTTCTCCGGTCCTGATCATATTCATTTATCGAGATTTTACTATATATATATATATATATATATATATATATATGGGTGGGTTATGGAGTGAAATGGTATAAGTGTAAGAAATAGGAATGATTGTAAGCTATTGATCCTTGGAGATTAAGGGCCCAGATTTCATTCTGTTGTGCTAACACGGGAAACTAGGAGTGCTAACGAATTTAATTATTGGGGGTACCAATGTAATTTGACTAATTTCACTTATGGGAAGTTCCTACAATCATGGGAAGTTCTTGTATTCATGGGATTTCATATTTTAGGTTAATATCTATTTTTTATGGGATTTCATATCTTTTAGTCGTTCAAATATTTTATATTTTTGGTGTATTTATTTTATTTTTTTTAAAACTAACATTATTTTTTTCTATTTAATTTGTATTTTTAAAAATCGGAACTGTTGTGCTAACCATTTGTTTTGTGTGTGCTGCAAATTGGAAACCAGAGTGCAGTTCTAGTTATGTTCCAATTATGTGATTTTTTTTGTTATGCTTTATTGTGTACAATGCAGTCAATTTTGATACAAGATATAATACCTAGCACACTAAGATATATGTTCCAAGATATATATACATGGTATAATATTTATCATGTGTCACGATAAGCACCACAAGTTATATTACCTAGCACGTTATTCATATCAACGTTGCACACATCTGTTGAATAGTAATTTACCACAAGTTATATAAACTAGTACGATAAGCACAACAAGATATATTACCTAGCACACTATTCATATCAACGTTGCACACAAGGTATAATACCTATCATGTGTCACAACATAAGCAGAAACTTGTACAACGTTAATTTACCTAAATTCAAAACATATCAATTCAAATTATTTATATTCCAAAAACAACACATTGTATCAAAATTGACTACATTGTACACAATAAAGCATAACAAAAAAATTCACATAATTGGAACATAACCAGAACCGCACTCTGTTTTCAATTTGCAGCACACACAAAACAAATGATTAGCACAACAGTTCCAATTTTTAATAATATAAATCAAATAATTTTTAAAAAAATAAAAATAAATACACAAAAAATATAAAATATCTGAACGATTAAAAAATATGAAATCCCATAAAAATATATATTAACCTAAAATATGAAATCCCATGAACATAGGAACTTCCCATGATTGTAGGAACTTCCCATAAGTGAAATTAGTCAAATTACATTGATACCCCCAATAATTAAATTCGTTAGCACTCCTAGTTTTTCGTGTTAGCACACCAGAACGAAATCTGGGCCATTAATCTCCAAGGATCAATGGTCTACAATCATTCCTATTTCCTACAAAAAAAAACTTTCCTACCTGAACCTATCCCTATATATATATATATATATATATATATATATATATATATTGTGGTAGTTCCGGTGAGAATGGTATTTAAGTTAAGAAGTAGGAATTCATTTGTTCCATAGATCTTGATTAAATGGATGACCAAGATTTAATCTTATGAAAAGTTATGAATGGAATGCATTGTTTTAATGCGTCGACATTCTTATGCATATAATGCACAATTTTTAATGCATTGTCATTTTGATGCATGAAATGTACATATTTCATTCATACGTTAATCTGGACCGTACATCACACAAAGATGGTTCATATTTATTCCTATTTCCTACTCAAAAAATCATTCTTATTTGATACATCCGAAATATGTAAATATATATAAAAAAAAATGGCGTGTCCCCACCGTGCCCGTCTCATATGTTTCAAGAATGCTGTTTGCCGCACCCGCAAGTACAAGTACCTGTGTCGGTCTTCCTAGTCAAGGATTAGTCAATCAAACTACTTACACTATTCTCGTTAGATTAAAAACCTATCAATGTTATAATACTAATAATTATATTTTTTAAAGATTTTAATCCAGGTGTATATACACAGATCATATATTATTAGGTGATGAATATATAAATGGTATATATAAATACATACAAAGTACATAAACGTGAAGGAACCCCACTAACAGAAAATGATATATTAAATATATATATATATACACATATATACACACCAAGTATACAAAGCAGATAAATGTGAACAAACCCCACTAACAGAAATGATATAAGTATATATGTTTTAATATGCACAGATACGGTAAAATAGGATTTAATATGAGTTATAAAATTGTTATTAAATTTAAATACATACATAGACAGCAATGGAAGGAGATTAATATTTTGCTTCGTTGTTAATCACTTTGAAAGATAGCGCACAAGGTTCTTTCAGGGTTATCCAAAATTTTTTAAATTGGCAAATTGGTAACTCTGGTTATAAATAAATGTGGTGCCATATGTGCTCAAAATTCACAAATAGGTAACTAAACCTAGGGGCTGTTTGGTTGGTTTTTCATTAAGTTCTATATGGATTAAGTTGTCTATATGAATTTATTTGTCTGTATAAATTAAGTTAAGCTATTGTTCGGTTGAAGTGCTGAATAAACAGTCTGAATGACATAAATGACTGTTTTATTGCTCACTGTATATTAAACACCGATTAAAATAATTATTTAATAATCATATTAAACGGTTGATCTTAAATGATAAAAAATATCGATTTAAATGATTTTCAAAAACAAAATGTTAAATTATTTTCTTCTTAAAAATGCAATTTATATATTTGTACTTATTAATATAATATTATATATAGTATTATCAATGTCCTTGCTATATGAATGGATATATATTTCCTATATAGGGATTGACTATGGTGGAAACACCCTTAATGGTAAAATCTAGAAACCAATTGCATTATTAAGTAATTTCATTGCAAATTTTTTATTATTTGTTGCATCAAGTTGGTCGCTAGTATATGCAACAAATAATGCAATAAAAATACATAAATGCATATAATTGTACTCATCTACAGCCGTTCGATCACTAATATCAATGGCCTACAAAAATTTCTAGATTTCACAAGGTAATTAGTTTTCATAGGATCTATTTCCTATATCTATATATATATATTAATATTTTTTAAAATATAATTTTTATATTAATATTATATTAATAAAAATATGTAGTAAAGGATTGAATAATAATATATTTAATATAATATTTTATATATACAGTAAAACCTCTATAAATTAATATTACTAAGACCGGAGAATTTTATTAATTTAGAGATATATTATATAATCGATAAATTAATAATTTATTCATTTAGATAGGTAATGTATATACATAACTAACCTTCAAAATTACGGATTGTATATCTACTTACAATGTACATTAGTTACTTATGATAAATAAGTTACAACGTATATACATTACATTGTTTTTAATTATCATCCATAGAATGTATAGTAATATAATCATGTTAATTGGAAGTTTGAATGGTCTCATTCATTGTTTTTTGCCAAAATAAAAGAATAGTTCATGGACTTACGTATGTACATTGTCTAGAAGTAGATCAATATATAATGATCCATTGTGTTATTTTAAACTACACACAACAATGGCTTCTCATCTAAAAGGTGTCCAAAAATATGGGGAGATTTAAAGATGACATCAATGCAGATTTGAAGTTCAACAAAAAACAAGGAACAATAGATTCATATTTTACTAAATTATCTTAGAATGTTCAAGTGGTTAACATATATATATCTGGAAGTTTTTAAATAAATATTAATTTATAGTTTCGTCGGGACCTTATATATACTAGGATTTCCAAAAAAAAAGTATTATCTTATTATTTAATAGATTGGTGTCTAAATTTGAACTGGTTCCAAGTTGGGACCGGGTAAATTATTAGGTTTATCGAGGTTAATAATTTATCGAGTATTAGTTCATGGAGGTTTTACGGTAGATATGGTTTATTAATATAATTAATATTATTTTCTTTTAAAAATATAATTTTTATATTAATATCATATCATATAATATATATGCAATAAAGGATTGATAATAATATATTTAACATAATATTATATATATTATATAATACTATTATGTTCTTTAAAAATACAATTTATACATTACAACTATATTGATATAATATTATATATTAACATAATATATGCATATAATAGAGGGTCTAAAAGTGAAAAGTGATGAGGATAAATATGGAGTAAAAGATTGAACAAATGGCTTGATCCATATGACTATCCTTATCTGGCTAATTGATTAAGCCATCAGCTTAATGAATAAGCCAGACTCAAAAACGAACAGTCATATATAGTTGACCGAATAAGCCATACAGGCTATTAAGCCATTACTGAACAGCCCCCTAGTCAATATCAGCTTTATGCCAAGCTCTCATGTACATTCATCATCATCATCATCAGCACCTTAATCCCAACTATGTTGGGGTCGGTGGCATGAAGATTATAGTGTCGTTTTGCTAATAATTCTTTCCCACCCTAAACTGCTAATAATTTCATGGAAGACAGAAGTTTTGCTGTATTGAAATTATTTTTACTGAATAAAAGTGATTAGACTTTTTACTGATTGATAACCAAAACTGATTTACTGATTCACCGTTGGAACAGAATTTTACTGATCAAAACTGATTTTTATTGCTCAAAACTGAATTTTACCGATTAAAATTGATTTTTACTGAAAAATTATCTTTTTAGGTTGAAGAAACAGGGCCTCAAGCAAGCAATAATAACTTAAGGATTCCAAGCAGCTTTTTCAACCCAAAAAAATAAGATGAAAACAATCATGCTACATACATGATTAACTTAATGCAGCTCAATACCTTGCAATAAGCAGAATAATGTCCACCACCAAGGCCCCCATAATGGTTGCTGATGGCATACAGCTCATAAACATGTGAGTCTTCAGTTTCACCCTCACGCTTCATGTATTTGCTCAAATCAAGATTATGGATAGGAAAGTTGACAAATATGTCCAGTTTATTTTTTAGCCATCTGCTATAAGAGAATCTCTTCAAGTGAAAGACAAGTATATCTGGCAACCTCCACAAATCCAACTTTTTACTTGCTTGTCTATGTTCCTTGCACTGAGGACAGTACCTTCATCCATTAAATATTTAAGAATGTGAGAGACAAGAAAAATCAGTGTCAACAGACGTTCACAGCAAACTGAGAATATGTTTAGAGGAACATGCTAACACACCACATATCATCAGGACCTAGGGGCTCATCTTTTAGAAATGCATCCAAACACGAAAATAGAGAGATAGCCTCCTGCTTGGTTTTCTTTGCTAGAATTCCAGACTTGTGCACCACAGGAAGATCCTTTAAAAAGCTGGAATCATATAGCTCATGTTCTTTTTCCGTCCAGTCAAGCATGACTTTAACTATACGACCAGGCTTTATGGGTGAGTCCTTCACTATAGGCCTGCAGCCATAACCTTTGTCATCAGTGATACAGAGCCGGAAAGACAACTCCCTGCTCGACATTCCTTCTGGCTCTATTTCTTCAGTTGATCGGAGTTCTGGTTCCAACTGAGTGCCAGAGCTCGTCATTTGCTCTTCCATTACGTCATCTGTAAAGCCATTTTCTCCACTACTGTGGATTGTTGTTGGAGTCAGATATGCTTTCCTTCTTAGAGGGGAAAGCATTCTGTTTACAGCAAGACCAATATCAGCTCCAGATTGTGGGTCCTCCAAGAAAGTAACTAATGGTGTTAGGAATAGCTTCCGTTCACTGAAAAAAAAGCGCTGGCATGGTCAGCGAGCTAAGCAATGAGTGAAAATTATATCACCATTCACCAAATCTGAAAAGTAAAAATCATTGTCATGAGATAAATTTTCATGAGTCGCGAATCTAATATAGGAACACCAACTAGAAATGAGGCGAATGCTTCACATTAGACCGTTGTTTTCTATCTTCTCCAAGAACAATAACATTAATGGCCAGAACCACTTTCATGGTAGCAATATTGTTATTCAAATAATCTGAATAATAGTTGCAAACTATGTACCCATCCTCCACTCCCTTAGAATTTTTTTCATGAAAAAAAAGGTAATTACAATATGCCCAACTATGTACAAAATCATGCTTGTTAGTAGCATTCATCAAAAGATCTAGATAGACAAAAATAATAAACTATTTTATGATCTTAGATTTCAATGTCTGGAACGTATAATAAAAGAAGTAACCACAGCCCAAAATATCTAAAGATTGAAATTCTCACAAATTTACAAATAAAACAATGAAAGATGGCACACCAAAAAGAAAAAGCTCACATTTCCTGGTATCGATTGCAAAGCTCTAGCCTCGTAATATCTGCCTCTCTTTTGGGGAGCCTGTAGGCAACAATATGTTCATCATCCTTAATTGTAACCAAAGGTTCTGATGGATTTTCCAGGTACCGATATATCCTATGTTCATAGACCTGAATATAAAGGTTCGAGGCTTCAGGCAAACCGAACTATAAGTACTTGATGTAAAACTCTGATATGCAAACATCAACAGAGAGAAAAAATGCAAATACACATCTACCTCAGCAAGGAGCAAATATTCATCACTGCGCAAGCAACAGGCAATGCCCAAAGCCTGGTTAAGCTCTTTGCAGCATCCATGCTTCAGAACAGTAACAGTGAATGGCATTGGAAGACCACTTCCATCACCATAAAACACCGTAACTGTTATTGACCGAGTAGCAGTTGAAGGAAGAGGCAATGAGAGATACATGAACGGGTCAAAAGTTATAGAAATCTTGTCGCAAACAGGGCAGACCAACGTCGATTTGTATTGACCCTGTCAAATTAGCCTCCCATCAGAATAACTAAGAAACACAAATTCGTGAAGCAAAATTCTCAACATTAATAATAATTGGTATTGTTTTCCAGCAACTGCAAATAACTGGAAATTCAGTTCATGAAGATAATTAAGATGAATAACTAACAAGAAACATCTTTCGATGCTAAACAGAAACCACGCTCATGGATATTGTTCAAACTACGTGAATGGAATATGAAGGACTTGGATGATAACAATGACTTCGCAGAAGAGCGGCCACTAAAAAAAAGGGTTCTAAGCACAGAGAGTAATAAAAAGAAAGATGGAAGCAACACTTCAATTCCTAATAGCGAAATTGGCAGCGAGTCTCCAGAATTTATTTGGCAACTAGTCCAAACACTATAGTTTTAGCCAATTACTCCAATATTTTGGAAATTAGTCCAGAAAAAGACGACATCTTACCATAATATATGACTTTTTCTTTTTTAAATTACTATAACTTTCATATGAGTTCCCATTCAAGTAGATGTTTTTTTTAACTCTAATCTTATTGCGAGTATTAAAACAAGGTCAAACAAGAAATATGATATTAGAGTAGTAAGAAATTCAGTAAACTAGTCCAATTATTAAGTAAGAAATCCTGAAATTCCATCACCGTATTATCAAGTAAAAGTAGCAGTGTGTATATTATTAAGTAAGAGATTTCATACTTGTCTTATAAGCAAATTCTAAATTTCATACAACATAAATAAACATGAATTCATAATTCTTACTAGATTATATACAACAACATCTAAGCCTTAGTCCCAAAATAATTTGGGGTCGGCTAACATGAATCAAACTTTGAAACCGTCAATGATCGTTACATAAATAACATAAAAGGAAAAACAAAAAGAGGGAAGAAAAAAAAGCAAAAAAAAAAACAAAAAAAGAAAAATCTGAAAAATAAATTAAAAGGTAACATGAAATAAAAGAAAATAGGAATAAAAATAAAAAATAAAAAATAAAAAAAGGAATCAGATTCAATCCACCATCCGTATTCTTTCCCGCCACATTTGCCTCTCCATCGCCATACTTTCTCCAATTCCAAGAAACCGCATATCATTTTCAATCATCTTTATCCAAGTTTTCTTGGGTCTTCCTATACCTTTCACAATATTACTTGTTCCCCAACTTTCTAGCCTCCTCACTGGGGCATCAACAGGTGTTCTTCTCACATGACCAAACCATCGTAATCGATTCTCCATCATCTTGTCTTCTATAGACGCAACTCTTACCTTCACTCTAATCACCTCATTTCTGAGCGGATCCTTTTTTGTATGACCACACATCCATCGTAGCATATGCATCTCCGCCATAGTTGTTAGAGGCGAAAGGCGCACAGAGGCGCAAAGGTTGCCGTACCGCCCGAGGGGAGAGGCGCGCCCGAGGCGCCCGCCTCTTGAACAGAGGCGCAAAATTAATTAAAAATTAATAAAAAAAAACATAATTCATGTAATTAAGTCTAAGAATTCCATAACATAAAGTTTAACTTCAACTTCAATAATAAATCACATAATCAACAAGAACTAACACATAGCCAACAAAAACCAACACACAAAAGACATGTTTAAGTTCAACATTCTTCATAAAGTCTCAATTAAACTATCACTCCTCTTCCTCCTCCTCATCATCAAACTCGGGCAACACATCTTCTTCTTCCTCACTTTCCTTATCTTCAATTCCTTCATACGTGCTTCATCCAACACCGTTTGCCTATCTTTTCTTCCAACTTTGCTTGGATCGACGCTCCTACTTACAAAAAGATCCATAGGACCTTGTTTTCGCTTTCTCATTTGATGTGTAGTTGACAACATAGATGAACGACACTCCTGCTCTTCAGATTGTTCAGCCGGTCCAGCATTGAAAGGGTTTACATCCTCAAAGTCTGGAATTGCAACCCTTGATAAATCTACCTTCTCAATCTTTTTCATGTAGATTTGAATCTCTTCTCGGACATGTGGTGGGCATTTTTTGCATCCCACAAAGATTTCTATGCCCTCCGATAAATGTTGTTTGGCTCTATAGATACCACCCTTGAAAACTTGCTCACAAAAGCCGCAGGTTAAGTCGTTTTTGTTTTCGAGATCTAACCCTTGTGAAGTACTTCCAAGTGGGTCTTTAGATGGACCTTGACGAGATAAGTTTCGTCAATGCCACTAGCACCACTAGCACTCTCTTCCTCCATTATACGATAATCGGCAGCAGCAAAATAAACTATATTAGTTCGGTGAAATCGACGAAACTTCATAAAACTAAAAATAGATAATATAAAATAAACAGAAAAATAAACAAGATTTATTTAGATAGTTATACACGAGAAAATAAACTTACCACTTCATAAAATAAACAGAAAAATAAAAAGAAAAATAAATGACTTTATTTAGATACAGAAAATAAACTTACCACTTCATAAAATAAACAGAAAAATAAAGAGAAAAATAAACAGCATTTATTTAGATACACAGAAAATAAACTTACCACTTCATAAAATAAACATAAAAACAGAAAATATATCGCATATTAATCAAATGAGAAATTAAAAAGTAATGATAAAAAAATAGAAAAATAAACATAAAAACAGAAAATATAATCTTTAGATACAAAAAGCTGAAAATATGATAAATCATATCACATATTATATTATACAATACATAAACAAAAAAAATGAAAAAAAAAATAGGCAAAACTTACAGAATCAAAGGCAATGGCAAGTGTCGGCGGTGTCGGTGGCGGTGATGGCAGCAGTGGGAAGTTGGAGTGAGTGAGTTATGAACGGGAGAGCAGTGGGATTGTAAACCCTAATTTTTCTAATATATAACATCTGACATATATTAATATATATATATATATAATATTATTAAAGGTTATTAAAAAGTATAAAATTATTAAAGGTCAACATGGGAGAGAGGCGCGCCTCGGGCGCGCCTGAAGTACACCCTAGGAGGCGCGCTAGGCGCACAAAGGCGCCCGCCTCCCTCCCCGCGCCCGCCTCACCTTCCAGGAGGCGCTGATGCTGGCGCCCCTAGCGCCTCGCGCCTCGGGCGCGCCTCTAACAAGTATGATCTCCGCCACATTCATCTTTTGAACGTGACACTATTTTACAGCCCAACACTCGGTGCCATATAACAGTGCAGGCCTAATTGTCGTGCGATAAAATTTACCCGTTAGTCTATGAGGCATGTCGGGATCACATAAAACCCCTTGTTGCACTCTTCCACTTCAACCACCCTGCCTTTATTCTGTGAGACACATCGCCATCTAGCTCTCCATCCTTTTGGATAATAGATCCAAGATACCGAAAGAAAGGGGATCTATGAACAACTTTCTCATCAAATGTGATCATCCCCACCTCTCTATCACTGTTCTTACTAGATTATATACAACAACAACATTACCCCAACGCCTCAACGGCTCCGCAAAAAGCGGGGTAAGGAGGGATCGGATGTACGCAACCTTACCCCTGTCTTAATAAGGAGTCTTACTAGATTATATAATTAAATAAATTAATTCTTACTTATTATCTTGCAAACACATAAACAGTCAACAAAAATTCCCTTACTGAAACAGTAACCACGAATTCACACATTCGCATTACATGTATTAAGTGAGAAATACTGAACAGTAGCCATATTGTTCAGTAAGGAATGTCAGATTCGTTAAGTAAATCAGAAATTCCTTATTGAATACACATGTTGTTACTGGTATCTTTCTTAATATATTCAATAATGAATTATACTCAATTTTAATTTACGGGTATTCACATTCAATATTGATGTTTTGATCCTCTCATTTAGACAAGATATTAAAAGGTACTCACGGGTATGGAATAAAGAAGTATACCAATATTACAAAAACAAGTTCTGGATTAAGGGTAAATTGGTCAATGGAATTCTACAATTGCACTAAATAACAAGATGATAAAGTAGCTGCACCAGATGAAAATAAGAGGTATACGCTACTGGACTATAAAGTATAAACCAAATTTCCCTTTAATAATGTTAACAAATGAAAATTCCATCGACCTCATCTTAATAAGGTACAAAGTATGCTAATGCCTCCTACTAGTCTTTGCATCTTGGGCGTTTTACAACTATTATACTATATTATATTCAATATGCCCAGAAGCTAACAAATTTACATCTAAAAACAAATACAATACCTTTGAAAAACTCATGCAAACACATTTTATAAAGCTAGAAGATGGAATCTTCTTATACAAGTGAAACATGCACATGACAAAGCTATTCACCTGACAAATATCGACAATTACTGAATCATTTCTGGCCTTGTGATGTCTCCAAAACTCATCCGCAATTTCCTCATCAGCTCGACCATCAAAATCCTTTGTTTCAAAATATGGTTTCTGCTTAACACGATTTAAATCTTCATGCAGCCCATCAAGTAAAAATGCAAGGAGTTCCTGAGGACAAACTGTTCATCATTCTTCTAAACAAATTAATTGTTAACTTCTCTATCATATAAATCATGTTCATCAACGGCCAAAAACAGAACAGATACGTTGAGAATAGGAGGTGCCAATAGTTCTGTTCTATCCCAATATACATTACAGTTCTGCTTATTTCAACCACAATCATTTGGATATCATAAACGTGAAATAATGGCAAAAGGCATATAAAGATCTATACCTCGCATAGCCAAAATGATGCTAATACATTGAGAAGTGGGAAAATGAATCACAAAATATTGGACTTCAGAATCATAATATATCAAGAGGCAAGCTAAACCTGATGTTCATATTTATATCATGGACATATAGTAAATGTTCTTTCCTGTGTCAAATTTTCATCCGGTATTGTGGTAATAAGACATTTTCCTTCGTACGAATGTTGCGACAGGAAGAGCATCCGACGTAAAACTTTGCTACTTTGCATTTTGCATGATTTTATAGGGTGAACTAATTTTGACCATTAATTGACACTATAATTTTCATGCCACCGACTCCAGCATAGACATATTTATATCATGGACATATAGTAAATGTTCTTTCCTGTGTCAAATTTTCATCCGGTATTGTGGTAATAAGACATTTTCCTTCGTACGAATGTTGCGATAGGAAGAGCATCCGACGTAAAACTTTGCTACTTTGCATTTTGCATGATTTTATAGGGTGAACTAATTTTGACCATTAATTGACACTATAATTTTCATGCCATCGACTCCAGCATAGTTAGGATTAAGGTGCAGATGATGATGATGATCATCATCGTAATAAGACACTTAGAAATAGAGTATTCTATTGGCAAACTAGCACCGTAAGATGAAAAGTTAGTATGTAACTGCATATATCAGTCCAAATATTGTACTTTTAAATTATATTTAGGTGCAAAACAACAACCTGAGAATCATGCTGGTTATACCCACTAAACTGGGGAGCAAATCGAGCAAGCTTTCCCTTAAATGCACGAGGGGCAACTGGAGCTCGACCAGAGGACCAGACTTTCCTCAACAGTTCTCCAAATGCAAGTGCAAGTTCCCCCTGAAAGAAGAAATAAGTCATTCGGACAATTGCTGCGGAAGATCATGATATCCCTCATCATGAAACTTTGCACAACAGGTAGAACAGAGCACCTACATGCATTCCTAAAGGGTTTTGTCTGTTGACCTCATCAGTGTAATCCTGCAAGAAGTACTCAACCAGGTTTGGTGTATGAACTAAACACTGAAGAGCGCTATTCATGAAGCAGGTGTTTCCCAAGTTTTGCAGTCCTGCCAAACCTCCCATATCTCCTCTTGTTAAAGGCTTCATACCATCGTATCCATTTTCCGTATCTCCATATGTGGAAGTAGAAGTACTTCTCTGGTATATATCGGAGCTACGATCGGTAGAATTACCATTAGACGTAGTCGGGCCACCAGCAATTGAAAAAAGTGATCTCATAGGTTCCACTGAAACCAATGCTAAGCCATTCCCAGTCGAATCCATGCCAAAATTATCAGTCGGCACCTCAAGGAGAATCTATAAAACCAGGAGAAATTTATTCAAGCACAAGAAAGCATGCTATCTACATACAAGAAGAGCTAAGAAAAACAAATGGAAGACTGTGAACAGAGATGCGGAAGAGCTTTAACATATTATAATCATGTTGCCTTGAGCATTATTTACAGCACAGAATCCTCTCATGCAATTCTTTTAGATGTTCTCACACCTTAATCCAAATTTATCTGTAGAACTATTCCAGCAGAAAAATGTTATATTTGAATAGAATCAAAGGGTAATCCAAACAAATCCTGCATACAACATTGTACTTTAGCAGGACCATACTTGTTAGAGGCGCGCCCGAGGCGCGAGGCGCTAGGGACGCCAGCATCAGCGCCTCCTGGAAGGTGAGGCTGGCGCGGAGAGGGAGGCGGGCGCCTTTGTGCGCCTAGCGCGCCTCCTAGGGTGTACTTCAGGCGCGCCTCTCTCCCATGTTGACCTTTAATAATTTTATACTTTTTAATAACCTTTAATAATATTATATATATATTAATATATATCAGATGTTATATATTAGAAAAATTAGGGTTTACAATCCCACTGCTCTCCCGTTCACAACTCACTCACTCCAACTTCCCACTGCTGCCACCACCGCCACCGACACCGCCGGCCGACTCCACCGCCGCCGACTCTGCCGCCGCTGCCGCCGGATTCTGGTAAGTTTTGCCTATTTTTTTTTTCATTTTTTTTGTTTATGTATTGTATAATATAATATGTGATATGATTTATCATATTTTCAGCTTTTTGTATCTAAAGATTATATTTTCTGTTTTTATGTTTATTTTTCTGTTTTTTTATCATTATTTTTTAATTTCTCATTTGATTAATATGCGATATATTTTCTGTTTTTATGTTTATTTTTCTGTTTATTTTATGAAGTGGTAAGTTTATTTTCCGTGTATCTAAATAAATGCTGTTTATTTTTCTCTTTATTTTTCTGTTTATTTTATGAAGTGGTAAGTTTATTTTCTGTGTATCTAAATAAAGCTGTTTATTTTTCTTTTTATTTTTCTGTTTATTTTATGAAGTGGTAAGTTTATTTTCTGTGTATAACTATCTAAATAAATGCTGTTTATTTTTCTGTTTATTTTATATTATCTGTTTTTCAGTTTTATGAAGTTTCGTCCAATTTCACTGTACTAATATAGTTTATTTTGCTGCTGCCAGATTATCGTATAATGGAGGAAGAGAGTGCTAGTGGTGCTAGTGGCATTGGACGAAACTTATCTCGTCAAGGTCCATCTAAAGACCCAGCTTGGAAGTACTTCACAAGGGTTAGATCTGAAAACAAAAACGACTTAACCTGCAGCTTTTGTGAGCAAGTTTTCAAGGGTGGTATCTATAGAGCCAAACAACATTTATCAGGAGGGCATAGAAACGATGTGGGATGCAAAAAATTCCCACCACATGTCCGAGAAGAGATTCAAATCTACATGAAAAAGATTGAGAAGGTAGATTTATCAAGGGTTGCAATTCCATACTTTGAGGATGTAAACCCTTTCAATTCTGGACCGGCTGAATAATCTGAAGAGCAGGAGTGTCGTTCATCTACGTTGTCAACTACACATCAAATGAGAAAGCGAAAACAAGGTCTTATGGATCTTTTTGTAAGTAGGAGCGTCGATCCAAGCAAAGTTGGAAGAAAAGATAAGCAAACGGTGTTGGATGAAGCACGTATGAAGGAATTGAAGATAAGGAAAGTGAGGAAGAAGAAGATGTGTTGCCCGAGTTTGATGAGGAGGAGGAGGAAGAGGAGTGATAGTTTAATTGAGACTTTATGAAGAATGTTGAACTTAAACATGTCTTTTGTGTGTTGGTTTTTGTTGGTTATGTGTTGGTTCTTGTTGATTATGTGATTTATTATTGAAGTTGAAGTTAAACTTTATGTTATGGAATTCTTAGACTTAATTACATGAATTATGTTTTTTTTATTAATTTTTAATTAATTTTGCGCCTCTGTTCCAGAGGCGCGCGCCTCGGGCGCGCCTCTCGCCTCGGGCGCTACGGCAACCTTTGCGCCTCTCGCCTCTAACAACTATGAGCAGGGATTTTCAGCACAATATCCAAAAGAAAATATCTGGTTAAAACTTAAAAGCCTAGTCTCCAGCCGGTTCTCTACTGGCTCAACCCTATATGATGATGCCAATTATTGACAGGAAGGCACAGGACGGAATAAGTGGCCAATTATAATGTACTCCTCGGTAGCCATATCCTGCTAAATGCTGTAACTACGAAATTCAAACACTGCCCAGAAAAATAAATATGCACATATATACCAGTGTTTTAAATAGCGCGCTACAGTGCGATTCATAGCACGCTCGATATAGATCGCTACAGACCTTGAGCACGCCGTAGCGCAGCCCTTATAGCGCTTAGCACACGTAGCTTCCACTATTTGCTCATGTAGCACCCTATTTACGCTATAGCTTATACACAACTTGGGCAAAAACTTGCGCTATTTGTGCAAAAAGTTTAGAAGGCCGGAGAACATAGATTTTTCAAGGCAAATAGCCTTTTACTAATCCGCTCATACAAAAATAGACAATCTTCACATTCATCGGATGAAACCAAGAAAACATTTACTTACAAAAGAAAATGGGAATGAAACCTTAGGAAAAGGCTCGAGTACGCGTAGGGGGTCTGAGACCGGGAGGTGCAATTTTTGGTGTCTCTTAAGTCAAGGAGTTGCCCCTCTCTTGGTATTGCACCATAATTTTCTAGTATAAATATATTTTTATTTATTTATGTTTTATGGTTCATTATCTCACTGATTTACTAACATACATATGGTTTAATTTCTTAAAAACTAATAAATTGACATGCTCGAATAGCTTACGCTATGCGCTACGCTCTTTACGCTACGCTACGACGGAACCAAAACTCCACACATGTAAAAAGCGCTATTTAAAACACTGATATATACATATGAAATTGAATATAATTGAGATGTACAGTTAGAAAGGGAATGACATGACAGTAATCTACAATTAGAATGACCCATATGTTCAAGCAGCGTGTAATTTTTCAATGCAGATATATGTACTATCGAACCCTATAAACAATAGAACGATGAAGAAAGCATAAGTGCTTCTACCAAATAAACAAGACATAATGAACCTACATTTTGATCCATCTCCAAATTAGACTCCTCCAAGGTTTGGGTAGAAGAAATTAACTTAGCTTGTTTCTGCTTATTGAAGTAGTCCCAGATGTGTGCCTGTACAAATTTAGGAAAAGAATATAAGCACAGTCATGATGTTCTCAACATGAACGCCAGACAGGTAATAGTGAAATATTTTGTCCATAATCACCTTTTCAAATTGTAAACCTTTGAGCTGACAAACTTTTACATAGAGGTCATGTAAGGAGGCCTGAAACACGAATCAGAGAGTAGATCCAGATTCAGAATTCAGATATATAATAGTGAATCCTTTTATAAGAAAAAAAAAATTAAAAAAACATTGTCCGGTATTTCTTCTTAGACAGACCCTACAGATGTTCTATTGGCACTATATATCAAGCTGACAATCTGATGAACATGTAGTTTTCAGTAGACAGGAAAAAGACAACAACAACAACAACATCTAAGCCTTAGTCCCAAAAGACATATCAAAATAAATTAAGACAGAACTTCACGCAATTCACAAAATCTAGCCTCAATACTGAGACAATATCATGAAGCATGCACACAACTTCATAGCCAAAAGATACCATGTAGATCTAACAAATGCAAGTGCATACTTGAGATCAATAAATCTAAGAAAAGAAGGGAACACACTATGTACAGCTAACATAGGATGCGGATATAGAAGGCAAATCCTACATGAACAAATAAATAAGAAAAATTACGGTTGCGATAAGGGTATCCGACGTAAAACTTTGCTACTTTGCGTTATGCATGAATTTATAGTGTCAACTAATTTTGACCATTAACCGACACTATAATTTTCATATCACTGACCACAAAATAATTGGGATTAAGGTGCAGATGATGATAATGATGATGACGATGATGATGATGATGATGATGATGATGAACAATTGATGATGATTGTCATGCACTGCAATTGGAAGTGACATCAATCACGTAAACATGCTTGGAAAGTAACACTACCCATTTATTACATGTAAAATTTTGCAAAATCGAAGTGTCAAAACGAACATCATTCTTCAATGTAAATCAGCCACACACATGTAACATCACTAAATATTTAAGAAAGGGTACCTTTTTACTTAGTCTTATAATCACTTCACTGTGGTCTCTAGAGTCAATTAGCCTGAGACAAAGGGGGAAGACTTCCACAATAAACTGATTTTGTTGATCCCCAACAGAAATCATCTTTCTTGGTAATGCTGGCCCTCCTTTGTACCTGAGGACCAGGTAATACGATATTTAACAATTCAGATTTCGGGGGACCTTACCGAAAACCAAGTCATATGAATAATCAGTGAACCAATTCACAATGTTCAAGCAGCAAGCAGAAGTGGCATCATCATATGTCTAGTCGACAAAACTTGTTTATAGTCCCTCCAAAACATGTTGTATACCACTGCAAAACTCCTCTGACTTCTGTCTTCTCTTGAGAGTGTAGAAATACACTAGACTTTAGGTTATGTTTGGCTAGTTGTTGGCTGATAAGCTAGCTTATTGATATGCTATATCCCAGTAGCTTATAAGCTGATTTATGGCGTATCAAACGGGCTTTCAAATAAACTCAAAAAATAAGCTTAGCTTATTTTTGCCAAACATACACTTAGCAACCACAATATACAGTGTAAACTATTGAATCCTCTTTTTGTAACAACAACTAATTTGTTAAAAATGTTATACCAAACAAAAGTACCATTTTAAAAGTTTCTCCCAAACTTCCTGTGGAACCAAAACATATTCACGTCCTTCATCCAGAGTTCTGAGAAGTTGGGGGTCGTCATCCTTATTATCCTGTCCACTTACAACTAGATCGCTATTGTCAATAACTCCTGGCCTATCTTCTGTTATTGGTGGTATTAGAGGTTGAGATATAATAGAATGATCCTCAAATGGATAGGCACCTTCTGTTAGCCCAGTGTACCTCTGCCAGCCTCTGAACCACCTAAAAGAAGTCACAACCAAGATTAATCATTCGATGACTGAATATATCTTTTTAATGGACCATTTGACACCTCCAATAAGCTTTCCACTATACAATCAAAAGCTAAGTCGCCTATATAAAGTAAAAAGAATTAGCATACACCATGCAATAAAGGGTGGGTTACTAATCATTCCTCTTGAAACAATGTCACATACCAGACATTCCAACCTCTTTAAGAAAAGCATAAGAACCCTTGGTAACAATAATTAATGGACATTCTTGAAGTTCCATAAATAAAAATAGCATGTTTAAGATCCTTAACAAACCCTGCACGACCATTTGAACTGTCAACACAAACCCCTGTTACTACACCTTCAAAAGTCACAACCAAGATTAATCATTCGATGACTGGATATATCTTTTAAATGGACCATTGGACACCTCCACTAAGCTTTCCACCGTGAAATCAAAAAATAAGTTGAATATATAAAGTAATATGAATAAGTAGTAACACCATATAATAAAGGGTGGGTTACTAATAATTCCTCTTGAATCAATGGAGCATACCAGACATCCCAACATCTTTAGAAAAAGCTTAACAACCCTTGGTAACAGTAATTAAAGGACATTCTTGAAGTTCCATAAATAAAAATAGCATGTTTAAGACCCTTCGCAAACCCTGCACGACAGTTTAAACTGTCAACACAAACCCCTTACTACACCTTCAATTATACAACTGTTATTGTTAGAGAGACGGCACAATCAGTCTCAGATCTCCTATATATCCAGGCTGGCACTTTTGAATGGAATAAAGAAACCAAGTTAAAAGATAAAGATGAACTTATTTAAATGTGAAAAAGTTTTAGTACCATATTCCTCCAAATCTACTTTTGCATCCTCCGGTATATCAGGAAAAAGAAAATACTTTCAACTACAATATTAGACTAACGCTATATCAAGGCGATGAAAAAACAAAACAAATGACTGTCGCCCAGATCCCCTCAATTTATTGCTCCGGTTTCACACTTTCCTCGTCCCTATAACCACCGAAAGCAAAACACAATATTTTAGCTTACCTAAAGGAAGTGAACACCCTCTTCTCCTCCAGGAACCAAAGCAATAGTTAAATCTCAATAATATTCAAAAAGGGATTTACTTCAATTAAAAATAAAAATATTTCGTAGACTGCCGCTTAAATTGAAAAGCACGAACTGTCCAAATTCAGTCAATTACCAACATTTCAGGCTTGCATAGCAGTCAGCAAATACAAGATAATTCGTATAATTAGCACCAATGGTTCTTCTATAAGAAAAAAGCAGGCCAAATCTACAATGACAACCTATTGCCATTTATAGACAGTCAAAGAAATTTGAAAAATTAAAATAAGATCACATTTTTATGTAGCAGATATTGAGGGGTGAGAACAACTCAATTTAGTACGGACACTGTGATTTAAAACTTCCAAATAAGCAATTTAGATTATACTATTCGCTTTTCTTTCATCAAATGAAAAAAAAGGAAACTAGAAGAATCATAACAGAGAAAGAAATTAGGATTCAACTGCAATTATATAATCAACTACAAGAAGCAATCCAAGAAAGAAAGAAATTTACCGGCAAGAAATGACATAATACAAGCTCCCCTCACGCAAATTAGACTCAGCCTTGGAAGTCAAATCCTGAACAATCCTCCTCTCCTCCTCCGGCTTGCACGGCAATTCTATCGACCCATTCTCCATCATATAATACGCTGATGAATCTGGAATCCTCATGATCTGCACTATAACAATTTCAAACAACGAGGAAAGCCTCAATCGTCGAATCAGAAAATTTTAAAAAGAAACTCGAAATCAAGACTTACCAGAATCAATAAACTCAAACGAGCAGCGGATCAGCGAACCAAGTAATAGATTCGTCCAGGAATAAGAAAATCCAGCACGCAGATTGTTGAGTATCTATTCGTGGAGCACGAAATGCGGAACCCTAGATTACAGGAGACAAAAGATTGAGCTTCCAATTGACAGTTCTAAATTTTCGATCAAAAATTAGAGGAGTATAGAGAGACTGTCAAACTCTTGTCCGATTCTCAAAGGCAATTTATTTATATTTAAAAAAAATAACTCAGATGTAATGGAGAGGAGGACTGCTTCATTTTAGATTTACACTTTTATAAATGAAACACGTCTTTCATACTTCCTCCATATTGTTGCATGTTGACTATTTCATTTTTAATAATTTTTTATTATGATATGTTGACTATTTCATTATTTACATACCATCTTTTGTGATTTATACATATAAAAAATATAGTCATGTGAGATATTATTAAATTCATCTAAAAATATACTTTCAAAATATCAAAGTCTAATAATTTTTAAAAATAAAGAATTAAATATATTAATAATTAAAATTGTGCATTGGCAAGCGTGAAAGTCCAGATGTTGCAGAACGGAGGTAGTATATATTAATTAGTGTGTAATCTCGAAACTCGAGGATAATTATTTTATATTATAATTTATAAGTAAAAATTTAAAAATAATTTAGTATTTTATTAGGGTTGAGTCACACGTAATTGGTTGCTGCAGCGGAACACACCAATAAACTAAAATAATGAAGATGGATTCAGCCATCCGAACTCATTTAAAATTTTTGTACATGTACTCGTCCTAAACTCGATTTAAAAATAATTTTACTACTTATTCCCGTCCAAACTCTATAGTAGCACATGAAACAATAAGAGTATGGTTCAGCCACTCAGACCCATTTAAAAACTATATACCATTATTTATCACAAACTCAATTGAAAAATGACTTTATTACCCATTTTTGTCCTGGACCCCTATAGTAATATCCATTAATTACTCAATATATTTAAATTTATATAATATTTAAATAATTAAATATAAGTTGATATAGTAATTGGTTAATCTATCTCAATAAAAACTCAAACATTATAAAGTAAAGATTAAGAATAAATATTTTATATGACAAAAGATTAAAAATTAAATTCGTAGTATAAGTTTGGAATTATACAATTTTCGAAAATCATTTGCAATTTATATGCCTATACATTAATATGAGATTCCAGATTTTACATAAATATGAATAAAAAATAAGAAATATTACGTAGGAGAGAGAGTTAACATAGTACTCTAAATCTGTATTGATATTAGATACTTTATATATTTATTGAGAAGTGAAGAGAATCGAGTTTATTAGAAATATATAAAAATATTATTTATTCACAAATTTAGATATTAAAAAAATACGTACATATTTGCCACTGAGGTTTACTTAATAATTTGCCAAATAAAATTTTTCAATAACAATAAAATAATTCATTAGTCAACTAAATAGATGGCCAAATTAAAGTGATGGTACAAAATAATTATGGGATAGTAAAATACACATTTTATTTTAGATATTATTTAGAGTATCATTGAAAATCAAGGAGTGATGGAAGATTTAAATAAATAAGAATCTAGAAAAAATACATATGAGAGAGTTAACGTGGTTCTCCGATATAACAAAATTATATTTTTTTAATCAAATATATTAATGCAAAAAAATGTCAGTTACTTATTAGTTAGGTTCAGCAACTCGAAGTTATTAACATTGGTATAACACAATGAAAAACCAAAAAAATGAGACAATGATTCAGCCACTTGGACCCATTTATAATTTTTATAATCGTACCCGACCAAAATCCGATTTAAATATGAATTTACTACTCATTTTCATCACAAAGCCATATAGTGATACCCGAAACAATGCAGCTAGGGTTTGGCCATCTGAAATCTATTTAGATATTATATACCTATACTCATCTCAAACTCAATTAATATGTAAATTTACTACATGTTCCCTTGCAGATCTATATAGTTATATGCACTAATTATCTAATTTTTTTAAAACTTGTAAAATTTAAATAATCAAATATAAGTTCTTATAATACTTGGTTGTTACGTCTGACCTCAAAAAGTTCAAATTTGCTCAAATTGTTATACGTTGATAAATTAAACAAATAAATTTAAATGTCAATTAATTAGTCAAATTAAGTTTTTCAATAAAAAATATTTATTTGGCCAACTTAATGATTGGCCAAATTAGATTTTTAATAAATAAAATATTATTTATTTGGCCAACTCGATAATTGATCAATTAGTTGGCGATGAGAAACATGATGGCAAATACACATTGATTATATAAACTAATTACCTAAATCTATTAAAATTCATGAAATCTACATAATTAAATATAAGTTGTTACAATAATTGAATATTATATTTGACTTTAAAAAAATCAATTTCGCTCAAATTGCTGGATCATTGATAAATTGGACAAATTAAATTAAATGAAAATAAATTATCCAAATTAAATTTTCTAATAAAAATAAAATTACTTATTTGACCAACTCAATGATTGGCCAAATTTCATTTCTAATCAAAAAAACACTATATATTTGGTCGTCAAATTAATTGGTGATGACAAATGTGATGGTAAAATATATATTGATTATAAGTATTTGTTTAGTTCTCTAATGGACTATCATTCAAAATCAACGAAGTGATAAAATATTATAGATAAAAAGAATCTAAAATTAGAAAATACTATGTAGGAGAGAGAGTTAAAGCGGTGCTCCGAATACGTTTTGCTATTTGTATGTGTGTGTATATATATATATATATATATATATATATATATATATATATAGTTACTTATGGCCAACACAGAAATTAGTGCCCAAATAATATTAACCAAATTTGTTATGTTTGTAGCACCCCGAGTTATTCAGGGAATATTACAGCGTCGTGAGACCCTCCGTGGGACACACAAGGCTAATAATTACGCGGAACTATAAATTTCGACCGATGGGGTCTAAACATAATCCCAATAGAAGGCAATAAGAACGACGCCAATGAAATAATCAATCCGACAAAATACAATACATTGGGAATTAAAACTCAGGGCAACACAGGCCACAACATTCTGAACGTCTGAAACACTACTCGAGTATTCAAACCATTCCAAGTACAACTATACCGAATGGGAGAAGGTACAAACACATACAGAAACAAGACACGGCATCACTCTTGCCCATCATCTTCGTGCCGACCCGGTACACGCCTTTCTTCTCTCCTGGATCCTGAAATACATGAAAGGTATTTCCCCCAGAAAGGGGTTAGCCGTCGAATAGCTAGTACAAGTATATCGAATATGAAACACAATACTTCTCGACAATAAAATCATCATTTCATCAAACTCAAGACTAGTATTCCGGAATAACTAAATCTCATGACATCACATTTCAATACATACGTGATTAACCATGGAACCGCACCAAAGGCAACAGAACCCTTTGAGGCCCGGTCGGACCCTCCCAGAGTGGCTAACCTAAAACTATTCGTGGAACCGCACCAAAGGCAACGGAACCCTCTGAGGACCTGTCGGTCCGTTCCAGAGTGGATATATACAATCATACAATTTATATACCTCACTTTCAAAGTCGAGAACGTACAATCATAAACATATACTTGCCGTTGAGACATCGAGAATCGGTAGGAAAAGTGTACAAGATCGATAGGTCCAAGAATGCACTTCCGGAACCTAAACGATATCGTAAGGAATATGATGATTAATAATCCATACTCAATTCATACGGAAAACTCCCGAAACCCGCCTATGATTTACAATTCTCCAAGGATAATTATCTAGAGGTTGGAAATCATCCAAACCCTCTCTAATCTGAATAATATACCAAAAACATCCACATAATCGTAAGGAGGACGTGGGTACGGGGGATACATCATAATCCCAAGGATTTCAAGCTTCAAAACGGATAAATCGGGCGGATCTAAGAAAAATCCCCAAAAATTCCCCAAACTAGAGTTTTAAGGAATTTACCTTGATTCGGAGAGAAGGAACCTTCAAACCTTATAAACTTAATAATTTGTCGTGGGAGAAATTTCGAGATTAATGTTACACTTTGCACATTAATTCATTTAAGCGCGTTTGTAGCATTCATACAATATGAACAACCATTCACAACCTAGTTGCTACCAACATGTGGTTCATGGACCGTTCCTAGAAAACAAAAAATCCGTAATCTAATTACCATCTTGAATCTTCATCTTCTCGAAACGGATCTTCCTCCGGACTTCGTCATTACATATAAATTTTATATTGAAAATTGCATCCTAGATACAAATAGTTCTAGTAAAATAAATAGGCTCAAAACGGCCTTTACAACCCAATCGAATAAAACGAACGATTCAAAAACTAAGCCCACGAACCACATACCCATTCAAAATCATTCATCTAATAAATACTATATAAATGGAAAGCGTAGAGATACATTGATCCAATCAACAATACGAACCGATCCAATCGATTCACACAATCGATAATATGAAAACGTCCAAAATAATTCGGTCGATCACAAATATTCAAATAAATCAAATTTCCATTATAAAATGAAATACCATAAATCATTTTAATCATATTAAATCCAATTTAAATGTGGCAAATCATTTTTAGGAATACACGAAGAAAACAAGCCCGAAACGGGTCCGAAAGGGGCTGGACCGCGCCCGAAAACACATCAGGCAGCAAGTAGGGCTGCCCATCAGCCCTGGGCCGCGGCCCCCAGTCCAGTAAGTGCCATAAGGGCTGCAACAGCCTTGGGCCGCGGCCCCCAAGCCCTGGGTCGCGGCCCCCTTCTTCCGGACCACTCTCAGACCGTCCAACGACAATTTAGGGCTAGTTTTTTGACCGGATATCCAATATCTATATTTTCCAACATCCATATCTTCAATATAAATCATATTTCCCAGAAATTAAATATTTATATTTAGACATAAACTTACGAAAAATACAACTACAACGAACGAAAAACATACACCACGACTATGACTATAAATGATTCCAAATAATTCACTATCTAATCAAGCATTCCAAATGCCAATATCGTATATACGATCACAAGACATACGCTCCGATACCACTGTTGGGATTCAGTGCCTAAATCGAAGGCCCAACGGAAGCGGTAAAATGAAAATTAATTCGATTCGAATCCCTACGAGGATCGATCGAGCTACATATATACGAATATCAAAACGAAACACAAAAGATACGAGAAACATACCATTGTAGTCGTTGATTAAATAGTGTCCTTCTCTTCAGCTATTCCCCTAGCTTTAGATTGCTTTCCCTACGATCCAATCCGCTCCAAGCTCTTGGATGATCCAATGCCGAAAGCACCGTGTCTCTACTTGCCACGCGCCGGAAAAACGAACGGAACGACGATCACCTTGCTATCCTCCAAGGATACGGCTAGAGCTAGGATGATGAAGCTTTCGATTTGTGATTACAACACTCTAAGTGTATAACTCACTATCTCTCTTTTGATTTCTTGATTTTTCTCCAAGAACCACCAAGAACACTTAAAGAAGATGATGAAGACTTTGAGAAAAGTTTTCTCTCTCTGTGTCACTCTCTTTCACGTATGAATGCCCAGATGCACAAGTGAATTGAAGTGATATCTATCACAAGTCTTCATTTAATTCTTTATACACCTTCCACCAAACAATACAACTCATTGACATGAGAGGTATCCCCACCATGTCATCATCATCCATATAAAATGGAAACAAAAGACAAGAGGAAATTAGGTGGAAGGGAGGGGGTGGCCATGATGGAAAAACGGACGAGTTCGGTTCGTTTCGGACTCCTGAGAGTCCAAACAGATAAACTCCGATTCCGTTCTGATGTATTTATATTAATTAATTAATCTAATTAATTAATCATATCAAATACATAATAACATAATTAATTTCTCCAAGGAATAATTATATTCATGAATTAAATTAATCACCCAGTAATTTATTTAATTCATTAGGCCGTAAATAAATTTATCCAATAAATTGATTTAGACATCCAATGTCACTAATTAGATATTCAATATCTAATATTCATAATAAGAGAATAAGCTCGATTCATTCCATCGTCAATCCTATTACGTGACTCGGTAGGTCTGTCTTAGTCAGCAATGGGAGGAACCAAAGAGTAGTAGCACCGCCTAGCCAGCCTGGCGGCCTACACTGTACCCCAACTGAGAACGAATGATTGGGATCATTTAAGAACCATTCTGTCGTGAATACCATTATACGTATAAACCCTTCTTTCAAATGTCCCAATCAAGTTATAGGGTCATGGTCAGTCAAACCCTATCTGTACTTGACGCTATGCATGAGTTAATACAAATCGAGATCATCGAGCTCCCGTGTATCAAATACAACTAGCTCCAATGCTTTGGCCAAAGACTTACGATCCCATCTGCTAGTAACTGCATAGGACATATAACCCGCTCACTAACGGGAGAAAGAATTCTATCTTGGTATTCAGTAGGACCTGCTACTTGCCCGTCAAGATGCACGTCGAGGTTGACCCCCGTCTTTCAGTTTACAGGGTCGAACTACTCTAATAAAAATCTTGACGTCACAAGCACATCCCTACTAAATCCTCAAGTCGAAGGTTCACGAATACCTATCACAACCTTTCGATTCCGTCATTGACTGTCCCGAGGTGAAATCCGTGTGACGAATCGAGGGTGAGTCGGTTCGAGTATACTAATCCAATTAGCATACCTATAACATGTGCTCCCACTAACCATTAGTGTTCGACAGGCACTCTCCATGTCAAAGAACACGTCATACAAGTCTTCACATAATCTAAACGCCCAGTCAAGTTTCATCGACTTGCGAACGATTAAGTATTTGAGCTATAAACCTTTCCAGTGGCGTTTTGCTCTCAAATACATGGACAAGTTTCTACATGTATATTTACGAGTTAGGAATGCCAGTAACTACCAGTAAATAAAGAAACATCCATTGCCTTATATTAATGATTTACATAATTACAAGTACAATGCCCTCACTCTACAACCTCTTAGTGGCATTCAAGGGCATACTCCTAACACTACGAACCCACCAAATCCGCCGAACGACAACCCGCGACAATAAACTACGAACGACAACCACAACAATGAAAATTTATTCCAAAGTACGACCCAACGCCGCTGAATTAAAAGAACAAACGACGGAAGTTCTAGGGTTTCCCCCAAAACGGCCAAGAACACGAATCGACCCGACAAAAACATGAAAATAGAATTCCAACCCGTGGGATATGATCAACATGACTAGATAAAAATAATAGAACCAACAACCTCGGATTAAATTCATGAAATCAAGACAAACCCCCAAATACCACAAATCTAGGATTTTAGGAAATACCTTGATCCACAAAATAAGAACGATTGGTAGATGATTAGATGATGATGAACACGAGGAAAGCCCACCTAGATGATCACCATCCTCAAAGCCCGACGAAAACTTGATCTTCAGCCACCCAGATTGCCAAAAACTGAAGGAGGAAGAAATGGGATGAAAAATCTCGATTCTGGGTCAATTCCTGATTATATATAGCAAACAGGAGCTAGCGCACGCTAAGGACGAAACATAACATATGCTAGATGATTAACGTACATAAGGTTTGAGCCCTTACATACGTAAGAGTCATCCAGACTCCCCTGTCCAAAATCCTACTCGCGCTAGCGTACGTAACGAAGGTCGCATTACATACGTAAGGAAGCATCACTCGCGTACGCTACACATATGGTAGCGTGCGCTAACGGGGTACTCCCGTACCCACTGGTTCTGAGTCTGCAGCTCGATAGCGTGCTCTAAATAAGTCTATTAGCCCGCGCTAATACACCCAGAACTACAACAATATAGTTCTAAAAAAACGGGTACAAGGACGGACTCCTCCGATCGAAATATCAAGTTCAAGATACGCACGGAAACTCCAGAATAATATCATAATAAGAGCTTGAGCTCTAATCAAACTCACACGCGACCATGAAAAGGGTCGAGATAACAAATACAAATGCAGATACCCAAAACTTTGGGAAATTACAAAATGACCCAAAATGCCCGAAAATCACAATACGTGATCGAATAACCAAACCGAAGTTCACAACACGTCTAAAAACGTTAAATGAACTTACGAGGAACCCGAAACAATAGTTTCGAATGAGATTCGCAAGAATCAACCTCAAGCGCGGAAAAGTCGCTTAAGAACACGGAACTCAACAAAATGGCACCGAAATGAACTCGGATGTCAAAAAGTGCAGAATTAATTATTCTCAGAATGATGAAACGGCCACAAACGAGTCGTCAAAACATACTTCCGCCAAAAAATAAAATTACCAAAATTTGAAATTACGGATATTACATGATTCCTCCTGCGGGATGGCGCGGGCTTGATCGTCTGGTTGGGCGGCGACATGCTCGGGTGCCTATTGAGAAACTGGCGGGGCTTCGATGACAGGAGGGATTGATTTCCTGTTGTCGTGGGCAGTTTCTTGCTGTCAAGTAGGGGACTGTTGGCTCGAGGTCCCTACTCTCTGTTGTTGTTGCATCCGCGAAAACTCCTGTTCTCGAGTTTCTTCACGGCTCATTCTCAGACCCGCCTGAAGGCGTCGTCGTCATCGTCTGAGTCGTGGTCTGTTTTGGGACTGACAGGAATAGTGTCTTCGGATACAGATTTTCCTTTCAATCGAGCGTCAGCTTTATCCATGTAATGGCTCGATATTAGCTCTTTGCAGAAGATGTTGTCCTATTGGATTAGGACTTCAATGTCTGGAGAATCTTTTACCGCCAGGACAAACAATTCTTCTTATCTCCACTCGCTCCAGTTGTACAGAGTGTCGTAAGGAGCGACCCTGTAATATTTCCATTGAATAAAGCGTTCATAAGCTTGGTTAATTTGGACTGACAGCAGAGTTTTGTTAATTATTGTGTCGGGAGAGGGGCTGCGTACAGTACATGGGTCTACTGTAGGCATGGGTTCCTCTACAGGTGTGGGAGCCTGTATCGGAGAGGGATCCGGTATAGGGGTTGGTACCCTGATGGGAGATGGATCCCTTACGGGTGTGGATTCCCGTATAAGAGATGTGGTTGTTGGCTCCAAAGGGGCTGCCATCTCGCCAGCAACTTCAATGTTGGCAGATAGCTGTTCATCCGTCGTTGCCGCCAAAGACTTGGGATCTACCATTTGAACAGTAGCATCTATCTCTTCCGCAGGGGTTGCACCCTGGGGGTTTGATACAGTGGGTTGCACCGACTAAGGGGCATCCACAAAGATCGCTGTAATCTCTGCAGCCTTGGCTTTGGAGAGCCTCCTTAGCTTTATTTTCGTCTTCTCACCAGCAAGGAGAGTTTTGCTGTGAGATCTCTTCATTTTATTTGAAGTCTCCTCGTTCCCAGACTTTGCAGTGGTTCCCTGGGATCAGCAGATATGGGCATATTTCGAACAAATGGCCTTGATCCAATCAGTCTGGCTTTGTTGAACACGGAGGGCTTTCTTCCTCCAATATATTTATGCTGCTTGATCTTCTTAGCTTCCTTTGATTGCGGTACACCGCATTTGGTCAGGATATAGTTAAGAATACGACCAAAGGATTTCTTCTGTGAAGCAGGCTTAGAAGCCTCTTCCTGCAGTTTTTTGAAGACAATTTGGCACCAATTAACTTTTTTCCCAGTCATGATGGCGACCATCATTCTAAATCGAAGGTTGGTGCACATCTCAAAGGCACCAGTCCTGTTCTCTATAACACGGTAACAAAAGTCGTGTAAATAAACGAATCGTAAGCAAAAACTTTTCTTATGGCAGGACGCATGAACATTCACGTTTGATGTAGAGCCAGTGAATAATCCCCAATATGCGGTGAGGACCTCTTGGGACCCAAAGGTCTCAAGTTCCTCCATAAACAGGCCATCAGCAGGTAGCCTATACAAGTTCTGCAGTAATTCCCGGTTAACGTAGATCTCGACTCCGCAGACAGTGGCAGTGATGTCAGAAACGTTTCCTCCTCTTGCCTGAGAAAAGAAACAAACAAAGGCGTCGAGATAGAATTCCTCGACCATATGCTCATCGTAGATCTCATCAGTGTGTCTTCCAAGTCGCAAGAGGCCTTGCTGACATATCCTTGAGACGATGATCTCCATGGAGTCAACGTCGTCAATTTCAGCACGAACACGTTCAACCACAACAGATTTGGTGAAGATTCGCCCATCGATGATGGTGGCGGTCTTATTGAGAGATAGAGATGAAGTCTGTGAAGATGCCATAGTAATTTCTTGAAGAGAAAGAGAGTGAAATACAAAGAAAATGCAGAAATATGCAGTAAACACTGTAAGCTGTTTGCTCAAAGGACTCGTTTAATTTTGCAGAAAACGTAAAGAGTCGAAGGGAGCAAGTAACAGTCCTTTTATTGTGGGCGGGTAAGATTGGGGTTTTTAGACATTGAATGGTCAGATTTAAGGGATTGGAACCGTCGTTTTTAAATGAACGAACAGGATGAATTAAGCATAACTGGTACATCTTATCCATCCGATTTTGAAATGATAACTGGTCCCACATCTGACATTTTGACTTCCCTTATTGCCCAAAACGGCGGTTTGAAACTATTAATTAATGTGAAAAAGTGCGGCGTTTCAGATAAAATAGTCCAGATGTTGTGTAAAGCATTTAATGCAAAGACGTTTGATTTTAAAACAGGGCACATGGACTCAAAACTATTTTAAAATGAATAAAATATTTGTATAATATTAATTGAATTCCATAGCCGTATCCGCGAAAATACAGCGTTTTCCCTTGAAAGGTACATACAGGATTCAATTCTTACATCAATTATTGGATTAATACTGTATTCATGGGTCATACTGTATTCCCCCTTAATTATTGCAAACGTCGGCTATAGGATGAATTTATGTCTTTTTATTCCTACATTGCTGTCGGATTGGCTGAGTGTACAGATAATTAATGGTGGATACTGTATTCATGGGTCTTACAGCGTTCCCCTCAATTGTTGAGTAAAAGAATTAAAAACTTACAGGGAGTCAGGCTGTAGCAATCCCAATTCTTGTCAAAGCATACAAAATCTGGCTGTGCTGATAGGCTTGGTAAAGATGTCGGCTAACTGGATATTTGTATGAATTTTCTCGGGCAATATCCTTGTTCTCAACATGATTCCTAATGAAGTGATGCTTCATGTGAATGTGCTTGGTAGCGAGTGCAATACAGGATTGTGCGTTATTGCAATTGCACTCGTGCTACCAAACATGATCGGTGTTTCATTGACAGTGAATCTATAATCTGACATCTGTTGTTGCATCCAAAGGATCTGCATACAGCAACTACCAGCAGCATAATATTCCTATTCAACTATGGAAAGCGAGTTTGCCAATTGCTTCTTACTAAACCAAGATACAAGTCTAGGTCCAAGAAAGTGACAAGTACCGCTTGTACTCTTCCTATCTAGCTTTCAACCTCCGAGATCTGAGTCGCTGTAGCCAACTAAATCGAATTAGCCTTTTTCCCTACATCGACTGTTCCTTTGGCATATTTCAGGATTTGTTTGGCTGTTGTGAAGTGTGATTCTTTAGGTGCTACTTGATACCTAGCACACACTCCTACAACAAACAGGATATCGAGCCTGCTAGCTGATAGGTACAGGAGTGATCCAATAAGCTTACTGTAGAGTGATTGATCAACCGGCTTTCCAGCTTCGTCAGCACTAATTTGCATGGAAGTGCTCATGGGGGTTCGATGATTAGGATTTGTTCATCCCAAGTTTGTTGAGAAGCTCCTTGCTGTACTTTTCCTGGTTGATGAAGATTCCTATAGGCAACTGCTTTACCTGCAATCCTAGGAAATAACTAAGTTCTTCCATTATACTCATTTTGTTGGGTACAAGATCGGATCTTTGCGCCGTTTGCGGAAGCGTAAATAATAAGTGTGGAAAATAAAGCACACAAGGATTTATAGAGGTTCGGCTATAAATGAGCCTACGTCCTCTCTCGGTATCTTTTTCAATAGGTTGAAGAAAAACCTCTACACCTCTCTTCTATCGGTCGAGGGATAACCATTACAATCACGTCTTTTATTGGTCCGTGATAAACCACCCGTACTTGTCTTTGTGTCGGTCCAAGTTAAACCATTTTCCTTTTCGTAGGACAAAGAATCAACCTCTCTAGCTTTCTATCGGTACTAGATAATCCTCACGAAGATAGCGATTGCGATTCTAACAATGCCGGATCCTTGATCCTAATAACACTGAATCCAATCGTATCTTTTCTTTTACCATTCATGTATGATTTTGTGTATAACACTCAATCACTTAATGTAAGCTCAATATTATAACAATAATAATATCAATATGAATATCAGATGATTATCTCATATTCTTGAAGTTGTTGTGCTTGAAACAATACCATAGAATGGTATTTATAGGCTCCATCATCAAACTAGCCGTTAGCTGCCAGATCCATCATTACGTTTGCTATCTCCTCTACATTACGTATGTAAGCTTGATTACGTACGTTAACCTCCATAGGTTACGTACGTTAGCCACTTCACAAAACAGTTCAGTGAACTTCGTCTTTTGGGTTACGTACGTTAGTATTGTCTCTATTACGTACGTTATTCAATGTCAACATATCCGTTGCTCGTTGACCTATGCCATGACGTCATCTCCATCGTTATTCTTGTTTGAATTCAGAAACTTCACATTATGTACGTTATGCATATAGGTTTACGTATGTTATCATTGATGTTTTACGTACGTTATTGTTGCTCTTTTACGTACGTTATTGTTGGTCAGACAGCTTCTTTCTTTAGCTGATCAGGTAGGTTTGACTTGACTGATCAGGTAGGTTGGACACGTCTGATCAGGTAGGTTGGACTCATCTGAGCTGCAGATAAGCTTTCCCTGTATACTTTTTGCGTCTTCGATTCCTTCGATGCTATGCTTCGCCTCTTTGTTGTTTTGTTTTGTTTATCAATTTTAATCATCAAAACATTATTAATACATGTATGGAACTAAATGTTCCAACAATCTCCCCCTTTTTGATGATTACAAAACAACACTTCGTCAATGGGATTTACCTGCAAAAATACAAATATATGTATATGTGAACAGATCAAAGTTTTTGACTTTGTCCGTTTCGTTAGTTTCTTCTTCCATTTCTTTTTCGACTTCACCTTTTTCTCCTTTCTCCATTTTTCCTTCTTCTTTCCTTTTTCTTTTTCTTTTTTTGAATTTTTAAATTTTTATTATCTTTTCGACATCTCCTCATTTTCTTTCTCCTTTCCTCTCCCAATTTTTGTTTTCATCAAAAAGTGTAATAAAAACAGGTAATAAATATGCAATACAAAATGATGAATATAACAGTATGCGATACCAATTAATGAATATAACTATATTCATGAATAGGGTAAAACTCCTCGTGAAAATAATATCTCCCCTTTTAAAAAACATTACTCCCACTGAGTAAAATATCAATTAAAACATATCAATTTTTGGGGACCCAACCTATAGTTGATTTTTGTTTAGAAACATAGACGATATTTGAAATAATTGTTCCTTTAGGAACCCAAATCTTTTTAATTTTTATCGTCCGTCTTGGGCTTTTGTAATTCGAAATATGGTGCCCAAGTTTTAAATATTTTTCACATCGGGGTATTTTTAAATTTAAGGATTTGTTTTTCAAATTTGGTTTGAATCCCAGCCCCTGTTTATTTAAAGTAAACTTTTGAACCGAGAGCATGTTTTCAAATTTCTCGTTTCCGAGAGAAAATTTCTTCGTTAAATTTTTGAGCTCGGTTTGAATTTTAACAAGATCATCCTTTAAGATATTTTCGTTTTCAACGCATTTTGAATGATCGATTTTGACAACTTTCCCTTTTCAATAATTTTGGAATTTTTGATTTCCAAAGATTTAATTTTAGATTTAAGGGATTTGATCTCGGATAAAGCATTTTGAAAATCCGTATGCAATAATTCAAATGATTCAAATAATTCATCGTGAGAGGAAGTACTAACCTGGCTTTCGACGTCGCTATCGTCGAATGAACTCCGGGCCATGAGAGCGAAATTATTTTGTTTGATAAAATCATCATCTTCGTCGTCATCGCTCCATGTTGCAACGAGAACCTCCTTCTTGGGTTTTACTCGGCAATTTTTAGCAAAGTGGCCTGGTTTACCACATAATCGACAAGAGTTGTCGAATTTCTTGGATTCGCCCGCTTGGATGTCCTTCTTTCTCCGGTTTAATAAGTTTTGAAACTTTTTTATGTTTTTGGCATAATATGCCATTTCTTCATCGCTATCAACCGGGATTTCTTTCTTTTTGGACATTTTAGCCTTCACGGCTAAAGATCTTTCCTTCGGTTTTGGCTTGACACTTCGTGATTTTAACACAATCTCATAATTAATTAGCGAACCAACGAGGGCGCTAAAATCAAGCGTATTGAGATCTTTGGATTCCATAATCGCGGTCACGGTGCTGTCCCATTCGCTAGGTAGTGATCGTAAAATTTTCTTGACTTTTTCACTACTAGATAATGGTTTACCGAACGAAGCAAGTCCATTGGTGATGACCGAAAATCGGTCGAGCATGTTGGTGATGGACTCGTCACCCTTCATCATGAATAACTCGTAGTCATGGAGAACATATTTATCTTCATATCCTTGACTTGAGTTGTACCTTCATGTGTGATTTCAAGAATTTTCCATATTTCTTTCGCACTTTCACACGATGAGATATGATTTACTTCTTCAGGATTTAAGGTACAGTAGAGAAATTGAGTAGTCTTACAATTTAGATGGTCGTTCTTCCAATCCTCATCATTATATTCTTCGAAACTCTTGAGAGATCCTTTGGGTTTCATTGGAACTTTCGGGCCAAGACAAATAATCTTCTAAATCTCGATGTCATATGCTCGGATGAAAATTGACATATTTTTCTTCCATGTCATGAAATTTGCGCCATCAAAAAATGGTGGTCGGTTGAGAGCAAGGCCTTTGACTGGAGAAAATTGAAAAACCATTTGGATCGTCTCCTCGGATGTTAATCTGCATATTGGAGTACCGCTTCGATACCAATTGTTGGGTACAAGATCGGATCTTTGTGCCATTTGCGGAAGTGTAAATAATAAGTGCGGAAAATAAAGCACACAAGGATTTATAGAGGTTCGGCTATAAACGAGCCTACGTCCTCTCTCGGTATCTTTTTCAATAGGTTGAAGAAAAACCTCTACACCTCTCTTCTATCGGTCGAGAGATAACCGTTACAATCACGTCTTCTATTGGTCCGTGATAAACCACTCGTACTTGTCTTTGTATCGGTCCAAGTTAAACCGTTTTCCTTTTCGTAGGACAAGGAATCAACCTCTCTAGATTTCTATCGGTACTAGATAAACCTCACGAAAGCGATTGCGATTCTAACAATGCCGGATCCTTGATCCTAATAACACTGAATCCAATCATATCTTTTCTTTTACCACTCGTGTATGATTTTGTGTATAACACTCAATCACTCAATGTAAGCTCAATATTACAACAACAATAATATCAATATGAATATCAGATGATTATCTCGTATTCTTGAAGTTGTTGTGCTTAAACAATACCATAGAATGGTATTTATAGGATCCATCATCAAACTAGCCGTTAGCTTCCAGATCCATCATTACGTACGCTATCTCCTCTACATTACGTATGTAAGCTTGATTACGTACGTTAACCTCCATAGGTTATGTACGTTAGCCGCTTCACAAAACAGTTTAGTGAACTTCATCTTTTGGGTTACGTACGTTAGTATTGTCTCCATTACGTACGTTATTCAATGTCAACATATCCGTTGCTCGTTGACCTATGCCTGACATCATCTCCAATGTTCTTCTTGTTTGAATTCAGAAACTTCACATTACGTACGTTATGCATATAGGTTTACGTACGTTATCATTGATGTTTTACGTACGTTATTGTTGCTCTTTTACGTACATTATTGTTGGTCCGACAGCTTCTTTCTTTGGCTGATCAGGTAGGTTTGACTCGACTGATCAGGTAGGTTGGACACATCTGATTAGGTAGGTTGGACTCGTCTGAGCTGCAGATAAGCTTTTCCTGGATACTTTTTGCGTCTTCGATTCCTTCGATGCTATGCTTCGCCTCTTTGTTGTTTTGTTTTGTTTATCAATTTTAATCATCAAAACATTATTAATACATGTATGGAACTAAATATTCCAACACATTTCAGATTTACTTGCATGAGATGGGAGAACATTTGACATAAAGCAAGGTTATTGGAACCAAGTATAATATAATCTACATATATTTGAACCATCAGGAGGTCATCACCTTCATGTATCTTAAATAGGGTTTTGTCCATATCACCTTTCTCGAATCCATTATTGGTAAGGTACAGGGACATGGTCTCATACCATGCTCTTGGTGCTTGTTTAAGTCCATACAGTGCTTTCCGTAGCCTGTATACAAGGTCTCCGCCTTTTGTGTTGACAAACCCTGGTGGTTGTTCAACATAGACTTCTTCGGCAAGGTCTCCATTCAGGAATGCGCTCTTGACATCCATTTGATATACAATAAGGCTCTTATGGGCGGCAAAGGCTAGAAATATCCCAATGGCTTCTAATCTGGCTACGGTGGCAAATGTTTCATCATAGTCTATGCCTTTTTCCTATCTATAGCCTTGTGCAACTAGACGGTATTTGTTTCTCATAACAAGTCCAATTTCATCCTTCTTGTTTCTATATACCCATTTTGTTCCAATTACGGTTTGATGCTCAGGTCTGGGTACTAGATACCATACGTTGTTTCTTTTGAAATCATTAAGCTCTTCTTCCATAAAAGAAATCTAGTGGGAATTGTTTAGAGCTTCTTAGGTAGAAACATGTTTGGGTTGAGCTAAGAATACAGCGATAGTGCACATATGAAGTCTTCTAAGTTTAGCTTGAGACTTCCATACAGGAAATGGAGATATCTCAGATTCGGGTTCTTCTTGCACACACAGCACATTTCCTTGTGTACTCTGTATTCTCCTACGGGTAGATACACCAGCATCAATGTTTCCTATGATCAACTCATGTGGGTGATCTCTCAACCAACTTATGTCGAGTTCTAATTCGGTGTCCCGTACTGTATCTTGAGTTGCTGTAGTTTCAACTTCAGCTTGTAAAGCATCAGCTTCATCTACTTCTGTTCTTACAGCTGTGGGGTTGATTTCTAAGTCAACAACAGGCTCTATAGGAGTTGGAGGGTCGTTAATGGTGAGTTGTTGGATATTCTGAGTGACATCTTCTACTCCTATAGGATTATGGTGAGGTTCGTCGAACACTACATGTACTAATTCCTCAATTGTCAGCTTCCATTTATTAAAGATCATGTAAGCTTTGCTGACAGAGGAATATCCTACAAATATCCCTTCATCCAACTTCTCATCGAAGGTTCTAAGTTGATCCTTCCCGTTGTTCAAAACATAACACATGCATCCTAATATGTGAAAGTACGAAACTAATGGAGTTTTGTTGTTCCATACCTCGTATGCTGTTTTGTTGTGATGTTTGTTGATGATACAGCGGTTTTGTGTGTAGCACGCTGTATTGGTGGCTTCACCCTAGAAACGTTGTGGCAATTTGCTTGCGGCAACCATGGTCCTTGTTGCTTCTTTGAGCGTCCTGTTCTTTCGCTCGGCAACACCATTTTGTTGAGGTGTTCGGGCGGCTGAGTATTCGTGTTGTATCCCATTTTTCGAACAATATTGCTCTATAAAGCAGTTAGTAAATTTAGTACCTCCGTCGGAACGAATGGACACGATACTCAACCCTTTCTCATTTTGAAGCTTTCTCAGCTTTGATCTTGTTTCCTTCTTCTTGCTTAGGATGATTGTCCAAGCACACCTGGAAAAATTATCAACAATAACGAGACAGTATTTCTTACCTCCCAAACTTACCGGGTCTACAGGACCGTAAAGATCCATGTGTAGCATTTCTAGAACTCTGTGAGTGGAAAGGTAGAATTTGCTCTTCAGGGTGGTCTTGATTTGCTTGCCTTTCTGACAGGGTCCACAGACGCTGTCTTTTTAGAATGACACATTGGGCAAACCTCTGACCATTTCCTGTCTGGCAATCTAGTTGATCATCTTGAAGTTGATGTTAGACATCCTCTTGTGCTATAGCCAGCTTAGATATGCAGTGCATTTGGCAACAAAGCAAGGAATTGTGGAGCTCGTAGGCATCTAATCAGCAATATACATATTACCTGATCTGCTTCTTGTGAGCACAACTTCTTTGGTCAGGATGTTCTTGACTCTACAGTGACTATATAGAATTTCACCGAGAACTGTTTGTCACAGAACTGGCTAATACTAAGTAGATTATACTGTAAGCCTTCAACATAAGCTACATCGGTGACTTTGAATTTTCCCACAAGCAGGGTTCCCTTCCCTCTTGTTCTTCCTTTTGATTTATCACCAAAGCGCACTTTTGGACCGCAACCTTATTCGTAATCTAACAGCTTGCTTTTATCTCCTATCATGTGCCGAGAACACCTGCTGTCGAAGTACCTGATGTCCTTCTCTAAGATGTCCTGTAGGCAAAGAAGTTAAGTAGATTTAGGTCCCCCTTGACTGTTGGGTCCATGGATGTTAGTGCCATTAGGTAGCCATATTTGCCTGACAACAATTGGCTTGCTGTAGGTTTTTAGGTCCATTCTGGCGATGTCTACGTGGGGCAGGCACGTAGTCGCTGTAACCTTGATAATTGTTATGCATGAGAAATTTAGGGTTATTATAATTAATCCAGTTCGAATGCCGTCTTGGAGTTGGATCCATTTTCTTCGGCCTTACATCTTGCATTCTGGGTCTCCACTTGGATTCCCAAAGCTGTTGATGATACTGTGCGGCGACCTATTTTACGATGGACAATGAGGCTCCTGTATCCAATATCTAGGCGCACTGTACTGTTGGAAGTACTGCTGTGCGGGCCTTTGATATTTGGGTACATCCTTCTTTCTGAACGGCTGCTGGCGCTTTTGATATGCTCGGGGAGCATGCTGTTGGTTATGCCTTACGTGTATGAATAGCTGAGGATTCCGCTGTCTGTGATATGACTGTGGTGGCAAAATGGCAGCCTTTGCTGTTCGCGGTGCAGCAGGTACCTTCACAGGATTCGGGATTTCTTCCGATACAGGAATGGGTTCCACACCCCTGATGAACACAGTACTAGTTTTACCTTTATTGGAGAATGAGTTGTGTTCTAAGCCACTTTTATCATGAGCTGGTGCCCGGTGCTTAGAATTTCTTCCATCATTTTAGATGATTTCTCGAATGATTTCATGATGGTCTCAAGTTTTCCTTCTCATTTTTCGAGAGTTTTTATTTTGGCTTAGAGCAGAACGAAATATTTTTTCTTGATTTCACTGTGAGACTTAGCCTCATTCAGTTCGTAAGCAAGTTGATGATTGCTGTCCAAGAGTTTTTCGTGATCGACTTTGCTATTTTCACAATCGACAAACATATTTTCGTAATTTACTTTCAGCAAGTCGTTTTCTTCCCTCAGCTCTAGGTTAGAAATTTGGAGCTGTATGTTTTCATTTTTCAATGTCTCATGGGCCTTTTGAATGTTTTTAAATTCATTCATTATATTTTCAAAGGTATGAGATGCATTTACAGGAGTAATTGAGGTTGAGCTTACCTCATCATTGCTTTCTCCGTCTTTCGATATGTCTTTGGCCATAAAGCACATATAGGCTTTATCTTCGAATTCATCATCTGACGAGTCACTGTCAGTGACTGCCTGAAGACATTCTTCGGACTTTGTTGGTGCGGGGGAGGCTTATGATTCGCCAATCAGGGCCTTGAACTTATTTTTCCAAGCACATCTTCTTTCGTCTTTTTCTTGTTGCTCGGCTTCCAGCAACCTTTGAACTTTAGGGTGGGGACATTTATTTGCATAATGTCCTGGTTTCCTGTAATTGTAACACGGGTTAGCATCACCAGAGGAAGATTCGGTACTTACCTTGTGAACAGGCTTGTGCCTGTAGGGAGTCTTTCCAGACTGCTTGATGAATTTCTTGAATTTATGCATGAGGAACGCCATTTCATCTTGTGATAGGATATCGTCATCATTGTCAGCATTCTTGTGGGCAGGCTTTGATGTGCTGGGCATGCTATGCCTTCTGTTGGATACAGCGGCTAGCGCTGTAGTCCTCGCAGGTGATTCTTCGGCTTTCTCTCTCCTGTCAATATCATACCCAAATGCTTTGAGGTCAGGGAAGAGGTCAAAAGTAGATATGTCATTAAGATTACATGACACACACATAACTGTTGTTTTAATGTCCCATCAGGCAGGGAGAGATCTGAAAATTTTTAAGTTCTTCTCCTTCTAGGTATAAATTTTGCCCAACGCTTCAAGTTCACCAACAATGCCAGTGAATCTGAGGTCAAGTTCCTCAAGAATTTCAGTTGGTTTCATTTCAAAGGATTCGAATTGCTGAGTCAGTTTTGAAATCTTATTTTCTTTTGAGAGCTCAGTTCCCTCACAAATCATCTTGAGTTTTTCACATATTTCTTTGGATGTCTTACATCTCTTTACCTTTGAGAACGTGCCTTTGTCAAGAGTGAAAAATAGTGCATTCTTAACAACATTGTCGAGGTTGGCGCGTTTTCGATAATCTGTGGTCCATTGTTCGCGCTCTTTCTCGAGCATCTCGGCATGAGCTTGGCCTTCAATCCTTGTGGACGTATTCACCTTCATGATTTTTATGGGGCCTTTTTGGATGACATAAATCATCTCTTCATGCACGGCGGCAAGATGAGCCTCCATCCTAATTCTCCAGTCATCAAACTCGTTAATAGAAAACATTGCTACCTTATTAATCAGTGAGGTATCCATGTCTAAGATTAGGAAAGATAAAGAAGTTTTAAAAAATAAGTGATTTAAGGATCTGATTCGGTTAAAAATACGACTGATTCTTTTTAGATCAACCTCTCTAATATTGTAATACCCGAGATTTTTGTTCCGGTTATTTTGGATTTTTTCGGATATTTCTCGGTTTCCGAGTATCGGTATCATTTTCTCGATGATTGATTTTTGTGTTTACATGGTTGCGTGTGATTATTTGTTGCATGGTGTTTCGTTTCAGATTGTTGATATTGTCTATGAGCATTTCGTCGTGTTCGTTCCATGCGTTTTTGGAAATCGAGTCGTCGGGTCATAGCGGTTGGGTACTGGCCGGACAGTTGCGGCAGGAACCGGCAGGGCGGCTTGGCACTGGCCGGATAGTTGCGGCAGGAACCGGTAGGGACCAGCATAGCGCATGCTACTATCGGATGGCAGTGCGCGCTAATCGGCAGGCATATCGCACGCTATCGGTCGGCCAGCGCACATTACTATTAGGATTCAGTGCCTAAATCGAAGGCCCAGCGGAAGCGGTAAAATGAAAATTAATTCGATCCGAATCCCTACAAGGTTCGATCGAGCTATGCATATACGAATTTAAAATTAATCATAAGAAGATACGAGAAGCATACCTTCGTAGTCGGTTGATTAAATGGTGATTCTTCTCTTGAGCAATTCCCGAAGCTTTAAATGCTTTCCACGAATTCAATCCGCTCCAAGCTCTAGAATGATCCAATGCCGAAAGCACCGCATCTCTACTTGCCACGCGTCGGAGAAACGATCGAAATGACAACACCTTGCTATCCTCCAAGGATACGGCTAGAGCAAGGATGATGAAGCTTACAAATGTGATTATAACACTCTAAGTGTATAACTCACTATCTCTCAATATATCTTGAATTTTCTCCAAGAAAAACAAGAAGAAATGAAGAAGAAGAAGAAGGCTTAGAGAAAACAATTTTCTCTCTCTACCAATTTCACGGGTGAAACACCAAGTCAAGTGTGTTTTGAGACAAATCCTTTTCTTCATTCTTTATACACTTCCAACCCACACCTACAACTCATCTCACATGAGAGATTCCCTATAATAAGTCATTGTCATCCATTATAAAATGGAAACCAAAGACCAAGAGGAAGATTGGTGGAAGGGGGCGACCATCATGAAAAATTCGGACGAGCTCGGTTCGTTTCGGACTCCTGTGAGTTCAAACAGATAAACTCCAATTCCGTTCCGATTTATTTATATCAATTAATTAATCTAATTAATTAATCATATTAAATACATAAAAACATAATTAATTTCTCCAAGAAATAATTATATTCATGAATTAAATTAATCACCCAGTAATTTATTTAATTCGTTAGGCCGTAAATTAATTTATCCATAAATCAATTTAGACATCCAGTGTCCCAAAATTAAATATCCAATATCTAATATTTATAATGTGAGAATAAGCTCGATTCATTCCGTCGTCAATCCTATTGCGCGACTCGATAGGTCCGTCTCAGTTAGCAATGGGAGGAACCAAAGAGTAGTAGCACCACCTAGCCAGCCTGGCGGCCTACACTGTACCCCAACTGAGAACGAATGATTGGGATCATTCAAGAACCATTCTGTTGTGAATACCAGTATATATATAAACCCTTCTTTCAAATATCCCGATCAAGTTATAGGGTGACGGTCAGTCAAATCCTATCTGTTCTTGACAGTATGCATGCGTTAATACAAATCGAGATCATCGAGCTCTCGTGTATCCAATACAACTAGCTCCAATGCTTTGGCCAAAGACTTATGATCTCATCTGCCAATAACTGCATAGGACATATAACCCGTTTACTAACAGGAGAAAAAATTCTATCTTGGTATTCTGTAGGACCTGCTACTTTCCCGTCAAGACGCACGTCGAGGTTGACCCCCACCTTCCGGTTTTTTGGTTCAAACTACTCTAATGAAAATCTTAACGTCACAAGCACTTCCCTACCAAATCCTCAAGTCAAAGGTTCACGAATACCTATCACAACCTTTCAATTCCGTCATTGACTGTCCCGGAGTGAAATCCGTGTGACGAATCGAGGGTGAGTCGGTTCGAGTATACTAATACAATTAGCATACCTATAATGTGTCCTCCCACTAACCATTAGTGTTCGACAGGCACTCTCCACGTCAAAGAACACTTCATACAAGTCTTCATATAAACTCAACGCCCAGTCAAGTTTCATCGACTTGCGAACGATTAAGTACTTGAGATATAAACCTTTCAAGTGCCGATCCCCTTATCCAATAAGTATTGGAATATTTTGCTCTCATATACACGGACTAGTTTCTATACATTATATATATATATATGTACGAGTCAGGAATGCCAGTAATTGCCAGTAAACAAAGAAACAAACAATTGCCTTATGATAATGATTTACATAATAACAAGTACAATGCCCTCACTCAACATCCTCTGAGTGGCATTCCAGGGCTTACTCCTAACAGTTACCTGGCTGGGCAGAGAGTTTTCTGAGGTTCTAGACTCGGGAAAGATCGGCAGGTAGCACACGCTACTGTCGGTTGTTGCGCGTGCTAATTGGCAGGTGTAGCACACGCATTCGGCCGACCAGCGCTCGCTACCTGGCCGAGCAGTTAGTCCAGAGAGTTCTGGACAGGTCGGCTAGCGCACGCAAGTGTCCGCACAATGCGCACTATCACGGTCGGACATGAAGGTTCTGGTCAGCAGGTTAGGTCAGCAGGACCGGGTCGTGCAGGCCCCGACCGAAGGTACTGGGCCGAGACTAGTCGATAGCGCATGCTAGTCCGGAAGCCTAGCGCGCGCTAAGGACGCGCCAGTAAAAATATGATTGAGCAGTCATATTTTCACTCGTTTTTTATTTCCTTTCTTTTCTGTCCGTGGTTGGAGTCTTGGAGAAGTCAAAGGCATGTTGTCAGGCGATGAATCCACGAAGTCTTGGAGTTCAAATCATTGATTAATACTTCTATAACATCATTTGATCAAGCGAAATAAGTTAGATTTATTGAAAATCCTAGTTTTAGGGAATTGGGGGTTTTGCTTGGTTTTGTCCGATTTAATCGTAGTAACTTAGATTTATGGCGGATCGATGATTATTGAGCTATATTCTATCATTTTCCTTGTTGTTCCATGGTTGGATTGTCAAGGATTTTTCGTTTTGTTGAATTCCTTATTGACGCCTTGTAGGTGTCCGATAAAAGGTCTTAGAGGGGGATTCGGGCGCTATGCGATTATTATTCCTCGTACGATCATTAATTTATGGATGATATGTCTTAGAAACTGGGAGTGAACAGTTGTAACACCCAGTTGTAACAGTTGTAACAACCGCTATCATCATTAATTTATGGATTATTATTCCTCGTACGATTGTTAAGGTAAGTTGCTGTAGTGGATGTATGTTTCTATACAAAATACAGCTTAGAAAGTGTTTTAAGCAACAAACTGTACGTTTTTCAAATGAGAGTGTGTAGTGGAAGTCTGTTAAGGTAAGTTGCTGTAAATACAGCAACTAGATTTTCTCCTGTTTGCTTGGTGCGTACAGGGTATGTAGTGTATACTTGTAAAATAATCATAGTAATGAAAACAGTTAGTTGCAGAAGGTAAATGACACGATATTTAAAGTGGTTCGAGGTAAACCCCTCTACGTCCACTGGTCCTCCACACAGAAGTGAAAATGTTTATTATAAACACTACATACACAACTACGTTTCTATAATCAAAGGTATCCTTGTATCATTCACACAGATTGATACAAAGACTATCGCTTTCAACTGTTCACACAGATTGGTCAAATCTTTCACTTGACTAGCTTCTTCACACATAGTTCCGAAGCTTCGTCTCTTCAATGCAGATCTGTCACATACAGTTCAGGAAAAGCAAGGCTTTCTCAGTCCACACAGGGCTGATGGTTTTCTTCATATATAAGATCACGGGTTGAGTACTTGTATATTTCTTCTCTTAGGAATAGCAGTAGTCTTGAAGAAATATGTTTGCTCTTGATATACTGTTCTTGAGATGTTCACGAGTGTATCTCAGTATATCTCAGTTTGCTCAGTTCTCAGATATTGATCTTATGAATATTCATATGTTTGAGTATATACGTGTATAATCGTGTGTATCTGATCTTCAAACTTCGGGGTATATATAGCCTTTAGAATAGATCCGTTGGGAATAGATCCGTTGAGAAAAAAGTCCATTCCAACGTGTTAATTGACTTGCACAGTACAAGATTCAGATTTCGCTCCTTGTCTGAAGATCTTTGTCGGCTGGTATTTAAATACTTTATCCAGTCAGTATTTAAATACTTCTTTTCAAACGGTGACTTGACTTTAGCATATAAAGTAGATTCCGTTTCAACGGTCTTCAGTCCTGTTGGATAAGTATTGAAGATCTCAATACTTACAGCCTGTATGCTGTATCCGACATGTTGCATTTATTGTTAGGAGTATGCCTTCGAATGCCACTCAGGGGATGAGAGAGAAGGGGCATTGTACTTGTAATTATGGAATTATCAACAAAAGGCAATATGATTCATTCATTGTATATTGTATTTCAAATGCATTCTTGACTTGGTAAACATTGAAGTAAAAAGTCCATGTAAATAAGAGCGAATATTCCACTCTCGTTATTAGATAAGAGAAAATGCACTGGAAGTGTTTAAATCTTATTTACGTAAACCGTTCGCAAGTCGATAAACTTAATTGGGCATTAAATTTTCAGTAAGACTTGTATAACTGATGCTAGGACATGTGCATATCTTGATAACATAGTTATAAGTATATTGGTGGGACCAGTGTACTCGATCACGACTCACACTTGATTCAGTCACACGGTCTTCACTCTTGGAGAGTCAATGATGAACCGAAAGGTTGTGATAGTATACTTGGACCTTTGACTTGAGGGTTCAGTAAGAGATGTGCCTGTGACGTTTAGTTTGTCATTAGAGTAGTTAGACCCATTTGCTTAATCGCTGGGTCAAACTCGAAGTGCGCACTATACGGGCAGGTAGCAGTCTTTATTGTACGCCAAGAAAGGATTCTATCTCCTGTTAGTGAGCAGGCGAATATCCTATACGGTTAATGGCAAATAAGATAATAAGTCTTTGTCCAAAGCATTATGGTCTAGTCGTATTGGATACAGTAGTAATCGGTCGGTCTTGATTTGCATTAACACATGTTTAGTGTCTAGTCAACAGTAGGGTTTGACTTTACCGATCGGGACATCTGATAAAGGGTCTATATGTATATGGTATTCACGACATAATGGTTCTGGAATGATCCCTTTATTCGTTCTCAGTCGGGGTTTATAGTGTGGCCCGCTAGGCTGGCTAAGTGCTCCCGCACTCATTGGTTCCTCCCAATGCCGGCTAAGACGGACCTACAGAGTCGCGCATCAGGAATGTTGATGGATAAATATGAATTTATCATCTCGCTATTAATATTAGATTTTGGAGATCTAATTATGATTTATTGGATAAATCAAGTAGCGGTCTTATGAATTGAAATTAAGTTACTCGGTAATTAATTTAATTCATAAATAATATCTCTTAGAGAAATACATTTGTATTAGATATAATTAATTAATTGAATTAATTAATTGATATAAATATATTGAAAATACAATAGTGTATTTAACGGATTCGTTTGACGAACGTCCGGTACACGAGCCGATCGAATCGGCCCATTTCTTGGAAATTTCTTTAGGGCCTCCCCACCTCCCTCTCTCTTGACTTGTCTTGGTTTTGTTTAATGATGTGAGGTCCCACCATTATTCATTCCACTAATGGTGCCAAATGATCACATGTGGTGGGATTCCTTTATACTCATTAAATATCAAATCATCATGAGAACCATTAGTGAGGACTTTCACTTGGAGTGATACGGCAGAGAGCTTGAGAGAGAGAGAGAGAATTTTTTTTCTTGACTTCATTTTCTTCATCTTAGAGATGTGAGAATAGTGATAAAAATTGAGAAAAAATTCCTACGAGTCTCCCTAGCCGTGTTCTTGGGGAACAGAGTCTCGTTGATTTTTTCAGGCAGCTTCCGACGCGCGTGAAGTAGAGACATCGAGCTTTTGGTGTTTGGGATGAATGGATTTCATGCTCGTGCTCGGGATCATGATCATCGTCAAATTACGAATATATTATCAAAGGCTTCAAAGGTATGGGACTTTGATTCTTTTGTCTTCGTCATTTTATTTTTCATTTATACGTGACTTGATCGATCCTGTCTGGGATTCTTTTATTTTCCGTTGCGTACTCGTTTTTGTATCTAGAATCCCAACATTGGTATCAGAGAGGGGTCTTGCGACCGTATATACGATTAGTTAGCATTTGGAATGCTTGCTTTGTGATTTAGAATCATTTGATAATCGTAGATATTTTTTGTTCATCGTAGTAGCGTTTTTCCGTGATTTTATGTTATGATATAAATCAGTTTTTTCATGGAAATATGATTTATATTGATAATATGCAGATCAGGAATAACAGGATTTTAGAAATCTGCCCAAAAATGAGCTGTATGCCATCGTTGGACGATTTACCATACAACATCCTGTAAGCTGCCGAGCACGTCCTGTAGGTTGCCAAGCACATCCTGTAGGATGCCGAGCGGGTCCTGTAGGATGCCGAGAGGGTCCTGTAGGATGCCGAGCGGGTTTCTGTAGGATGCCGAGCGGGTCCTGTAGGATACCGAGAGGGTCCTGTAGGATGCCGAGCGGGTTCCTGTAGGATGCCGAGAGTGTCCTGTATGCTGCCGGGCGGTGCTGCATACAGCAGCCGGGCTATAGCATACATCGTCCGAGCGCTGCCGGGCGCTGCTGCATACAGCGACCGAGTTGTATCATACAGCATGTACATGGTGCCTGATGCTGCTTGGCAGCTTCCATGCTATCGGGCACTGGGTATCTTTTTTCATTATAGTTTCGATAATTGATTTTCCCAGTATTAAATCATTAAATTTGGAATTTTTGATGAAAGGAAAATTCATAGAAAATATTTTAAGGGTTTACTATGGACAAAAATTAAATTATCGATTATTGTTGAATTAATTGGATTAATTTACACCATTGTCGTTACTTATTGTATCTTTGACATATTTATGTGATGGGGATGTAGTTCATGGAATTAGGTTTTTGAATCGTTTTTCGATTGGGTTGTAAAGGCCGTTTTAAGCCTATTTATTTTACTAGAAATATTTGTATCTAGGATGCAATTTTCAATGTAAAATCATATGTAATGACGAAGACCGGAGGAAGATCCATTCGAGGGGCAAGACTCGAGACATGTAATTAGATTACGACGTTTTTGGTTCTAGGAATGGTCCATGAACTACATATTGGTAGTAACTAGGTTGCTATTTCCTGTTTTTCATTTTGAATGATTGAGAAACAAACGCGCTTATATAAATGAATTAATATGCAAAGTGTGACATTAATCGCAAAATTCTCCCGACATACAAACAGACTAAGTTTGAAAAAGGTTACAAGGTTTCCTACCTGTTGTGTCGAGAATTATATATCTCGACAGGCGATCGCCTCAGAGACCGGGCGACCGAGCCAGAGCCCAGCAGCCAAGGCGATCGTCTCTCGGTACTTGGCGATCGACTCCTGGTAGCCGACTAGCTGACAACCGAAGGTCCCAGGACAAGTCCCGATGCCGAGCGATCGACATCTAAGGCGATCGTCTCTCGGTACTTGGCGATCGACTCCTGGTGGCCGACCAGCTGACGGCCGCCTCATGCCACGCGAAGCCATAGATCATCCAGTCGGCAAGGGCCGATGCGCGAAGCCAACGATCGTCCAGTCGGCAAGGGCCGAAGCTCTAACAACTCAACCCACGTGCAGTTTCGAGACAAGATCCGCATTTCATGGATCGTTGACCACAACCTGTCAGCATCATTCCACCAGCCGACAGACCCGCCGAAAGGTGTCCGTGGGACCGCCCGTGACAGCAACTGAGGACGTCTGCTGGCTCCTCATTGGGATCACATACTGGCCAACAAAGAATGCAAGCTTTAGGCAGACAACCCATGTGACATAAAGACGATCGCCCCATTATTATATTGCTCGAAAGGCGATCGCCCGCCAGGAAACAGGGTATCTCAGCCCCTATAAATAGAAGGCTGCCTGCACTTGGAAAAAAGGCTCCAACTCACTTCGGATTTCAACACACAACTTGGCTTTCTCACTCTTGGCAACAGCTATCTCTCGGTTCTTTCTTCTCTCTCAGCATCTCTTACACAGCAGACGATCGGCAGAGAGCAAGAACACCAAAGCTTCGCTCAAGAGCTAGATAAATAGGATCTTTTACACTCATTGTACTTAGATTCTCACATTAATACTTGTATCCACGAATATTTGTATTAATAACATCTCGCGAGAGCATTCAAGCCCGGGCTTAACAAACCCGGCAAATCTAGTGTTTTTTCCATTCCCTCGGACGTGCTCTCGCAATTTGCTGTTGCTCGACCATTCCAGCAATATTCATCTTCGGATAATATTTTGGGCAACAACAATTGGCGCTAGAAGGAGGGCATCTAACCCTCATTTTTATTCCTACCGTCTCTAAGAACACTCATTGTTCTCCGGGGCATATACCTGAAGAAACACTCACTGTTCTTCAGAGAAAGACTTCAGAATCATGTCTTCCGCCTATGCATCGAAGAAAGCCGCTGGCGGATCCACCAGACGCCTCCTTCCATCTCAGTCCGAGCCACAGCCGATGGCGGAGGGTAGCCACCACGGTCCGAGACTCTCGATCCTGCCCCCGAGGGACGGCCCAAGCCTCTCGCTCGATCAGTTCCAAACCGCGGAACAGATCGAAAAGGCCATGGCCATCCTACAGGAGCGACGGAGAACTCTCGATGTGCCGCCCGCTATCACCCCCTCGGCCATCCACCGCATGACCAAACGGAAGTTCAAGACGTTACTGACCGAGCGATCGCCAGGAGGCTCCCATTCGTAAGAAGAGGCGCTCGCCAGCCGGGGCACCTCTGTTTTCGATCGCCTAGGCAGCGACCCATCTTGGCGACCGGGGCAGTCCGGCCCCAGCCACGAGACGACGGAGTTCGAGTCCGTCACCAGGAGTTCGGCGTATCCAACTCCCAGAAGGTAGGCCAGCCATCTGGATCCCCCTCGCCAAAGAGCCGAGGTCGGCAGCAGCGGAGTCAGGAGATCGATACACGATCGCCTCGGCTCCCGCTCCAAAAGCCGATCTACGAGCGACCAAGCTACAGCGATGGCCGCGATGCAACGCCAGCTCGACGACATGAAGGCGCTCCTGGAATCTGGGGCAGGCGCCAAGAGCAAGATCGCCGGGCCGAGCGAGCCGCTCGCGGTCCACATCGATCTCGCCCCCGTGCAGCATAAGATCGCTCCTCCGCAAACACCTTTGTATGAGGGGAGATCAGACCCCGAAACTCACCTGAGAAAGTTCAACATCTACATGACCGGGTGTGGGGCATCAGACGTGACCAGACGCCGAATGTTCCCTCTGACGCTGGATGACCTTGCCCACAGGTGGCACACCTCATTGCCACCTCGATCCGTCGGTTCCTTTAATCAACTGGCGAACGACTTCACAGCATACTTCGCCACCAGGTTCGCTCGGCCAGAAGGCCCCCATCGTATAATGCAGATCAAGCAAGGGGAAGAAGAGTCCGACTCGGATTACATCGATCGGGTAGACGAGACCATCCTCAACAGCGAGCCCGTAAATGATGAGATCGCCCTATACTCGGCCCTAGGAGGATTCCATGGTCTTTCGCCTATGTTCAGGCATATTACGAAAGACCAACCCTCGACCTACGCGATCTTGCGCGCTAAAGCCGCAGACTTTCTGGCCAGACAGAGGTTTCTTCTGAGCCTATGAGCAGCGCGATCGGCGCCCAAACGACGATCTCCAGTCTTCCAGCCCGATCGCCGATATCAAGCAACATCATTAAAACCGGAGGACTCGTTCGACATCCATAGTTTATCATCTAACATGGTGGATTACGGCATGAGATCGCCTCCACCGCACAACATACACCGTCGAAGGTCGGCATTTAACATGACGATCTGAGGTGGAAGAGTGCAGCCATGGTCCTGGTGGTCGATGGAACTGACTGCTTAGGCCATGCAAGGTTCCTTTGGGCTGAGATCGCTCGCCCTTCGTTTAAATATGAGGCGGGCGTAGTCGAAGGACCCTCCAAGTCAATCAGTGGACATGATCGCCCGCCCTCAAAGGTTCATCATCTAACATGGTCAACCCGGACAATGCGACGCGTCACTACCCCCGTTTCAACGTACACCATCGAGGGTCGCCATCTTCACGGCGGACCGAGGTGGAAGCAGAGCTAACAAGCCGCGGAAGTGGAGTTGATTAATCCGACGACGCCACGCGCAAAGACTCCTCTAGACCAAGACCGCACGCCTTTCGTTTAAATACGAGGCGAGGCGCAGCCTAACAGAGGACCCTCACAATAAAATGAGTCACGAGACAGACAAATGTCGCTCGCGCACAAGACATGGTCATGGAGTCGGTCCATCGAACTCCGCGACTATGCACGATTCCTCAATGACGAAACCATCAAGTTTCTAAGGGGGATCGGCAAAATTGTTTGTTGCAGGTACAAGACCGAAGATAGCTAGCCAATCGACCAGATTGCCCAAGTCTGAAGCTAAAGTCTGCTCATCTGATCGCCCGTCTCCATCCTACACGATCCCCAGCAAGAACCACCTCACCCCATGTCTTCAACATCGGAGTAAGCTAGGGGGCAATTGTTGTGTCGAGAATTATACATCTCGACAGGCGATCGCCTCAGAGACCAGGCGACCGAGCCGGAGCCCAGCAGCCAAGGCGATCGTCTCTCGGTACTTGGCGATCGACTCCTGGTAGCCGACTAGCTGACAACTGAAGGTCCCAGGACAAGTCCCGATGCCGAGCAATCGAAATCTAAGGCGATTGTCTCTCAGTACTTGGCGATCGACTCCTGGTGGCCAACCAGCTGACGGCCGCCTCATGCCACGCGAAGCCGTAGATCGTCCAGTCGGCAAGGGCCGATGCGCGAAGCCAACGATCGTCCAGTCGGCAAGGGCCGAAGCTCTGACAGCTCAACCCACGTGCAGTTCTGAGACAAGATCCGCATTTCATGGATCGTTGACCACAGTCTTTCAGCATCATTCTACCAGCCGACAGACCCGCCGAAAGGTGTCCGTGGGACCGCCCGTGACAGCTACTGAGGACGCGTGCTGGCTCCTCATTGGACCGCACAGCTGGCTGCCAACAACAGCCGCAAGCTTTAGGCAGACAACCCATGTGACATAAAGAGGATCGCCCCATTATTATATTGCTCGAAAGGCGATCGCCCGCCAGGAAACAGGGCATCTCAGCCCCTATAAATAGAAGGCTGCCTGCACTTGGAAAAAACGCTCCAACTCACTTCGGATTTCAACACACAACTTGGCTTTCTCACTCTTGGCAACAGCTATCTCTCGATTCTTTCTTCTCTCTCAGCATCTCTTACACAGCAGACGATCGGCAGAGAGCAAGAACACCAAAGCTTCGCTCAAGATCTAGATAAATAGGATCTTTTACACTCATTGTACTTAGATTCTCACATTAATACTTATCCACGAATATTTGTATTAATAACATCTCGCGAGAGAATTCAAGCCCGGGCTTAACAAACCCGACAAATCTAGTGTTTTTTCCATTCTCTTGGACGTGCCCTCACAATTTGCTGTTGCTCGACCATTCCAGCAATATTCATCTTCGGATAATATTTTGGGCAACAACACTACCCTCCACCAAACTCGTAGAAAATTGATACCCGAGCCGGTGTGCTATGCTTCCGAGTTATCGGGGTAGTACATTTGGTAGAGGTTAAAAAATTCTTAAGTGCATTAGATGTCTTCGGTTGGTGATAAATTTCGCCTCTAGAAACCTGATAGGTTGCCGGGCGAGACACAATAGTCAAACTGATAGACGTTGATGGTCAACAACTTAGATAGTCCGGATTGCCAAGAAACCTGAAAGGTTGAGGGCATGAAGACTAGGGGAAAAAGAAGATCGAATCATCTGTTAGACAAGTTGGTGTTGGACACCACTTTACAGAAATTAATAGGCAAGAAACCGGACAGGTTGCGTCTGTTAAAATTTGTAAAGAACTCGATCACCACTAAGAAGTCGATCCCAACCATGACTTTTGGGATATAACATGGGAGTGTGTAATTCTGATAAAATTAGTGGGAGCCGAGACAAGAATTATACAAGCCCTTAAATTCTATACTCGATCGTAATAAAACAAGTGAGTAATTCAATTTTGTCTAAATCAATGTAGAGAAACGAAATAATATCTCTCTAAAAATGGCAAATAATCCACTTGCAATACTACTTGAAAAGAATCTCCTAACTGGCCCCAATTTTGTTGACTGGTTGCGGAATCTGATGATTGTACTCAGCATGGAGTCTCTGGGATACGTCTTAGAGGCCGACATTCCACTGACTCCAGTCCGGACTAGGGGTAATCAGGAAGATATTGACGCCCATGAAAAATGGGTCAAGGATGATGTGCTGGTCCATGGCTTTATGATGGGCTCAATGACTAATGAGCTGCAGAGAGTGTATGAGAAAATGACTTCTGCTAGGCATATTCTTGCATACTTGACCGAACTTTATGGGGAGCACAGTAGGACTGCTAGATATGAGATATCGAAGCAGTTATTCAGTGCTAGGATGAAGTGCAACACCTCTAGAATGCAACCAGGAATATTACACACCGTGGACCCCACACCGGAGATCCACCAAGCTAAACACAAACATATGACCAAATATTTGACCGGTCGGGATCAAACAGCATAAAGACACGGACCGATAAGGTCACACTACAGAATCTAACATTAACAATTTGTTACAACTCATCCCCCACACCGGGGTCCAAAATACAAAACGATACAACACAGCAGAAGATTGAAAAATAATACAATGACACAACAATAACAACTGCATTCCATATCTCTTTATTAGTATCGTTGTCCATCATCTTTCGCACTGATCCTGTCACTGCTCCACGCTCCAGCATGAACCTGGACACAAAACAGATATCCACCCCCTCATTACTTGAGAGTTAGTAAAACTCCACTGTTTTACTAGTGAAAGTATCAAACCATACAAAATGTGACAAGCAATTACAAATCATAAATCAGACAACCATAATCTACCAATCACAAGTCAACCATTCATGTATTACCTAGAAGTTGTACGAATATAGAAACCAACCCAAGTGGAGTCTTTGTAAAATGAAATGCCATCTAGGGAATCTTAGAAAACGCAAATCTTTTAGGAACTCGTGTCCTAAGTTTGTAAAAAACCTCTAGGAATTCATGTCCTAGGGTTTTCAAATTCCACTAGAAACTCATGTCCTAGGTTTGTCATAATCTTCTAGGAACTCACGTCATAGGTTTGTCAAAATCCTTTACATTAAAAACATGCCCAACGGTCAATCAAAACATTTGTGAACTCTTGTCACATGTACTGCATACAACAATCATAACACTCGTGATCCCTTGTCACGTGGCTCCATCGGTTCATCAACCCGCACGGACTATGCCAAGTACAATAACCATAACACCATGAACTCATGTCACGTATCAAACACAACAAACATAACACTCGTGATCCCTTGTCATGTGGCCCCGTAGGTTCATCTACCCGCACGGACTATGCCAAACACAAATATCATAATACCGTGAACTCTTGTCACGTATCAACACAAGAAACACAACACTCGTGATTCCTTGTCACGTGGCTCTGTAGGTTCATCAACCCACATGGACTATGCCAACCCAAAACAATCACAACATCCAGTCTCAACTCCGTGATCTCTTGTCACGAGTCACCGTAGGCCCCGTCGAACCCACACGGTTGAATGTACTGTGTCCTGACCCTATGATCGACTGCCATGTGTCATCGTAGGCCTTGTCATACCCGCACGACTGGACCTCAGCACCACATACTAAGTTTCGATTCCATGGACCCTTGCCATGAATCCTTGTAGGCCGCGTCGAACCCGCACGAGTGAACTTAGCATCACAACACATATCTTCACAGTTACATTCACATTTCAGCAAGTCCATACACAACAACACAATCACATTAATCACCACAAAGTCACGCATCATGCGTACATAACACAATACCAACAATCACAACAACCGTCATCAATCAATGACACACAACCAACATAACTCACGATTAATACACAATACATTGCACAACCATGTGTACAACCAAATCAGCGCGATTATCACAATCTTGCACACAAAACACAACACAATACATATATCTAAGTAACATAGTCATCACCAATCCCATATAACGGGAAACACATAACCAATTCACACGAACCACGTTTTCAAAGGTAAACCTGTTGGGATTCAGTGCCTAAAACGAAGGCCCAGTGGAAGCGGTAAAACAAAAATTAATTCGACCCGAATCCCTACGAGGATCGATCGAGCTACGCATATACAAATATTAAAACGAAGCACAAGAAGATACGAGAAACATACCATCGTAGTCTGTTGATTAAATGGTGTTCTTCTCTTGAGCGATTCCCCAAGCTTTAGTTGCTCTCCACGAATCCAATCCGCTCCAAGCTCATGGATGATCCATCACCGAAAGTACCGCGCCTCTACCTGCCACGCGCCGGAGAAATAATCAGAATGACAACACCTTACTATCCTCCAAGGATACGGCTGGAGCTAGGATGATGAAGCTTTCAATTGTGATTATAATACTCGAAGTGTATAACTCACTATCTCTCTATTAATCTCTCGATTTTTCTCCAAGAAAAATTCAAGAACAAAATGAAGATGAAAAGGAAGACTTGAAGAAAAATATTTCTCTCTCTCTCTCTCTCTCTTGCTTGTTTGAGCCGTGAATAAGTGCAAATAAGAGTGAGATGGTCTTCATTTTTATTCTATATCCCAACACATCAAATCACCTTTTCCATATATTAAGAGATACCATATCTCTTAAAGTCATTTGTCTTCCATTATAAAATGGAGACAAAGACCAAGGGGAATGTGAGTGGAAGGGGGCGGCCATCTAGAAGGAATCGGACAAGTTCGGTTCATTTCGGACTCCCGTGAGTCCAAACACATAAACTCCAATTCCGTTCCGATGTATTTATATCAATTAATTAATCCAATTAATTAATCATATCAAATACAATTTAATATAATTAATTTCTCCAAGAAATAACTATCTATGAATTAAATTAATCACCCAATATTTATTTAATTCATTAGGCCGTAAATTAATTTATCCAATAAATCAATTTAGATTCCCAATAAATTAGATATCCAATATCTAATATTTATAATGAGAGAATTAGCTTGATTTATTCCGTCGTCAATTCGATTACGCGACTCAGTAGGTCCGTCTCAGTTAGCAATGGGAGGAACCAAAGAGTAGTAGCACCACCTCGCCAGCCTAGCGGCCTACACTGTACGAATGATGGGGACCATTCAAGAACCATTCTGTCGTGAATTCCAATATACGTATAAACCCTTCTTTCAGATGTCCCGATCAAGTTATAGGGTCACGGTCAGTCAAACCTTATATATATTTGACGCTATGCATGAGTTAATGCAAATTGAGATCATCGAGCTCTCGTGTATCCAATACAACTGGATCCAATGCTTTGGCCAAAGACTTATGATCTCATATGCTAATAACCGCATAGGACATATAACCTATCCAATAATAGGAGAAAGAATTCTATCTTGGTATTTAGTACGACCTACTACTTGCCCGTCAAGGCGCACGTCGAGGTTGACCCCCACCTTCCGGTTTTCTGGTTCGAACTACTTTAATAAAAATCTTAGCGTCACAAGCACATCCCTACTAAATCCTCAAGTCAAAGGTTCACGAATACTGTTCACAACCTTTCGATTCCGTCATTGACTGTCCCGGAGTGAAATCCGTGTGACGAATCGAGGGTGAGTCGGTTCGAGTATACTAATCCAATTAGCATACCTATAACGTGTACTCCCACTAACTATTAGTGTTCGACAGGCACTCTCCACGTCAAAGAACACGTCATACAAGTCTTCACATAAACTTAAAGCCCAGTCAAGTTTCATCGACTTGCGAACGATTAAGTATTTGAGCTATAAACCTTTCCAGTGCCGATCCCCTTATCCAATAAGGAGTGGAATATTTTGCTCTCAAATACACAGACTAGTTTCTATATATATGTATATTTACGAGTCAGGAATGCCAATAACTGCCAGTAAATAAAGAAACAAATAATTGCCTTATCATAATGATTTACATAATAACAAGTACAATGCCCTCACTCAACATCCTCTGAGTGGCATTGAGGGCTGTTAGGCGTATTTTTATACACTTATTTATCATTATTTTATATTCATTTGAAGTGTAAATCTGCTTAATTGAGCTTTTAATGCACTATTCTTCTATGTTTGGCAGGAAATTGGAGTCCGGAAGCTCGAACGACGAAAAACAGGAGAAAACGGCGATTTTTGGCCTGGGGCCGCGGCACAAGGAATGCGAGCCGCGGCACACGCAGGTGACCAGCAAGCCCCGAACCAATTGTACCGGGGGCCGCGACACAAGGATGCTGAGCCGCGGCCCATGAGGAAAAACGCGCGTCTAGGCATATGCGCTGAGCATGGTGAGCCGCGACACAGATTAAGTGAGCCGCGGTCCACGGGGCGGTTTTGATGTGTTGGCCACGGTTTTGGGCCGTTTTTGGAGCTTGTTCCCAACCTAATCCCCAGACGCATTTTGGAGGCTGAATAGAGTTATAAATAAACATTGAAGGTCATAATTGAGAGGATTATCAAGGGATCGATCATCATCAAGGAGAAGAAGAAGCAGAAAACACAGAGGAGCAAAGAGTGGAAGCTAGAGAACGGAGGAATCCGAGCTCTTCGACTGCGTTTGATCTTTATGCTTTCTTTAATTATTTCTATATTTTTATTCCTTAGCATGTCAGGCTAAAACCCTGTTCTAGGATTTTGATGAAACCGAAGTTTTGACGAATTTACTTTTGATTATTAATTCAATTCCCTTTTCTATTAAGCTTTCCAATTGTTCTTAATGCTTTCAATTGTGTGGCCTATAATTGAATTGTTTTAATTACGCAACTCGAATCGGGAGAGGAGAGTTAGTAGGAAATAATTGGTGAGAATCGTTTTATCTTGTGAGATAGGAATATACTCATAGGAATTACGTGGCCTTTTTGGAGATTTCGTACTTTTTGCCTATTGTCGAATTAATTCACCTAGGAATAGAGTGGGTTATTCGCCTTAGAAAAATCTATTGATCTCGGGAGAGTCGGTAGAGTATTTTAGCAATCTTCGCCTTCAATAAATTGGGAAATCATTAAATTCATATAATCGAGAGTAATTCGGATAAACCGAGGTGGATTCATAATCCTAGATTGATTCCATATTTGATCTTCTTCCCTTGCATAATCGATTTTTCTATTCTTGCTTTTGTTAATTTTCCTTAATTATTTCTTGCACCTAAAATTTCGACAGTTCAGATAAAATTAGAATACTCATAAATCGGTAGTTAGTAACTCAGTCCTCGTGGGAATGATATCTGACTTATAACTTTATTACTTGTCTACGATAACGTGCACTTGCGTTGAACGAAATCCGCAACAAGTTTTTGGCGCCATTGCCGGGGACTGATTAATTTTACTAATATCGATATCAGTATTTCTAGTCTTAGTTTGAATATTTTTTATTTTTTGTGTAATTTGTTTATTTGTTTTTCCTTTCAAGAATTTCCGGTTAGTGCATGAGAAAATTCGGTAACGAAGGCCTACTACCTTTGGATACTGAACTCAAGCGCACTCTTCGGAGAAGCAAGAAGGAGAAACACGAGCTACCAGCAGCAGGCACCATTGCCGACAACACGGGAAATCACGAAGCAGACAACCCCATTCAGCAAGTTCAACCGGCATTAGCACTCCGTGATTATGCTATGCCACAAATCAATGCGAACTTTTCGGGGATTCGGTGTCCAACCATCCAAGCCAACAACTTCGAAATTAAGCCGGCTATTATTCAGATGGTTAAAGCAAGCCAGATTTGTGGATTGGCGAACGATGACCCCAACGCGCATATCGCTTCATTTCTCGAGATTTGTGACACCTCCAAAAACAACGGTGTTACCGATGATGCCATTCGTCTGCGACTTTTCCCTTTCTCTTTGAGGGACAAAGCCAAATTCTGGCTGAATTAATCTTTACCGCCGGGATCTATCACGACTTGGGCGGAATTAGCGCAAGCCTTCCTGGCTAAGTTCTTCCCACCATCAAAGACGGCGAGGCTTAGGAACGAGATAACCACCTTTGGGCAATTTGATATGGAGTCGTTTCACGAAGCTTGGGAGCGATACAAGGATTTGCTGAGGAGATGCCCACACCTCGGCTTACTGGATTGGCTACAAATCCAAACTTTTTATAACAGACTGTGTGCTTCTACACGCACTCTTGTTGATGCAGCCGCTGGCGGTGCTCTAATGGGAAAGACGATGGCCGAGGCCCACTCTTTATTGGAAGCAATGGCTGCAAATGCTTATCAGTGGCCTTCCGAATGAGTAATTCCGAAGCGAGTTATGGAAATCTCCAATAACGATCCGATCTCTACATTATCAGCTCAAGTCGCCACCTTAACTCAGCAACTTCAAGCCTTTTCACATGCTTCTTCCCCCGTTACCATTGAATCATGCAATTGGTGCAACGGATCTCATCCTAGCGCAGAGTGCCAACTTGAAAATCCTTTCGAACAACACCCGATGGAACAAGCTCAGTTTGTGGGGAATGCAAATCGGCAGAATAATCCGTACTCCAACACTTATAATCAAAGGTGGCGAAATCACCAAAATTTTTCGTGGAAGAACGGGCAAACTTTAAAACCTCCACAAGCTCAATTCGCACAGCCCCCATAGCAGCCCCCTCAATCACCAAAGATATCCTTGGAAGATGCTCTTGCTCAATTGGTGGCTAACACGAGCCAATTTATGACCCGCACTGAGACTACCCTTCAAAATCATTCCGCCTCCATCTGAAACTTGGAAGCACAAATGGGGCAGATTGCAAGTCTATTGTCCTCTCGACCTCAAGGTGCATTACCCAGTGCAACAGAAATGAACCCCAAGGAAAACGTGCAAGCAATCGAACTACGAAGTGGAAAGGAGTTGAAAGTGCAGCCTATCAACAACAAGGACAAAATCGAGCAAAGTGAGAAAGAAAAGGACGAGGCATCCAAGCCAAAGGCAGTGTCGACTACTCATACCACGCCTCAAATTCCATTCCCACAACGTCTGCAAAAGCAAAAATTGGACAAGCAATTTTTCAAGTTTCTCGACATCTTCAAGAAACTGCATATCAACATTCCATTTGCCGACGCCTTGGAACAAATGTCGAGTTATGTGAAATTCATGAAAGAAATCTTGTCAAACAAAAGAAAGCTCGAGGAGTATAAGACAGTCGCATTGACGGAGGAGTGCATCACTATTCTGCAGAAGAAGCTCCCACCTAAATTGAGAGATCTGGGAAGCGTTACTATTCCTTGCATCATTGGGAATTCGTCTTTTGAAGGAGCCCTATGCGATCTCGGAGCCAGCATAAACCTTATGCCCCTTTCTATTTTTAAAAAGTTGGATATTGGGAAAGCTAAGCCAACGACGGTCTCTTTGCAATTAGCCGATAGATCCATCAAATATCCGAGGGGAGTAATAGAGGACGTCTTAGTCAAGGTCGATAAATTCATCTTTCCGGCCAATTTTATTGTGCTTGACATGAAGGAGGATCACGACATCCCAATTATCTTGGGAAGACCATTTTTGGCAACTGGCCGAACTTTGATCGATGTGGAAAAAGGGAAGCTTACTCTACGAGTTCAAGAGGAGCAAGTAACGTTCAATATCTTTTGATCCTTAAAATATCCGAGTGATGCTGAAAATTGTCTCCAAGTTGACGTCATTGACTCGTGTGTAAGTAGAGCCTTTCGAGAGAATTATCCAGCCGATCCACTGGAGTCTGTTTTGATTGGGTCTGCTTCCGAATTAAATTCAGAGCATGTAGCCTACGTACGACACATGGATGCTTCCCCACCAATTTTTAATCGTCGACCATGTGAGGAGCTTGGAAGTTCACTAACTCGACCCGTCCCATCAATCGAGAGACCTCCAAAGTTGGAACTCAAGAAGCTGCCGTCTCATTTAAAATATGCATTTTTGGGACCCGACGATTCCTTGCCAGTCATTCTTTCGGCCACTTTAGCGGGGGATCAAGAGGAGAAATTATTGAGAGTTTTGAGGGAATACAAATCTGCTCTTGGATGGTCTATTGCGGATATTAAGGGGATCAGCCCGTCCATTTGCATGCACAAGATTTTGATGGAGGAAGATTACAAACCATCCGTGGAGCATCAACACCGTTTAAATCCAAATATGAAAGAGGTGGTAAAAGTCGAGATTTTAAAACTCCTCGACGCAGGTATGATCTTTCCTATTTCTGATAGCAAGTGGGTAAGTCCGGTCCAAGTTGTGTCAAAAAAGGGTGGGATAACGGTTATTCAAAATGATAATAATGAATTAATTCCCACTAGGATTGTCACGGGGTGGCGTATGTGCATAGATTATAGGAAATTAAATAAAGCCACTAGAAAAGACCATTTCCCCTTACCTTTTATTGATCAAATGTTAGATAGATTAGCCGGACACGATTTCTACTGCTTTCTTGATGGTTATTCTGGGTATAATCAGATTTATATAGCCCCAGAAGACCAAGAGAAAACGACGTTTACATGTCCTTACGGCATTTTCGCTTATAGGCGCATGCCTTTTGGATTATGTAATGTGCCGGCTACTTTTCAACGGTGTATGATGGCTATTTTTCTGACATGGTAGAGCATTGCATTGAAATCTTTATGGATGATTTTTCTGTTTTCGGTGATTCGTTTGATATGTGTTTGCAGAATTTGCAGAAAGTCTTGAAAAGATGCGAGGAAACAAACTTGGTCTTGAACTGGGGGAAGTGCCATTTTATGGTCCAAGAGGGCATTGTACTTGGCCACCGAATATCCTCACATGGAATTGAAGTCGACGGGGCGAAAATTGAAACAATCGAGAAGATGCCTCCGCCTACTTCAGTGAAAGGAATAAGAAGCTTTTTGGGACACGCCGATTTTTACCGCCGGTTTATTAAGGATTTTTCAAAGATCACGAAGCCGTTGTGCAATCTGCTCATGAAGGATGTTCCGTTTGATTTTGACGATTCATGTAAAGAAAGTTTCGATTTATTAAAGAAAGCTCTAAGCACTGCACCGGTAATAGTCGCTCCAGACTGGGACCTTCCGTTCGAGTTAATGTGTGATGCTAGTGATTTTGCCATTGGGGCTGTTTTGGGACAAATACGAGGGAAAGTGTTCCACGTCGTGTATTATGCGAGCCGAACACTTGACGACGCCCAAAGAAATTATGCCACAATGGAAAAAGAATTGTTGGCGGTGATCTTTGCATTTGATAAATTCCGGGCGTATTTATTGGGAACGAAAGTGATAGTGTGGACCGACCATTCAGCAATAAAATACCTTTTGGAGAAGAAGGATGCCAAACCAAGGTTGATTAGGTGGGTGCTTCTTCTCCAAGAATTCAACTTGGAAATCCGCGACAAAAAGGGGACTGAGAATGTCATTGCCGATCACCTTTCACGGTTAGAGAGTCCTCTTAAGAAGGGAGAAAGTCATCCACAAATCATGGAAACCTTTCCCGACGAACAGCTCTACAAGTTGGGTTCGCAACACGCGCCTTGGTATGCTGACCTAGTGAACTATTTGGCGAGCAAAACAATTCCAAATGACCTTTCACGCCATCAAAAGAAGAAGCTAATTTCAGATGCTAAGTATTATTTGTGGGACGATCCTTTTCTGTTCAAAAGAGGCCCTGATCAAATCATTCGCAGATGTGTTCCGGACGAGGAAATCCACAGTGTGCTGAATCATTGTCATGCATCACCCTATGGTGGACATTTTAGTGGAAATAGAACAGCGGAAAAGGTCTTACAATCGGGGCTCTATCGACATGAAATGCCCCTGAACACCATACTTGAGGTTGAATTGTTCGACGTATGGGGGATCGACTTCATGGGTCCCTTTCCTCCATCAAACAAGAATCTCTATATTTTGGTAGCCGTGGACTACGTCTCAAAGTGGGTCGAAGTGGTGGCACTACCGACGAATGGGTCCAATGTCATAATCAAATTTATAAAAAGATATATTTTCACGCATTTTGGGACTCCACATGCTATTATCAGTGATGGTGGTTCACACTTCGACAACAAATTCCTTGATGCGGTCTTGAGAAAATATGGAGTCACTCATCGTGTTGCTACAGCCTACCATCCTCAGACGAGCGGTCAAGTCGAGATATCAAATCGAGAGCTGAAGTGGATCTTAGAAAAAACAGTCAGCTCGTCTCAAAAAGATTGGTCTTTTAAACTCGATGATGCACTTTGGGCGTACCGTACTGCATATAAAACACCTATCGGGATGTCACCTTACAGATTGGTTTTTGGGAAAAGTTGTCATTTGCCCGTAGAAATGGAACATCGTGCTTACTGGGCAATAAAAAAATTAAATTTTGATCTTAAATCTGCGGGTGAAAAGCGTTGTTTGCAGTTGAACGAGTTGGAGGAAATTCGCCACGATGCGTACGAAAATGCAAAGCTTTATAAGGAGCGGACAAAGATTTGGCATGATAAGCACATCACACAGCGAGAGTTCGTCCCGGGTCAAGAGGTGTTGTTGTTTAATTCTCGCTTAAGGTTATTCCCCGGGAAATTGCGTTCACGATGGTCGGGACCGTTTACCGTAGTTCAAGTGTTCCCACACGGTGCAGTGGAAGTACAAAAAGATGACCGCAAATTCAAAGTTAATGGACAGCGGTTGAAGGCCTACCTGGGAAATCCAATATATGCGCAGAAGACGAGCGTTGTCTTATCCACCGCCGGATGAATGCTAGAAAAGTCCGGCTGAAGACTATAAACTTAGCGCTTCTCAGGAGGCAACCCGAGTATTAGTTGTAGATTTTTGTGTTTCAGTATTTTCTTGCATTTTTGGATCTTTATTTTTCGTCATTTTAGCTTGGATATGCTAATCTCTCACGCTCTTGATGTTTTCTTTTGAAAATTCTGTGCAGAAATCACCCCAGGGGAAGAAATCAGCAATGGGCCGCGGCACAAGGATAGTGAGCCGCGGCACACATCAGTGGAAGGAAAAAGGCTAAACTTCCTGTACTCTGTGCCGCGGCATAATCATACTGAGCCGCGGCACACTCGATCCCTGAGCCGCGGCACGTTGCCGCTGAGCCGCGGCACGCCAGATGCCAAAGATACGCCCAGGAAGCTGTACTCTGTGCCGCAGCACGGACTAAATGAGCTGCGGCACACTAACACGATGAGCCGCGGCACGCGTAGATTGAGCCGCGGCACTCGGCGACATTACAAAAAGTCCCAGGCAGACTGTACTATGGGCCGAGGCTCACTTAAGCTGTGCCGCGGCCCCCGTCGCAAATGGGAACGCCCAGCATTCTTTCATATTCTTGTTCGGCCGACAACCGGTAAGCTCTCTTCCCTTTAGCTCGGTACTCAGACGATCCCATTCATTTTTTCTTCTTCTTGCATTTCTCCAATCAAAGCAAGGTAATTCTCAATCTCTTCATCCTAATTGCTACATGACTTGAAAAGTGAAGTATTATTATTCATTCGACGATGAATATGTAGTTAGTGTTTTAAAGTTTTATCAAGGTTGAGTTAGGATATGAAATTTTTGATTAGTTATCGATGGAAATTGTTGATTATGAACGAATTGGTGATGTAGTTTGTCGTTAGTCATGGCTATTTATCTATGTTGTTATTTTTGGGGATTTGGATTTAGCCATTAAAATTCTTGTTCTTCATTTAAAATTATGTATACCAAGTGTTTTATGAATTGCATCAATGAAAAATTTTTAAGCCAAGCATTTTCAAACTATATGCAACGAATTATTTTATCGGATTACATTGTCTCCCAACCCTTACATCATGTTTAAACTTGAGAGCTCATCCTTAATTCCTCTTTGATGATGCAAGATCATTCATTCACGTTCTGCATGGTGTAGTCACTGAGCGTGCAGGCTCGCCGGACGAGGCCGGCACCAGTTCATGAGCGGCCATAAGGGGAGTACTTGACCTTCTTCTTTTATTGCATATTACCAGTTGTGTCCATTGAGGTCAATGTATGTCCTAAGTTTGGGGGGGGGGGGTTACTTTTTGTTGCTGTACTTATTCGTTTGTATTTTTCGTTATTTTTCGTTAATTTTTGACGCTAGCCTTGCTTGTCCTGATATTATTTGCATTCGTGAATTTTTTCGTGCTTCTTTGTGTAAAACTGATGTTACGATACTGATTTCTCTTGGAAGAAATGGTTGAGTTTTAGTCGAGTTGCAGTCAGAGATATCTGTTTCCGTTGAGTATGCATTTAGGTCTGATACTTTTCGTGATTGTAGAAATTTTAGCGTATAAGAAAGGAGACATACGTGTTTTCAAATCGCCGTCTATATGTTTGGTTACACTTTTCGCATAGCTAGTTTTCCAGAAACATGAGTCTTGTTGGCACTTAATTTGAGTTTAGAGTCGGACAATCTTTCCCAAAAGTCGAGATATTGTACATATTCTATGATGGGAAGTCTAGTAACCGGGGGTATTCACGTGACCCGTTGTTTACTCTCGCGTAAAACGACAACCCTGATTAGACTAGTGGTTTAGAGATATCGCATGTGCCGATGATGGGGAGCCTAGTAATCGGGGGTATTCGCGTGACCCGTTGTTTACTCTCGCGCAAAACAGCGACCTTGAATCGGAACGTGCGAGAATAGCTATTCGAGTTTTTTCTCCGCTGTGGAGGGGAACTTCGTAACTAGAAGCATCCATGTGCCCCATGAGTGTCTTTTACGTCAAACGGTTCCCCAATACATGAGAATGGAAATCCACCCTAGGGTTATCCCGATGAAACATCCCGAGATCCGAACCTAGTGGTTAACTCGAATCATTTTATTGATCATATATAAGGGAATACTGTCCGAGGGTTATTTTTGATGATGAAACTCTTGAAATTTTTGCCACTAGACTATGGGACTGAACGAGTTGACTTGTTTATTTTAACCCTTCATATTGGCGGTCGATGACATGTGCATTTGAGTCTTTTTTATTTACGTTGTTCTTTTCGATATGGTTGTTGTCCACTTTATTAACTTATAGATTGTACTCGCGAGTACTTAGGCATTTCCCTTCGAATTGTGATTTGTATCCATTGAAGTTATTTACGTTTGTCGGTGTTGCTTTTCCGCCTGTTGTACCGGGCATGTTATTTGACTTTCATCTGGATGATGTGTGTTTTTCCTGTGGTAATTCGTGTCTAGCCTGGTGGGTCCCATGTAGGGTCCACGACACTGTAATATACATTGAATATCTCGGGGGTGTTACATTTCCACCATACGTTGGTCCGACGGGATCATCATGGGCATTTATAGCTGTGTGCGCTGGATAGTTGGAATACCACTAGTATGTTGAGATTGACATGATGTTTTGTACATTGTTACTGTTTCTCGTTGGAGAGACTTGTTGTGATTATTGTTGATATTATTGACGGTATTATTCCGGGATTGCTGAATAAATCATTGTTGTATAATTATCGTACTTGTTCTAGCATCGTTGTGCTAACCTCTTCGGGGGTGAATATTTCTTTTATGTTCAGGATCCAGGAGAGCGGGAAAACAACCACACGAGTTGCATGATGACGAGAGTGCAGAGTGATGTTACGGCCGGAGTAATTTGTCAGATGTTTGATTTGTTTTAATAAAGTACTCGAGTACGTTGTTGTTCTGTCATCTTTGAAGTTGTATTCAGATGTGGATTGATTTGTATGTTTAGACTGGTGATGTAATAATTATTTCTATGATTGGTATTTAATAAATGCTGTTTTTAAATTCTTAGCTTTGTAAATCCTTATATCGAGGATTTACGGTGCTGTAATAATCCTGAATATCTCGGGGTGTTACACCATGTGGTTGAAAAATAGACATTGAATTCTAAGTATTTATTTAGGTTCTCCATTGGGGGAGTTATATTTTAAATCGATGTGAAATTCAAGACATTGAATTCTATTTATTTAAGTTATCCATCGGTTAAGTACCATTTTAAATCAATGTGAGATTCAAAATTTGGGATAAATAGGGGTCCAAAATTAAGGGAATGCCACATAGGATAGAGAATTAATGTGGTGCTTCTAATCCGTAACGCTATTATATATATATATATAGAGAGAGAGAGATAATATAATTCTAGTGTATATCCCATCTAAACTTGACGGGTAATCACTTTACATTGTAATTTACAAATAAAATCTAAAAATAATTGAATACTTTATTTGAGTAAAGCCACTCGAAATCGCTTACCGTAGCGGAACACGACAATAAACTTAAATGATAAGGATGGGATTCAGCTAACTCATTTAGAATTTATATATTTGTAATCATCCTAATCTGATTGAAAGCTAATTTTACTACTTATTCAAGTTCAAAACTCGTATAGTAACACATAAAATTATGAGAGTATGGTTCAACCACTCAGACTCGTATAAAATCTATATACCCTTATTCACCATAAAATCAATTAAAAGATGACTTTATTGCCAATTTATATTCCAGGCCCCTATATAATATCCATTAATTACTCAACATATTTAAATTTATTCAATTTAAATAACTAAACATAAGTTGCTATAGCAATTAGTTAATCCACCTCAATAAAAACTCAAATATTATAAAGTATAAAGGTTAAGAACATATATTGTAACTGATAAAAGGTTAAAAACAAAGTTTCTAATATAATGTTGGGACTATAGTGTCACGGCCCCTTATCCCTAGGGACTGCACAGCCAGAGCGTGACATGGGGCAGTAACTAAGAAGAGGGGAAGAAAGGGGGAAGCATACGTTTCATAAGGAATATGGGTGGATTTCCATGAATGACCTATCAAGGCATCATGAAGGGGAGTCAATCCCGTGGGAATGACTTAGAATCCAAAGTAGAATATATAGTTATAATATTAGCCTTGAAGTTTAGAAAAGGCTTCATAGCATATTATAATCGGCATAACTTAGAAAGCAAAATCATAAAGAGTGTTTGCATCGGAAAAACATGGTTGGTTACATATATGAAGATATGTAACCAGGGCTTAACATTGACCGTAAACAAAAGACTTCCACTCAATACCCTCCGTTACATCACCTGCTCAACCTGCACATTTTAAAAGATATACAGGGCTGAGTACAACGTACTCCGTGAACATATTGCCAAAACATAAAACATGCATTCGTATTTATCATCATACATATAAGCAGTAACACACGGGGGTTTTAGGAAAAAACCCATGTTTACTAAATCATTTCATTTCATATCATATATCATCAGATTCACCATATCCATAATTTACGCCGAGGAAGGTGGCCACCTCCCACGAACGTTACTCCCCGAGATCGGCCACTCCGAAGAGAGCTCACAATCCCGAGTACTGTGTACACTAATCCTAGCCAGCAACCTTTGTCTAGCTCAGGATCCGATCATTTCATAGGTTGGCAAGCCAACAGTGATAGGTTCATAAGAATCCATATAAAAGTTTTTATGCATCTTAATCATTTGAAATCATAATTTACTTGTAAAACATTTCATCAAAATAGAGCAAAGCTCAAATCATTTTCGTATAGAAAGCCCACCTGGACAAGTAATAAACGCAAGCAAAATGATTCTTGGCTTTTCCTTATGCTTCAGTCTGCTGCTCCACCTTTCATCGGAAACAACTAAGTTTAGCGGTCGATCGAGCTTAACGAAGTCTAACGGACAACAAACTCGATCTACATGTTTGGACTTTAGAGTTTTGCATTCGACTTAAGTTTAATAATAAAAGCTATGATTCTCTTAGAGAACCTAACGGACCATATAACATATAAAGATACTAACAACGGTAACCGATACTCGATTCCATTACACATTCCTTGGTTCAAAAACCAACATCAAACACTTAACATAATCATAACATAATGTGCATCAAGGCTGGAAAGAATTAGAATTCTGTTAATACACAGTCAGAACTAGATAGTGTATCTTATACCACTGGAAAGCGAGTGCGGTCTAGTTTCATGTCCATTTTACGGATCTCAAAAATATTAAACGTGGAGAAGGTTATGGCTGTTTCCGTAAAGTGTAATGAAACTGCCAATAACCGACGAAAATGGGAAAAACATCATATTAGCCTAGAGCTAGTTTCTAGCAATGAAAACCCTAAACATGTAAACTCTAATCATGCATATCATACTTATAACACATATAAGAGTCGACATACAAGCATGCTTTTCGACATTACGAACTCCATTTCATAATCTTTTCTTTTGAAAACATGACTACCTACTCATTCTTATTTTTCCAACATTAAACCTTCAAACATCATTAGCATCAAGTATCATCAAGCATCAATTGTTTCCAAAATCAAACAACACACTTAACATACACTCATGTTGATAATCAAGGTCTTGGTCCTAACATACAAATGACCTAAACATGACATTTAAAATCCTCAATACATAACATGCTCCTTAACTACATCAAATATTACCAACACATTTTCCAACTTCATAAATCTAACTTCATGCTCTTGTTTTCAAATAAATTTCCAAAACATTTTATAAAAATCTAACAAAAACATATCATGTATTCCTTTCATATATCATCAAAATATCAAGTCACTTTTGAATGTATATCAACATATCAAGAACTAAGCATGATTCTTCCTTACATTCAAAACACCCAACATTTTATAAAAATCCCATAAATTCAACATAGCATCATATCATCATATAGCAACATATTGTGTAAGAAAATCATAAGAAAAACAACAAATAATTGGGTTATAAAACCCTAAAGGTTTCGGCCAACATGAAAAAAATCAAGACATGATTATAACTTGTTCTAAACACTTTCAAGAACCTTGAAATCAACTTAGAGACAACATACAAAATATTATAACATTAAACTAAACTCTTCATATATTTTCCAAATTTTAAAGTTACCCAAACCCTATTTATTTTTGAATAAAAATGAAGAGGAGATTGTTACTTACTTGATTATGAACTTTGTTTCAAGTTTGGAACACAAAGTGAGCTTGTAACTTGAGTTCTTAGTGAAGAACAGTGGTGAACATCAATGGTGAAGGGGGAGGGGGCGGCTAAGGTGAGAAGAAGAGAGGAAGAAGATGAAGTGAGGAGGAAAAATGAAAGGGAGGTGATGTCCCTTTATATACTAGGTTAACCCTAGACGTCATCATAAAGCGGTCGAATAATATTCTATGTTTCGCTCCTCCACAGATAAAATTACTCGAGTATTGAATATATGTCATATACTTAAATTATAGTATTGCATTTACAGCTTAAAGTCGGAGAAAAGTTTTGCATTTTACGGAACGCGAATTATCCGAGAAAACGACTCGACATAAAATATACCCAAAAATTCGAAAAGTAAACTCTTGAAAATCGTACTCGTAGCATAAAAATAGTGTATATAGGAGGCGACGGAATCACGATTCTGTCTATCGAAACATAAAAATCAAATTCGGAAAATAAACCCAACCGGATAACTGAACATCCGATTTCTGAATTTAAAACGTACAAATAGTTCTAAAGTTACTTCATTAGTCAGAATTTTATTATTTGTGAACGCAAAACCCTAATTTCGCACTTGAGGTCGTAATAATTCATGCATATAAAAGACCGGGGCATTACATCCTACCCCTCTAACAAGAAATTTCGTCCCGAAATTTACATACCTTATCAAAAAGTTCTTGGTATTTCTCTCTCATCTTGCTTTCGAGTTCCTACGTAGCTTCTTCCTGACCGTGGTGACTCCATAATACTTTCACCAAAGGAATCGACTTATTCCTTAGTTCTTGAACTTTCTGGTCTAAAATAGCTTCAGGCCTCTCTACTCGTATCGTGACTAAGAACTATGTCACTCTGATGAATCACATGCTTGGGATCAAATACATACTTCTTCAGCTGAGAAACATGGAAAACATTGTGAACATTCCCAAGACTAGGTGACAGAGCCAACCTATAAGCAACTGGGCCGATCCTCTCAAGAATCTCATATGGCCCTATAAAACGTGGCCTAAGTTTGCCTTTAATGCCAAACCTGATTATTCCCTTAGAAGCGGAAATCTTGAGGAAAACCTTATCCCCACTTTCAAAATGCAATTCAGTTCGGCATGTATCGGCGTATGACTTCTGTCGAGTCTGGGCCTCTTATATTCTCTGTCGTATCTTGCAGATAATCTCGATCATCTCACTGACTGTGTTTGGACCTAAAATATTTCTCTCACCCACTTCATCCCAATAAAGTGGTGACCTGCATTTACTGCCGTATAAGGCCTCATAAGGCGCCATACCTATTGTTTCCTGATGACTATTGTTGTAAGCGAATTCGATTAATGGCAAAACATGCTTCCAATTCGCACCTTGATCCAACACTATAGTTCTTAACATGTCTTCTAGTGTTTGAATCGTCCTTTCTGATTGTCCATCGGTCTGCGGGTGGAAAGTGGTACTAAAGTTCAGGTGTGTACCCAATTTCTTCTGTAGACTCATCCAAAATCTAGAGGTAAATTTTGGATTTCGATCTGATGTGATTGATATCGGCACTCCGTGCAAATGTACAATTTCACGGACATATAACTGTGCCAACTTCTCAGATCCATAAGTGATCAGGATAGGCAAAAAGTGAGCTGATTTTGTGAGTCTGTCTATTATAACCCATATAAGAGTTTCCTCGTTTGGTCCTCGGCAAACTAGTCAAAAATTCTATAGCTATTCCTTCCCACTTCTATTCTGGAATGGTCAATGGCTGTAACTTTCCATACGGTCGTTGGTGTAGTGCTTTCACTTGCTGACAAGCCAAACACCGCTCGACAAATAAGCTACATCCCGTTTCTTACCGTCCCACTAGAAATTTCTCTTCAGGTCTTGGTACATCTTGGTACTCCCAGGGTGAGCGGTATAGGGAGTATCATGAGCCTCACTCATAATCTCATTCCTTAATTATTCATCATGTGGGACACATATTCTTTCTTCGAACATAATTGCGTTATCATCCGCTTCACGGTAACTTCCGGGGTTATCGGATCTGATTCTCATACGTAGTTTCTCGAATGCTTCATCTCTCCTCTGTGCATTCACTATCTGTCCTCTTAGATCTAGTGTCGTCACTAACATCGCGACACGACCCATTATTGTTTCTGGTGGATGAACCACCTCTAGACTTAGTTCTTCAAAATCTTGGATTAGATCCCCTTCTGTGGTAAGTAGGTATCCCAACTGCGATTGAGTCTTACGACTCAAGGCATCTGCTACCACATTAGCCTTGCCGGGGTGATAGTTAATACCACAATCATAATCCTTTATCAATTCGAGCCATCTTCTCTGTCTCATGTTCAAGTCCTTCTGCTCGAAAAAGTACTTTAAACTCTTGTGGTCAGTGAAAATTTCACATGTTACCCCATAAAGGTGATGCCTCCATATCTTTAACGAGTGCACAACTGCAGCTAGTTCCAAATCATGTGTGGGATAATTCACCTCATGTGGCCTAAGTTGTCTTGATGCGTAAGCTATCACTTTCCCATCTTGCATCAATACACAACCTAGACCATTCTTAGAAGCATCTGTGTAAACCACATACTCCTTGTTCGCTTCTGGTACTGTCAAAACTGACGCAGTAGTCAACCTTCTCTTTGTAATATCCGTGTATTTTAGTATTCGTGTGTGTGTTGTTTCGGACGTATTTAGTTGAGAATTTATTCGTAATTTCCATGTTGAATTATTGTTATTTGGAACCGTGTGTTTTGACGATCGAAATTGGAATGTTTATGGTTGGTAATTGTCAAGTTTTGTGATTTCCGGAGTATGTTTGTTTTGGACAGAATGTAGAAGTGGTGACTCGAGAGTTATGGCCGTAAGATATGAATGTATTACCAAAAGGGTGTTAATAGAATAAGAGTAGATATTTCCGAATTGTGATTTACACAAGGGCTGAATTCGATCGATCACCATAAATTCTACAAAAATCCAAAAATTATAAAATTTTACAGGAATGTAGAGAATTGAGTTAGCTTTCCAATGGTTTAAACGGTGAGGCAATCGGAGTCCGGATGAAGGAGTTATGGTCGAAATAGCGGACCCTGGTGCAGTGACACGGCCGTGTCATTTGACGCGGGCGTGTCGAGCTATTACGGTTAAGCAAAAATGTTCTGGATGGGTGACACCCCTGACTCGACCGTGTCATTTGACACGACCGGAAGTGCAGAAATGCTGAAAAACCCATTTCGGGAGCTATATATATCCTTTGGTCGATTTTTTGGGCATTCTAGCACCTTCCCTTCATCCTCCACCTAGAATCCTCCATCTTAAACTCCAAAATCAAGCCATAAACATGTTCCAAACACTATAGAATCAAGATATCAAGTTCATTATTGAAGAATTATCCATCTCTTGGTTGAATTAAGGTATGTGGTTGAAGTTCTTCAAGTTATTTGAAAGAATTTTGGGGTTTGTTGGGAATTCTTGATTCAAGTTTGTTTTGGATTTGGATTATGTTAGATTATGATATTGTAATCATGTTCCTTTGTTTTCCCTCAAAGTTTATGGATTAAATTTCGAGTTTTTAATCCGTTCTTGGGATCGACCTTTGTCGCCTCCGTAGTGTTCGATTAAATGTCTCTAAGGGTAGGACTTAGGGTGAATTCTTCCATTTCCGTGGTGTTGTGTTTTGATTTGGTATTATGATGTGTTAGGATCGAATCGTTGAAGGAAATTCGGACCGTACATTCATCCGTTCGCCGTTTCTCGTGTCGTTCAAATTGAGGCAAGTGCTTTGATTGTGTTTAATGTACTTCGTGTGAATATGTAAAAATATGATTTGTGCCAATTGTTGATCGAGTGTGTGTGAGCCGAGTAAAACCAGTGAGGGTCCCCTGGGGTCCGATAGGCTGCGTTTCCCTACGGTTCACTCGGTTGGGCTATACACCAGGGAGGGCCTGACGAGGTGTCTCTGGGGTGTGTATCTTGCTTGAGAGGTACAGGGCCAGTATAGCTCGGGAGGTTGTTTTGTGATGATAACTGTGATGTGGTATTCCGGAATATCTGTGATGGCACTATGATTTTCTGTGGTTTTTGTTGATTATTCACTTGTTGTACATATTCTAGAATCATTGTACTTGCACCGACTTCTTGCTGACCCCTTCTGGGGTGGATATACTTTTGTGTATTCAGGTACAGGTCCAGTGGGAGGACTAGCACAGGACGGACACGAGCCGGTGGGCAGCATTGATATCGTACATCATTTTGAGTTGGTGGTCGTATGGTCATGGCCAAAGTCGTGTTTTAGTTTTGTACTCGCGCGGGTACTGTCCGGTGTTGTATGTCATGTCATTATTAATGGTTAATGATGTTGTTGTATTCCAGTTGTGAACGGTTGTATTGGTTATGTTCCCACGTGATGATATGTTGTTTGGTATTGTGATGTGTGTCATGTTAAAATTGAAGTTGGTTTTGATTGTATGAACGTTTATGTTTGTTGTATTTAATGTGTTTTATTTGGGTCTAAGCCTGGTAGGTTCTCCAAAAAGGATCTATGGCGCTGTAATATTCCTGTAAATCACGGGGATGTTACAGAATATGGTATCAGAGCCTAGGTTTATGGATACCTAGGCTGTCGGTGTTTTGGGTCTGTTAAATTGAGTCAGTTGTTGTCTACGATATCATTGGCATGCTACCACCCCGTGTTGCCTGTGCTGGAAGACTCTTCGGATGTTGGTTGTTTCTTCCATTCGAAAATAATTACCTTAATATTGTGCAATATATTATTGTAATCGTTTCCTTGTTGAACCATTCTTATTCTTCAGTATGCCGAGAGGTAGAGCTTTCCGTCAACGCGGTCGTGGTCGAGGCCGTGGCAGAGTAGTAGTGTCCGAGTCCGAGAGGTCCGTTTCAGAATCGGCATCTCGTTCTGCGACTAGGTCGGACCCGATCCCTTCGGGAGGTTCAGATGGAGGCTCGGAGGCCGAAGTGCCTAACGTTCTTCAACAAGTTGTAACACAAGTGCACCAACTGGCACAAGTGGTGCGTAATATTATCTTGGCGTAACGGTTGAGGATCGATGGCTTCAAGAAGTTATGAAAATGAACCCTCCTGCATTCGATGGTTCGGTGATGCGAACAATTGGGATCATTAGTTAGTTGAGTGGAGAAGATCTTTGACGGTATTGGTTGTCCTGAAGCCAAGAGAGTCCCGATTGCTCAATATCGGCGATTGATGACGCTTGACCGGTGGCGGCGGTTAAGCCCAAGGACCGTGAGGTCACTTGGGAAGAATTTAAAGAATTAATGGAAGCTCAATATTGTCCAAATACAGTTAGCTTGATCGGTGAGTTCTTCAGAGCTCAACCCGAAGATGTTCCTATTTCTGAAGCAATCAAGACATACAACAAGCAGTTAGTGTATGTCCAAGATCGGGTTAAGGATGAGATAAACAAAATACTTCATTTCGATGCAAGGATGAAACCGGAGGTCCGAAAGTATATGGCGGGCCTTGGGTGTACTACTTTGAGAGAATATCAGGATAGAGCACTTGCTTACGAAATGGTGTCAGTTCCGGTTCCAGCAGTTTCGAGCTCGAAGAAACCAAAATTTTATGGTAGTTTCCGAGGCAGTGGATCGCGTAGGCCTCAATCTTCTATGCAATCTTCTGTCGGTTCCCCTCAGCCTAGGGGAGGAGTGCCGAGAGTTTGTTTTAATTGTGGAAATCCGGGACATGTCAGTTCTCGTTGCACTTCTCGCCCCATTGATTGTTTTAAGTGTGGGTAGCAGGGTCATCGCGCATTATATTGTGAGTCAGTGGGCAAAACCTTCTCTAAACAGTCCCCTACTCCGGCTGGCACAGTTACGGGTCAGCCAACTCCGAGTGTTGGACGTGGCAGTGGCAGAGGTAAAACCGAGCATAAGGATGCATCTAGCATTGGATCAGCCCCACCCCGATTGTATGAGATGAGGCGGACTGATGACGTAGCGACCGCCACTACGTCAGGTATTGTTTATATTTCGATGCACCCGGTAGATGTATTGTTTGATTCTGGAGCTACTCATTCTTTTATATCATTATATTGTGTAAATCGTTTGGGCCTAGACGGTCTCTCTTCATGTGAACCTTTTATTGTTGGGCTGCCAAGTGGGGAAAGGATAGTTGGGGATCAAGAGATTGCCAATTGTCCCGTAACCATTGGCAGTAAAGATTGGTCATCCGATTTGATTGTGATCGATATGATGGGAGAGTATTTAATCCTCGGTGATGATTGGTTAAATCGGCATGGAGCGATAGTAGATTATCGTCGGAAAATAATTTCGATAGTCGCGCCGGATGGTACTGAACACGTTTTTGAAGGGCAAAAACCTGGTATACAGGAAGATTATTCGAGCCATGAAGGCGATGAAATTATTGCGACAAGGTTGTACCAGTTATTGGTGTTATGCGTTGAAGTCGGAAGTTGGCGGGGTACAGTTATCCTCTGTTCCAGTTGTGAATGAATTTCCAGACGTATTTCCGGATGATTTGCCGGGATTGCCACCACATCGTGAAGTGGAGTTCGTCATCGAACTAGAGCCCAATGCGGCGCCAATATCCAAGGCACCGTACAGAATGGCCCCGTCGGAAATGCTAGAATTGAAGAAACAATTGGGTGAATTGTTGGACAAAGGTTATATTCGGCCTAGTGTGTCTCCATGGGGTGCACCGGTATTGTTTGTACGAAAGAAAGATGGGTCCTTACGGCTATGTATTGACTATCGTGAGTTGAATAAACTCACTATTAAGAACAAGTATCCGTTGCCAAGAATCGATGATCTATTTGATCAATTACAAGGGCTACGGTTTTCTCAAGATTGATTTGAGGTCGAGGATATTACCAATCGCGAATTCGAGATTCGGATATCCCAGTCGGCATTTCGAACGAGGTATGGGCATTACGAATTCGTAGTTATGCCATTCGGTTTAACAAATGCTCCGGAGGCCTTTATGCAGCTTATGAACAAAACTTTTATCGAATATCTCGATAAATTTGTAGTGGTGTTTATCGACGATATATTAATCTATTCCAAAAGTGAGACGGAGCATGCCGAACACTTGAGAATCGCGTTGAGTATTTTGAGGGCTGATAAGCTTTATGCTAAATTTTCTAAGTGCGAGTTCTGGCTTAGAGAAGTTTCTTTTCTGGGACACATCATCTCAGCCGATGGTATTCGAGTAGACCCTCAAAAGGTTGAAGCAGTCTTAGCTTGGGAGCCCCCACGGAATGTTAAGGAAGTTCGGAGTTTTCTAGGATTAGCGGGCTATTATCGTCGATTTGTCGAAGGATTCTCGAAAATTGCTCGACCGCTCACCCTATTATTGCAGAAGACACAGAAATTTGAGTGGAGTGATGAGTGTCAGAAGAGTTTTGACGAGTTGAAAAAGCGGTTGACTACGTCTCCGATCCTAGCCTTACCACAAGGAACGGAAGGTTTCGTTATTTATAGTGATGCTTCTAAACAAGGATTGGGATGTGTATTGATGCAAAATGAGAGAGTAGTGGCTTATGCGTCTCGACAATTAAAGCCATACGAGATGAATTATCCTACTCATGATCTTGAGTTAGCCGCTGTGGTGTTTGCGTTGAAAATTTGGAGACATTACTTGTATGGTTCTTCTTGTCGAGTGTATACGGATCATAAGAGCTTGAAGTACATATTTACGCAGAAGGAGCTAAATATGCGTCGGCGCGATGGTTGGCGCTTAAAGATTATGATCTTGACATTCTTTACCATTCGAGTAAAGCAAATGTCGTTGCCGATGCGTTAAGCCACAAGTCGGTCGTCTTTGCGAAGTTGGAACTACTTACCATTCAACCGAAGCTTAGACGAGTTGATTGATATGGAAATTGAAGTTTGGCCTCACGAACTCAAGGGCGATTGCGTTTCCTTGAGATTACGTCCTCCGTGATGGAAGATATTAAGTCCAAACAATTAGATGATCTCTCAATTGTGCAGCTTCGGGAAGACAGTGTTAGAGGAAAAGCTCCTGTATTCTTAATCGATGAAGACAGAGTTCTTCGATTCCGAGGTAGAACTTGTGTACCTAATCGAGATGATCTCAAACAGGTAATTTTGAATGAAGCACATTCTACTCCGTACTCGATTCATCCGGGTATGAGTAAAATGTATAAGGACTTGAAGAAAAATTTTTGGTGGCCGAACATGAAGAAAGATGTAACGGAATTCGTGTCAAAATGCTTGACTTGTCAGCGGATTAAAGCGGAGCATCAGAGACCTGCGGGTAGATTGCAACCGCTACCAATTCCGGAATGGAAGTGGGAAGATATAGCGATGGATTTTATTGTGGGAATGCCAAAGACGCGAACTGGAGTGAATATGATTTGGGTAATCGTTGATCGGCTAACCAAATCCGCACACTTTCTGGGCATTAGAGATACTTGGGGACCGGAGAGGTTGGCTCGGTTATTTATTGCGGAGATTGTGAGACTCCATGGTACCCCAAAAAGTATAGTGTCTGATCGCGATGGGCGTTTTGTGTCACATTTCTGGCAAGCAGTACATCGAGCACTCGGTACCAAATTGAATTTCAGCACCGCTTATCATCCCCAGACGGACGGACAGTCGGAGAGGACGATCCAAACGCTGGAAGACATGTTGAGGGCTTGCGCGTTGGATTGGAAAGAAGATTGGGAGACTCATTTACCATTGATTGAATTTGCGTACAATAACAGTTGGCATAGTTCGATTGGGATGGCTCCGTTTGAAGCATTATGCGGAAGACGGTGTAGATCGCCAATCTGTTGGGACGAGCCATACGAATTACTTGGAATAGAACCGGACTTGGTGGTTCAAACACGGGAAAAAGTCGCAATTATTCGGCAAAGTTTGTTGACTGCTCAGAGTCGACAAAAGTCATATGCCGACGTTAAATCGCCACTGATTAGAGTTCCAGGCGGGAGACCATGTGTTGTTGAAAGTATCGCCGACTCGTGGAGTTCTTCGGTTTGGTAAGAAGGGGAAGCTTAGTCCTCGTTATATTGGCCCCTTCGAGATCCTGGACAAGGTAAGCGATGTAGCTTATCGACTAGCATTGCCTCCAACGCTTAGCCATGTTCATGATGTATTCCATGTTTCGCAACTACGCAAGTATGTTCCCGATCCCAGCCATGTTATTGACTATCAAGAGATTGAAGTCAATGAAGATGTTACGTATGAAGAACAACCGGTAACCATACTAGAGCAACGAGTGAAACAATTGCGACGGAAAGTGATTCCGTTAGTAAAGGTCCAATGGTCTAAACATGGAATTGAGGAGGCCACGTGGGAGACCGAGGATAGTATGCGTGCCCGATACCCCAAACTTTTTGTATCTTAAGTTTCGGGACGAAACTTCTTTTTAGGGGGTAAGGGTGCAATATCCGTGTATTTTAGTATTCGTGTGTGTGTTGTTTCGGACGTATTTAGTTGAGAATTTATTCGTAATTTCCATGTTGAATTATGGTTATTTGGAACCGTGTGTTTTGACGATCGGAATTGGAATGTTTTTGGTTGGTAATTTTCAAGTTTTGTGATTTCCGGAGTATGTTTGTTTTGGACGGAATGTAGAAGTGTTGACTCTAGAGTTATGGCCGTAAGATATGAATGTATTACCAAAAGGGTGTTAATAGAATAAGAGTAGATATTTCCGAATTGTGATTTACACAAGGGCTGAATTCGATCGATCACCATAAATTCTACAAAAATCCAAAAATTATAAAATTTTACATGATTATAGAGAATTGAGATAGCTTTCCAATGGTTCAAACGGTGAGGCAATCGGAGTCCGGACGAAGGAGTTATGGTCGAAATAGCGGACCCTGGTGCAGTGACACGGCCGTGTCATTTGACGCGGGCGTGTCGAGCTATTACGGTTAAGCAAAAACGTTCTGGATGGGTGACACGACCCCTGACTCGACCGTGTTATTTGACACGACCGGAAGTGCAGAAATGCTGAAAAACCCATTTCGGGAGCTATATATATCCTTTGGTCGATTTTTTGGGCATTCTAGCACCTTCCCTTCATCCTCCACCTAGAATCCTCCATCTTAAACTCCAAAATCAAGCCATAAACATGTTCCAAACACTATAGAATCAAGATATCAAGTTCATTATTGAAGAATTATCCATCTCTTGGTTGAATTAAGGTATGTGGTTGAAGTTCTTCAAGTTATTTGAAAGAATTTTGGGGTTTGTTGGGAATTCTTGATTCAAGTTTGTTTTGGATTTGGATTATGTTAGATTATGATATTGTAATCATGTTCCTTTGTTTTCCCTCAAAGTTTATGGATTAAATTTCGAGTTTTTAATCCGTTCTTGGGATCGACCTTTGTCGCCTCCGTAGTGTTCGATTAAATGTCTCTAAGGGTAGGACTTAGGGTGAATTCTTCCATTTCCATGGTGTTGTATTTTGATTCGGTATTATGATGTGTTAGGATCGAATCGTTGAAGGAAATTCGGACCGTACATTCATCCGTTCGCCGTTTCTCGTGTCGTTCAAATTGAGGCAAGTACTTTGATTGTGTTTAATGTACTTCGTGTGAATATGTAAAAATATGATTTGTGCCAATTGTTGATCGAGTGTGTGTGAGCCGAGTAAAACCAGTGAGGGTCCCCTGGGGCCCGGTAGGCTGCGTTTCCCTACGGATCACTCGGTTGGGCTATACACCAGGGAGGGCCTGACGAGGTGTCTCTGGGGTGTGTATCTTGCTTGAGAGGTACAGGGCAAGTATAGCTCGGGAGGTTGTTTTGTGATGATAACTGTGATGTGGTATTCCGGAATATCTGTGATGGCACTATGATTTTCTGTGGTTTTTGTTGATTATTCACTTGTTGTACATATTCTAGAATCATTGTACTTGCACCGGCTTCTTGCTGACCCCTTCTGGGGTGGATATACTTTTGTGTATTCAGGTACAGGTCCAGTGGGAGGACTAGCACAGGACGGACACGAGCTCGGTGGGCAGCATCGATATCGTACATCATTTTGAGTTGGTGGTCGTGTGGTCATGGCCAAAGTCGTGTTTTAGTTTTGTACTCGCGCGGGTACTGTCCGGTGTTGTATCATGTCATTATTAATGGTTAATGATGTTGTTGTATTCCAGTTGTGAACGGTTGTATTGGTTATGTTCCCACGGGATGATATGTTGTTTGGTATTGTGATGTGTGTCATGTTAAAATTGAAGTTGGTTTTGATTGTATGAACGTTTATGTTTGTTGTATTTAATGTGTTTTATTTGGGTCTAAGCCTGGTAGGTTCTCCAAAAAGAATCTACGGCGCTGTAATATTCTTGTAAATCATGGGGATGTTACACTCTTGAGTTCCTGAAAACTCTCATCACATTCATCTGTCCATAAATACTTAATTCCTTTCCACAACAGTTGTGTCATTGGTCTAGCTATCTTGGAAAATCCTTCGATGAACCTTAGGTAGTACCCATATAGACCCAAGAAACTCCTAATCTCATTAGGGTTGGTTGGTGACTTTCAATCACGTACTACTTCCACTTTAGCTGGGTCCACCTTAATACCATCTACTGACACAATCTCCCTAAGAAACATTACTTCTTTCAACCAAAATTCGCACTTACTGAATTTGGCAAAGAGTTTCTCCATTCTTAGTGTTTCCAACACTATTCTGAGATGTTCTTCATGCTCTATATCATTTCTAGAGTATATGAGAATATCGTCTATGAACACCAATACAAACTTATCCAAATACGGGTGGAAAACTCTGTTCATAAGATCCATAAATACTGCGGGGGCATTAGTTAATCCAAAAGGCATGACTATAAACTCATAGTGTCCATATCTTGTTCGAAAAGCTGTCTTGGGTATATCCTCTGGTCGAATCTTCAACTAATGATACCCAGACCTGAGGTCTATCTTAGAAAACACAGTTGTTCCCTTGAATTGGTCAAACAAGTCATCTATCCTTGGCAGAGGATACTTGTTCTTGAGTGTGAGATTGTTCAGCTCCCTGTAATCTATACACGTTCTCAGTGTACCATCCTTCTTTTTCACAAAAAAGACTAGTGCTCCCCATGGAGAAACACTCGGTCTAATGAAACCTAAATCCAATATCTCTTGCAGTTGGATCTTAAGTTCTTGCAGTTCCTTCGGTGCCATCTTATATGGTGCTTTCGACACTGTGCCTGACCCTAGCTCCAGGTCGATGTTGAAATACACTTGTCGATCTGGTGGTAAACCCGGTAACACTTCTGGGAATACATCCTCGAATTCCCGCACAATTGGCACATCACCTATCGTCTGCTCTTCTCCAGCTTCTCCATTAAGGTAAACAAGGAAAGCCTGACAATCCTTCTTTCTCATCATCTTCTTGGCTTGGAGAGCAGAGATAACGGGTGATCCTCTACCCATTCTTATGCCGTGAAAGTCTGTGGGCTCCTTTCCCGGTGGTTTGAAGGAAATTTTCCTCTCATAACAAAGAATTGTGGCATAATTCCCGGCTAACCAATCCATTCCTAGGATTACATCAACATCCCATATCGTCATAACATTCAGATTATTAGTTACCACTTTAAGATACTCGAGTTCTAATTCCAGATTAGAACAAACATGCATGGTAGTTGAAATTCCTCCTGGTGGTGAAAATACTCTCATGACATGATTAGCATGTTCCGGTATAATACAAAGATTATCCACACATGCTCTAGCAATAAATGAATGCGATGCTCCAGTATCAAACAAAATAATTACAGGCAGGTTAAGAAGTTTGCCCATACCTGCCAAGTTACCCTTATCCTTCTCGGGTTGCTTCTGATTGATGGCATACGACCTAGCATTCTGATTCTGCTATTTAGGTGGTGGCGGCAGTTACGGTTGTCCTTGTATTGCTCTCAGTGGCTGGGGTTCACCCTGGTGGTTTGCTCTCTCTCCCTGCTGCTGCTTAGGACAATTCCTCATAATATGGCCTTTCTGACCACACGTGTAACAACTTCCAGTGCCCAACAGACAGGCACCATGATGCTGCTTGTTACACTTGGGACATACGTGGTTTGCAACTCGCCCCTGATTATTGCCTCCCTGAGCCTGAGGCTGTCCATGAGGTATATTTCCCTGCCACAGCTTCCTGTTAGCCTGGTTGTTCCCATTGCCACCATTGTTTCATCCTTCCTACTTACGCTTCCCCTTATATTCGTGGGAATTTGTCTGAGTGGGTGGTGGTGTAACTGTGGGCGCTCGCTTCTCTTCTGGCATTGCTGCCTCAATATCCAGAGCTCTGTTAAGCGATTCAGTGTAGCTCAGCCTTCCATGGCTAGCTAGGGACATGCCTATCTCATGCCTCAGTACTGATCTAAATTTTCCTGCCATCTTCTCATCCGTATTAACTTGGCCTGGAGCATACCTTGATAACTCACAAAACATTCTATCATACTCGGTCACTGACACCCTTCCTTGCTTCAGATTATAGAACTTAGCTTCGTTCTTGACCTTGAAGGTTTTTGGAACATACTTGTCATACAGTGACTCCTTGAATTCCTCCCAAGAGTAGTTTTCCAGTTGCTCAGCCGTCAGGATCTTCCTGCGCGCTTCCCACCAGAAGTCTGCAGATCTAGTGAGTTGGAAGAGCACACAAGAAAGACGCTCTTGGTTGGTACACCTTAGGAAGTTAAAAATTCGTTCCATAGCTCTAACCCAAAGATCAGCATCGCTCGGGTTTCCTGACCCATTGAAAGTAGGGGGATTATTGTAACACCCCTAAAACCATATGGAAATATTACACGCCGTAGACCCCTTTTTATGAGGATCTACCAGGCTAAACCTTACAAAAGACCAAATGTTTGCCCAGCCAGGGTCAAACAATAAAATAATACAGACCGTTAAGGTCACTTACACAAGAATACACTGACCGATGAGGTCACACAACTCAATCAACAAACTGACTTAAACAACATTACCCACACAGGAGTCGAAATACAATACAGCGGAAGACTGAAATCAACTCTGACAACACAACAAAAATCTAAACAACTCTAGACTCTTGATTAGTATCGCAGCTCGTCATCCACTTGTGCCAATCCTGTGACTGCTCCCCCGAACCTGCATGTACCTGGACGCAAAACAGACATCCACCCCCCGATTACTCGGGGGTTAGTAAAACTCCACTATTTTACTAGTGCAAGTATCAAATCATACGAAAAGTAACGAGCAAACATTAATCAAGAATCAAACACAATAATCAAGTATCAAATTATTCCCGGGGGTTTTAATAAAGGTATATAAGCTATTAAGCAATTCGAAAATAAGTTCATCACCTCGGGAATTTTGGAATTTTAAAATCTTTAAAACTCTAAATCCTGGTTCACCAAACCTTTCAAAAGAAAAGTTGAGGGCTTTAACCCAAATCTCGTTTCATAAATCAACAGTTCACAATATGGAAGACATTTACTCAAAGCTTGGGACTCGGTCCAACATTCATTTTCATAAAACTTTTCCTTGCAAAACATTGATTTGAAAATAATTATGTTCATGACATCGTGATCCACTGTCACGTGTCTTCGTAGGTTCAACAACCCGCACGGACTACACCATGCACAATTAAACAAACATAATCAATTCCGACACCGTGATCCACTGTCACGTGTCTCCGTAGGTTCAACAACCCACACGGACTATTAATCAAACATAACCAATTCCGACACCGTGATCCACTGTCACGTGTCTTCGTAGGCTCAACAACCCACACGGACTATATCAATCACAACAATCACACACAAAGTCCTAACACCGTAGTCCACTACCACGAGTCACCGTAAGCCCCGTCGAGCTCCCCCGGTTGGACGTACTATGTCCGAAACTCATGGTCCACTGCCATGCGTTATCGTAGGCCTCGTCAGACCAACACGATTGGACCTCAGTACCTCACTAAGTTATGACCCCGTAGTCCACTACCACGAATCCTCGTAGGTCCCGTCGAACCAACACGAGTGAACTTAGCGGTCACACACATATTCACATTCACATTCACATTACATACGACAATGAGCACAATTAATCAATCACGTTGATCACCACAAAATCGTACATCGCACGCACATAACACAATTTCAACACTCTCAACAACTATCATCAATCAACGACACACAACCAACATAACATACGATCGGTGCGCAATACATTGCACCAACAAGTGTACAACTATCGCATATGTATGTCGCAAACCTGCACAAATGGCACAACACCTAACACGTATACCAATATAACACTATTATCACAAAGCCTTCAATTTCGGAATACACAACTAATTCAAACGGAACATATTTACGAAGGCAAACAAAATCATCATAAATTTCGTACGTGATTACTGTCGCAAGATACAAGTCGTATAATAAGATACCTGCCTTAATAACCGTTACCGAATACCCCGAAGAACACAGTTCGACCGGGAAGCTTGTACCACGAAGAAGACAACGAACGGAAGGGTTCCGACTCGAGTTCTTCACAAGGATTTCGTCCCTAAGTCATATCAATGATAAATCAACAATCATACGATGAATAATAATCGCACAACACCCAATCCCCCCTCTAAGACCTTCTGTCGGACACTTTCAAGGCATCAACTAAGAACTCAACCAAAACGATGAATCAATACAATCCAACCGTGGAATAACAAGGAATTCGATATAATATAGCTTAACAATCATCAATCGAAGCAAAAACGAAAGGAAAAATGAATAATAGCCAAGAACCCTAAAATTAGGTATAATGTCAAAATACCTCAATTCAACGATGGAATGGTGGAAGGAAGATGATTGATTCGTGCTACAAACTCCAATTCCGAGTTATACGATGATAGAATGAAACATCCAGATGAAATCGCCCAAGATCGTGATGAAGGAGTGGAGAGCCGAGAGGAAAAGAGAAAATAGGGTTAAAACCTGTGTCTGTCCTATTTATACTGGACGGAACACGGCGCAACAAACGGCCCAAATGGCGCCGTGTTCGGCCCTGTGCAGTCGGCGGGTGACCCACATGCGACACGGCGCCTGCACATGGCGCAAAATGCTGCGGGTCTTGCGCCGTTTCGCAAGGCAGCGAGCACCACTGGGCAACACGGCGCAGAATGTCGCGGGTCTTGCGCCGTTTTGCACAGGTCAGGCCAGACAGCCTCTAGACACAAGACGACGCTACCAAACCGAAAGAGACGATAAACCGAAACACGATATGCCGACCCAACGGTCCGAGGTACACAACCATAATCGAACAAGGAACAAATTCTCTAAACTTATAGGAAATTACGAAACGGCCCAAACGTCCGAAAATCACAATACATGATCGAATAACCAAACCGAAGTTCACAACACGTCTAACAAAGCTAAACGGACTTACGGGAAACTCAAAACAGTAATTTCGAACGAGATTCACAAGAATCGAACTCGAGTGCGGAAAAGTCGTTAAGAAACACGGAACTCAACAAAACGAACTCGGATGACAAAAATGCAGAATTAATCATTCTCAGAATGATGAAACGGTCCCAAGCGAGTCGTCGAAATGGACCTCCGTCGAAAAAAAAAAATTTACCAGAAATCAAAATTGCGGGTATTACAATTCTGGTTGAGGAAAAGCTCTTCAATAGCCCATTGGGGTGGAGGAGGAGGTGGTGTAGGGGTGCGTTCATTCCCTCCTCTCATTCTTTCTCTTATGGGTGGCATTCTGTGGTGCACATAATCATTATTAGTTCATTCTCATTGGTCCGTAATCATCGTCATACTTGATCATAGAAAGGAGTTCGGAACTACATAATCATAACGCATCAACACATACTCATAGATAACTCTCGTAGCAAGGTCGAGAAAGAGATCCGAATAACATCATACTCATGAGAAGAAAAGCCCATGAAGGGTCAAAATATATATCAATATATCATACGCATCATAATAGTACAATTGCCTTCAACGAGGTCTTACTGACTATTAATATAAGTTGATCTAGGCTACATGCCTACACATATACCAAAATACGGGATGCTCTAACAAATAGCATTGCCGTCTATAAAATAGGAAAGTGCTAGACATCGGAACGACATGTATAATCAAAATAATTGACGTTCTGCAAACAAAATACAAAATAAATGGCTAGCACCATCCTAAGCTATCTCAAGTCGCCCTCGACTCGGCAGTCGAGCTGTCCTCTTCGGAAAACTCCTCTGGATCCTCTTCCGGATCTTCTTCTGACTCCTCGTCTAAAGCTAGAGAGACTGCAATAGGGTCTTCAGTGACTATGCGCTTCTTCGGGAGAAGTAGATGAGCATCATCTGCGATCGGTCGTGGATGGACTGGATCGATGACTGGCATAGGTCGAAGTGGCGGAGACGTCCTCCTGAGAATAAAAGGCTCAGTCCTCATGTCCCTGCGGTGAGGTGCTGATGTCCCTGCCTCCATGTCTAACCCATCCTGAGCATGAGACGGTGCAACAAGAACCACCTGGCTCGGTATAGGTGTAGCTAGCCTCTTCGGCAAAGCTCCCCTAGCATAAGGTCGATACACGCAAGCTCCAAGGGGAGGTGTACGGTGTTGGAGGTACTGAGTGGTGATGTGGATAGCAAAGGCCACGAAATATCCGGATGGTACTAAAGTGGACTCACGCAAAAAGATATCATACCATGAGACTGCAGCAGCCCACTCCCTCCACTCGATCGGAAGGAGGTCGATAAGGCGCTGAATGCCCTCATAGTCTGAGACACCATGAGGAGCATTCTAGGCGCCAGGTTTCCTCTAGGTCTGCCACGTACTGGCCCACGGTGGCACCTGTTCCTCGATACGTGCTGCGGAAAGCCTGCACAAGGTCGTACGGCATACACCTTCTCCTCGTTGACTTACGCGGCGTCGTATTCGTGGTCGCCATCCTATGAAGAAGGTATACATATAATACATCAACATCTCAACATAATAGAACAACTCTACTAAGGGGTTCTCAGAAGAAGGATATAAATCTCGTCCCAAGTTCTCGACTCGAACTCTGGACTCTGAGAAACACCTAACATAAAAATAATAATATACTCTCTAACGAGGTACGTTATGAAAGTTATTCGGGTTCTGCCATATATGGACATCCCGATAAAAATAACCATACTCGTATTACTCGTATGTAAGTCATATTCGTTGGAGACGTCACTACATCATCGATCCTCGTTATCACGTGCTGAAATACTTAAGGCGCATAAGTTCTCGTTTGCGTAATAGAAGACACTAAGGAAGTTTCTAGGTTCTCTTCTTTCGTGTTTCTCCATCAGCAACAATTCATGCGTAATCGAACATAAGAATTCATACAGTACATGCTTCGTCATATATCTATCATTCCATATATGTTCATAATTAACATTTCGTAAAAGCTCGTAAAGAGATACATTTTCATGGCAAAAGAAGTTTGAATCATAAAGACTAGTAAATCTTTTACCTTACTCTTCAGTTGAGCATGACGTGACGGGGTGTTGAGTTGACAATTGATTCTTAAATCAGTTTTGAGAATCAAACTAAACTTCGCTTGAAGGAACATAGACTCAGAGCGAACGAACCGCTCCGATACCATTCGGTCACGGCCCATTATCCCTAAGGACGACACATCCAGAGCAGGACACGGGGTACGAATTAAGAAGAGGGGAAGAAATGGGGAAGCATACGTTCCATAAGGAATATGGGTGGATTTCCATGAATGACCTATCAAGGCATCATGAAGGGGAGTCAATCCCGTGGGTATGACTTAGAATCCAAAGTAGAATACATAGTTATAATACTAGCCTTGAAGTTTAGAAAACGGCTTCATATGATATTATAATCGGCATAACTTAGAAAGCAAAATCATAAAGAGTGTTTGCAGCAGAAAAACATAGTTGGTTACATATATAAAGATATGTAACCAGGGCTTAACATTTATCGTAAACAAAAGACTTCCACTCAACACCCTCCGTCACATCCCCTGCTCAACTTGCACATTTTAAAAGATATACAGGGCTGAGTACAACGTACTCCGTGAACATATTCCCAAAACATAAAACATGCTTTCGTATTTGTCATCATACATATAAGCAGTAACACACGGGGGTTTTAGGAAAAAGCCCATGTTTACTAAATCATTTCATTTCATAGCATATATCATCAGATTCACCATATCCATAATTTACGCCGAGGAAGGTGGCCACCTCCCGCAAACGTTACTCCCCGAGATCGGCCACTCCGAAGAGAGCTCAGAATCCCGAGTACTATGTACACTAACCCTAGCCAGCAACCTTTGTCAATCTCAGGATCCGATCATTTCATAGGTTGGCAAGCCAACAGTGATAGGTTCATAAGAATCCACATAAAAGTTTTTATGCATCATAATCATTTGAAATCATAATTTGCTTGTAAAACATTTCATCAAAATAGAGCAAAGCTCAAATCATTTTCGTATAGAAAGCCCACCTGAACAAGTAATAAAACGCAAGCAAACTACAATCAATATTGGACTATGGTATCCAAAAGATGACAACTTTGAACTATCAGGATATTCTAATGCTGACTTTGCAGGATGCAAGATCGACAGAAAAAGCACCAGTAGAACATGTCAGTTCCTTAGAACCAGACTTACATCATGGCTTAGTAAGAAGCAAGATCTATCTCAATATCCACAACTGAGTCAGAATTCTTAGGTGCAGGTAGCAGTTGTGCCCAGATTCTATGGATAAGACAACAACTAAGGAACTACAATATCATAGCAAATGAAGTTCCTATATGGTTTGACAACAATAGAGAAATTTCTATAACCAACAATCCAGTCCTACACTCAAGAACAAAGCACATAGATGTCAAACATCACTTCATCAGAGATCATGTGCTTAACAAAAGAGTAAGAGTGGAACGAGTCAGCACAGAGTATCAAATTGCTGACATATTTACAAAGCCTTTACCAGAAGCAAGGTTTTTGGAACTAAGCAGGGATCCTGGACTACTAGATTGGGAATCTAGTGCTTAGCTGAAAAATAGATGAGAAAAGTCATCTAACCTGAAGCAGACAAGAGACGAAGAGAAGTTACATGAGCTGATCCATACAAGGAAGACACCTAATCAGAGCATACGAGGGTCCAAAGCAGAGACGAAGAAAAGGTAGCTGATCAGAAGCACAGACAAGAAATGTCCCATGATCATAGCAGATAAGGAATTCAAATCACAGCTGTATCAGAAGTCAAACGGTCAACCAGCTAAGTTTTCTAAATTTTTTAAAATACTTAATTTTATTACACGTGGCTAAAAACACACATTCACACTACCTCCACGTTCACTTCACGATGTCCAATCAATCACTCCAACCACCATTCTTTATTTAATTATTAAAATTCAAAAACCTCTTTTCGAATGGCTATTTAAGACAGTCGACAATCATTTCAGAAAAAACTTATCGTCTTCAAGCTCTAAGAACCTAATTTCTCTGAAAAATCAAATAACCCTAGATTCTTCACTGCACTAAATTGAAACACTATCTTTTGCAGTAACGGACTCAACTACTTATTTCAAGGGCGTCAACCTAAAGCTGGTGAAAGAACAAATCTTATTTAGCATCATCGTTGATTTTGAAGGATTGCTGGAATCAACAACACGGCGGAGATGGCACACATAATTTGAAAGATAAAGAAGAATGGTATTTGCCATTTCTTGGATATCAACCCTTCGCAGCTTTTTAAGGAAGATGTCATATGTTTTTTCAAAGAAGCTTGTGTCACGGAGCATGGCATTAAAAGCTCAGTCTTTGTAGAAGAACTCACCATAACCCAGCAAATAATCGCCGACGCCTTCAAGATGGAAAACAGAGGCATAGCAGTCGAGACCCTGAAGCAAAGTCCGTCCAATATTTGGTATGACATTAAGTTACCCGAGCAAACTACGAAGGTTAAATTCATGGCGAAGAAGGGATACATCAGCAAGGAGTACAAATATGTCCTAGACATTACCAATAAAATTGTCATGGGCATGGAAGGAAGTTTCGATCAACTATCAACTGCCAAATATATTGTGATGGGAGCCCTGATCCAACGGGACACGATTAACTTGCCTGATTATATTTATGGGCAGTTAGTCTGAGAAGTTAACAAAGCCATTTGGGATGATGATGAGACGAATTTCAGACAAAAATTAGCTTATGGAACTCAGATTAGTTGGATCTTGGAGTTTCTTAAAGTAAAAGCAGATACTTTTCATGCCAGGAAAAGACTTGGTCACCTGGACCAAGATACATTACAGAAGCTTGGAGATAAGAAGCTGAAAGCAGCTGAGATACTTGGGGAAATGACTAGTGGCACTTCCCTTTACATAGGACCTATGGACTCAGACGAGGTCCAATCTGATGCAGCTACTAAAAACCAACCTGAAATTATTACAGAGATGACGTCAGCTCCCTCTGCAGTTGAGATTGTACAAAAGTCACCGGCACCTGAAGTGGCACCTGCAGATGACTCTGATAGTGACAATATTCCTCTCTTCAAACTATTAAAGAGAAAGTCACCTGAACCAGAGGAAGTTGTCCATGTCACCTCCTCCCCTGACTCTACACCCAATAAGATCAAAGAAAAGGTAGTTCATACACCAGAAGAAGGAATGCAGATCGTTATATCACCTACACTTGCACCTGCACCTGCACCAATTAAAGAGCAATTTGAACAACCAGAGATGATAGCAGAAATGGTCCCTCTTATGGCCCTTCCAAGTATTACAGAAGAAGAGGAGGCAGAAGAAACCATTGAAATACCAGAAACAGGATACTTTCAATCTCAGGGAAAATAATCCCCTAAACCTTACCACGGAGCAACTAAACTTTGTAATGATTTATTTTAAACCCTAACTATGTGTTATGTACTAAATTAAATTAAAATTTACTAACCTAAGTTTATACTTATAATAAATAATGTTGCACATCCATAAGACCTTCCTAAACTGTATCACATATCACACGTTCAAAATAAATTGCAACATCCGAATGATGATTGGAATCCCACTAATCTCGGCTATATATCACATATCATAACCGATCCTTTACACCCCATTCAAACCCAATTATGAGCTTTCAATACCTTTCCTATAATAAAGATTCCATGCATTATTATCCCTAACAACCATACACGGTTTTACCTTAAATACTACATGCCTTGCCCTATTTTTTTTCTTCATTAGCCGTTCATCTTGTTGTTTCTCCCATATTTTACATCGACCCACAAACATAACACACTTTCTCATCATTATATCGCGGCCAAAGAAGAAGAATAGAAGCAGGTCTCGGCGTCGAGAGTGAAGTGCTAAACGTTGGAGTGTTCCATTCGGTTTCTTTCGCCCTAATCGACATCAGGTTCTCGATGTTCTCCTTTTGCTCTCTTTGATTCGACTTATGCATCATGAAACTTGTCAATTAATCAGATCTAAAATAAGTTAGATGTAGGGTTTATAAGAGGTTAGGAATTTGTTGTGATTTTATATGAACAAGTTGTCCAGAAATTTCAAACTATCCAGAAATTGGGTCATTTTGCACAAGGATTAATTTAATGATAACAACATGTTTTTGCATAATTATTGAGCCTAAAACTAAGTTATTGATGTAGACTATCTGAATATCTAATTTCATGGTCATTGGAGGTCATGAAGGTGGTCTTTTGATTTTTGGGATTTCAAGTGTCAAAACTGAAAAATCGAGTCTGAAAATCAGTTGATGTTTTTGATTTTTAGTTTTAAAAATACAAGGAGTTAAGATCTCTCCTTGTACAAGAGTGATATGTAGGTTATGTGAGAGTTCCAAGAATTTTTGTGGACTTTTATGAAGTATCTAAATAGGTTAATTAAAGGCAAACTTTCTGTATGTATGTGCAGTTAACTTCCTGGGTAGGTCTGGAAAGATGATTTTGATGTACTTACCATTTGACATAATATCTAGAAATATTATATTAATTACCTAACATGTATAAGTATCTATGATAATTATTTTAGCACCTCAGTAAGTACATAAATATGGTTTTAAATTCATAATCTAAGGGACCTGAATGTGATAAAATCTGGATTATAAATTCTGTAGATTCACCGAAGAAGGAGTGACTCATCCTCTTGTGATGATTTTTCTTATTGCTTGCTATTCATAATCTACAAATATTCTGACCTTTGTCTTAAGGTTTCTCATGACTCTCACACATCTTTTGACCCCTTTACTATGAGCCTTCATTTATGATACATCTGATATGACATGAGCCTTTGCTATGAGCGTTTATATGAATCCTTGTTATGATATTTTCTGATGAATTATTTGTTCTGTGTCAATGCTATGACATTCTGTTTGACCCTTCAGTTTGCTACTCGAGCTTTCACTAGTCAATGGGGTTCCATGACCATGTCATTGAGGCACCAATGGCATAACTCCACGGTGGGCTAGTGATGACCCACTGTGTCCCTTTCTGTTATGTATTATGAGCTCAAGTATTATGTTTCTAGCCATTATGATTTCTGCAGGGGTGTATGGATGCATCCTAGATCTCATCTGATATGTATATGTTATATTTCTGGTGAATGGTGATTGTGTGCCATACACGTCATTCACACTTTGGGATATAGTTACTCTATTTATGATGTTATGATGATATGTCTCTGTGCTCGTGGTAGAATTTTGTAACCCTTACACCATTTACTACACGTATGATATACTTTTTGATATTTTCCCCATTGCACCATATTCTATATTCTCTTTTCAGTTTCAGTACTTTGTTATATATATGTGTTCATTGAGCTTTTTAAGCTCAGCCGCATTTTCTTTTCTTCCGCAGCAGGTTATTAAGCTGGGAGTTGGGCTATCTTTGGGTTGGGAGTAGGAGATGTGTGCGGACTTATCTACCCTAGACTTCCTAGCTTTTGGACTATGTTTTCATTATTTAGACTTGGATTATGTTTCCTTTGTTTTGGATTATGGAACTTATGTATTTCTTTTAAGTTATGTTGACTTACATTTTGGTATTTATGATTAGACTTCCGCTTGCATTCTATTATGTATGTCCTGATATGCCACCACAATGTGATACTTCTACCCTTGTTGGGTTGGGGTGTTAAATACATTATAATGTAACCATTGCATACGTTATACATCATGTATCCGTTGCATGCTGACCTACTCCATGACATCATCATTTCGTTCAACGGTTTTAATATTTGAATTCATAACACCTCATTACGTACATTAAGCTATGTATGTTACGTACGTTATCTTCATAGAATAGCGTACGTTAGCTTTTGTGTATTATGTACGTTAAGCTTGTTTTCTCTTATGTTCAAAGTATTTAGTCCATCTCGTCGTCTTCGACTTCTTTGTTGTTTTGCTTCGTTCTAATGTTGTTTTCTTTGATCAACAACTAATCATCAAAACTCAATTATGAATATATAGAATAGAATATTCCAACAGTCACACCAGAGCTTAGGTCTATCAATGAAAACATAGTTACTTTAATCAATCGGAAAGAACCCTCACCACCACCCACAAACTCAAGAATGCCTCTTGGCATGACTGGCTTAATGCTAAGGGTGGAGGAGCAGCTAGCAAAAGTCATTGATGCTGGCAAAAAGGGGAAAGATATGAATAAGGGGGAAGAGAAAGAAGAAGCAAAATCAAAAAGGAAAACAAGACCTTCCATTGATTCAGGCAGGAAACTCAAACCTGAAGAGAAAAAAGTCAGCTGCACCATCTGAAGAACCTGCAGCCAAAAGGAAAAGAACCAAGCAAGATCCTGTTGTACCATTACAATGGGAAGGAAAAGAGCTCCAATATGTTGAGGAATTCATGCCTCTTGAGGCATAACCTATGTGGGGAAAATCTAGAAAACAGTTCATAGAGAAGTACTACCTTTGGGAGATACTTCAAGACAAAGATTGTTCCACACAAGAAATTTTCATAAACTTCATGGAGATGAATTACCCCAACCTCTGGGAGATTTTGAAGAAGTATGCAGAGAGGGAATCAATGCATACACCATGATTCCAAATTTCATACCTGAAGAAGTACCAACTCTCATGAATGGAGATCTATATGAGATTGCTCTTAAGGAAGAAATTTAAAAAGTCTGCACTGAAAACAATTTCTTATCTCTAGAAGAACAGCAGTTTGCCTCAGATATTGTGAGGAAGAAGTATGGGTTAACTCCAGTTACAAGTAGACCTATAGGAGCAAAACATTTGAAGACACTCCCTCTAGCAAGGACCAGAGGAAGAGGCAGAGGAGGATGGAGATGAATGTTCATTATAATATTACTTGTAGTTTTTTTTGGAACTTGTAATCTTCATTTTTACTTGTATGTTTCATTCAAGGACTATAATGTAATATGTAACTCTGGAAGTTTATAACAATCAACTTTAATGACAACCACTAGTTGTCGCAAAAATATTGAGTTTGATTTTTTGTCTTGTACTTTACCTTTGTGCGAACTTGTTCACATTTGAATGTTTAAGTTTTGCCTTCATTAAAATAGGGGGAAATTGTTAGGAATACTTTTTAGATTTTGATGATGTCATCCCTGTATTCATTATTTATTCAAATGTATGCACTAAGTACTTGGCATTGTAAAGAAGAACCAAATGAGTATCTTCTATAAGCCATTGAATAGGTTAAGTATTGATCATATAGAAAATCGACTAAGAATAGAAATATCAAAATATCATGAGTTAATTATCAGCCGAGTTTTGGTCAACCTAAATATCAGAGAGGTTTGACCAAAACATTGTAGCAGCCGTAGTTCAGACAAGTAATCAGTAGGCAAGATAACTTCAGTCGAGTTTTGGTCAACTCAACAGATCAGAGAAGTTTGACCACAGACGAGATATAATCAGGCGACATAACAGGCGAGTTCTGGTCAACAGAGTATATCATAGCAGTCAACTGTCTTCCGCATAACTTAGTATTACAGTTGACATAAGTCACCTGCAGTCGACGTAGTCACCTGCATTGTCATCATCGGTGCTTCCACATAACTCATGTGCAGCTAAGATTTATTAGCTGCATACTATATCAGCTGAGTTACTCACCTGAGATTTAGGAAAAGAGTTTAATCAGTATATTCAACCCCCCACCAGACTTATTCCTGACGACTTGTGACCTACATAAGATTGTGCCTACGCGCTAATCACAAGTTAAATTGTAATACACTTAGTCATGTAGGATTTTTATTTTAGAACTTGCTTGCGAGCAGTTCAAATTTCTAGACCAAGGAAGGAAGATCAGATCGTTCGAACATAAGACTTGACGACAACCTCTCTGTATCTAGAGGAAGTTTTGGCATTATCAAAAATGGGGAAATTAATATAATAAATATTTCGGTTTTGATAATCGCCAACATACAGCAAAGAAGTCTTAAAAAGTCAAAATGTCTCCAAGTATGGAAGCTATTAGGAAACTCCATACATCCCGTACATACAGCAAGAGATCTTCTACAGAGTCCATCCTACATAGCTTACATCATACTGCAGAAGTTATAGCACGTTGGATACAGCAGTCAGACTGTAGGTGGTTTACTTAGGAAAAGTAAAACACATCCAACAGGACTGAAAAAGAAAAATATTTAAACCTTTGTGAGATTAATATTATTTATTTATAAAGTATTCATGGTTAAAAGTAGCATTTATTGCTGACAGGACAACATTTAATGCTGCCGGAAAGAGACAAATCTGAATGCTGTCAAAAAGATTATTTAAAGCATTAAATGCGATTTGCCTTTAATTCAAACATTCAACAGCCATCAATCAGAGACGTCAACATCTCACCAACCAGCCAACGGCTACATTTATTCCAAGGTTATAAATAGCCCCAAGGAAGAGGACATTGCACACCAAGATTATTCATTCTCGTGCATACATCTGATAGATTGCTAGCTATTAAGGAGCAGTATATTTCTTGAGCATACAACAGTATTCAAGGGAAGAAATATACAAAGTCCGCAATGCAAACAACACATCATACAGCGAACGCTCATAAAAGATATAGCTGCTGTTTGGAATCGTTCTACCTTTTACCGTTGAGATCATCATTAGCCCTGTGTGGACTAAATTTCCTTGCATTGAAGATGAAGCTTAGATCTATGTGAGAAGAAGCAAGTCAAAAGAGCTGAAGCCAATCTATGCGAACGGCCCAAAGCTGTAGTCCCTATATCAATCTGTGTGAACGATACAGAGACATGTTTAACTAGAGTCACGTAGTTGTATACGCAGTGATTTTAGTAAACTTTTTACTCGTATGGAGGACCAGTGGACGTAGAGGGGTTTATCTTGAACCACTTAAATCTATGTTATTACTTTATATCTTTACTGTTTTCATTCAACTGTTATCACACTTTCACTATGCAATTAACTTCGAAAATCATACAGCTTATTATATTTTTACCTTCTAAGTTGTCTACTGTATATTCTGTGGCCATCAGGGATCTTGTTGCCTGATTGTTCATGTGAAAATATGATGTATTATTATTTAGACCCATTTTACCCGATATTTCCTTTTGTGCGTAGAATGTCTTTCTCGTTTTACATATGGAGCCACCCAAATTTTTATATCGGGCGGAACCATTAATTTGAACTTTACTCTTATCATGATAATATTCATCCTCTTTCATTCATATTTTGTGTGCATGTCGAGTAAACCTCGATGATAGATCTGTTCGTGAGCCTTTAGAAGTAAGTACGCCTAGCAGAACTCAAATGTTGACGACTTGGAGATACGAGATGTTCCTGGGTAGACTGGAGAATCAGAATAAACCCAGTTTCAAGAACTTATCACCCACCAAGAGAGTCTTAGCTGATGTTTCAAACTTGACATCATTGTTATAGCGCCGAGATCTCGACCCTTGTATTATTAAATTAATAACCTCGTAGGAATATCCCGAAATTTTACCTATTTAACCTCAGAGATTACTTCTTCATCCGACCACTGCTTCATAGTATTTTTATCATTTTGAGAGTTAGTTTAAATCGAGAATCAAACCATGAACTGCCAGGGAGAGGATTGTCGATTAACTGTCTGTGGGATATGGCCATATCCTGTACCCAGTCTGAGGAGTCTATACGTGCAGGGTGTAATATTCAAACTTGTTTTCTATGTTGATTTTCAGTTTTGAAAACCTCCCTCAATTATTTCCCAGGGATTTTACTTTGGTTTAAGTTTGAAATTATGTTATCAATCAGTACGACATACTTGTATCATTCTTCTCGTTGCATTTTAAGTTTCCGGACAAAATGTTTTTTAGGGCAAGAGGGTGTGAGACCCCAGATTTGTAAGACGCCACGGAGACATGATTCTCTTCCGGACATTCAACCATCTCGAACAATTTCTCGAAGTGTTCGATCCAGCACACAATATCCGCATGCTCAGAGGAGCCTTCAAAAGTCGGGGGTTACTGACGAGAGATGTCGCTAATAATCCGACTTATGCTTATGTCGTGCACTGAATACGGTGGATGAGGTCCCTGCTGCTGGCCAATAATAGCATCCCTCTGCATAGTTTCCATCAATTGACCCATCTGGGTCATCATACCCTGTATAACAACACAAGGGTCGACGCGCGCATCCTCGTGTCGCTCGGTGTGGTATGACTGGTTCTCATTAGGTGAATCACTACCTGCTGAGCTTTGCTCCACATTCGAACGTGTATTGGCTCGTGGCCTCGGGATTTGGCCCTTCCGCGGCCTCGAACCCCTCTACCACGGACTCTTACATTTTTATCCATACTGAAAGAATCAAACAATAATTCTAAGCACATTTCATGACCGCCTCTACGTCCGATCACAAATTCATGCTAAGTTGATAGCAACAATGAAACTACAAGTTCAAGAAAATAGTTCATCATGAATTATCGGCACCACGAGTTCTACACAAAATATCATATCGACATCAAGTCAAAATAAATTCAATCACATAATCAATCCAAAATTTCTCTCGGAATTTAATAGGATAAATTACGCCACAAACATCTTGCCAGAAATTAAATCATAGCACAAAAGTAACATAGCGTATTTGGCTCGTAGGTTCAGGCGCTCGCATAGATCACACATGACGCGAAGGTTTCTTGATACTAGTTCAATCCACAACGACTCTGAAAGAGAAAAGACTCTTTGATACCATCTTCTGTAACACCCCAAATATGGCGACTATTACAGTGTCGTGGACCCCACACTGGGACCCACCAGGCGATACCGAAACACAAAATAATCATATCATAATTGGGGTACCGAACCATAAGATAATAACCATTACTCCGATTAGGAGTTTACAAATTGTACGGCTAATGGCCTTTTAATACACAAGATCCAATACTAGTATAAACCATATGAAGATGGAATATACTCAAAATAATAGTACAACAACAAGAGTTTAAATGAAGTGGAAAAGTAATATTACATGGTTTAAGCATAACCGGACAACAAAAGACTTGGGCCCCACGAACTAGTATCCTTCAAACCCTTCGCTGTCACCGTGCTCTTCCCGCGCCTTGGCATTGCCTCGACCTAAAATACAACACAAGTATTTCGCCCAAACCACAAGGTCAGATATACATGATAATAATTCTCAAGACATTATACAATTCATATATATTGGGTCTCAAGGAAACAACCCGACTAGTGAACAAGCCCCTCGGACGTATGGACAACCAGTCGCAAACCGTCAGACATACCCAATCATACATGGAATATAAACGATCAATCAACCTGGATCAAGACGGACATCACAGTACGCCCGATCCGGAAATGTGTCCGTGCACTTGTCCACCCCGTATACGGAATCCCGGATATACGTGGGACAAAGTACCTAATTAGCCTCACGAACTACGTATCGTGTGCACAGTACAATACGCAAACATCAACGCCAGACCATATGTGACTGGTTAAAAATCCTGCACATAACCAATCAGCATGAAGATATGACTCCAGATATGTCACGATACAACATGACAATGAAACTCAATAAATCACACATCCAACCAAGAATCAAGAAACTAACCGAAGTGGTAACAATGATAAACGAGACCAATGATAGAAAGGTAGTGAACTTGGGAATACAATCCCACAACGAAACGGTAAACACGAACAAGAACAATACCACATTATGAATCATACACTCATAAGCATTTCATATACACGAAACGTATAACGTTCATAAGAATTCAATCATCATATAGCCAAGTAAGATTAACTTGCCTCAATACCGTAGACGAAATAGTCATTCTACGAACGAACGAATGAAAGATTTCCCTGACTAACAACACTCACTCGAACAAGCAACCTTGAATGAGATGCAACTCATTCAATAACACATTCACAATATCGATATCGAATTCATAGGAAACGACACTGGCAATTCAAACCGAATAGATTCAACCTATCTTTAATGAACATATATCATCGATTAATGAACCTCGATACACTCAATCCACCTTCTAATCGGATTATCATGCTCTTAAGGTTATTCAACATTTATGGTTACCTAATACACAAGGATTATCATGAATGAATTCACTTACTCAATCTTTTATAACATTAACATCAACAATCATCATAATATTCTTAATAACACTATATACCTATAAATACGATTATTTATAAAATATTAATTCATCAAATCATCTGGTTTAACTTGAATATATCAAACTATGATTGTTTTCTTCATAAGTCATCATCATCTCCAATGAATTTACTAAACCCTTTGAAAATCATGATTATATCATCTTAGAAATCTTCTAGCATTAATAACATACTTATAAACTCTAATCATCAAGTTCTTATCATGATTTCCTAAGAATCAATTACAACCATGTTATCTTACAACACTTTCATCCATTCAAGAAGTAATAATAATAAAATTATCATGTTCTTTACTTAGTTTGTTCATAATTCCAGTAACCATCATGTTATACTAGATTAATCTAACATTATATGAAGTAATCATTATTAACATCATCATCATTATAGAATCAACATGAGTGTAGATAATCAACCTCTCGAAAAATGAAGAACAACACCAAGACATCAAGAACACACTCCAAACTTCAATCTCCTAGGCCCCAATCCAAGTTATGAAGCTCCAAGACAAGATTCAAGGGCACACAATCGCCATATAAATGGAAGGGTATACGAGTTTGGTTCGTGTAAAAATGATAGGCAAGACATGTCTTTCATAAACTGCATTCGACATAACGTAGGTTAACTTATAAGGTTAACGTACGTTAACACCTATTACGTATGCTAACACAAAAGTGTTACGTATGTAAAGATCCTCCAGAGGCTATTGCCTCAACAAACATACACCATTATGTACTCTAATGGCATAAGCATTACGTACGTAATGCCTATTGACTTGGCTGCCTCGGAAGGCCAAATATCTTGTATGTGCATGGCCTTACATGCCGAAAGTTGAGATGCGATCTGATTCTATATGTTATGTACGTAACCAGTAACACATTACATACGTAGAGGATCATACTTAACGTACATTAAGTTACAAAGGTAGCGTACGTTAACTACTAATGACATAGTCGAAAAAATGCAATTCTCCAAACAACATCTAACAGTCAAACATAGTGCGAGAATTATAATTTATTCGATTCTATTATATTTCAACATTATAATCATTATATTAAATGCTAACATGATATGATGATACTCGTATCGTCTGAAAAATACAACAGTAAAGGCAAAAAATTACAGTCAGATATTACAGCCACCACTCCGACCCTGACTCGGACGATGATGATGATGCCCTATAGGCCATTCTTTAGATCAGCTGAGAAGAGTCCAGGGAAGGGGAAATGTCCAAGTTTAGAAACCAACAAGGTCATGGGACATCTGACAAACAACAGTCCCCACCCCCACAACAAGCAGCTTAAGAACAGCAACAGGAGGAATCAGTCCCTCCTGTCATCATTGAATAGCAAGCTACTCCCGTACTGAAAATGCCGCCAGCGCCATCTTCCAAGAGGAATCAGTCCCTCTTTCGGATCAGGTTGAAGTTGAGAGTCGGTAGGAGGATTCAGTCCCTCCTGTAGTTCCGACTACAAAAACTCAACCTAGACAGGAGGAATCAGTCCCTTTTGTCTCCCAGACTGAACCCGCAGCACATCCTTTCGGTGCCCTACTCCCGAAGCCCCTGTATCTCCCACCTCTGTCAGTTCCAAATCCAATTCTGATGATGGATTTCTGCCTGAAAACAGACCACGGAGACCCCATCATTACGTGGTTCTTCATCAGCTTAGAGAACCTGAAGATTCAAAGATTATGCACCTTGGCTCCCCGTGCACCGAAGCCCGCATCGAGAAACTGCAAGCCATCGGTCGACAAACAGTGTTTCTGCAGGAGGCCATCAAGGCCTTGTATGATGTTGGTAAAGAACTCGACTGGATGTGCGAGACTGCATAGGATGAGCTCCCGAAGCTGAAATCTGCAATTAACGATGCGAAAGATGTGTTCCGCCTGATGCCAACAACATTGTGGTAAACGCTGAACCAACTCAAATAGCATCATGAGCGAGTCTTGAGGCAATAACAAGAGAATCTCAGCGTTGTCCAGGCTAAGAAAGTGGCCACCCTTGAGTATACTGGTTCCAAGCTAACTGATTAGGATCACAAAATCGATGAATTGTCATTAGTGGTTGGTAGGCTAGTTGACAGTGTCAACGATCTTAAGACCCAGTAGGCCGAATCTATGAATCTCCTTTAGGAAATTCACGACAAGGTGTCATATCTTGATGATGCCAAAAAAGGGGAACAGTCCAGAGAGGCTGCCCGGATAGAGGATGGAGAAAGAGAGAGAGAGAGATAGAGGCTGTACTGGAAGAAAATGTTGCCAATGCTATCGGACTACTGGCCGGACCCGGGCCTGGTCAAGCTATAAGAGGATATAGGGCTACTGGATATCGACCTAAGTTCTAAGATCCCAACTTCCGATGGAATAATAATGTGCGTAAGCCTTCTATGATAATGTTGCCAACTTACCGACAACATGCAGCGAATGATATGAAGAATTGGAAGAAAAATAAACTGATGAGATACTTCTGTACTCTCATCAGGGGATCTGCCATATTCAATAGGTTCAAGACCCTGGAGGATGCCGACAATGAATTCTAAAGGCTATTGACAGAAGCAAAGCTTCTCGTACACCTGATGATGAAATCCAAGCGCCAGAAGGGTGAATGGGTCACCCATCCGGAAGACTGGATCCTTGTCTAGGATCAATCCCCTGAAGACGAAGTATCTATAGCGATCGAGGCAATGACTCCTTAGTCAACTGGTGGAGAGGAACTGTAAATGATCCTGATCGGAGGCCTTGGAAGCTCTCTTAATATAAGATCTAGCCTCTGTTAGTTTTATGCTGTATTTCTTTCTACTGTATGCTTACCGACGCAGTATGTATCTTTGTATTTTTATCTTTCAAGACTTGTAATTCTCCTAATCATCAATAAAATTTGATTTCTTGAAAGATTACATCTCGTAATCTACTTTTACTATTTTTTACTGTTTGATTACGAAGTTTTGTCATATTTCAACAAGTACAAACTTGTAAATTCTCAAGCTGTACGAACTTTTCTGCGAACAGTTCATAGATTAAGTTTTATACAATCTAGATTACACTCTGTAAGATGTTAGGAATAAAGCCAGATTAGTTGCAAAAGGATATGCTCAGTGCGAAGAAATAGATTTTGATGAAACATATGCACCTGTAGCAAGACAAGAAGCTATCAGACTGTTCCTTGCATATGCAGCATTTAAAGATTTTGAAGTCTATCAAATGGACGTGTGCAAGTACAAAGTGCAAATACGAGTCATACAATTCACATTCCACGAAAATAAGTAGTTGAGTCCATTTCTGTAAAAGGTAGTGTTTCGATTTAGTGCAGTGAAGATTCTAGGGTTCTTTGCTTTTTCAGAGAAATTAGGGTTCTTAGTGCTTGAAGACTATAAGGTTTTTCTAAAATGATTATCGACCGTCTTAAATAGCCATTCAAAAAGACGTTTTTGAATTTTAATAATTAAATAAATAATGGCAATTGGAGTGAGTGATTGGACATCGTGAGGTGAACGTGGAGGTAGTGTGAACATGTGTTTTTAGCCACATGTAATAAAATTAAGTATTTTAAAGAATTTAGAAAACTTAGCTGGTTGACCATTTGACTCCTGATACAGCTGTTATTTGAATTCCTTATCGGCTCTGATCAGGGGACATTTCTTGTCTGTGCTTCTGATCAGCTAGATTTTCTTCTTCTCTACTTTGGATCCTCGTTTGCTCTGATCAGGTATCTTTCTTGTCTGGATCAGCTCTTGTAACTACTCTTCGTCTCTCGTCTGCTTCAGGTCAGATGACTTTTCTCATCTATTTTTCAGCTAAGTACTAGATTCCCAATCTAGTAGTCCAAGATCTCTGCTTAGTTCCAGAAACCTTGCTTCTGGTAAAGGCTTTGTGAATATGTCAGCAATTTGATACTCTGTGCTGACTCAATCCACTCTTACTCTTTTGTTAAGCACATGATCTCTGATGAAGTGATGTTTGACATCTATGTGCTTTGTTCTTGAGTGTAGGACTGGATTGTTGGTTATAGCAATTTCTCTATTGTTGTCAAACCATATAGGAACTTCATTTGCTATGATATTGTAGTCCCTTAGTTATTGTCTTATCCATAGAATCTGGGCACAACTGCTACATGCACCTAAGAATTCTGACTCAGTTGTGGATATTGAGATAGATACTTGCTTCTTACTATGCCATGATGTAAGTCTGGTTCCAAGGAACTGACATGTTGCACTGGTGCTTTTTCTGTCGATCTTGCATCCTGCAAAGTCAGCAACTGAATATCCTGATAGCTCAAAGTTGTCATCTTTGGTATACCATAGTCCAACATTGATTATAGACTTAAGGTATCTGATTATCCCTTTAGCTGCTTCCTAGTGAGGCTGCATTGGGTGAGACTGGAATCTTGCACACACTCATACTGCATATGAAATGTCAGGTATGCTTGCAGTGAGGTATAGAAGTGAACCAATTAGTCATCTGTAGTGTGTTGGATCCACTGAAATGCCTCTTTCATCTGCATCAATGTGTAGGGATGTCCTCATAGGAACTCTTAGGGGTTTGGCTGAGTCCATGCGAAATATTTTGATTAATTCCATTGTATATTTTGCTTGGATTATGAATATTCCAGTGTCAACTTGTTTAACTTGCAAACCAAGAAAGAAATTTAGCTTGCCCATTATACTCATCTCAAGTTTTCCTTGCATGAGATTTGAGAAATTCTCACATAGCTCAGGGTTGGTTGAGCCAAATATAATATCATCCACATATATTTGAACTAGTAATATGTTGTCTTCATGTTTAATTATGAAGAGTGTATTGTCCACCTTTCCTTTGCTAAATCTATTTTCTCCAGAAATACAGACAGAGTCTCATACCATGCTCTTGGTGCCTGATTGAGCCCATATAGAGCTTTCAGAATCTTGTATACCTTATCTCCTTTGACAAATCCAGGGGGTTGCTCCACATAGACTTCTTCTTCTAGTACTCCATTGAGAAATCAACCTGAAGATGGTGAATGAACAAATCTTATTTAGCATCATCATCGATTTTGAAGGATTGCTGGAATCAAACAACACGGCGGAGATGGCACATGTAATTTGAAAGATGAAGAATAATGGTATCTACCATTTCTTGGATATCAACCCTTCGCAGCTTTTTAAGGAAGATGTCATATGTTTTTTCAAAGAAGCTTGTGTCACGGAGCACGACATCAAAAGCTCGATCTTTGGAGAAGAAGTCACCATAACCCAGCAAACCAATGCCTTCAAGATGGAAAAAAGGGCATAGCAGTCGAGACCCTGAAGCAAAGTCCGTCCTATATTTGGTATGACATTAATTTACCAGAGCAGACTACATAGGTCAAATTCACGGCGAAGAAGGGAGACATCGGTAAGGAGTACAAATATGTCCTAGACATTACCAATAAAATTGTCATGGGCATGGCAGGAAGTTTCAAACAACTATGATCTGCCAAATATATTGTGATGGGAGCCCTGATCCAGCGGGTCAGGATTAACTGGCCTGATTATATTTGCAGGCAGTTAGTCCGGGAAGTCGACAAAGCCAGCTGGGATGATGATGAGAAGAAGTTCAGACAAAACCTTGCTTATGGAACTCAGATTAGTTGGATCTTGGAGTTCGTTAAAGGAAAAGTAGATACTTTTCATGCCAGCAAAAGACTTGGTCACCTGGACCAATATACATTAAAGAAGCTTGGAGATAAGAAGCTAAAAGCAGGTGAGATACTTAGGGAAATGTCTAGTGGCACTTCCCCTTACATAGGACCTATGGACTCAGATGAGGTCCAATCCGATGCAGCTACTCAAAACCCACCTGAGATGATTGCAGAGGAGATGACATCAGCTCCCTCTGCAGCTGAGATTGTACAAAAGTTAACTGCACCTGAAGTGGCACCTGCAGATGACTCTGACAGTGACAATATTCCTCTATCAAAACTATTAAAGAGAAAGTTACCTGAACCAGAGGAATTTGTGCATGTCACCTCCTCCCATGACTCTACACCCAAGAAGATCAAAGAAATGGTGGTTCATACACCAGAAGAAGGAATGCAGATTGTGATATCACCTGCACTTGCACATGCACCTGCACCAATTAAAGAGCAATTTGAACAACCATAGATGATAGCAGAAATGTGTAACACCCCAAATTAGGCGGATATTACAGTGCCGTGGATCCCCGACTGGGACCCACCAGGTGAATGAAAACTGATGAATTAAATAATATAATTGTAGTACCGAACCGCATTATATTACCAAATACTCCGATGAGGAGTTTAAGTGCAACACACCAGGACAATACCGAATACTAGTATATTTTATATGAAGATAAAATACACAACACTGAATGAAACGGAGTATCCAAATTAAAATCTGTAGCGGAAAATAAATGACAACAGCATGAATGACTGAAAAGATCGGGGCCCCCTACTAGTATCACTGGGACTCCTCACCGTCAACATGCTCTTCCCGTGCCTTTGCCTTGCCGTGACCTGAAAATAAAATCCCCCAACGGGGTCAGTTACAAAGAACAACAATCCTCAAGGGTTGAAAATACACAATCATGGGTTATCTTTAGTTATGAAATATCCTTAGATATGAATTGAGCTGAAGAGGAGTATCGTAGTACCCCCGTAATGTTCTGTGCAAGTGTACAAGAAGAATGACCGGACACACCCGTCCTTGTACCTAATTAGTCTCATGGAGGTAATGGTTACCGTGTGCACAGTCCAATGTATCGATCCCAATACATGACCATCGCGTGCTCGACCTAAAATTCCACACATCCGCACCCGGCCATGCAATATGAACCCAGAAGGTCATATGAACGAGAATGAACATAATGAATACCAATGAATAATAATCCGACAAAGTCAAGAATGACTCACCGAGATGAAAATAATGGTGAAGTGAATGATAGTTCAATGAAATGATTGGAACCTCCGTTCCTCGTTAATGAAGTGATTATTCGACAATTACAAGTCTCAATACGGTTAATACAATGATGAATGAGTTATGATTATGAATGAACAACAGCAAAAGGAATGAATATCCTTTTAACCGAGTGAGAATTAACTTACACAACACCGATGAAGAATGTCCTTCCACGAACAAACGTCCTAAATGAAATGTCGGTCGCTCGAACAACCTTGAATGACACAATTACCAACAATCTGCTCAAAATACGAATCAAACACGATTAAATCGAACTCAAAACATCAATACGACTAAACCAAGTTCATTGGGGCATTATATCGAATACGTTGTGGCCAATCTCCGATTGTTTACAATTAAACCACAATATACCAATATCAAATCCCCAAGAAGTGTTTCAAACCAACAAAACATCTTCAATATGATCAATAATCCAAAATGAATATCAAATTCATGATTTCAACAACAATTAATCGAAAACCCCCAAATCCAACTTAATATTCAAAGTGTTCTTGAATAATCCTTCAATAGTCCAATGAATCTTTATACAAACTCATAATCATATGCATATCCCTTCATGTAACATGATTATAACATCCAAAACATCATATCTCAATACAAAATCGAAATCCAAGATGTTGAAGAAATTACCTCTTGAAGATCCAACCACTTCGATCCGAAGAACACGAGTTAAATCAAGTATCCAAGCTTCCCAAACGAATGAAGATGATGAAAATCTAACACTCAAGTGATTGATGATGGAAAATCCCTCCCTCAAGCTCTCTCTCTTGGAACAAGGTGAAAGAAATGGTGAAAATGATGAAAAAGTCCCGGCCAACTCCTTATAAACTGCCGGAAGTTACGGCCGTAACTCGGCTTCGTCCAAACACCTACCGACAGCCTTACGGCCGTATACGCACCTGACTTATGGGCGTAACTCGCCCTCGTCTAAAACACCTGCCGACATTCATACGGCCGTACCCACACCCCTTACGGGCGTAACTCGACCGATACGGCCGTAACCGGCCAAACTTACGGGCGTAAGCCCCCTTCGTCGAAAATGACCAGGCACCCTGACTGTAACGTACGTCCGTATCCGGCCAAGCCTTACGGCCGTACCTTCCTCGTCTTACGGCTATATGCCACAACCCTTACAGCCGTAAGTCCCTCTCGTCCGGCACAACCTGAAAAACATGAACACACCTTATGGCCGTATCAAGCCCATCTTACGGCCGTAACTCGCCTTCGGCCAAAAACACCTGGGCACCCTGCTCGACACGTACGGCCGTATCCGGCCAAGCCTTACGGCCGTACCTGCTCAACTTTCGGCCGTATGCCGCAACCTCACAGCCGTAAGTTCCGTTCGTCCAAAATGGCCTGAAATCAATGAACGCCTGTTACGGCCGTATCTGACAATCCTTACGGCCGTAACTCGTTGATGGACAATATGAAAATCCGATGACTCCGATTCCTCGCTACGATTGATGAATGATCCGACATAGCATACATATGTGAAAGTGAACAAGTACAACACATGCCAAAGATGATACTTCCAGTACAAGACTATCAATCATGATGAAAATGATAATACTCCCGTCTCGATCTATAAACGGAGATGAAATGACGATCGGTAACTGATATATGGTTATAACATGCCAACAGTGAACGCAAATGAATGAATCACGAATGATGAGTGATTAATAATGAGTGAAAATTACTGAGTGATAATTACTGACTGATTAATACTGAATGAAAATGAATGAATTACAACCGGGTATTACATACTCCCCCCTTAAAAAGAGTTTCGTCCTCGAAACTAAGGGTCAAACAACTCGGGATAATTCTCCCGCATACTCTCCTCGGTTTCCCAAGTAGCCTCTTCGACTCCGTGTCTAGACCATTGAATCTTGACCAAAGGAATCGTCTTGTTCCTCAATTGTTTGATTCGCCGCTCTACAACTCGTATAGGATGCTCCTCATACGAATGATCATCCGCGATCTCGATTTTGTCAAACTGAAGTATGTGGATCGGGTCGGAAACATATTTCCGCAATTGAGAGACGTGAAACACATTATGAATTCGGCTCAACGTCAGAGGTAAAGCCAAATGATAAGCTAACTCGCCTACTCGATCCAAAATCTCAAACGGTCCAATGAATCTCGGACTCAACTTTCCCCGTTTTCCGAAACGGAGAATGCCTCGACTCGGGGATACCTTTACCAACACGTGGTCACCTGTCTCGAACTCTAGTGGTCGACGACGATTATCTGCATATGATTTCTGTCGACTCTGAGTAGTCAACAGACGACTCCTGATCAAAGCTACCTGCTCACGGGCGGCTATAAGCATATCGGGCTCGGTGCCGATTGACTCTGATAAGTCGTCCCAACACAAAGGAGATCGACAATGACGACCGTACAAGGCCTCGTAAGGTGCCATCTTAATCGAAGCATGCCAACTATTATTGTACGTGAACTCAATCAACGGTAATTGGGCTTCCCAATCGTCTTTCCAATCGAGGACGCATGCCCTCAACATGTCCTCTAATGTCTGAATAGTCCTCCTTGATTGTCCGTCGGACTGAGGATGAAAAGCGGTACTGAGATTAAGCTGAGTTCCCATAGCACGATGAATTGATTTCCAAAAATGAGACACGAATCGTCCGTCACGATCAGAAACGATACTTTTAGGAGTACCGTGCAGTCTCACTATCTCTTTGATGAACAGCTGGGCAAGTCTCTCGGGACCCCACGTATCCTTAATCTCAAGGAAATGAGCCGATTTAGTCAAACGGTCCACTATTACCCAGATTGTATTCATGCCACGACGATCGTCGGCAGACTCGTGATGAAATCCATCGAAATGTCTTCCCACTTCCACTCTGGAATAGGGAGAGGTTTCAGCATACCCGCCGGTCGCTGATGTTCAATCTTGACTTGCTGACAGGTTAAGCATCTCGAAACAAAATCTGCGACTTGTCGCTTCATATCACTCCACCAGTAATTTTCTTTCAAGTCCTTGTACATCTTGCTAGACCCCGGATGAACGGAATAAGGGGTAGCATGAGCTTCTCTCAAAATCGAGTTTTTCAACTCGTCATTCGCCGGTACGCACAACTGGGCCGTACGAATATTTGAAGATTTGGAAGTACTTGCCCTCATCCCGAGATGAGTAGGCCGTATGGATCCCTGTTCGAATACTTGGGTGTACTTGCCTTCATCTCGAGATGCGTAAGCCATACGGATCCCTATTTGAAGACTTAGGCATACTTGCCTTTAGCTTGAGCTGGGTAGGACGTACAGATCCCTATTCGAATACTTGGATGTACTTGCCCTCATATCGAGATGAGTAGGGGATATGGATTTCTATTTGAAGAGTTGGGTGTACTTTCCCTCATCTCGAGATGTGTAGGCCGTATGGGTCCCTATTTGAAGACCTAGGCAGTCTCTATTGGATACCAAGATAGGATTCTTTCTCCTATAAGTGAGCAGGTAAATGTCCTATGCGGTTAATGGCAAATGAGATCATAAGTATTTGGTCAAAGAATTTAGAGCTAGCTGTACTTGATACACAAGAGCTCAATGGTCTCAGTATGCGTTAACAAATGCATAGAGTCAAGTTACAATAGGGTTTGACATTGCCGTGACCACTAACACTTGATTGGGACAAAATCATTGAAGGGTTTATACTTATACGGTATTCATAACTAACGGTTTTGGAATGATCGCTATCATTCGTTCTTTGTTGGGTTACAGTGTGAGCCACGGGACTGGCTAAGTGTTACTCACACTCTTTGGTTCCTCCCATTGCCGACTAAGACGAACCTATGGAGACGCGGCACAGGATAGATGTCGGGTTAAATTAAGGATATTTTCTCTTTATGAATATTAGACATTAGATGTCTAATTTAACTTTTTGGATAATTATTATTTTAATTTCTTAGATAAATTAAATTGATCTAGTAAATTACTGGGTAATTAATTTAATTCATATTATATCTTACAGAATTTATATTAATATAATTAATTGATTAGATTAATTATATTAATATTGAAACGTACCAAAGTTTATCTATCGGAATAGATACACGAGGATCTGTTTCATGGACCGAAACAAACCAACTCATTTTTCTCTACCACTTGCCCTCCCCCCCGATAATTCATCATGGAATTATTTTTTTAAATTCTTCCATCACATGAGTAAGACATTATTTGATCTCACTCATGTGATGAAATTAAATAATGAATTGAAATTTATTATTCTTTTATATAAAATGATATTATTTCTTAGAGAATTTATATTTAATATAACTAATTAATTACATTAATTAAATATAATAATACTGAAATGTACCTAGGTTTATTCATAGGAATAGATACACGAGAATCCGTTTCATGGACCGAAATAAACCAACTCCTTTTTCTCCACCCCCCCCCCCCCGATAATTCATCATGGAATTGTTTTTTTTAAAGCCTTCCATCACATGAGTAAGACATTATTTGCTTTCACTCATGTGATAAAATTAAATAATGAATTGAGAATTTATTATCTTTTAATATAATGAAACTCTCATCACACCATCATGAGAGAGAGAGAGAGAGAGAGAGAGAGAGAGAGAAATTTATTATTTCTTTCAATTCTTTGAGATATATTTTCATCTTCAAATTCAATTCTTGAAGAGTTAGAATTAATAGAAGAGAAATATTATCCTATAATCACTTCACATAGCCATTGACCTTGGAGGTCTTGGAGTGACGATTACATTTTTTCGGTCATCTTTTCGATGCATGATACGTAGAGACACAGTATTTTCGATGATCGAGATTTTGTGAAAGCATGAATCAATTTTCGTCAACATTTAATCAAAGGACTTCAAGGGTGTGATTTTCTAATTCATACTTTGTATTTATATTCATATATACGATGCATGAACAATCTTGTTAGGGGTTCGGATTATTTAGTTTGAATCATTTATTTTTCTGCTACGTAATTCAATTATTATTACTGGATCCTAATAGATTAAGGATGCTCCCTATTCCTGAGCAGAAATAGGAAGATATCTCGGTGGATTTTATTAGTTGTATGTCAAGAACCCGGATAGGAATGAACATGATTTGGGTCATTGTCGACTGACTATCCAATTCAGCATGTTCTGGGTATCAAAGATACTTGAGGCCCAGAGAGGTTGGCCCCAGTGTTTATTTTAAGAATTAATAGGCTACACGGGACTCCAACGAGTATCGTCTCTGACCGAGATGAGCGGTTTGTGTTGCATTTTTGGCAGTCCGTTTATCATGCCCAAGATACCGAGTTGAGCCTTAGTACATCGTATCATCTACAAACTATTGTACCATCAGAATGGATGATCTAAACTCTTGAGGACATGTTGATAGCTTGCGCTCTAAGCTGGAAGAACGACTGAGAGTCACACTTGCCACTAATTAAATTGATGTATAACAATAGTTGGCATGCGTCAATTAAGATGGAAATTTGATGCTTTGTATGGGATGCGATGTAGGTCTCTGTTGTGTTGGGATGATGCGTCTAAACTGATTGATACTGAGTTGTGTTTGTTAGTCAAAATAAGAGAGAAGATCGCCTTGATTCGTGATAGACTATTGACTACCCAGAGTCGACAAAAGACGTATGTCGATGTATGTTAGAGTTTGAGGTTAGGGATCATATTTTACTGAGGGTGTCGCCGACTTCGGGAGTTTACAGCTTCGGTCGGAGGGGAAAAATTAGTCCAATGTATATAGTGCCTTTTGAGATTCTAGTGCGAGTGGGAATTATTGCTTACCGCTTGGGTTTGCCACCATCATTGAGTCACGTGCATAATATATTTCATGTTTACCCGTTGTGGAAATACATCCCGGATCCTAGTCAGGTTATCGACTTTGAAGAGATTGAAGTGGGTCCCAATATAACTTTTGAGGAAAAACCGATTCAAATCCTATAGCATGGAGTTAAGCAACTTAGGCACAAAACTATTCATTTGGTTAAGGTGCAGTGGTCAATGAATGGTGTAGAGGAGGCTACGTGGGAGACGGAAGATGATATGAAAGCGAGACACACCGAGATGTTCACCTCATAAGTTTCAGTACAAAATTTCTTTTTAAAGGGCGGGAATGTGATATTCATATTTTTGTGTCGATTGGTTCTATATTTTATTGACTCATTTCTTCACGACTCATCGATTTTTTATATATATATTGCTCGATAGACCATTTTGTATTTCTATAGTTTCGTTATGAGTTACGGTGTGTCGATATTTTCACCATTGTTATTTTTCGAAGATTTAATGTTAGGACATTCTTAATGTTGTTATCATTTTAGTGTTGATGCTTAAGTTCATACTTTTCATATCTTGCTATAGCGCTAAGTCGTTTTTAATCGATACTTGTTGGTGCGTCTTCATTTTAGATTTTTACCCCTTTGTTTGCTTTCTCGATTATCATGCTATCTCATTCGGGTTGTTTTCGAGGCTCGTTTATCATCGTTTTCGGACGAGATGATAGCACTTAATACCACGTGATGCATACGTACGAAAGTGATTCGCCATTTTCCGTGTTTTGTGTATTTCGATCATCGTTTGGGGATATTCCAAACTGTATTTTCGTGCTTTTATTTGCTTTATCGATTATCGTGCTATGTCATTCGGACTATTTCTCAGGCTCATATGTCATCACTTTGGACTAGACGATATTGCTTAAACCCTTGTAATGTATAAGCACAAAATCCCTTTGCTATTTTTTGGGTTTTGCTCATTTCGGTCATCGTTTGGGGATATTCCCCATTGTGGTGCTGAACCAGCGGTGTAGTAACAAGGTTACAGTCGTAATACTTGAAATATTACAGCCTATCTCATATTATGGACGTTTGATCCTCTATTACGACCGTAATTCCAGTTAATCCGGGTTACTAGGTTCCGGTGACCTACATACGGTGGCACATAATCCTGGCAGTTACGGTCATATGTCTCATAGTTACGGCCATAATCCATGAATATTACTGTCATAACACACATCAGGTGTAAAAACTGGCAGCGGGCATTTTTGCCCATTTTCACACATTTTCTTCCATTGGCAATGGTTTGAGCAATTTAAGGAGAGAAAGTCCATGTTTTGGCCTTGAGTTCTTCATCCAACATCATTTTGGAGCATCAATCATAGATTAAACATTATTTAATCATCTTCCTCTCTTTAGATCAAGGTATATAACCTGAGAACATTAAGTTTATATTTTTGGGGGGTTTCGGTAGGATTTATGTATCAATTAAAAGTTGTTATTGGTCTTGCAAATTAATGTTTATTTCATCATTATTGATTCATAACATTCTCGAATTTTGGATTTTCATTCCATTCATGGTGGAGTTGTGAAATTTCTTTCAAAGTCCTGAACTTAAAGTGTTTGATGTAGTGTCTAGATGGGTTTTTGGGGAAATCGTTGTACTTTATAGTCAGTTATATTGACGAAATTATGTGTAACATTAGGGTCGATAACCTTGTGTAGTGTTCATTCCAAAATCTCAATCGCAGTCGATTCTTTCATGTCCAACCCATTAACGCAAGTACATGTATTACATTTTATTATGTTTTGTGTTATCCTATAGTGAATGATGAATTGTAATGTGAGAGATGTGTCGTGAGAGTCCATGGGGGATGGGTTTGACATAACCTCTGGGGACCCGTACTAGTGAGTCGAGTCAAGGACTTGGTTTTCCACCTGGGGATAGTTTGATAGAGCCTTTTGGAGGTTGATGCAATAAAGCATGGCCGGTTGTTTACCTTCAAGTGACGGGATTAATGATGTTATAATACAAATTTAATATTTTGGGCTATTGTTAAAATGTTTTTAAAGTTTTTGTAATACTCAAGATCTTCGCTCCGATTTCATTGAGTTTTTCTGCGGGTTACCGGATTTGCGTTGTCCATGTCCTTGGAATGTTGTGCCATGTTCGGGTGTGTCATGAGTAGACACTTGTTCAATTACGTTTCAGATCGTTGCATGAGTTCTTGGTTCATTGTGGTGTAACGCACGCTAACGCTTGTGGTGTATCGCGCACTACTGTGTTGCAGTTAGCGCACGCTACAGGGTGTGCAGCGCACGCTAGATGGCATTTCAGAGGCAGTCCAGGAGCTACTGGATTGGGACTGGAGTCTTGATAGCGCACGCTAAGTTTAGTAGTTAGCGCACGCTATCATCCGTATTAGTGCACATTATTGTTGGCGCTACCTGGTAAGTGCGGAAATGTCCATAACCCACTAGACTGGTCACATGCCTCGTTAGCACGCGCTATGTTTATTGGCTACCACACGCTAATAGTGTTGCAAGCACAATATTCTGGAGCGTTGACCCCGTTAGCGCGCGCTAATGCAGTATGTTTAGCGCATGCTAATAACTGTCTAGTATAAATACTGGACAACAACCTTTATTTCGTCATTTCTCATCCTTCTTCGTCTCTTTCCGTCGGGAGCGATTTCTTTGGGCGATTTTGGGCGATCTTCATCATGAAGCTTCATCTTGGAGTGGATTTGTGTATGTTCAACATCATCTAATCATCTTCTTTGTTCGAATCAAGGTATTCTCTTCTTAGAATCCTAGTTTCTTGAATTTGGGAGTTTTCCTTTATTTCGTGATTCTTACCCGATCTCACCCGATCAGTTGTGTATTCTTGTTGTCTTGGTTGAGATCTTCGGATTTGCGACTCGTTTATTGATTCTATGTCACCCGGAGCATGATTTTGATTTCTTTGAGTAGCCTTCGGGTCCTTGTTGTTCTTAGTGTCGATTTCCAATTAATGTTGCTGACCCGTGATGGTATTGTTCTCGTAGTATTTGTGGGATTGTTGAGTTCTTGGTCATTCTTTGAAGTGCAAGTGCTACCCGACCGTGTCCGTTCGTTGCCTCGTTGCTCGTAGTATCGAGGCATGTATCTTGCCCATACACTCCGTGTTTCATAGACATGATAGTTGGTAATTGATTATATGTGGAACTTGAATGTTTTAATGAACTTTCAAAAAGGATCGGTATATTCTCGATAGAAGGTTTTCCTCTAAAGATAACTCTTATGCTTCATGAATAAATGTGTTTTCGGAATATGTGTGTTAGTGTCGTATGTTGGAGGTTGTTATAATCATATTTCGTGAATATAGTAGACCATAATCACTTGTTGAGGATTGTGTATCGATACGTATACTTGTTAGGGAAATATGTGACATGGTTTGATATTAGTTGTTACTCCTTTGAAAGGAGGTTGTGACACTTAGTGTTATTTGGCTTGGTATTTGCTTATTGTTGTGTGACTGTTGTAAGTGATGTGCCACCGAGTAAGATTGTTGAATCTTCAGGATCTGCCCTTGATAATACGGATCGGGCGTGACCGTGGGGTTATCCAATCGGGTATGTCTTGGGGGGACACCGATGTTAGTGGCTTGATAGCCCGATGCCGGGATAACTTGTAGGGTTATCCAATCCGGGTATGTCTTGTGGGGACACCGAGGTTCTTAGCTTGTTAGTGCGATGCCAGGATGACTTATGGATGTGGTTTGGTTATGTGACGTAAGTGTCATGGGTTGTCCAATTAGGTATGTCTCGTGGAGGCTCCGAGGTTCGTGGCTTGCTAGCCCGATACCGGGATAACTATGAACGTATGTATGGATGTGGTTATGTGACTGTTGTCACGGTAACATGTGAGATTGTGAGGTTTTTCATTGGGTTATTCACTCGGGTATGTTCTGTGGGAGCATCTGAGGTTTGTGGCTTGTTAGCACGGGACCCGAATAATCCTTGAGAATATGTTGATATAGATGATTGGGTCGTGGATCCCGTGTTTTGTTATCAGAATTATATTTTTGAAAAGTGATCTTTGGGCTATGTCCCTAAGTGGTTTCGAAAGGCTTGAGAATTCTTAAATCCCAAATGTTTTCAAAACTCCCGAGATCGTAAAATGTTTTGTAAGATGTATATTGGGTTTATTCCTACCTTTTCATGATTTGAACTGTTTTAATCAAGTGATTTATCTTAGGAAGTATGTTCATGATTATTATGTTCTTGGAGTTGGTTGTGTGTGGCTTGTATTTGTATTTTATACTTGCACTAGTAAAACAGTGGAGTTTTGCTAACCCCTGAGTAATCGGGGGGTGGATATCTGTGTTGCGTCCAGGTACTTGCAGGTTATTGGGGAGCAAATCATAGGCTCGGTACGAGGGATGATAGAATGACGATGATACTAATCACATGAAGACCAGTGTCGAGTATTTTGGTAACGTCTTGTTGTTGTGTCTTTCCGCTGTGGTATTTTCCCATCTTATGGGAGTATTGATGTATTCTTACCCCTGCGTGGGCATGAGTTGTGAGATAGAGTTATGTATAAGTTATGTGTATGTTGTGGTAAAAGACCAAATCGGTCTAACGGTTCGTTATTTAGCCATGTCGGCATGTAAAGGGTCGTGGTGTTTTCTGTATTTAGCCTGGTAGATCCTCATGGAGAGGGTCTGCGGCGCTGGAATATTCCCGAGCAGCTTGGAGGTGTTACAGTTTCAAGATGGAAAAATATGAGAAACATATATATGAATATTGTGTAATTTTGTACTTGCACTAGCCATTCGAATGGTAACCCTTAAATTGGGAAAATATCTTTATGTATTTCAGGTAGCTAGCTATTTAAGGAGTAGGCCGGGAGGCGTATGGCAAGGATGATCAGCTGTGATGATGTTGGGCTAAGTGTCGAACCTTGAGTCAGTTTTGTTTTGTTTTATGTCGTGGACAATAGATTTATTTATCATATTGTCGTATTTTATTTAATTCAAATATTTTGGCCGAGGCACGGTATAACTATTCTTGATGAGTATTCTATACTATAGGTTATGTACGTGTATGTGTAATTTTTTGGCTCATAGACCTTCGTGGAAGGTTCTACGACGTGTAATAACCCTTGAAGTACTTAGGTGTTACCACCAAATTCAAATGAAGGAAGGCGATGAGTAAAAAATGGTCTTTAAAATGAAATGTGGTTTATACGAATGGTTGGTAATGCCTATTGGTCTAACAAATTCACCAAGCATCTTTATTAGACTAATGAATCATGTGTTGCGTGCATATATTAGAAACAATTTTGTGGTATACTTTGATGATATTTTCATTTGTAGAAAAATGTATGAGTGAGCATATCGAGCATTTGAGATTATTATTAACTTTTTTCAGAAAATAACAGTTATACGCTAGTCTCAAGAAATCAACTTTTTGCATGAGCGAGGTTATTTTTCTTGATTATGTCATTAGTATTATAGTACAAAAAACTGATGAAGAAGAAGCACGAGATATTTGAGAATGGCCTAGACCGAGCAACCTAATTAAGAAGCTTTATGGCTTAGCTGGTTTTTATTGGCGCTTTGTTAAGGATATTAGCACAATTGCTTCACCATTGAATGAACTTATAAAGAAACATGCTAAATTTCATCGGGGTAATGAGCAAGAGAAAGCGTTTAACACATTGAAAGAAATTTTGTCACTACACCTATTTTGGCATTACCTAATTTTCTAATAGTTATGAAATTGAGTGTGATGCATCGGGAATTGGAATAGAATCTATGTTAATGCAGGAAAAAAGGACGATAACTAATTTTAGTGAGAAACTTGGAGGTGCGACTTTGAATTATCCTACATATGACAAGAGTTGTACGCCCTGGTAAGAGCCCTACTTACGTGGCAACACTATATATGGCCAACAAAATTTGTGGTTCACACCGATCATGAATCATTAAATCATCTCAAAGGACAGCTTAAGTCGAGTAAGAGGCGGGCGAAGTGGTTGGAAGAAATTGAATATTTTTCTTACGTTATGAAGTATAATAAAGGTAAAGAAAATATCATTGCCGATGCATTATCAATAAAGTACACTTTCTTTATACCCTATCCTTAATACCTATCTTGGATATTGTTAGGATTCGATCCTTTGAAAGAATCTTACATTGGGGCTAAACATTTTGGAGAAATGATGGATTTTTATTTCGCGAAAAGAAAATTTATATTCTTTTATGTTTCACACGAGAGTTATTAGTCCGAAAAGCACATAGCATGGGATTAATAGGATACTTCAGAAATGCCAAAATTTATGACATTTTGCAAGAGCATTTCTTTTGGCCTAAAATAAGACATGATGTAATATTGTTAATTTTTTCATTATTTGATGAAGGGCTAAACCACTAATTTTGCTGTATAGATTGTACACACCATTGTCGGTACCAACTGAAGTTTGGGTAGATATCTCTATGGACTTTAATTTAGGATTACCACGGACCAAATTCGGATGTAATTCTATTTTTGCCATTGTTGGTAGAGTTAGCAAAATGGCACATTTTATTGCATGCCACAAGACAGACAATGTCACAAGTATAATGTTGGTCACAAAGTATACAGTAAACAGCTTAGAAGCTAAAAATACAATAAGTTGTATGATTTTCGAAGTTAATTGCATAACATAAGTCTGTTAGTGAGTTGTTGTAAATATAACAACTAGGTGTTCTCATATTTTCTTAGTGTGTACAGGGTTTTCACAATGTATACTTATAAATCACGGTTTAAATGAAAACAGTAAAAACGGAAAGTAAATAAAACACAAAATAATGTGGTTCGAGGTAAACCCCTCTGCGTCCACTGGTCCTCCACACAGGAGTAAAAAGTTTATTAAAATCACTACATACACAACTACGTGACTTTAACAAAACCTGTCTCTGTATCGTTCACACAGATTGATACAGGAATTGTAGCTTTAGGTCGTTCACATAGATTGGCTTGAGCTCTTTTGACTCGCTTCTTCTCACACAGATCGAAGCTTCATCTTTAATGCTATTCTTCCCACATATGATGGAATACGTAAGGATCCTTAGTCCACACAGGGCTAATGATTATCTCAATGGTTAAAGGTAGAACGATTCCAACCAGCAGCTATATCTTTTATGAACGTTCGTTGTATGCTGTGCTGTTTCCGTTGAGGACTTAGTATATTTCTTCGCTTGAATACTGTTGTATGCTCATGAAATATATTGATCTTTAATATCTTGATTGTCAGAGTAATCTGTAAGATGTATGCGCGAGAATGAATAATCTCGTATTCTCTTGGTTAGCAATGTCCTCTTCCTTAGGGCTATTTATAACCTTGGAAATATATCCGTTATCATTGTAGCTATTGCTGATTGGTGAGATGTTGACGTCTCTGATTGGCGGCTGCTGAATGTTTGAACTAAAGCAGATGGCATTTAATGATTCTGACATTCTTTTTGACTTCGCATTAAATGCTCTTCAGCGCATTCAGACTTGTCTCTCCCCAGTTGCATTAAATGTTGTTCTATCAGCAATAAATGCTGCTTAACCATGAATACTTTATGAATAGACAATATTTATCTGACAACGGTTTAAAGCTTTTTCCAATTCAGTCCTGTTAGATTGTGTTTTACTTTTCCCAAGTAAAACAATTACAGTCTGACTGCTGTATCCAACGTATTATTACTTCTGCTGTATGATGCTAGTACTATAGAATTGGACTCTATAGAAGATCTCTTGCTGTATGGACGGGCTATATGGGGATTCATAACATCTTTACTTAGCGATATTATGACTTCTTAAGACTTCTTTGCTGTATGTTGGCGATTATCAAAACAGGAATATTTGTCCTAACCATTTCCCCCTTTTTGATAATGCCAAAACTTCCTCTAGATATATTTTTCTAGATACATAGAGTCTGCCTTCAAGTATTCTGTCGGCTGATCTGATCTTAATAACTTAGTTTAGAAATTTGAACTGCTTGCAGGCAAGTTCTAAAATAAAAATCCTACATGACTAAGTGTATTACAACTGATCTTATGATTGGCGCGTAGGCATAATCTTACAGAGTGAACTCTTAATTTGTATACAATTCAATCTATAAACTGTTCGCAGATAAGTTGTTACATCTTTGAGCCTTAATAAGTTTGTACTTGTTGGAATATAACAAAACTTCGTAATCAATTCAGTAAAAATAGTAAACATATATTACGAGCTATAATCTTTTAAGGAATCAAATTTTATTGATGATAGAATTCTTATAAGTCTTGAAAGAAAGAAATTACAAGGATAAGTACTGCAACGGTAAGCATAAAGTGGGAAGAAATACAGCGAAAAGGCTAACAGGTTAGCTCCTATACTGAGAATGCCTCCAAGGCCACCGGTCAGGATCATTTACAGTTCCTTTCCACTAGTTGACTAGGGAGTCATTGCCTCAATCCCTATCAATACTTCTTCCTTCAGGGGATTGACCGTAGGCAAGGATCCAGTCTTCTGGATGGGTGATCCGTTCACCTTCCTAGTGCTTGGATTTCATCAACATCTGTAGGGGGGCTTCCTTCTACTAACAGCCTTGAGAATTTATTTACGGCATCCTCCACAGTCTTGAACCTATTGAAAAGGGCAGACTCCCTAATGAGAGTACAGAAGTATCTCATCAGTACGTTCTTCTTCCAATTCATCAGATCATCGATTGAAGGCTGTCGGTCAGCTGGCAGCAAAATCTCAGATGGCTTTTGGACAGTATTCTTCCACGGGAAGTTAGGATCCTGGAACTCAGGTCGAGAGACAGTCACCATGTATCCCTTTGAAGCTTGACTATGCCCGAATATGGCTAGTCGTCCAATTGCAGTAGCAACACTCTCTTCTAGCACCGCATCAAACTCTCTCTCTGTTCAATCTCCATCTTCGGGCAGCCTCTCTGGACTCTGCCCCATTTTTGGAATCATCAATATATGATACCATTCTATGAATCTCATGTAGGAACTTCATGGACTCGTCCTGTTTGGTCTTCAGATCATTGACGTTTTCAACCAGTGTACTGACCACTAAACACAGATCATCGATCTTATGATCATTCTCAGTCATTCTGGTGCCGGTATGTTGGGAAGCAGCAACCATTTTGGCCTCGTCAACTCTGACCTTCTCTTGTTCTTGCCTCAGGATTCGCTCTTGATGCTGATTGAGTTGGTTGAGCGCTTGCCACAATGTTGTAGGCATTAGGCGAAATGTATCTTACACATTATTAATAGCGGATTTAAGCTTAGGCAGCTCGTCCTGTGCAGTCTCACACATCTAGTTGAGTTCTTTACCAACATCATACAGGGCCTTGACGGCATCCTTCAGAAACACTGTTTGGCGACTGATGGCGTGGAGTTGCTCTATGCGGGCTTCAGTGCGCAGGGAGCCAGAATGCACAATCTTTGAATCCCCAGGTTCCCCAAGTTGACAAAGAACCACATGATGATAGGGTCTTCGTGGTCTGTCCTTAGGTAGAAAGCCGTCATCAGAATCTGATTTGGAGCTTATGTAAATGGGAGATGCAGGGGCATCTAGAGCAGGAGCTTCAGAAGTAGGGGTTTCATAAGGGATTGATTCCTCCTGTCTGGGTTGTTCTTCTGTAGCGGAAGTACAGGAGGGACTGAATCCTCTTGCCGACTCTCAGCTTCTGCCTGATCCAGAAGAGGGACTGATGGCGTGGGCAGCGTCATCAGTTTTCGATACAGGATGGGCTTCCTGTATGGGAGCATCTTGCTCTTCAGAGATGACAGGAGGAACTGATTCCTCATGTTGCTGTTTTAGAGCTGCTTCCTGTTGCGGGGGAGGGGACTGTTGTTTGTTAGATGTCCCCTGACCCTGTTGTGATTGAAGTTTGGTCATCTCTCCTTCCCTAGCCTCTTTGCGGCTGATCCGTAGACCTGCCTGTAGGGCATCGTCATCATCGCTCGAGTCAGGGTTGGAGTGGTGGATGGGCGATGGAGTTTTGTCACCGAACTGTGACTTCCCTTTTAGTCTAGCCTTCTCTTTTGCCGTGTAGTAGTCAGAAATAAACTCGCGACAAAAGTGATCATCCCAGCGGATCAAGACTACGACATTTTGGGTGTTCGTGGCCTCCAGTGCGAATAATTCCTCTTCCTTCCACTTGGCCCAGTGATACAGGGTGTCTACAAGGCGACCCTGTAGGACTTCCAGATTTTGAAGTATTTGTAAGCTTCCTCGATTTGAACCTGGAGGAGAGTATTATTAATAATGTCTATTGGGGAGGGACTCCGTACAGTAGTGGGATCTACTGTCTGGATTGGATCCTCAACGGGTGTGGAAGCCTATTGTGGACAGGGATCCCGAATAGGGAATGATACCCTATGGGGAGTGGGAATCCATATAGGGGTGGGTACCCTGTTTGGAGTAATGGCTTTCGACTCCGAAAGGGCATCCGACTCGCCGGAACCTTCCAACTTGGCAAACAGTTGTTCGTCCGTCATAGCCGCCACAGGCTCAGGATCTGCTACTTTAGCAGCAACTGTTTCTTCTAAACGGGTTGCGCCCTGTGGGTTTGATACAGTGACAAGAACAGAAGGAACATCTATAGTGACTGTTGCAGTCACTGTAGGCTCGGCCTTAGAAGACTTTTTGGCCTACTTCTTCTTCTCGAGAGCATGAGGCGAATGGATATCGGGAGCGCTTCTCTTCCTCTTCTTTTCCTCGATATCCTCACAGTGACGTCCCTTGGGTCACTAGAAATTGACATGCTTCGAGGATGGGGCCTCTTAGCAAGCATTAGAGATTGTTGAACACGGTAGGTTTGAATCCACTAATAAATTTCCTAGCACCAATCTTCTTGGCATCTGCAGACTGCTTCACTCTGCAACGAGTGACAATATAATTCAGGATGAGGCAAAAGGATTTCTTGGCAGATTCAGGCTTAGCGGCCTCTTCCTGAATTCTCTTCAACACAATGTGACACCAGTTCACTTTTTCTCCAAACATGATGGCCACCATCATTCTGATGCTGAGATTGGTGCACATCTCAAATGCGCCGGTCCGGTTCTCAACAACCCGACAACAGAAGTCATGCATATAAACGTATAGTAGGGTAAAGTTTTTCTTATCGCAAGAGCGGTAGTCATTTTTAGCTAATTCATCCCTAGTGAAAAGCTTCCAGTATGCTGTCTAAAGGCTTTGCGATCCGAAGGTATCTAACTCCTCCATCTTCAGGACATCAGATGGCAGCCTGTAGATATCCTCCAAAATCTCCCTGTTCATAGAGATCTCAATCCCTTGAACCATCGCAGTGATATCAGAAATCTCACCTCCTCGCCTCTGAGATGTGTATTTGAAGGAGGCGTCCAAGTAGAACTCCTCCATGATTTGCCCATGTTGCAGATCAGCATGGTGACTAACAAGGCAGTACATCCCTTGCTGTTTCACCCTGGAAATAACCACCTCCATCCCAACATTGTGTTCTCCTTCAAGGTCAATTCTTTCCATTACTATGGACTTGGCGAAGATACGCCCATTTCCTTATTCTTCATCGAAAGGGAAGATGTCTGTGAAGTCGATATTCTGCAGACGAAAAGGTGTGAAGTAACAGAGAATTACACATAAAAATGCAGAGAATTGCAGAAAATATGTAAACTATTTTCTTAGGACTCGTTTAATTGCTGAAAGCGTAAAGAGTCTAAGTGAGCAAAATACAGTCCTTTTATATGGTTCAGGGAAGATTAGGGTTATACAGTGAACCGTCAGATTTAAGGGATGGGAACCATCTTTGAAAGAACGTACAAGATGAATTCAGAGTAACTTGTATGTCTAATCCACCAGTTTTTGAAATGATGACCGGTCCCACTTCTGATAGTTCATCTTACGTTATTATACGAACGAACGATTTGAAATTTTAAAATCGCGGTATTTGAGGCAATAAAGTCCTGGTGTCTTTAAAACCATTATAGTATAAGACGTTTGAAATTTAGAACAGAGCACGTAGACTTAAAATAGTTTCTGTATGAGTAGCATATTATTATAATATAAATTGAGATCTTATAGTGTATGTACTGTATCTGTAAAAATACAGCGTTCCCCCTTAAAAGGTACATACATGATTCAATTCTTACAACAATTTGGATTAATACTATATTCATGGATCGTATTGTATTCCCCTTAATTGATGAACACGTCATCTGTTGGAAGGTCTCATGACTTATATTTCCTACAGTAAGATCGGACTTGTTCTGAGTGTACAGTTAATCATAGTGGATACTGTATTCTTGGGTCTTACAGCAATCCCCCTCAATTAATGTAAAATGTAAAAACTTACAGGGCATTAGGCTGTAGCATTCCCAATTCTTGGTGAAGCATGCAGAATCTGGTTGTGCTGAGAGGTTTGTAAATATGTCGGATAACTTAATATCTATATGAATCTTCTCGATCCGAACATTCTTATTCTCAACATGATTCCTGATGAAGTAATGCTTCATATCAATATGCTTAGTTCGCGAGTGTAATACGGGGATGTGCATGATTGCAATTGCACTTGTGTTATCGCATATGATTGGCGTCTCTCTGGCACTGATTCCATAATCCTGTAGTTGCTGTTGTACCCAGATAATCTGCATACAGCAACTTCCAGTAGCATAATATTCCGACTCAACTGTAGAAAGCGAGTTGGCCAATTGCTTCTTACTGAACCATGACACAAGTCTAGGTCCAAGGAAGTGACAAGTAGCGCTTTTACTCTTCCTATCTAACTTACAGTCTCCAAGATCCGAGCTGTAGCCAACTAAATCGAATCCTCATTTCTTAGGATACCACAGTCCTGCATTGATTATTCCTTTTACATACTTCAGGATTCATTTAGCTATCTTGAAGTGTGACTTCTTAGGTGCTACCTGATACTGAGCACACATTCCTATAGCAAACTGGATATCGGGCCTTCTAGCTGTTAGGCACATGAGTGAACCTATAAGCTTCCTGTAGAGTTAATGATCAACCCGCTCTCCAACTTCGTCACCACTAATTTGCGTGGAAGTGCTCATGGGGGTTGACGAGGATTTGGAGTCGTTCATCCCAAACTTGCTCAGCAGCTCCTTGCTGTACTTTTCTTGGTTGGTGAAGATTCGTGTAGACAATTGCTTAACCTGCAATCCTAGGAAATAACTAAGTTCTCCCATCATACTCATTTGAAATTTACTTTGCATGATATGAGAGAACCTTTAACATAAAGCAAAGTTAGTGGAACCAAATATAATATCATCTACATATATTTGTACTATTAACAGGTCATCACCTTCCTGTATTTTAAAGAAAGTCCTGTCCACAACACCTTTCTCAAATCCATTGTTGATTAGGTACAGGGATAAGGTTTCATACGATGCTCTAGGTTCTTGCTTAAGTCCATACAGAGCTTTCCGTAGCCTATATATTAGGTCTCTACCTTCAGTGTTGACAAACCCTGGTGGTTGTTCAACATAGACTTCTTCAGCGAGATCTCTATTTAGGAATGCACTCTTGACGTCCATTTGATATACTATAAAGTTCTTATGCTAGAAAATGCTAGAAATATCTTAATGGCTTCTAGTCTGGCTATAGGGGCAAACGTCTCATCATAGTCTATGCCTTCTTCCTGTTTGTAGCCTTGTGCAACTAGACGGGATTTGTTCTTGATAACAAGTCCATTCTCATCCTTCTTAATTCTAAATACCCATTTGGTTCCAATTATAACTTGATGTTCTGGCCTGTTACTAGATAACATACATTGTTTCTTTTAAAACCATTAAGCTTTTCTTCCATAGAAGTGATCCAGTGAGAATTATTCAAAGCTTTATTGGTCGAAACAAGTCCAAATTGTGCTAAGAATATAGCTACGGTGCACATAGCTAGTCTCCTCACTAGTTGAGATTTCCATACAGGAAATCGAGATTTCTAAGAATCGGTTTCTTCTTGCCCACACAGTACAATTCCTTGTGTACTCTATATTATTCTACGAGTAGATAAACCAGCATCAATATCACCTATTATTAACTATCGGTGGTGATATCCCATCCATATCCTGTCAGGTTCTAGTTCGGCGTCCCGTGCTCTATCTTGTGGTGCTGTAGTCTCGGCTTCAGCTTGTACAACACCAGCTTCAACTACTTCTGATCTTACAGCTGCGGGATGGATTTCCATGTCCACGACAGGTTCTATTGGAGTTTGATGATCATCGATAGAAAGAGTTTGGATAGTATGGGTTATGCCTTCTACTCCTATAGGATCATGATGGGGTTCAGTGAATACTACATGGATAGATTCCTCTATTGTAAGCTTCCTTTTATTAAAAATCCTGAAAGCTTCACTGATAGAGGAATATCCTACGAATATCCCTTCATCCGACATTTGATCGAAGGTCTTGAGTTGATCTTTCCCATTATTCATAACATAAGACCTACATCCAAAAATGTGAAAGTATGCAACCAGTGGAGTTTTATTGTTCCATACCTCATAAGCGGTTTTGTTGTGATGCTTGTTGATGATACAGCGGTTTTGTTTGTAGCATGATGTATTTGTTTCTTCCCCCTAAAACTGTTGCATCAACTTGCTTGCAGCTATCATGGTTCTTGTTGCTTCCTTGAGCGTCCTATTCTTTCGCTTGGAAATACCATTTTATTGAGGAGTCCGGGCTGCTGAGTATCCATGTTGTATTTCATTGTCCGAACAGTATTGCTCTATAAAGTGATTTTTGAATTCAGTACCTCTATCAGAATGAATGGACATGGTACTCAACCCTTTCTCATTATGTAGCTTTCTTAGGTGCTCTGGCAGCTTCGTTGTTGTTTCTTTCTTCTTGCTTAGAAAGATTATCCAAACGTACCTGGAAAAATCATCAACAACAACGAGCTAATATTTCTTACCTCCCAAACTTACAGGGTCTATAAGTCTGTAGAGGTCCATGTGTAGCATATCCAGAACCCTGTGTGTGACAGGTATGATTTTCTTTTCAGGGTGGTTTTGACTTGTTTACCTTTCTGACAGGGTCCACAGGCGTTTTCTTTATGAAAAGACACATCGGGCAAACCTATAACCATTCCCTGCTTGGCGAGTTTGTTGATCATCTTGAAGTTGATATGAGACATCCTTTTGTGCCATAGCCAGCTTTGATCTGCAGTGCCTTTGTCAACAAAACACGGAATAGTGGATCTCGTACGCTTCCAGTCAGCAATATACATATTTACCTGATGTGCTTCCTGTGAAGACGATTTCTTTGGTCTTGATATTCTTTACTCTACAATGATCTATTGTAACACCCCAAACTAGGCGAATATTACAGTGCCGTGGACCCCCGACTGGGACCCACCAGGCGAGTGAAAAGGTATGACTTACACAGCGTAAATGTAGTACCGAACCACATTACAACAATAATTACCTCGATGAGGAGTTTCAAACACAACACACCCATGAGAACAGAATACATGTATATTTCATATGAAGATAAAATATACAATACTGAATGAAATACAGTCCAAATGGAATTTTGCAGCGGAAAATACATAACAAGAAACATGAGTGAAATGAAAGGACAGGGCCCCCCTACAGGTATCACTGGGACTCCTCGCCGTCAACGTTCTCTTCTCGTGCTTTCGACTTGTCATGACCTAAAAACAATAATCCCCAAAGGGGTCAGTTATACAGAACAACAATCCTCAAGTGTTGAACAATATACAACAATCACATGAATGAATTAATGAATTGAGTTGAGTGATGGGCATCATAGTACGCCCGAATGGAATGTGTGCGTGCACAAGTAACCGAGTGTCTGGAGTCCCGCATATACACCCATTATTAGCCTAATTAGTCTCACGGTCCAATGTGTCCGGAGTCCCGCATATACACATTACCGTGTGCACATTCCAATGTGTCTGGAGTCCCGCATATACACATGACTATAGTGTGCCCGACTAAAAATTCCACACATATGCCACCTGACCATGCAATACAATCCCGGAAAGGTCACAAGAACAAAAGCGACCAAGATGAAAGATAATGAGATCAGGATAAAGAACAACTCACCGAGATGAAATAATGATACAACGAGTGATAGCTTCAATGAAATGATTTAGAACCGTCGTTCCTCGTGAGTTACATGATGAGTTGATAAATACAAGTCTTGACATGAATGATACATCATGAATGAATTACATGTATGAATGAACAATAACATAAGGTATCAATATCCCATTAACCGAGTACGAATTAACTTACATAATACCGGTGTTGAAATGTCCGTCCTCGAACAACGTCCTAAAATGAGATGTCGGTGGCTCGAACAACTTTGAATAACACAATTCCCAACAATCCGCTTAGTATGCGTATCAAGCACGATAACAACTGACTCAAACGTCTATACTACCATAATCAAACTCATTGGGGCATTCTAACGACGGCGTTGTAAACATTTTATCCTTTGGTTACAACCAACCCCAATTACCGACACCAAACCTTCAAGGAATGATTCAACCCAACAAAACTTCATTCCTGTCATCAATAATCCAATAGGAAACCACAATTCAAGGTTACGACAACATCAAACAAAAACCCCCCAAATAATCGAAGTCAACCCCAAGGGTTCTTGAAATAAATCTCCAAATATTCGTCAAATCCGAAAAACATATCAATAAATCCATAAGAATACATGTTCCAAGGTAGATAATCCATATCTAACATATTCCAACATCATAGCAAGCTTACGCGAAGAGATCGCAAGGAAAATACTCGAAATCCAAAATTCTAGATTGAAGAAATCATTACCTTGATTTGATGTGTTGGAAAGGATGAAATGATGATTAATCCGAATGATAAGCTTGAAGATGATGATATATGAGTGCAGCTCGAAAATATCTCTCCGAATCGTCCAAAATCGCCCAGAATCGCCCCAAAAACGAAGTGAGAAGTGAAAATGATGAATCTAAGCTGGACTGTCCTATTTATAGTAATCCCAGTTTAGCGTGCGCTAATTCCTGAGCTTAGCGCGCACTAACGAACTTACCGGGTAGTCCAGTACCCGTTGTCTGCCTCGTTAGCGTATGGTACTTGCCTTGGTAGCGTGCGCTAATCGTCTATTGTTAGCTTGCGTTAACCTTGTGTTAGCATGCACTAACTGAATATCTGATGCCCAGTAACTGAAGTCCAGAACCTTCTGTCCTCTGATCTGCTCGCGATAGCATGCGCTACACTCAAGACTCAGTGTGCGCTACTACACCCTTAACGTATGCTAATAACTACTCAAAGCGTGCACTATGAATTATTTTAATTCAGTCCAGTACCCATTGGACTCTGCCTGATCGACCTTAGCGCATGCTACACAGATTGTATAGCGTGCGCTACCCCAAGCTACTAGCGCGCACTACTTACCATTTGTAGCGTGTGCTACCACAACTCAACTGCAGTCCAGCTCCTCCTGGACTGCCTGCCTGAACCACATTAGCGTGCGCTAATGTTAAGAGGTAGCGTGCGCTACCCGTATTCAATTAGCGCACGCTAAAGAGAGTACGTAGTGTGCGCTACTCCTCACACACAGATCCCACAACAAAGATGAAAATGATGATATACTCGGCTCGAATCTCCAACCGGATAGATGGTGAATGATAACTGATATATGATACGACTTATTCCGATGGGTGAACACAACGAATGAATATTAATGATGAGTGATTATTACTGAGTGAGAAATTACTGAGTGCCAATATACGGAATGACATTTAATGAATGAAAATGAATGAGTTTACAATTGGGAATTACATCTATATAGAACTGTTTGTCACAGAACTGGATAATACTAAGTAGATTGTATTGTAGGCCTTCAACATAGGCTATGTCAGTGACTTTGAACTTTCCTACAAGCAGGGTTCCCTTCCCTCTTGTTCTTCCTTTGGACTTGTCACCAAAGCGCACCTTTAGACCGCGACCTTCTACATAATCTAATAGTTTGATGATATCTCCTGTCATGTGCCGAGAACATTCACTATCAAAGTACCAGATGTCCTTCTCTTTGATATCCTGTAAGCAAAGAATTTATGTAGATTTAGGTTCCCTTTGATTGTTGGGTCCATGTATGTTAGTGCCTTCAGGTACCCAAAATTTTCCTGACAATAATTGGTTTGTTGTAGGTTACTTTTGGTCCTATCTTGCGATGTCTACGTGGGCAAGACATGTAGTCGTTGTAACCTTGATCACTATGCATGTAAAATCTACGGTTATTATTCCACTACGATTGCCGTCTAGGAGATGGAGCCATTTCTTCGACCTTAAAGCTTGCCTTGTGGGTCTTCAGTTGGATTCCTAAAGCTATTGTTGATACTGCTTGGCGATCTACTTTCTAGATGGATAATGGTGCTCCTGTATCCGATATCTAGGCGCACTGTACTGTTGGTAGTACTGGTGATTGCCTTTGATATTTGGATACATCCTTCTTTCTGAATGGCTGTTGGCACTTTTGATATGCTTGGGGACCATGCTGTTGATCACGCCTTATAGGCCTGGGAGGCTGAGGTTTCCACTATCTGTGATATGAATTTGGTGGTGGAATCGCAGCCTTTGCTTTACAAGGGGCAGCTGTAACCTTTGTGGGACTTGGGGTCTCTTCAGGCTGAAAAATACCGTACTAGCCTTTCCCTTATGGGCGAATGAGTCATATCCTAAGCCACGGTTATCGTGGGCATGCTGCCCAGTGCTTAGAATTTCTTCCATCCATCTATAATATTTCTCAAATGATTTCAGGATGGTCTCTAATTCTCCTTCTCGTTCCTAGAGAATTTTTACTTTGTCTTCGAGTAAAGTAAAATCATTTGTGTTGCTCTCATTATGAGACTTAGCCTCATTTATATATCTGGCAAGTTGATGATTGTTTTTCATGAGTTTTTCAAAAGTAACTTTGCTGTTTTTGCAATCAATAGACATATTTTCATAGTTATTCTTTAGCAAGTCATTTTCATCTTTCAGCTCTAAGTTTGAAATTTTGAGCTATATGTTTTCTCGTTTTAGAGTCTCATGGAACTTTTGAATGTTTTTGAATTCATTCATCATATTTTCAAAGTATGCGATGCATTTACAGAAATAGTTGAATTTGAACTTACTTCATCATAGTTGTCCTTATCGTCCTGTATTTCTTTAGCCATAAAGAAAATATATGCTTTATCCTTGATCTCATTGTCGGAGGAGTCAGTGTCAGTGATTGCCTGCAGGCACTCCTTAGTCTTGTTCCACGTGGGTGAGGCTTCTGATTCACCAATCAGGGCCTTAAGCTTGTTTTTCCAGACACATCTTCTTTCATCATTTTCTTGTTGCTCAGCTTCTGCGACTTTTGCGCTTGCGGATGTGGACACTTATTTGTATAGCGTCCTAGTTTCCTACAGTTATAGAATAAGTTAGAATCACCGGGTGAATGAGATTCAAAACTTACCTTGTGAAAAGGCTTGAGCCTATAGGAAGTCTTCCAGACTGTTTGATGCACTTTTTGAACTTGTGCATAAGCAGGGCCATTTCATCTTCTGACAGGATGTCATCATCGCTGTCTGCAGTCTTTTGTGCTGATTTGGATATGCTGGGTGCAGAGCTGTCTCCTGTCAGATACAGCAGCCAGTGCAGTCTTGGCAGGTGACTCTTCGGCCTTTTCTCTCCTGTCAATATCATACTCAAAAGCTTTAAGGTTAGAGAAGAGGCCAAAAGTCGAAATATCATTTAGATTACAGGATACACGCATAGCTGTAGTATTAATGTCCCATCAGGCAGGGAGTGATCTAAATTTTTTAAAATTTTTCTCCTTTTGGATATACACTTTACGTAATGCTTGAATTTCACCAACAATGCCAGTGAATCTGAGGTCAAGCTCCTCAAGCACTTTGGAAGATTTCATTTCAAAAGATTCGAGCTGCTGAGTAAGTTTAAAATTTTGTTCTCTTTCGAGAGTTCAGTTCCCTCGCAAATAAGCTTGAGTTTCTGACAGATTTGCTTGGCTGTCTGACAGCTCTTTACTCTGGAGAATGTGCCTTTGTCGAGAGTGACAAATAGCACATTCTTGGCGATGTTATCCAGGTTGGATCGCTTGCGCTCATCAGTCGTCCACTGATCGCGCTCTTTCTCGAGCATCTCGGCATAAGGTTGCCATTCCATTCTTTGGGCGGTGTTGACCTTCAAAATCTTGATAGGTCCTTCCTGGATGACATAAATCATCTCCTCATGCATGGCACAAGATGGGCTTCCATCCTGATTCTCTAGTCATCAAAGTCACTAATAGAAAATATAGGAACCTTGTTTATCATAGATGAGTCCATCTTATACATAGAATGATGAAAGTATAAAACAAAGTTTTCAAAAGCTAGTGCTTGTGGATCTGATTCAGTTAAAAATAAACTGACTCTTTTTAGAATCAAATGCTCCGATAGCACTTGTTGGCCATAGAGTATACAGTAAATAGCTTAGAAGGTAAAAATACAATAAGCTGTATGATTTTCGAAGTTAATTGCATAGCGGAAGTCTGTTAGTGAGTTGCTATAAATAGAGCAACCAAGTGTTCTCCTGTTTGCTTGGTGCGTACAGGGTTTTCGCAATGTATACCTATAAATCACAGTTTAAATAAAAATAGTAAAGACGGAAAGTAAATAACACATAGAATTAAGTGGTTCGAGGTAAACCCCTCTACGTCCAGTGGTCCTCCACAGAAGAGTAAAGAGTTTATTAATATCACTACATATATAACTACGTGACTTTAACTAAACCAGTCTCTATATTGTTCACATAGATTGATAAAGGGAGTGTAGCTTTGGGTCGTTCACACAAATTGGCTTGAGCTCTTTTGACTCGCTTCTTATCACACAGATCGAAGCTTCATCTTCAATGCTATTCTTCCCACACAGGTCGAAATATGCAGGGAACCTTAGTCCATACAGGGCTAATGATGATCTCAATGGTAAAAGGTATAATGATTCCAAATAGCAGCTATATCTTTTATGAGAGTTCGTTGTATGCTGTGATGTTCGCATTTAAGACTTAGTATATTTCTCCGCTTGAATACTGTTGTATGCTCACGAAATATACTGCTCTTTAATAGCTAGATTGTCAGAGTAATATGTCAGATGTATGCGCAAGAATGAATAATCTCAGTATTCTCTTGGTTAGCAGTGTCCTCTTGCTTGGGACTATTTATAACCTTGGAAATATATCCGTTATAAATGTAGTCATTGTTGGTTGATGAGATGTTGATGTCTCTGATTGGCGGCTGCTAAATGTTTGAATTAAAGCAAATCACAGTTAATGCTTCAGACATTTTTTTTGACTTCGCATTAAATGCTCTTCAGCGTGTTCAAGTTTGTATCTCTCAGTCTGTATTAAATGTTGTCCTATCAGCAATAAATACTGCTTTAAATATGAATACTTTATGAATAAACAATGTTTATCTCACAATGATTTAAAGCTTTTTCCATTCAGTCATGTTGGATTGTGTTGTACTTTTCCCAAGTAAAACACCTACAGTCTGACTGCTGCATCTAACGTATTATTACTTCTGCTATATGATGCAAGTACTGTAGGATTGGACTCTATAAAAGATCTCTTGCTATATGGATGGGCTGTATGGAGATTCCTAATAGCTTTCATACTTAGCGATATTCTTACTTCTTAAGATTTCTTTGTTGTATGTTGGTGGTTATCAAAACCAGAATATTTATCCTAACATATTGCAAATATCTATTGCAAAAAAGATGATTCATTTGCATGGAATGCCCAAAAGTATAGTATTCGATCAAGATACAAAATTCCTTAGTTATTTTTGGAGAGTCTTGCAGGCTAAATTACGGACAAAATTGCTTTATTCAACAACTTATCATCCCCAAACTCATGGTCAAATAGAAATTGTTAACCAAACTCTTGGCTAATTGTAAAGAATCAATTTAAATAAAAATTAAAAAAATGGAAATATCTTTTCCATTTATCGAGTCTGCTTACAATATAACCGTACATTCTACTACACATTCTCACTATTTGAAATCGTGTTTGGTTTTAATCCAATAACGGCTTTAGACGTATTGCCTATCCCTACAGATGACAAGACCAGTATCGATCGCAAGAAAAAGGCCAAATGATCAAGCAGTTGCATGCAAAGGTTCGAGAAAAATCACAAACACATGAAGATAAGGAACAAAAGCAAGTACTCTTTGAATCGGGTAATTGGGTTTAGGTTCATTTGAGGAATAAGATGTTTCCGGCATAAGCAACGTCGAAGTTGATGCCGAGAGAAGATGGATTTCTAAAATTTAGAGCGCATCAATGGCAATTCCTAAAAAGTGGATTTACCTAGTGAAATATAATATTTCTACTAACTTAAATATTGCTGACTTAAGTCCTTTGAATTTTCGACTCAATGACGAAAGGTTTTGAGGATGGGGGGATGATGTGAATCAAGATGCAGTCAATCAGTCATAAAAAGAACTATATATTTATGCAGCACCAATGACGAGTTCACAATAAGAAACGCTTAAAAATACGTTGTAAACACTTGTCATCAATGAATTCACCAAAAATGGAAATATTTAGAGCGACCTGAAATTTACCTATATTGTTGAAGTCGATAGACAATAAGTCAGCTTTCATATTCTTAGTATTTCAAGTTATAATAAATGGAGTTATTGTATCGTTTATGTAATGTTGAGTTATAGTTTTAGTTATAATAAAGCCTATATGGTATAAGAGCCAAAACGAGCGGACAGAAATACGAATCCCGCACGTTGGGCTAAATGGCAGCAGTTTCGTGTTACGATCATAACTCTCTCATCCGATGTCCGTTTGAGATTATTCAAGTGGCCACAGAAACCTAAGACATAGAGATACAATTATGTTAAGTCATCAAGAATAAATTCTGAATAATTTGAGCCCGTACTCGATCGGATTGAGAATGACAATTTTCTCACATGTTTTACTTAGTTCTTACGTTTTTAGTTAGGTGTTGAACGGTCTTGATAGAAAATAACTAGAAAGTTTCTTTTTTGACCATTTTGTGGACAAATATTCCACACTTCATCTTGTTGATTTTTCCTTATTTCTTTATTAGGTGTTGAATGAACATAGTCTTTGAAGGAAAGAATTACGAAGTTCTATTTTTTATTTTTATATTGTAATAGTTGTAGGTACTTTTGGCTATAATAGCCTACATCTTCATTTATAATGGATACCTAAAATTATATGTGTTCATTATTTATATTTGCTACCCGTATAGTGTACGGAGTAGATATAGAAAGTGGTGAATAAGATCGTAACCACAGAGATTTAATTACTTCTATTGTATCTAGATCATAGTATTTGTCAATTTGACCTAATTGATGGATATTTGATTGAAGTGTTTAACTAAGTACTAAGATAAATAAAGCAATAGTAAATAAGTTTTCAAATGAATATAAGAGGAGATTTTGTATAATGAAAGTGTAGATTCTAAGACTAGATTTCTATTGTTTGGTAGGATTAAAAGGATTTGACTTGTATTTGATGTTCTACTTGTCTTCCTAATATGACAGTCGCAAACTGCTTTAAGAGTCCCTATCGAGATGCAGTTAAAACGTAGATTAAATAACTTATAATGACATTTTCATCTACCGAAAAGTGCAAAAGACCAAAATCATCATAATCAATCACCGACCTCCCAATCTCGTAATCAATTATGTCAACTAATTGAAACTTATTATTGAACTCATATCTGGAATTATGAACAATAATGTTAAGCTTGTAAAAATATTGAGCAGGTGTATAGACATGAATTAAAACCAATTAACGAAAAAGTGAATTCAAGTAAATAATAATTAAGTAGTCAATCGTAAAAAAAAATTCATCACAAACAATATTATTTCATATTGGGAATCTAAAAATTTTATCCGAACACGGTGAAATGAGAAGAATAAATCATACTCAAGTTCAATATGTTTCTAGTAAAGACAATAAAAAGAAACAAAAGAAATGAAGAAGATAAAAATAGGATGATGATCTCACGATCTTACTTTAATCCTTGCACGTGATCTCCAGTGATGCTTTTAATTCCTTATTGAAGATACTTTTAGCCTCATAAACTCTTCTTAGACCATCTTCAATAGCAACTGCAAGATGGTGCAAAGCATTATTTTTGTGTTAATCCTTCTCCAACAGCTACTGTAAAAGCTCATGTATTTTTGGGATATCTGTAGTGTTCCCCTATTTATAGTGTAATACTATTCATTCCACCAATACTTTTTATTTGTATTATTTTTTATTCATTTATATATATTTATATTACTTTTAGCTATAGCTTTCAAAAGATTTTTCTTAAATTATATTTATGCACATAAATTTACACAATGTTGCTCAATTTAAAAATTAAAAGTCTAGCTATTTTGATGCTTTAAGATATATCGATTGATTATTTATGATAATATTCTCCGGATATATAATTTCATAATACAATTATTATAATTTTTTGCATTAATTCAGCGAATCTGAATACATGTAAATTTTATTATTAGTTAATGGAGGTAAAGTGGATTTAAATTTGTACATAATATTAAGAATACAAAAATAATATAATAGAATATCCATTTTTACTATATTTTTGTGCAAAGTGTTGGAGATGCATTAGTAATTTCTGTATTTTTGTGTATGCTGTTAGAGATGCATTGTGGATTTTCTGTATTATTGTGTTTGAAGTTGCAGTATTTTTGTGTAAACTGTTGGAGATGGTCTCACACTTGGTAATCCCGAAATACGACCTATGGAGTCCTTTTATAGCCGCCAAATAGGATTCGGGACTATTAAATCGCGTCAAATGTAATATCCGCAATTTCGATTTCCGGTAATTTTCTTTTTTTGGGCGAGAGTCCGTTTTGACGACTCGCTTGGGACCGTTTTATTATTCTGAGAATGATTGATTATGTACTTTTTGTCATCCGAGTTCGTTTCGGTATCGTTTTGTTGAGTTTTGTGTTTCTTAACGACTTTTCCGCACTTGAGTTCGATTATTGTGAATCTCGTTCGAAACAACTGTTTCGAGTTTCCCGTAAGTCCGTTTAACCTTGTTAGACGTGTTGTGAACTTCGGTTTGGTTATTCGATCATGTATCGTGATTTTCGGGCATTTTGGGCCATTTTGTAATTTACCCAAAGTTGTGGGTATCCGCATTCGTATTTATTGTCTTGACCCTTTTCATGGTCGCGTGTGATTGATTGTCACATGGGATTTCATTTCGGGTCGATGATGTTGCCCACGAGCGTTTTGTCGTGTTCGTTCCATGCGATTTCGGATAATCGAGTCGTCGAGTCCTGGTGGTCGGGCACTGGCCGTACGGTTGCGGGTACTGGCCGGACGATTGCGGGCACTCGCCGGACGGGTACGGAAGGAACCGAAGTAGCGCACGCTACGTCCGGAAGGTAGCGCACGCTACGGCCGGGTGGCAGCGCACGCTACGACCGGGTGGCAGCGCACGCTACGACCGGTTAGCTGCGCGCGCTAGTCGGCCGAGACAGTAGGGGCAGTGAGGTTCTGTACTTGGGTGGATCGGCAGGTAGCACACGCTATTGTCGGACACTGCGCACGCTATGACCGGCAGGTAGCGCACGCTACGGCCGGAAGGTTGCACACGCTACCTGGCCGAGCAGTCTAGTCCAGGAGGTCTCTGGATTGCGGCCCGGGCCGATAACACACGCTAGCTTGGTAGCCTAGCTCACGCTAGTCCGACCCAGTATAAATGTGACAGAGCAGTCCAGTTTCGGTCATTTTTCCCATTTCTCTCTTTCTCTTCCGCGGCTGGGGCCTTAGGGATCTTGAAGCCATGTTGTTGAACAACAAATCCACGAAGTTCTTGAGTTCATATCATTGATTGATCATCCTATATCATCCTTTGATCCAGCGAATCAAGGAGAGATTTCCTAGAACCCTATTTTGAGAAATTTTGGGTTTTTTGCGTTTTTGTCCGATTCGTTCCGTATTATTGATTAATCCATGATGGGTATGATTAATCTTAGTAGTATTCTTGTGTTTAACATCATTTAATCCATTGTTCTTCGTCGAATCAAAGTATATTTCTTGATTTCCTTCGAATCGACTTTTTGGGGGATTTGTTCTTGATCTCGTTTTCCATCCATTTTTGATGGATCGATTGTTGTTAAATGATGTTGTTAAACATATCCTATGGATTGTATATCCATATTTCTATTTGGAATTCTGTTTTCGTGTTTTGACGGGACGAATCGTGTTCTTGGCCGTTTTGGGGGAAACAGTTGAACTTTCGTCATTTGTTCTTTGAATTCAACGGCTTTAATTCGTGCTATAGAATTCATTTCATTGTTGTTATTGTCCTTCATAGCTTATTATCGCGAGTTGGCATTCGGTGGAGTCAGCGGGTTTGTAGTCGGTTCGTGCTAACCTACTTCGATCGATTCTCCGCGTTGTTCTTATTCGAGGCAAGTACCTTGTCCATACAATTCTTGTTTTGTGGATATGATAATTAGTGATCGTCTCTATGTGTTTTTTGATCGTTTGATTTGAACTTTCAAAAGGTTCGGTTTAGCCTCGTTAAGGGCTCACTTTCAAAACGCGTGTGTTTTGTGAACGGTGTGTTTTGGGGAATTGATTATGATTTGATTGTTTTGAACGTTGAGGGCTTTGGTGATACCCCTGTTGTTTAAATTTATGGAATCATGTATTCCGCGTTAATCGTGTTGTGTTGTGATGAGTTTGATAACGGTGTCGAGTAAGTGGCCACCTCTAGTAAGTATTCTTGATGAGCTTACATTCTTAGCATATTAGTATTGCATGAGTAACGTGTGTGTGTGTATGCTCACTATGGGTTAGATCCGACGGGGTCTCGGTAGGGGTCCACGGAGGGGTGGATCCGCGAGCTTGCTTTTAACCACTATGGGTTAGATCCGAAGGGGTCTCGGTAGGGGTCCACGGAGGGGTGGATCCGCGGTTAATTGTGGTGCATTTTTGCAAATGTGTTTTGAGATTGGCGTTTCTGGAAATGAGTGTTTTGATCGGTTTTCATGATTGCATGCATCGACTAAGTGTGTAAGAGGTAAGTTGTTCGTTTGGATTACTTGGCTAGGATGGCACTAGAGTATTTTGTCATATGTGTTTTAGTCATTTAATTGTGGGGTTTTGATGTTGGAAAACGAACCTTGCTGTCGTTCTCGTGTACTGTGATTTGATGTAATTTTGGGCTAAAATCCCAACGTTATTTTTTTTGTAAAGGTCATTTTACGGAAAACAAACCTTCGGGGCGGTGACCCCATTCTTATTTCGAGTTTTGGAAAGAGAAGGATTCGGTAATCCTAAATTATTTTCTAGTAAAACTCTCGATGGCATTTTATACCGTTTTATAATTGTTTCCCTTGATTTGTGATCTTTCGGTTTTGGAATGTTTTACCCAAACTCGTGCCTCGGGTAGTACTTTTCATCATGTCTGGATCTTTTAGGATTCCTGGTTATTGTTATTCGTGGAATGTGAATTGTATGGCTCGTATTTCTGTTTTATACTTGCACTAGCAAAACAGTGGAGTTTTGCTACCCCCGAGTATTCGGGGGGTGGATGTCTGTCTTTGCATTCAGGATTTGGGAGCATAACACACGGCAGGCACGAAGGATGATGAAAGATGATCGATACTAATCACATGAGGAACCGTACGTTGTTGTATTGGTTCAGTTGTATTTTATTTCCGCCGCAGTATATTTTTCCCCGTTGTACGAGAGCATTTTGTATTCGAACCCTGTGTGGGCATGTATTGAGTTGTATGTATTTGTTGAAAGTCCAAATCGGTCTACTGAGTCATTTTAGCCTTAAAGGCATTGTTGAGATGTTCGATGTTGTTTACCAGCCTGGTAGATCCTTCAGGAAAGGGTCTACGGCGTGTAATATCCCTGAGTGGATTGGGGGTGTTACATAAATGGTATCGGAGCGCCAGGTTGTGGAAACCTAGGCTATCGGGTTTAATTATGTCTGTTAAGTTTTAGTCTCGTCGGATTTTGTCTGACTGAGTCGTGTCGCGACGTGTCGGCTAAGTCTGTTGGTCGTGATTAGTATCGTGGAGCGATCATCATCTTCGTGCGACCTGTGGATGTAAGTCTCCTTTCTTTGTGTTGTGCCTCGTGTGACATGAGCTGCTTGTATGATTATATCATTGATTGATTGAATCCTTCTGTGGATTTTGATTCCGTGATATGTGGGTATTCGATTGTAATATTTTATTTATATGAGGAGCGGTGTCGCTGCTAATGTATTTTCGAACTGTATTTTATCCGCTGCGTGAGTCCTTTCAAAATGACTTTCAGTATTTTGCAAACTGAGTTCTAATTCGTAGAACCGATTCCCTAATCGAATTTTGACACTTCGGCCTTAAATGTTTTATGACGGTTTGATAAAGGATTTTGTGAGTCTTGGGCATTTTGGCCTATTGAATTTTTGAAAACCTTGAGTATCTTAGAAAATTAATTTTTGAGATGTACTTTTAAAACGAATTATTTTCTTGCGGTGTTTTCAAGGTGCTTTCTAGTGCCGCAATATATTTCAAAAATTTTCCAATTGAGGACCAAAAATATTTTGAGATATTTTCAATTATTTACAAATGCTTTGCTTAGACCCGAGTGTCGAACATTTCGGAAAGTCTTTCACAAAAAGGGAAGTGTCCTCGTTTTATCAAGCGCGAGATGGTTTTCAAAGTCTCGATAATGGTGTCTGTGCTACTTTTGAAGGGTAATACTCAAGATCAACTAGTGTTTCCAAAATCATTTTTTTTTTCAAAGGTGGTTTTCATTTTAAAAACCTATCGTTCCTGTTTGCGGTCCGGTAATATTTGTATGATGTTTTGTGATTATGTGCTGATTATTGTTCGGGCCGTTGAGATCGCCGAATGATGCCGTCGTTACTATGATTCTCTGTATGCGGCTATCATACGTTGATATGTTGTGTGGAATTGACATCTCTGGTTTGTTGCTTTGTGATGTTATGTTCCATTGTATCGAGCATTTATATATTCGGTATGCCGAGCCGAGGTGTTTCAACCGTGGTGTGCCGGGGGCGTGCACGTACCAATTGTCCTTCTCGCCAGTAACACATTTCATGTGTGGACCCAAGAGACACAAGATCCAGCTTTGCGAGTTGGGTTCCAAGTCTTTCGGGACATGAACTTCAGCACAGATATCAGGATCGGCTCTAAGAGGCCTATGGGGAATGTTTCCGTCAGCTGCCTTTGTGTTGTTGCCTGTTTCCGTTATTGTGAGTTGCGGGGATGACCTTCTTTTATATGAGGTCGAATGTAATACCCGTATTGTTTTGGACTTCTGCATTTTCTCTTCCTCAAGTCTATTGACTCGCTCGTGTTCGTTCCTGTCCCTTGTTTTTGTTGATCGAACGAGTGTGGTATTGTTTCAGCATAACTCGTTTGTCGTTGTGACTTTTCAATTGCTATTCCCTTTCCTGTGGATCTTATGTGAACGCACATCTGGTGGTTTTCACCGGATCATATATTGTCTGGAGTCGAGACGTGAACCTGGGAGTTGTTGTTTGAATTTTATTGTTCTTCGTGATTCGAACATGATTGTTGGATTTTTGTTGTCTCGATCATTTGATTGTTCGGTTTTTGTTGATCTCATTTCGTGATTGTTGAACGTTCAGGCTCCTTCGTAACTCCCTTAAGTTCGGGAAATTAGTCTCGTTTTCGATCTTCCAACACTTGGGCGGTGGAATTCCGTATTTGTTCAGCGATTGGCTCGTGTTTTGATTGATGTGCCGTTGGGTTGGTCAATCATATTGATTTTCGTTCGTTGTATTTTGTGATTGTTCGGATGATCGACTTGATTTTATTATCTATCTGTTGACGCTTGTCACTTGTTGGTTTTATTATGTCTCTACGGTGGCGTTGTGCTCGTCGTCATGGAGCGTGTTTTCACGCCGTATATTCCTTTGTGTTGCTTGTAACATTTCGCCGTTGGGCGTAAGTTACGCGTTTCTTATGTATCTCGTTGAGTTTTCGTGGCGGGATATCGCTTCTCCCAACTTGTTTTATGTTTCGGGACGAAACTTCTTTTAAGGAGGGTAGTATGTAATATCCGCAATTTCGATTTCCAGTAATTTTCTTTTTTTGGGCGAGAGTCCGTTTTGACGACTCGCTTGGGACCGTTTCATCATTCTGAGAATGATTGATTCTGCACTTTTTGTCATTCGAGTTCGTTTCGGTATCGTTTTGTTGAGTTTCGTGTTTCTTAACCACTTTTCCGTACTTGAGTTCGACTCTTGTGAATCTCGTTCGAAACAACTGTTTTGAGTTTCCTGTAAGTCCGTTTAACCTTGTCAGATGTGTTGTGAACTTCGGTTTGTTTATTCGATCACGTATCGTGATTTTCGGGCGTTTTGGGCCATTTTGTAATTTACGCAAAGTTATGGGTATCCGCATTCGTATTTATTGTCTTGACCCTTTTCAGGGTCTCGTGTGATTGATTGTCACATGGTATTTCATTTTGGGTCGATGATGTTGCCCACGAGCGTTTTGTCGTGTTCATTTCGTGCGATTTCGGATAATCGAGTCGTCGAGTCCTGGTGGTCGGCAATCGCCTGACGGTTGCGGCATCGCCGGACGGTGCGGGCAGAACCGCGTAAGCGCACGCCACGTCCGGAAGTTAGCGACGCCTTCTGGGTGGTAGCGCACGCCACGATCGCCGCGCGCGCTAGTCGGGCCGAGACAAGAGGGGCGTGAGGTTCGGACTCGGTGGATCGGCAGTGTAGCGCACGCCATCTTTTGGACATCGCGACGCTACGACCGGCAGGTAGCGCACGCTACGGCCGGAAGGCTGCGCATGCTACCTGGCCGAGCAGTCTAGTCCAGGAGGTCTCTGGATTGCGGCCCGGGCCGATAGCGCACGTTAGCTCGGCAGCCTAGTGCACGCTAGTCCGGACCAGTATAAATATGACAGAGCAGTCCAGTTCGGTCATTTTTCCCATTTCTCTCTTTCTTTTCCGCGGCTGGGTCCTTGGGGATCTTGAAGCCATGTTGTTGAACAACAAATCCACGAAGTTCTTGAGTTCATATCATTGATTGATCATCCTATATCATCCTTTGATTCAGCGAATCAAGGTGAGATTTCCTAGAACCCTATTTTGAGAAATTTTGGGGTTTTTGAGTTTTTGTCCGATTCGTTCCGTATTATTGATTAATCCATGATGGATATGATTAATCTTAGTAGTATTATTGTATTTAACATCATTTAATCCATTGTTCTTCGTCGAATCAAAGTATATTTCTTGATTTCCTTCGAATCGACTTTTTTGGGGATTTGTTCTTGATCTCGTTTTCCATCCATTTTTGATGGATCTATTGTTGTTAAATGATATTGTTAAACATATCCTATGGATTGTATATCCATATTTCGATTTGGAATTCCATTTTCGTGTTTTGACGGGACGAATCGTGTTCTTGGCCGTTTTGGGGGAAACACATGAACTTTCGTCATTTGTTCTTTGAATTCAACGGCTTTAAGTCGTGATATGGAATTCATTTCATTTTTGTTATTGTCCTTCGTAGTTTATTATCGCGAGTTGGCGTTCGGTGCAGTCGGCGTGTTCATAGTCGGTTCGTGCCAACCTACTTCAGTCGATTCTCCGCGTTGTTCTTATTCGTGGCAAGTACCTTGTCCATACAATTCTTGTTTTGTGGATATGATAATCAGTGATCGTCTCTATGTGTTTGTTTGATCGTTTGATTTGAACTTTCAAAAGATTCGGTTTAGCCTCGTTAAGGACTCACTTTCAAAACGCGTGTGTTTTGTGAATGGTGTGTTTAGGGGAATTGATTATGATTTGATTGTTTTGAATGTTGAGGGTTTTGGTAATACCCTTGTTGTTTAAAGTTATGGAATCATGTATTCCGCGTTAATCGTGTTGTGTTGTGATGAGTTTGATAACGGTGTCGAGTAAGTGGCCATCTCTAGTAAGTATTCTTGATGAGCTTACATTCTTAGCATATTAGTATTGCATGAGTAATGTGTGTGTGTATGCTCAGTATGGGTTAGATCCGATGGGGTCTCGGTAGGGGTCCACGGAGGGATGGATCCGCAAGCTTGATTTTAACCACTATGGGTTAGATCCGATGGGGACTCGGTAGGGGTCCACGGAGGGGTGGATCCGTGGTTAATTGTGGTGTATTTTTGCAAATGTGTTTTGAGATTGGCGTTTCCGGAAATGAGTGTTTTGATCGGTTTTCATGATTGCATGCATCGACTAAGTGTGTAAGAGGTAAGTTGTTCGTTTGGCTTACTTGGCTAGGATGGCACTAGAGTGTTTTGTCGTATGTGTTTTAGTCGTTTAATTGTGGGGTTCTGATGTTGGAAAACGAACCTTGCTATCGTTCTCGTGTACTGTGATTTGATGTAATTTGGGGCTAAAATCCCAACATTTTTTTTTTGTAAAGGTCATTTTACGGAAAACAAACCTTCGGGGCGGTGACCCCATTCGTATTTCGAGTTTTGGAAAGAGAAGGATTCGGTAATCCTAAATTGTTTTCTATTAAAACTCTCGATGGCATTTTAAACCGTTTTATAATTGTTTCACTTGATTTGTGATCTTTTGGTTTTGGAATGTCTTACCCAAACTCTTGCCTCGGGATGTACTTTTCGTCACGTTTGGATCTTTGAGGATTCCTGGTTATTGTTATTCGTGGAATGTGAATTGTATGGCTCATATTTCTGTTTTATACTTGCACTAGCAAAACAGTGGAGTTTTGCTAACCCCCGAGTATTCGGGGGGTGGATGTCTATCTTTGCATTCAGGTTTTGGGAGCATAACACAGGGTCGACACGAAGAATGATGAAAAATGATCGATACTAATCACATGAGGAACCGTACGTTGTTATATTGGTTCAGTTGTACTTTATTTCCACTGCAGTATATTTTTCCCCGTTGTACGGGAGCATTTTGTATTCGACCCCTGCGTGGGCATGTATTGAGTTGTATGTATTTGTTGAAAGACCAAATCGGTCTACTGGGTCATTTTAGCCTTAAAGGCACTGTTGAGATGTTCGACGTTGTTTACCAGCCTGGTAGATCATTGAGGAAAGGGTCTACGGCGTGTAATATCCCTGAGTGGATTGGGGGTGTTACATAAATGGTATCGGAGCGCCAGGTTGTGGAAACCTAGGTTGTCGGGTTTAATTGTGTCTGTTAAGTTTTGGTCTCGTCGGATTTTGTCTGACTGACTCGTGTCGCGACGCGTCGTCTGAGTCTGTTGGTCGTGATTAGTATCGTGGAGCGATCATCATCTTTGTGCGCCCTGTGGATGTAAGTCTCCTTTCTTTGTGTTGTGCCTCGTGTGACATGAGCTGCTTGTATGATTATATCGTTGATTGATTGAATCCTTCTGTGGATTTTGATTCCGTGATATGTGGGTATTCGATTGTAATATTTTATTTGTATGAGGAGTGGTGTCGCTGCTAATGTATTTTCGAACTGTATTTTATCCGCTGCGTGATTCCTTTCAAAATGACTTTCCGTATTTTGCAAACTGAGTTCTAATTCGTAAAATCGATTCCCTAAATCGAATTTTGACACTTTGGCCTTGAATGTTTTATGACGGTTTGATAAAGGATTTTGTGAGTCTTGGGCATTCTGGCCTATTGAATTTTTGAAAACCTTGAGTATCTTAGAAAACTAAATTTCGAGACGTACTTATAAAACGAATTATTTTCTTGCGGTGTTTTCAAGGTGCTTTCTAGTTCCGCAATATATTTCAAAAATTTTCCAATTGAGGACCAAAAATATTTTGAGATATTTTCAATTATTTAGAAATGCTTTGCTTAGACCCGAGGGTCGAACATTTCTGAAAGTCTTTCACAAAAAGGGAAGTGTCCTCATTTTATCAAGCGCTAGATGGTTTTAAAAGTCTCGATAATGGTGTCTGTGCTACTTTTGAAGGGTGATACTCAATATCAACTAGTGTTTCCAAAATCATTTTTTTTCAAAGGTGGTTTTCATTTTAAAAACCTATCATTCCTGTTTGCGGTCCGATAATATTTGTATGATGTTTTGTGATTATGTGCTGATTATCATTCGGGCCATTGAGATTGCCGAACGATGCCGTCGTTACAATGATTCTGTGTATGCGGTCTACCATACGTTGATATGTTGTGTGGAATTGGCAGCTCTGGTTTGTTGCTTTGTGATGTTATGTTCCATCGTATCGAGCATTTGTATATTTGGTATGCCGAGCCGAGGTGTTTCAACCGTGGTGTGCTGGGGGCGTGCACGTACCAATTGTCCTTCTCGCTAGTAACACATTTCATGTGTGGACCCAAGAGACACAGGATCCAACTTTGCGAGTTGGGTTCCAAGTCTTTAGGGACATGAACTTTAGCACAGATATCAGGATCGGCTCTAAGAGGCCTATGGGGAATGTTTCCGTCAGCTGCCTTTGTGTTGTTGCCTTGTTTCTGTTATTGTGAGTTGCGGGGATGACCTTCTTTTATAGGAGGTCGAATGTAATACCCGTATTGTTTTGGACTTCTGCATTTTCTCTTCCTCAAGTCTATCGACTCGCTCGTGTTCTTTGACATTTTCTGAGCTTGTCCTGTCCCTTGTTTTTGTTGATCGAACGAGTGTGGTATTGTTTCAGAATAACTCGTTTTTCGTTGTGACTTTTCAATTGCTATTCCCTTTCCTGTGGATCTTATGTGAATGCACATCTTGTTGTTTTCACCGGATCATATATTGTCTCGAGTCGAGACGTGAACCTGGGAGTTGTTGTTTGAATTTTATTGTTCTTCGTGATTCGAACATGATTGTTCGATTTTTGTTCTCTCGATCGTTTGATTGTTCGGTTTTTGTTGATCTCGTTTCGTGATTGTTGAACGTTCAGGCTCCTTCATAACTCCCTTAAGTTCGGGAAATTAGTCTCGTTTTCGATCTTCCAACCCTTGGGCGGTGGAATTCCATATTTGTTCAGCGATTGGCTCGCATTTTGATTGATGTACTGTTGGGTTGGTCAATCATATTGATTTTTGTTAGTTGTATTTTGTGATTGTTCGGATAATCGACTTGATTGTATTATCTGTTTGTTGATGCTTGTCACTTGTTGGTTTTATTATGTCTCTACGGTGGCGTTGTGCTGTTCGTCGTGGAGCGTGTTTTCACGCCGTATATTCCTTTGCGTTGCTTGCAACGTTTTGCTGTTGGGTGTAAGTTACGCATTTCTTATGTATCTCGTTGAGTTTTCCTGGCGGGATATCGCTTCTCCCTACTTGTTTTAAGTTTCAGGACGAAACTTCTTTTAAGGAGGGTAGTATGTAATATCCGCAATTTCGATTTCCGGTAAATTTTTTTTTAGGCGACAGTCCGTTTTGACGACTCGCTTGGGACCGTTTCATCATTCTGAGAATGATTGATTCTGCACTTTTTGTCATCCGAGTTCGTTTCGGTATCGTTTTGTTGAGTTTCGTGTTTCTTAACGACTTTTCCGCACATGAGTTCGATTCTTGTGAATCTCGTTCGAAACAATTGTTTCGAGTTTCCTGTAAGTCCGTTTAACCTTGTTAGAAGTGTTGTGAACTTCAGTTTGGTTATTCGATCACGTATCGTGATTTTCGGGAGTTTTGGGCTATTTTGTAATTTACCCAAAGTTATGGGTATCTGCATTCGTATTTATTGTCTTGACCCTATTCATGGTCACGTGTGATTGATTGTCACATGGTATTTCATTTCGGGTCGATGATGTTGCCCACGATCGTTTTGTCGTGTTCGTTCCGTGCGATTTCGGATAATCGAGTCGTCGAGTCCTGGTGGTCGGGCACTGGCCGTACGGTTGCGGGCACTGGCCGAACGGGTGCGGCAGGAACCGGCGTAGCGCACGCTACGGTCAGGTGGCAGCACATGCTACGTCCAGGTGACAGCGCACGCTACGGCCGGTTAGCTGTGCGCGCGAGTCGACCGAGACAGTAGGGGCAGTGAGGTTCTGGACTCGGGTGAATCGGCTGGTAGCGCACGCTACTGTCGGACACTGCGCACGCTATGACCGGCAGGTAGCGCATGCTATGGCCGGAAGGCTGCGCACGTTACCTGGCCGAGCAGTCTAGTCCAGGAGGTCTCTGGATTGCGGCCCGGGCCGATAGCGGACGCTAGCTCGGCAGCCTAGCGCACGCTAGTCCGGCACAGTATAAATGTGACAGAGCAGTTCAGTTTCGGTCATTTTTCCCATTTCTCTCTTTCTCTTCCGCGGCTGGGTCCTTGGGGATCTTGAAGCCATGTTGTTGAATAATAAATCCACGAAGTTCTTGTGTTCATATCATTGATTGATCATCCTATATCATCCTTTGATCCAGCGAATCAAGGTGAGATTTCCTAGAACCCTATTTTGAGAAATTTTGGGGTTTTTGCATTTTTGTCCGATTCGTTCCGTATTATTGATTAATACATGATGGGTATGATTAATCTTAGTAGTATTCTTGTGTTTAACATCATTTAAGCCATTGTTCTTCATCGAATTAAAGTGTTGTTACCCAAAATATTATCTGGAGATGATATTGCTGGAATGATCGAGTAACAAACAAATGCGAGAACACTTCCATGGGAAAATAAATAACACAAGATTTGCCGGGGTTGTTAATCCCGGGCTTGAATGCTCTCGCGAGATGTTATTAATATGTATACTGTGGAGTACAAATATTAATGTTAGAACACTATTACAATGAGTGTAATGATTCTAGTTATCTTAGCTATAGAGCGTAAAGATTTCCGGAAGAACCAGATATGAAGCTCTGTGAGTTCTTGCTTTTAATGTTCAGTGTATGAGAATGTATCTCTCTCTGTATGTTTTCCGCTGTGCTCTTGGTCATCCTAGGCCACTGTTGGAGGCCTGCTATTTATAGGAGACAAGGTTGCTGGGTCCTCTCCGGCGATCGCGGGCGACCGCCGTATTCTATATTAGAGTAATGTGGGCGATCGACCTATCACGTGGGGCTGTTTCCTTAAAGTCCGAGGCTGCTGCTGGCAGCCAGCTGTGCAAGCCAATGGGAAGCCTGCACGCGTCCTGAGTCGCTGTTTGGGGAGGACCCACCTTGTACCTTTCGGCGGTCTTGTCAGTAGGTGAAAGGTTGGTGATAGGCTGGGGTCAAAGGCCTTATCTTGCGGCGCCTTTTGTGGATCTGCACGTGGGTCCACGTCCGATATTCGGTCTTCGAAGACTTTGACGGGTGTCGGGTTCATATGTAGTATGGGACGATTGTCTACAGTCAGATATCATTGGCGATCGCCAGACGCCTACAGACGATCGCCTTAGACGCCGATCGCTAGGTGCTTGCCCAGTGTCTGTCTTCTTTGACTGGCTCCTGACCATCATGCCGATCGCCATCGAGGCGTATAAATCGCCCCACAACAATTGCCCCCCAGCTCGATCCGATGTTGAAAACATGGGGTGAGGTGGCACTGTTGGCGATAGTTTGTTTTAGACGGTTGGCTCGTCTACTTATGATAACGACGATCGTTGCTTGGACGATTTGATTTCGAACCCGGACGATCTCCTCATGCGCTGGAAATAGCGGGAAATGGAGGCGGGCTCTTGAAACGTTGCAAGGACATGCGTCGCGCTACCATTAGGGGAGTCCGACGGTTTTTTCATACTTGCCGCCTGGCGTGCCCTCGAAAAGACGCATACGCGGGTTTCGAGGGCTGCATTTAATGTGTCCCCCCCCCCGACGGTTGCACTCCAGCCCTCAGGATTTTGCCTATTTGCACGGAGACACCTGCTCCCGCCTATAAAAGGGGCTAGGGCTACTTCATTTCTACTCTTCACGCACCCTTATTTTTCAGACGAGATTTTGCAGAAATTTTCCGAAGATTCTTGTGCCGACCATCTTTTTATTTTAGGTAAGAACACAAATTTTCTCTTCCCCTTTACTTTTAAGATCATGTTTGGAGGGGGATCTAAAACATTCGAGGCTGGTAGTACCTCCGCTGCCGCGGCTTCACCTGACCGGGATGAAACCCCCGTGGGTCTTCATATGGAAACGGCCGTCGAGGCCATTCGTGCGGGGATTGCGCCCGCGGAGATTGAAGAGCTTTTCAATGAAGCCGACGTGGCGAGATCGGCGGCGGTGGCGGAGCAGGGGGACTCGCCGGTGGATGAGGATGAAATGGTATGGATGTCTTGGGAACAGAATAGCATATTCGGCCCCGCTTAATTAGATTTTGCTAAGCTTATGGAGGGGATCGCCGGACCATGTCCCGAATTTGACTTCGAAGCGTATTCCGCCGCCCACCCCTATGAGCCCGTGAAGCGGACGTCATTCCGGGCCGCGGACCATTCCTCATGGACCCTCGGACAGATACGGAGTTCGGCGACCAGGAAAGATTTGCTTCGTTGGAGGGGGAAATTCCACATTCCTTCTGATGTTTCATTACACGTGCCCTCGGAGAACGAACGTGCCGACCAGCCTCCCGAGGGTATGGTCGCTGTCAATGAAATGACCCTGGAGGCCGGATTGTGGTTTCCCTTGCCGTTTGCCGTGTCGTATTTGCTGATCGCCTGGAATGTGGTGCCGCTCCAGTTGACGTCGAACGCCTGGCTGCAGATTATCAGCACCTTGACATTGTTCGGCGGTCATCGGCTATTTCGTCTGCCTTCTGCACTGGAAATGAACTATCTTTTCAAGCGGACCGATCAGAAGGGATCGGTCGGAGGCTACCATATCCAGGGTCGCCTGGGTAGGGTGGTCCTTGGGGTGCCGAACAAGGTTCGGGGCGACCTGGAAAAGTGGTGCTGGGTCGGCAGAGCATGGAGGTCGGCATCGAGCGACAAGCCGGAGGAAGAGTTGGATATCCCCACCAATTTTCGGGTGAGGAATCCGAGTAAGGGTTTTAACTGTCCCTTTATTTGGATACACCTTGAACTATCTAATTTGGTTTTTTTGCAGGATCCCTTGTTCCAGCGATCGGAGATCTCCCCTTTGATTTCTTGATCGTCTGGGAGCGAATTCGTGCCTTGCCGGACTCCTACATCGACGTTCGCTCAGTCGGCCACGAACTTCATCGGTTGGGAGCTCGACTGTTTCGCTACCCTCGCCACTTGAAGGCCCCGGGTATGGATTTTTATTTTCTCTTTCCTGCATGACGATTGTCTGATTGAAGTAGATGTCTAACTTGTCTGAATTTCTTCTTTGACAGAGATTCATTTTCCTTGATACGCCGAGCCACCGCAAGAGATCGCAATGCCGAATCCCGGTCTGTTGGGTCGCCTTCACCAGGGAAAGAAGACGGGCCATGCCCCTGCGACGACGTCTCATCCCGTCCCTGCGGTGAGGCCTGATACTGTGCCGGTCGTCGAGCCGGAAGTTCAGAAGGAAGACCAACTCCAACGCAACCGCAAGAGACGGAGGCCGGAGGAGTCCCTGCCGACTGCTGAGGCGGACGTATCTATTTTGGAGCCGCCAGTTGCCGCAGCTCCTATCTCCGCTGTTCTGATAGTGGAGGGCTCCGGCTCCAGGTCCTCGACCGGCTTCCTGAAAACTGCGGCGATCGCCGAAGCTGAAACTCCTCAGGGTAAACCCTATTTTGGCCGCGACCCCGAGTTGGTTAACAGGTAAGACTAGTTTGGTCTTTCTGAGTTGGGCTTATTTGTGCAAGGCATATGCTGACTCCTTTGTCCCCATTTATTTGTGTTGCAGGATCCGTCTTGCCGATCCGGACGTCTCGCCGATGGTGCTGGACTTCTTGGCAAGCAAGTCTCCTCGCCAGTCCCTCGAAGTCTGATGGTCCCCTTTTTAAGTATACTGGATACAGTTTGGAAAGTATGTTTTAAACCACAAACTGTATTGATTTACTAATTTGAGTGCTTAGCGGAAGTCTTTAATACAGTAAGTTGTCGTCGATACAGCAACTCGGTCTAATCTCCTGTTAGCTTGGTGCGTACAGGGTTTTACAGTGTATACTTGTATAAATCACAGTTATGAAAATAGTAACGGCGAAAGGTAAATAACACAGTATTTAAGTGGTTCGAGGTAAACCCCTCTACGTCCACTGGTCCTCCACACAGGAGTAAAATGTTTATTATAAATACTGCGTACACAACTATGTATTTATAATCAAACCTATCCATGTATCGCTCACACAGATAGATACAAAGACTATCGCTTTCAACCGTTCACACAGATTGGTTAAAGCTTCCTTCTTGACCAGCTTCTTCACACACAGTTCCAAAGCTTCGTCCTCTTATTCGTCCCACACAGGTCAGAATAACTTGTTGAGTTCACACAGAGCTCAGTTTTTACACAAGGTAAAAGGTAGGTAACCAGGTAAGAACAGCAGCTTTGAATATGAAGATCTTGAGCTGATGATGACTGTTCTTGATGTTGAGCACTGTATATCTCTTTGGATCTTAACTTGCAGAAAGCTTCTGGAGATATGTTTTGCTCTGATGTATATAATGATAGCTTCTTCACTTGGTAACTTCAGTGTATCTCATCTATATATTATCTTCAACGATCTTATAAGATATATATAGTCTTCTGAATAATATATCCGTTGAGATAGATCCGTTGGGCAAGATTCCGTGATAACTTGAATAGACAAGGATCCGGATATTGCGGGATTTGAAGATCTCTGACAGCTTCAGTATTTAAATACTTTATCCTTGAGTATTTAAATACTTCTTTATTCAACGGGACTTGACTTTAATGAATTCCAAAGATTCCTTTCCAAACGGTCTTCAGTCCTGTTTCGATGTGAATGCTATATCCATTTATGCTGTAGGCATATTGGAGTAGTCCGACGCTGTATGGAAGGGTGCTGTATTGAGATTCGAGACAGCTTCCATACTTGGCGTTTACTTAGACTTTGTTGCTGTATTTTGGTAGCGTGTGAGCTTGCTGTATGCTGGCGCTATCAGAAGGTCTTCGATACATGATTGCAACTTCGACCGACTTTCGATACAGGGCTTGCTGTATCAAGCTTTTTGGCAATTATCAAAACAAAATTATTTATCCCAACAAAGTCCCTTCTTATGTCTCCCGGGCCATCACCTCTCTGCCTAGGGCTTGGACGACTGATCTCGACACGATTGCTCGTCGGCGGTCTGGAGATGCCATGCAGGCGACCCTCGCCCTGACTCTCCAGGCGGCAACGACGGCCGTCCAAGCCGCCAAGGATTATGAGGGGAGACCCTCTAATGCTCGCCTCCATCAAGATATTGAGGCCGCTCGGAGCTAGAACGCCGACTTCGCCAATCAGATAGCGGCCATGGAGAAGGAGCACTTAGAGGCGGACAAACGAGCCAAGCAGGACCTTGATCGGATGAAGCAGGAGCTTAGCCGGTCCAAGGAAGTGGCCGATCGGTTCCGCGACCAGATGACGGAAGCTTGCCGGATGCATGCGGCCTCACAGGAGGAGGCGACCGGGCTGAAGGCGACAGTGGATCGTCTCAACGGTGAGCTGGAGAAGGCGAATGGAGATCTGGCCGCCAAGGTGGTTGAGCTTGCGGATGCTGAAAAGACGACCACAGATTTGAAGGGGCAGTTGAAGGCGATCGAGACCGATCCCTATCTTAATGTGGCATGGGTTGGCGAGTTCGCCTACTATATGGCCTACGTCGATGCTGTCCGAGCCGCCAAGAAGGTAGGGATCGAGGTCGGTCCTATGATGGAGACCTTCAAGGCCTACGCACTCGAGCATCCTTTCCATCCGGAATTTTCCCTGCCGATCCTCGACCTCATCGACTTGGGGATCGACTTGAGTTGGTATCCTTTCCCGGATAAACTTATTTATCCTAAAGTCGATGAGGGAGCGCGTACTGATCCGCCTGCTGGGGGCGAAGGCCAGCCGGAGGCGGCCTGAGTGATTTTTGTTTTCCTTCGCTTGTAATTTTCTGTTTTCTCTTGTATTGCCTTCGGGCTTGAATATACCAATTTTTTTGGATGGAATAAAATACTCCTTTTTTTTTTGTATCCGATTCTTTATGAGTACGATCGTCTCTGAATGTTTGCATGTGACTTTATACAAGTGTTTGCATAATTGCACCTGATGTTTTGTTCGCTCGATTGACTGTTTGAATGTTGAATGGATCCGAATGTATAGGTGTACTCGAAAATTCTTACTTGTAAATTTCTTGAATAGAGCTGATCATCGTGTGTGTTTTTGAATGAAGTCGATCGTGTATGGTCCCTTCCTTCTGATCGCATTTAGGAATAGCTCCACTTCTTTGCCCCTTGTTTTTGTTTACTTAGTGTAAGTAAGGGAGCGAAAATAGTATGTCTTGGTGAGCTATCTTCAGTTTTGCCGATCCTTCGAGGGGGGACGCACTCGGTCGGATATAACCCTTCTCGGTCAAATCCTTTAATTGATTCTTCAATTCCTGCATTTCGGTCGGGGCCATTCGGTACGGTGCCTTTGATAATGGGGACATACCAGGCTCCAACTCTATCGTGAATTCCATATCCCTCGGTGGAGGTAAAACAGGTAGCTCGTCTGGGAGTACATCGTCAAATGATAACAATGATACCATGAATGGTTGAACACCTCGATTGCCTTAGAACGACCAATCGATGGAAATGATACAATGAATGATTGAACACCTTGACTGACTTAGAACGGCCAATCGATGACAATGATATAATGAATGATTGAACACCTCGATTGGCTTAGAACGGCCAATCGACGACAATGATATAAGGAATGATGGAACATCTCGATCGCCTTAGAATGTTCAATTGATGACAATGATATATAATGAATGATTGAACATCCCTGGTTGAGTAATTTACTGCTTTCATCATATTAATGATTCTTCCGGAACAACGGGGATCACCTCCCCGAAATACACACTCGACTCTAATGACGGAAATGATAGTGACCATACGCTTACGAACATTGAGAATGGTATCATGACGATCTATCCCACTAATACCCAATATTACATCGTCCTTAGGTAAATCCACCACGATTAGGTCTACCAACCACTCGTGGTCATTAAGCTTAATTCAGTCACTTCTTAACCTCGTGATTTTTGAAAATTCTTTTACCGCCAGGTAGACCAATGATATAAGGCCCACAATTAATAAGACTATCCAAGTTAAGTCTATTCAAACATGATTTGGAAATGAATGAATGCGATGTACCAGTATCAAAAAGGGTTCACACAGGTTGAGACAGAATTACGAGTATACCTGAGATCATTCGGGCCTCCAGATCGTCGGTCCTCTTCATCACGTGAATCCGGAACTTGCCGGACCCCGAACCGGACTCTCCCGTCTGATAAATATGAGCTCCACCTTTATTCGCTTCCGTCGTCTTAAACGACGCTGACAGAGCAGTCTGATTCTGAATCACTGATTGCTTCGGGGCCTAAGACACTGCCGGAGTCGGCTTGGGGTCCCTTCGGCAGAAACGGGCCTTATGCCCAAAAATCCCACAATTATGGCACGTGATAGACGGTTTCAGACACTTAGTGCTGTAATGACCCGGCGCTCCACAGTTGAAATAGGTGATGGCCGAACTGGCCGCTCGAGACTGAGATCCCGCATGATTATGCACCGTAGGAGGTCGCTCAGAAATGTTAGGGCCCACACGAGGCTTCTTGAAGGTTGACTGTCCGCCTTTGGACTGATTACGCTTTGTTGATTTCTTGCTGACAGATGAAGGTTGTTGCTTAGCAATTTCCTTAGCAGCAGGCTCATACGGGAGAGTTCTCTCAATTAATTCGGCCAGAGTGGCGCAATGATGATTAAGAAATTGCATCTGGGTCATCATGACCTGCATAAAAGTGAGTCGATCAACCCGAACATCTTCCGATCGAGCGGAGTCCTGGTTACGGTTTCCCGACAGTGAGCGATTATTCCCTGGATTTCGGCCTGCACCGCGGCCTCTCCCCGTGCATCCCCTGATAGCTCTCTCCATACTAAAGTAGGAAGGTCGCATGATAATCATAGATCTCGTATGAGTACCGCATCATAATTTACGTCATGAAATGATGAAAATGAGCATACACGTTCTAACACAGTGATTACATGAATGATTAACTGAGGTGACATGATTATCTGATGAGATTCTTGAAATGGTTATCTTGAACAAGTTAACAAGATTAATGATATGATCCTCAAGATTAACAACTGAGTGATGAAATGAATTGAGTGATTAATGAGTTAACATGATCAACATGATTACAAATGAAAATGACAAATGAGGAAATCTTGCTATTCTTTGGTCTGAAGGGCTCGACTCTTGCACAGGTCACACGTGACGCGAAAGTCCAATGATACTAGTCTGATGAATGATGATTTCAAATGAGACATGACTCGGAAGGTAGTATTCAAAACCACGCTCCGATACCAACTCTGTAACACCCCAAACTAGGCGGATATTACAGTTCCGTGGACCCCCGACTGGGACCCACCAGGCGAGTGAAAATGAATGAAATACACAGGGTAAATGTAGTACCGAACCACATTACATCATTAATTACTCCGATGAGGAGTTTCATACAACACACCCAAGATAATATAGAATACGTGTATATTTTATATGAAGATAAAACATACGACACTGAATAAAATGTGCATTCAAACGGAAGTCTGCAGCGGAAATAAAATAAAGAAAACACGAGTGAATGACAAGGACTGGGGCCCCTTACTAGTATCAGTAGGACTCCTCGCCGTCAACGTTCTCTTCCCGTGCCTTAGCCTTGCCATGACCTGAAAAACAAAATCCCCTAACGGGGTCAGTTACACAGAACAACAATCCTCAATAGTTGAATAAACACAATCATATATGCTGTATAAACCACAAGTTTGATCAAAAATCTCAAACCGTCGAACACATGCAATCAAAAGTGAATCGGTCAGATTATAACCCAATCCTGTTGAAAACATACGTAATCAAACATGCTGTATGAATCAACTAACGGTACGGCTCAAAGGGTGGCGCCACACTACGCCCGGTATGGAAATGTGTCCGTGCACAAGCCACCAATGAGTATCGATCGAATACACATGTGGTCTTGTACCTAATCAGTCTCACGAATTAATTTTCTCATGTGCACAGTCCAATGTGAGGGCAACAACCAACACACGACTTAATATGTGCCCGACATGAAAATCCTACACATACCAACCGGCACGCCAGTATGACCCGGAATGCCACGAGATAACAAAAGTGACATCGAAATTAATAATGACTCGCCGAGATGAAATGACAGTGAAATGAATGATAGCTCAATGAAATGATTGGAACCGTCGTTCCTTGTGACTAAAGTGATTAATTGACAATTACAAGTCTCAATACGGTTAATACATTATGAATGAACTATAATTATGAATGAACAACAACGAAAGGAAGAATGTCCTTCCAAGAAACAATGTCCTAAATGAGTTGTCGGTCGATCGAACAACCTTGAATAACACAATATCAACAACTCGCTTAATATACGAACCAAAAGTGTTCATAACTAACTCAAGATGTCGATACAACTAAACCAAGTTCATTGGGGCATTTCGACAAACACCTTGAAAACAAATTCCCTTCTTAAACAACTAAACCCATTTGTATCGAAAACCAACTTCTATGGAATGATCCAAACCACCAAAACACCATCAATACAATCGATAATCCAAACGAAATGCTCAAATCGAGTTTACGATATCATTAAATTGCAAAACCCAATTCCAAGTCAACCTTCAAAGTGTTCTTGAGAAAAACTTCTAACAATCCGATGATAACTCGTAAAAATTCATAATCATATGTATATCGATCACAATTCATGATTATACCATCCAAAACATCATGCTCCAACTCAAAATTGAATTCAAGGGTTGAAGAATGTTACCTTAGATTAGGATGAAAAATCCACAAATATGTTGTTGATCCACACTACAACTTGAAGAAGGTGAAATCTCTGAGTTTTGATGATCTTGAAACACCACAAAATCGCCCAAAAATCGCCCCAAGGAAGAGAGGAAGAAGTGAAATGAAGAAATGAGCTTTTTCTTCTCAAGAAACGAAATTATAGTGCAGCATGCACTGTGTGCCGCGGCCCGGCCGAGTGTGCCGCGGCACAGGGCCAAAATCTGCCCCCAGCGCTCGGTAGTGTGCCGTGGCCCGACCGAGTGTGCTGTGGCACAGGGCTAGAAATGTCCACAGTGACTCGGCACAGGCCGCTGCCCCCGCCAGGAGCCGCGGCCCCAGACAAAGTGGTCGGCCAAAAACTGCAACATGTGTGTGCCGCGGCGCACACTCCCTTGTGCCGCGGCGCACTCTCCCTTGTGCCGCGGCGCACACTCCCTTGTGCCGCGGCCCACACCCCTTGGGTCCTAAAATGATGAACAATGACCCGGGAAGAGAATAAAAGCAAAAGGAATCAATATTTGGGAAACAATAACATGAAATGGATGTGCAAGGTTGAAACAATGAGGAGATTTGAAATGACATGAACTCCAACGTCAACATCGACTAATGAATCAATTACAACAATCAAGATAATATTCTTGTCTCGATTCCTAAGCAAGGTTGAAACAATTTACAATATCGATACACGACTCGAAGTTATTCCGAACGGTGAACACGGATGAATGAATGTGGATGATGAACAATTATAAACAAGTGAAAAATTACATAGTGACAATTACTGAATGAAATTACTGAATGATAATGGCTGAATTACAACCACGTATTACAGGCAGCGCACGCTACGGCCGATTAGCTACGCACGCTAGTCGGCCGAGACAGTAGGGGCAGTGAGGTTCTGGACTCGGGTGGATCGGCAGGTAGCGCACACTACTGTCGGACACTGCACACGCCACGACCAACAGGTAGCGCATGCTACGGCCGGAAGGCTGCGCACGCTACCTGGACGAGCAGTCTAGTCTAGGAGGTCTCTGGATTGCGGCCCGGGCCGATAGCGCAGGCTAGCTCGGCAGCCTAGCGCATGCTAGTCCGGCCCAGTATAAATGTGACAGAGCAGTCCAGTTTCGGTCATTTTTCTCATTTCTCTCTTTCTCTTCCGCGGCTGGGGCCTTGGGGAACTTGAAGCCATGTTGTTGAACAACAAATCCACGAAGTTCTTGAGTTCATATCATTGATTGATCATCCTATATCATCCTTTGATCCAACGAATCAAGGTGAGATTTCCTAGAACCCTATTTTGAGAAATTTAGGGGGTTTTGCATTTTTGTTCGATTTGTTCCGTATTATTGATTAATCCATGATGGGTATGATTAATCTTAGTAGTTTTCTTGTGTTTAACATCATTTAATCCATTGTTCTTCGTCGAATCAAAGTATATTTCTTGACTTCCTTCGAATCGAATTTTTGGGAGATTTGTTCTTGATCTCGTTTTCCATCCATTTTTGATGGATCGATTGTTGTTAAATGATGTTGTTAACCATATCCTATGGATTGTATATCCATATTTCGATTTGGAATTCCGTTTTCGTGTTTTGACGGGATGAATCGTGTTCTTGGCCGTTTGGGGGGAAACACTTGAACTTTCGTCATTTGTTCTTTGAATTCAATGGATTTAAGTCGTGCTATGGAATTCATTTCATTGTTGTTATTGTCCTTCGTAGTTTATTATCGCGAGTTGGCGTTCGGTGGAGTCGGCAGCTTCGTAGTCGGTTCGTGCCAACCTACTTCGGTCGATTCTCCGCGTTGTTCTTATTCGAGGTAAGTACCTTGTACATACAATTCTTGTTTCGTGGATATGATAATTAGTGATCGTCTCTATGTGTTTGTTTGATCATTTGATTTGAACTTTCAAAAGATTCGGTTTAGCCTTGTTAAGGGCTCACTTTCAAAATGCGTGTGTTTTGTGAACGGTGTGTTTTAGGGAATTGATTATGATATGATTGTTTTGAATGTTGATGGCTTTGGTGATACCCTTGTTGTTTAAAGTTATGGAATCATGTATTCCGCATTAATCGTGTTGTGTTGTGATGAGTTTGATAACGGTGTCGAGTAAGTGGCCATCTCTAGTAAGTATTCTTGATGAGCTTACATTCTTAGCATATTAGTATTGCATGAGTAACGTGTGTGTATGTGTATGCTCACTATGGGTTAGATTCGATGGGGTCTCAGTAGGGGTCCACGGAGGGGTGGATCTGTGAGCTTGCTTTTAACCACTATGGTTAGATTCAACAGGGTCTCGGTAGGGGTCCACAGAGGAGTGGATCCGTGGTTAATTGTGGTGCATTTTTGCAAATGTGTTTTGAGATTGGCGTTTCCGGAAACGAGTGTTTTGATCGTTTTTCATGATTGCATGCATCGACTAAGTGTGTAAGAGGTAAGTTTTTCGTTTGGCTTACTTGGCTAAGATGGCTGTTGGTCCCTTTCAATAACAAGTATACTCAATACAGCTTGGGAAATGTTTAAGCAACAGGCTGTATGGTTTTCGAATCTGAGTGCGTAGCGGAAGTCTCTAATACAGTAAGTTGCAGTCGATACAGCAACTCGGTTTGATCTCCTGTTAGCTTGGTGCGTACAGGGTTTTGTTGTGTATACTTGAATAAATCACAGTTATGAAAACAGTAACGGCGAAATGTAAATAACACAGTATTTAAGTGGTTCGAGGTAAACCCCTCTACATCCACTGGTCCTCCACACAGGAGTAAAACGTTTGTTATAAATACTGCGTACACAACTATGTATCTATAATCAAACCTATCCTTGTATCGTTCACACAGATTGATACAAAGAATGTCGCTTTCAACCGTTCACACAGATTGGTTAAAGCTTCCTTCTTGACTAGCTTCTTCACACACAGTTCCAAAGCTTCGTCCTCTTATTCGTCCCACACAGGTCAGAATAACTTGTTGTGTTCACACAGAGCTCGGTTTTTACACAAAGGTAAAAAAAGGTAGGTAACCGGGTAAGAACAGCAGCTTTGAATATGAAGTTCTTGAGCTGATGATGGCTGTCCTTTATGTTGAGCACTGTATATCTCTCTTGATCTGAATTGCAGAAAGTTTCTGGAGATATGTTTTGCTCTGATGTATATAATAATAGCTTCTTCACTTGGTGATTGAAATCGTATATTGATTGCTTCTCCTGATTGCTTCTTCTACATGTTGATCTTCAAATTCTGGGGATATATATAGCATTCTTTGGATATATCCGTTGATATAGATCCATTGGGCAAGATTTGATAGTTGACTTGAATAAACCAGGATCCGGATATTGCGGGATTTGAAGATCTCTGACAGCTTCAGTATTTAAATACTTTATCCTTGAGTATTTAAATACTTCTTTATCGAACGGTACTTGACTTTAGTAAATATCAAAGATTCCTTTCCAAACGGTCTTCAGTCCTGTTTCGATGTGAATGCTGTATCCACTGGTGCTGTAGGCATAATGGAATAGTCAGGCGCTGTATGGAAAGGTGCTGTATTGAGATTCGAGGCAGCTTCCATACTTGGCTTTTTGTTGCTGTATCTTGGTGGTGCGAGAACTTGCTGTATGCTGGCGCTATGAGAAGGTCTTCGATACAGGATTGACAACTTCAACTGGCTTTCGATACAGGGCTTGTTGTATCAAGCTTTGTTGTTTTGGGCAATTATCAAAACATCATTTATCCCAACAATTTCCCCCTTTTTGATAATTTCCAAACCTTCTTTCCAAAATTCCTTGATCATGCCAAAGCTTCTAAAAACAATTTCCCCTTCTTTTTCGATAACCACTTGATGGTACAATGAGAAGACTTCGATACAGGAAATATTTAATCCCGCGCTTTCTCTCTTTGATAGTTTCTTGAGCAGCTTCTTGATCTTCTCACAAATGATCCGGTCTTCGCACTTAATCTAAAAGAAATGTGAATCGCTCGTGTGCAAGTTCTAAAATGATAGCATCTAATAGGAAGTGTATTACATTTTAAGTTTATGATCGCGCGCAGCACAATCTTACATTTGATCTAGTTGAGTACAATCAACCTATGAACTGCTCATGCATTTAGTTCTTACAAAGAATACACAATAAAATAAATTTATCAATCATAATTGATGTCCTGTTGTGAAAATAGTATAATGTTCTTCCTTAAGAGGTACATACAGGTTCCAATTTATGTTCGGATTAACGCTGTATTCATGGGTCGTACTGTATTCCCCCTTAATTATTGCACACGTCAGCTGTAGGATACATAGTTCTTTGTTCACTACAGTGCTGTATTGACGGTTCTGAGTGTACAAATATTTAACGTTGGATACTGTATTCTTGGGTCTTACAGCATTCCCCCTCACTTAATGAGTAAAAGTATGGAAAACTTACAGGGATTTGGCCGTGGTGTTTCCCGATGGTGCCTTTTTGGTACCCAAATTTGCCGGCAACAATTTGTTTGTTGTAGGCTACTTTTGGTCCATTATATCGATATCTACGCAAGGCGTGCACGTAGTCGTTGTAATCATTGTAATGCATGAAAATCGAGAATTATAGTTGTTATTCCAAGACGATTGTCGCCTCTGAGGTGGAGCCATTTTCTTTGGCCTAACATCTTGCCTTCTCGGGTCTCCGTTGATTCCCAACGATGTTGTTGATACCGAACGGCACTTGCCGCCTTGATGGATAACGGGCTCTGTATCCAATACCTCGGCGAGTCAGACCGATAAGATCGCCAGACGGGCCTTTGTTGGTTGGATACAGCCTGCTGGCGTTTATGATATGCTTGTGGAGCATGCTGTTGAGTACGCCTTCTGAGTGGCTGTTGGTTCCACTGTCTTGAATAGTAGAGTTGCGGGGGTGGAATGGCAGCTTTTCCTGTTCGCGGTGCAACGGGTTCCTTCACAGGGCTCGGAACTTCTTTCGATACAGGGATGGATTCCTCACTCCTGACGAATACCGTACTAGATTTTTCTTTGTTGGAGAACGAGTTGTACCCTAAGCCACGTTTATCATGAGCATGTTGCCCAGTGCTTAGGATCTCTTCCATTCTTTTAGAGGATTTCTCGAAAGATTTCAAGATTGTCTCTAATTCTCCTTCACGTTTCTCGAGAGATTTTACTTTGGCTTCGAGTAGAGCCAAATCATTTGTCTTGCTTTCAAGATGAGACTTAGTCTCATTTAGATTATGAGCAAGTTGATGATTGCTCTCCATGAGTTTTTCTAAATTGACTTTTGTCGCTGCAACCTAACCGACATATTTTCGTAATTATTCTTCAAAGAAATCATTTTCTTCTTTCAGCTCTAAGTTAGAAATTTCAAGCTGTATGTTTTCTCCTTTCAATATCTCATGGGCCGTTTGAATGTTATTGAATTCATTCAGCATATTTTCAAAGGTATGAGATGCATTTATAGGAATAGTTGAGGTGGAGCTTACCTCATCATCATCGCCGTCTTCATTTTCTTCTTTAACTTCGGCCATAGAGCACACATAGGCTCTATCCTCTAGCTCATCATCAGATGAGTCACTATCAGTGACCACCTGAAGACATTCTTCGGTCTTTGTTGATGCGGGCGGAACTTTTGATTCTCCAATGAAGGCTTTGAGTTTGTTCTTCATCCTGTTTCTCCAGTCATCAAACTCGTTAATGTGAAACATGGATATCTTATTTGAGATAAAGGTATCCATATTAGAGGATGGGAATTACAAAGACTATTTTCGAAAATAAGTATTTTTAAGGATCTGATTCAGTTAAAAATTGCGACTGATTCTTTTTAGAATCAACCGCTCTGATACCAGTTGTTGGTCCCTTTTCTAAAAATTAAACTCGATACATCCTGGGAAATGTTTAAGCAACAGGCTGTATGGTTTTCGAATCTGAGTGCGTAGCGGAAGTCTCTAATACAGTAAGTTGCAAATGATACAAAGAATCTCGGTTTGATCTCTGTTAGCTTGGTGCGCATGTGGTTTTGTTGTGTATACTTGAATAAATCACGCTTATGAAAACAAGAATGCGAAATGTAAATAACACAAGATTTAAGTGGTTCGAGGTAAACCCTCTACGTCCACTGGTCCTCCACACAGAGTAAAACGCTTGTTATAAATACTGCGTACACAACTATGTATCTATAATCAAACCTATCCTTGTATCGCTCACATGCATTGATACAAAGAATGTCGCTTTCAACCGTTCACACAGATTGGTTAAAGCTTCCTTCTTGACTAGCTTCTTCACACACAGTTCCAAAGCTTCGTCCTCTTATTCGTCCCACACAGGTCAGAATAACTTGTTGAGTTCACACAGAGCTCGGTTTTTACCCAAAGGTAAAAAAGGTAGGTAACCGGGTAAGAACAACAGCTTTGAATATGAAGTTCTTGAGCTGATGATGGCTGTCCTTTATGTTGAGCACTGTATATCTCTCTTGATCTGAATTGCAGAAAGTTTCTGGAGATATGTTTTGCTCTGATGTATATAATAATAGCTTCTTCACTTGGTGATTGAAATCGTATATTGATTGCTTCTCCTGATTGCTTCTTCGACACGTTGATCTTCAAATTCTGGGGATATATATAGCATTCTTTGGATATATCCGTTGATATAGATCCGTTGGGCAAGATTTGATAGTTGACTTGAATAGACCAGGATCCGGATATTGCGGGATTTGAAGATCTCTGACAGCAAAGATTTAAATACTTTATCCTTGAGTATTTAAATACTTCTTTATCGAACGGTACTTGACTTTAGTAAATATCAAAGATTCCTTTCCAAACGGTCTTCAGTCCTGTTTCGATGTGAATGCTGTATCCACTGGTGCTGTAGGCATAATGGAATAGTCAGGCGCTGTATGGAAAGGTGCTGTATTGAGATTCGAGGCAGCTTCCATACTTGGCTTTTTGTTGCTGTATCTTGGTGGCGCGAGAACTTGCTGTATGCTGGCGCTATGAGAAGGTCTTCGATACAGGATTGACAACTTCAACTGGCTTTCGATACAGGGCTTGTTGTATCAAGCTTTGTTGTTTTTGGCAATTATCAAAACATCATTTATCCCAACAATGGCACTAGAGTATTTTGTTGTATCTGTTTTGCTCGTTTAATTGTGGGATTTTGATGTTGGAAAACGAACCTTTCTATCGTTCTCGTGTACTGTGATTTGATGTAATTTGGGACTAAAATCCCAACGTTTTTTTTGGAAAGGTCATTTTACGGAAAACAATCCTTCGGGGCGGTGACCCCATTCGTATTTCGAGTTTTGGAAAGAGAAGGATTCGGTAATCCTAAATTGTTTTCTATTAAAACTCTCGATGGCATTTTAAACCGTTTTATAATTGTTTCCCTTGATTTGTGATCTTTCGGTTTTGGAATGTTTTACCCAAACTCTTTCCTCGGGAAGTAATTTTCGTCACGTTTGGATCTTTGAGGATTCCTGGTTATTGTTATTCGTGGAATGTGAATTGTATGGCTCGTATTTCTGTTTTATACTTGCACTAGCAAAACAGTGGAGTTTTGCTAACCCCCGAGTATTCGGAGGGTGGATGTCTGTCTTTGCATTTAGGTTTTGGGAGCATAACACAGGGTCGGCACGAAGGATGATGAAAGATGATCGATACTAATCACATGAGAAGCCGTATGTTGTTGTATTGGTTCGGTTGTATTTTATTTCCGCTGCAGTATATTCTTCCCCGTTGTACGGGAGCATTTTGTATTCGACCCATGCGTGGGCATGTATTGAGTTGTATGTATTTGTTGAAAGACCAAATCGGTCTACTGAGTCATTTTAGCCTTAAAGGCATTGTTAAGATGTTCGACGTTGTTTACCAGCCTGGTAGATCCTTGAGGAACGGGTCTACGGCGTGTAATATCCCTGAGTGGATTGGGGATGTTACATCAAAATCATCAAACAAGAAAATCAACACCGTCGAGTGACACAATTGTGTCAAATGACACGGCCCGTGTCGACCTGCTGCTGAACTCATAATTTCTTCTGGACTATAACATGACCAGGGCCACGGCTGTGTGATATGATACGACCTGTGTTGTTTGACAAGGTCCAGACCATGTCGCCCTTTTCGGCTCCATTTTTCAATCTTTTTCAGTTAGCGCCCGTGATCGCCTGATATGTGTCAGGGGTCGGGACTTTGTTTATGCTTGATAATAACATTAAAAACACCTACAAAAATAACGAAAACACACACGAGCATAATCGAGTCAAACAAAATGCAAATTAAATATAAACAACATAATTCTATACATTCTAGAATAATATAGTTCAGAAAAATACTACGAAAATATATGTAAACAATATGATAAAATTGTGAGTGTTTGTCTTAACAATCTTCTTATTCCTTGTTTTGTTGATTGTGTCTCAAAATATATTTTGTTGTGTGTCTACAAAACAAAAATCCCTTGTGAATTTAATTTACTTGGCAGGAATTTAAAACCCTTATTATATGTTTGAATTTCAGCCCTTCTTGATTGCTAGGGAGGTCTCGTCAGAGGTTCAAAAGTAAAGTATTTTTTAATTATTTTGGTAAAATCTTTGGACCCAATTTCACTTTTGGTGTCTGTTATCACGACACTTCAGGTAGGGGGTCGCGTCACGTGGAGAAGTCCATAGTTTTTATATTAGTTTTTATGAATTTAAGGAATTTCTGTCCAAACATCAACTATCAATTTTGACAAGTAAATTCTGAGTATTTAATACTTAATTGATTGTTGTAACGCCCCAAAATTTACCGGAACGTTACAGTGCAGTGAATCCCGTGTGGGACCCACAAGGCAAATTTTATGGATTTTAAAATTTCTCCATTAAATAATTTTTGTAAAAGTAACTCCACGATGATACACTTACGAAACGAAATACTTTAGAAAGATATGTTTACAAACACGGTTATTACATAAACTTGGAATATTTCAGAATTCAGTTTAAAAGAAACGAAATAACAAGGCTTCTCCCCAACACTGCTCAAGCCTGGCTGGAACCTTCGGGAATGTCCTGCACATATTTATCAAATTTGCCTGACACGACGAATCGTGCCAACCAACCTAGATCAGACAATATGAATAAAATTTCATTGATAGAATAAGATAAATCCACACTACGATATTATCATTCGGTTTGGCAATAGATCATAGAATACCCGCCACTGTCTTTTCTACCAACACATAAACTCCCAAGGTCACAACCAAGGGTCACGGAAGTATCTACACATGAATACTCCGGACGTGGGTACCATTCAGGTTTTATCCCTCAACACAGTTCCGTAAGCGTACCATACAGGTTTTACCCCAAAATATCGGCCCATCAATCAAATCTCCAAGTAAGATGAAAACACAAAACCCACAAATAGCGACACATAATAAATCTCGGAATTTAACATAACATAGTCTGAGCAAGGTATCACTTGCCTTAATTCCGACGAGAGTAATTTCCTTGATAACATAACGGCTCGAACGCCCACAATCGAAAGCTCAACCTATTACATATTCATCGATTAATACCTCATGGTGATAATAACGAATATCGAAAATCACCCCGTCCCGATTGAATTCTAAACATAGTTCGATTCATAATGTTCAAACCAAAATTCTAAGTTTAATAATAATGTGAATTTTACAATTCTAAATTCATCGATTATCAACTCCTTACAATACGTATTCTATAAGATTTCAACTACAATCAATGATTAACTTGCTAAGTACTTTAGTTCGAATTTCCCCGACTATGGTGTAGAATGTTCGGACATGATTCTAGCAAGAAAATATTATGAGTATGATTGGCTTATCCAAGTCGGCATTTCGTGATTTAGTTCATTTCGACAATTCTAACGAGTTTAAGCAATGACTAACCGAATCACTAACACAATATACTGCACAACTAATCTGATTGTACTAACATTTTTATAGGTGTAATCATAAACTTGTAATTCGATACATGATGTCCATGGCGGAATACACAGGCTGCTATCTTAAGATAGGCTTACATTCAACGATTATGATTTAACATTAGTTTTCCTGGTTCGATTATCTTCAGGGGCTCAATACTACCCAAGACACCCAAATTCAAATACAATTTGTCTAGAAATATCGAAATAGGTTCAAAGATTTGTTAGACCAATCTCAAACAATGAAGACCGGCCGAGAATATTGAGGAACATCAAGGAATTAGGACAACTCCTTCGAGAATCTGCTCCGAGGCTTGACGATCAACTCTACTATGATGATGCACAGCTAGTAAAGCTTAGAAATCAATAAATGTAGCTGGGGGACGTTGAGAGAGATAGAGAGAGGGCGTGTCTAAGGCTCGAGAGAAATGAAATAGGAGATGTTATTTTATAACATTAGGATGAGCTTTACGTACGTTGAGCCTTATGGTTTACTTATGTAAGAGGTTTAACGTACGTTATTGTTAAACGGTTAACGTACGTAAGGTATTCTCAGAAGCTTCTGTCCAAAATGACCCCCGTCATTACGTACGTAATGGTATAATTGCGTACATACCATTTATCATGTAACGTACGTAAGGTTAGCTGATTAACATACATTAATAACAGTTGACTAGATTGTCGTTATCGCGCTGAAAGTTGTCCTGACCACATGGGATCAAGATTCTCGTCCGAAGACTGAAGACTGCATTACGTACGTAAGACCTAAGATTTAACGTATGTAATGCGATGCGACTAGCGTACGTAATGCTATGCAAATAACGTACTTAAGGTTCATTTCAGTCCACTAAGTTATTTTATCACATTTACTCCTTATAACGCGACTTACCTTTAGACTTGTCTAGTAATTTCTCGAGGAATAATATGTTGTCCACCATCATATTCGCAACGATAATTGCTCAACGACATCAAGGTACGTCACCAATATATCATCAACATCATACAATTACATCATAAAAATAAATAAATACGGACAAGGTTTTATACGTGACAACACAGTCTAAACATAACGTATAAAAGTACAAACGTCGTGAGGTGGAGTACAATGTTAAATTGCTAAAAGTGAAGTACATGTTGTTTAGCATCATGGAATACCCATGGTATTACATACCATCCTCCTTAAAATAGTTTCATCCCGAAACTAAGAAAATAAGTCGGGGTGACTCTCTCTCATGCTCGACTCAGTCTCCCAAGTTCCTTCTTCAATGCCGTGATGTGACCACGGAACTTTCACAAGGGTGTGGCTTTATTCCTTAGTGTCTTTATGTGTCAATCTAGAATAGCGATTGGCACTTTTTTGAAGGTAGCATCATTACAAATATCTATCTCTTCGAAATTGATCTTGTGACTTGGAATATAAACATACTTCCTTAATTGGGAGACATGGAAGACATTATGAATTCCATTTAACGACGACGACAATGCTAATCGGTAAGCAAGTCTACCGACTCAGTCCAATATAACGAACGGGCCGATAAATCTCGTGCTCAACTTGCCCTTCTGGCCGAAACGCCGAATGCCCCGCATCGGCGATACTTTGACCCAAAGGTTATCCCCAACTAGAAATTCCAACGGTCGCTGGCGATCCATAGCGTATGACTTCTAGCGGTTCTGCGCTGCTAACATCTGGTTCCGAACAATGAAAATTTTCTTAATAGATTCTTGGATCAAGTCTAACTTAAGAGCATGGACCACTGCGGCTAGTTCCAAGTCATGCGTAGGGTAGTTCACCCGTACGGCTTAAGTTGTTGAGAGGCGTATGCAATAACTTTGTCATTTTGCATGAAGACACATCTTAGCCTATGCTTAGATGCATCTGTGTATATTACGAATCCTTTCGTGCCCTGCGGTAGTACTAACATCGGAGTGGTAGTCAGTATACTCTATAGCTCGTCGAAGCTCTCCTGACAATGCGTAGTCCAAACAAACTTGGTATTTTTCCTCAGTAGGTTCATCAACGGTCGAGCGATACTAGAAAAAGCCTCGACAAACTGCCGATAATAGTGTGCCAATCCCAAAAAACTCCTTACCTCTTTTGGACATTCCCAACTCATCACTGTCTCGATCTTTTGCGGATCCACCCTATCGCCTTCTGCTAAAATACATGCCCCAGAAAAGTCACCTCCGACATCCAGAACTCGCATTTGGAAAGTTTTGCACAGAGCTGGTGTTGTCTCAAAACACTTAATACCTGCCTCAAGTGTTCCTCATACTCCTGTTGGCTCTGGGAATAGATCAAGATGTCATCAATAAAAACCACCACACACTTATCGAGAAAGTCCATTAGAACCTTGTTCATCAATTCCATTAAAATGGCGGGGGCATTGGTCAAGCCAAACGACACCACCATGTACTCATAGTGCCCATGTCTTGATCGAAATACAGTCTTTGGAATATCCTCCTCCTGAATACTCAATTGGTGATATCTAGACCGTAAATCGATTTTTGAGAACACCGTCGCTCCCTGTAATTGATCCAGTAGATCATCAATTCTTGGAAGTGGATAACAATTCTTGATGGTGACTTTTTTTAGTTCTCTGTAGTTGATACACAAGCATAGGGAGTTATCCTCTTTCTTCACAAAAAGAACCGGCACTCCCCGCGGTGAAGTACTCGGACGGATCAGTCCCTTCTTTAATAATTCCTCGAGTTTTATTTTTAATTCCTGCATTTCAGCTGGCGCCATCCTGTAAGGTGCTTTGGAGATAGGCATCGTTCCCGGCTCAAGTTCAATCGAGAGATAGATCTCCCGTCGTGGCGGCAACCCTGGTAATTCATCGGAAAAAACGTCTGGAAATCCACTAACCATGGGAATGTTAACAACTGATAGTTGTGATATGTCTCTCGAGTGTCACAAGATACTTTCGATGCAAGGTGGCTGAGATATCCTTTCGTACTGAAGTGTTCTTGACCCCTGATTATGTGAGTGGCACCGTCACAAGTCATAATGGAAATGGTCAAGTGATAGGTGTCTAATATCGTCCTGTGCATGGTCATCCATTCTATACCCAAAATGATATCCTCGTTCTGAAGTGGGAAAACCATGAGATCCGCCGTCCATCCCCAATCATCGATATGGATCGGACAATCTCGAACTTCTAGGTTACCTCCAACTCTGCTACCCTTGTGTAGTTTAACTGTAAAAGATTAACAAGGTACACAGGAAAGGTTCAAACATTTAACACATTCCACAGATATAAACGAGTGTATCGCACCAGTATCAAACAGTACATGAACAGGCTGGGAATTAACAAGAAGTGTACCTGAGACAGCAGGTGCGGTTTGGTCATCAATATCCCTCAATTCGAACACGCGGGATGGTGGTGTCCCAGAGGAGGGTGCAGTGCCTCCTCCGTGCCCACGACCTCTTTCGGCACCGTGTGATAGGGGTTCAGTTTGGTAAGGTGGATCTCAATAGTTGGAAACGGTAGGTGCCCTGGATGACTGTACTGAACCTTGCTGACTCTGAGAAGATTGATTTGGTGCAGAATTGACTCGCGAATAGTAGAAAGACATATGCCCACTCTTTCCACATGAAAAACATATGGTAGCCATCTTATGATACTGGCTCATCGTATGCCCAACTATGCTATAGTTGCAACAGTTCTGGCAGAGAGGCCAGTCGGATGCGCCCTTCTGCTGGTACAAAACTGCTGATTTATAGGAGAAACCAGTACCCGAGTTCGTTCTACTAGCGTTTCTAGGCTGGTTAGATGTCTTCTGCTTCTTCTGATTATGCCCAGTATCAGGACCAACAACAGTTCCGGCATATGCTGTGACTATGTCCTCATAGGCCCTCAGAGTCGTGTAGTGGAATTCAGCTGCGCAACATTGGACGTCCTCCGGCAATCGTTGTCCAAGGTGACAGATCCGTTGATCTTCAGATAGAACCATTTGCGAGACATAGCTTAGTTCGGTTCGATAGGCTCGAATGATTTCTGGCACCGGCAAGCTCTGTGGTCCAGCACTAAAGAAATTTCGTGCATGAGCAGTTTGAGCTGACCTGGGGCAGTACTCGTCTCTCAACAGTTTAGAAAACTAAGCCCACCCGACTACCCTGTCCTCCGGCTTATAGCTCCTCCACCATCGGTCTCAAGTGTCGCGGAGCTGGTTGATTCCCAGTGGCACCTTTCGATTTCCCGGGCAACCGATCACCTCGAAGGCAGTCTCCATTTTAGAAATCCATTCGTCCACATGTTTATCACCCAAACCGTCAAACAATGGTGGTCTAGCCTTCAACATCTCTCCCAGCCATCGGTCTTTTCCGGCATTTACTTCAACGTTAATGACTGGTACCTGCTCTGCTCGGTTAACCTGAGTGATCCCCATTGCAATGGACTGGGCGAGAGTCTGAATGAAAGCCGAATTCATTCCCCCGTTGTTCTGGTATTCTGCCTCCTGTTCATTTTTGTTATTGGGCAGTGGCTGGTTTCCGGCTGGAACGGTTTCAGCAGTGTTCCTGTCTTCATTTTAGTTCACAGCAGAGCGTCGTTCACGATTTTCCTAGCTCCAAGACGTGCCATTGTGATAAATGTTCTATCTAGAGAGTTAGATCAATACAACTATTGTTTGAGTTCTACAGAATTCAAACACCATACCTGATTTTTAGGAAACATACGTGTTCCTCTCTTTGACATTCCTCGAGGAGTTTCGGTGGCTTGGAGTGTTGGACTTTGAAAACCCTCAAACATTTTCAAAAACGTTGTGGTAAAAACCTTCAACGTGGATGTTTCACTTTGATACTATTTTCTATAATGTTCCCAAAATTTACCGGAACGTTACAGTGCCGTGAATCCCGTGTGGGACCCACAAGGCAAATTTAAGGATTTTAAAATTTCTCCATTAAATAATTTTTGTGAAAGTAACTCCACGATGGTATAATTACAAAACTAAATACTTTAAAAAGATAAGTTCACAAACACAGTTATTACATAAACTTGGAATATTTCAGAATTCAGTCGAAAAGAAACGAAATAACAAGGCTTCTCCCCAACACTGCTCAAGCCTGGTCGGAACCTTCGGGAATATCTTGTACATATTCAACAAATTTGCCCGACACGATGAATCGTGCCAGCCAACCTAGGTCAGACAATACAAATAACATTTCATCGATAGAATAAGATAAATTCACAGTACGATATTATCATTCGGTTTGGCAATAGATCACAGAATACCAGACATTGTCTTTTCTACCAACACATAAACTCCCAAGGTCGCAACCAAGGGTCACAGAAGTATCTACACGGGAATACTCCAGACGTGGGTACCATTCAGGTTTTATCCGTCAACACAGTTCCGTACGGGTACTATACAGGTTTTACCCCCAACACATCGGCCCATCAATCAAATCTCCAAGTAAGATGAAAACAAAAAAACCCACAAATAGCGACACACAATAAATCTTGGAATTTAACATGAGCAAGGTATCACTTGCCTTAATTCTGACGAGAGTAATTTTCTTGATAACAAAACGGCTCGAATGCCCACAATCGAAAGCTCAACCTATTATATATTCATCGATTAATACCTCGTGGTGATAATAATGAATATCGACAATCACCTCGTCCCGATTGAATTCTAAACCATTCGATTCATAATGTTGAAACCAAAATTATACGTTTAATAATAAGTCAATTATTTGCAAGTCTCAATTCCTCGGTTATGAACTCCTTACAATATGTCTTCTATACGATTTCAACTACAATCAACATTATTAACTTGCTAAGTACTTTAGTTCGAATTTCCCCGACTATGGTGTAGAATGTTCGGACATGATTCTAGCAAGAAAATCTTATGAGTATGATTGGCTATCCAACTCGACATTTTGTGGTTCATCTCGACAATTCTAATACAATCGACTAACACAATCACTAACACAATATACTACACAACTAATCTGATTGTACTAATGTTTTTATAGGTGAAATCATAAACTTGTTCGATACATGATGTCTATAGCGGAATAAAGAGGCTGCTATGTCAAGATAGGCTTACATTCAATGATTATGATTTAGCGTTAGTTTTCCCGATTCGATTATCTTCAAGGCTCAAAACTACCCAAGACACCTGAAATCAAATACAATATGTCAAGAAATACCGAAATAGGTTCAACGATTTGTTAGACCAACCTCAAACGATGAAGACCGACCAAGAATAATGAGGAACATCAAAGAACATGGACAACTCTTTCGAAAATCTTCTCTGAGGCTTGACGATCAACTCTACTATGATGATGCATGGCTAGGAAAGCTTGGAAATCAATAAATGTAGGTGGAGGACGTTAAGAGAGAGACAGGAAGTGTCTAAGGGATGAGAGAAATGAAAGAGGAGATGGTATTTTATAACATCAGGATGAGCTTTACGTACGTCAAGCCTTACAGTTTACGTACGTAAGGGGTTTAACGTACGCTATTATTAAACGGTTAACGTACATAAGGTATTCTCAAAAGCTTTTGTCCGAAATGACCCCCGTCATTACGTATGTAATGGTATAATAGCGTACGTAACATTTCTCATGTAACGTACGTAAGGTTAGCTGATTAACGTACATTAATATCAGTTGACTAGATTGTCATTATTGCGCCAAAAATTATCCTGACCATGTGGGATCAAGATTCTCGTCCGAAGACTGAAGAATGCATTACGTACATAAGGCCTATGCTTTAACGTACGTAATGCCATGCGACTAGCGTACGTAATGCTCTGTGAATAACGTACTTAAGATTCGTTTCAATCCACCAAGTTATTTTTCACATTTAATCCTTATAACGCGACTTCCCTTTAGACTCATCCAGCAATTTCTCGGGGAACAAGACGTTGTCCACCGTCATATTCTCACCGATAATTGCTCAACGATATCAAGGTACGTCGCCGACATATCATCAAAATCATACAATTGCATCACAAAAACAAATAAATGCGGACAAGGTTTTATACGTGGCAACACGGTCTAAACATAACGTATAAAAGTACAAGTGTCGTGAGGTGTAGTACAATGTTAAATTGCTAAAAGTGAAGTACATGTTGTTTAACAGCATGGAATACCCGTGGTATTACCCTTATTTTTCACCTCAGGACTTATAATTAGCAATCTCGATATAGTTTAACAATTCCAGGAAAAATCAAACTTAAATTTAAGTTGCTAATAGATACTCTCCGTGTCATGTTCAAAACTTCCATTCAGATCAAACAATTATAATTATATCATTTAATTTTTACTATATATTTAATTTTAATTCATCTTTTAATCTTTATCTCACCCTCACCATACTACATAT